>OY725177.1:0-1200000 GCA_963241965.1 Tortrix viridana | reverse complement strand
TTTAGTCATATCTGTTTATACCGTCCTAAGTTATTTTATAACAATGCTTTATTACCCTTTAGTACTTCTGAGAGATACTTAGGTATTATGCTAGATTCTGAACTGTCCCGGGGTCCACATTTTAAATATATTTGCAAAAAAGCTGAACTTCGATTAAATATCTTAGTCCTTGGTTGGAGTCAGTTGGGACTCTGACTCTAAGACACTTAAAACACTTTATATCTCCATGGTTCGTAGTCAGTTTGATTATGGCTGCATCTTCTATGCTAATGCTTCTAATAATTTGCTTCGTAAACTTGATGTTATACAGAATAGAGCCTTACGAGTTATTACTGGAGCTATGATGTCTTCCCCTATCAATTCTTTAGAAATAGAATCCGGTGTTCCGCCTTTGTTTATAAGAAGGAGTTATTTAACTGACAAATTCTGCCTCTCCTTATCCAGTCGTGATGACCCACTAGTGAGTCGGTATCTTGATGATTTTATTATACCTAATTATAATTTAACTCCACTGCCTTTTCATACAAATATTAGCAAATCAATTTCCTTTTTAAACTTTGAATTTCAAGATGTTGTGTTTTGGCATAACTTGATACCTTGTTTTTCCAACAGTTTTCAGTCCATGTTGAGAGATATTCCAGTTACTATTATTAAGTTTAAGACTAAGTTTGATTTTTATGAGTTTTTAAATGATAAGACTAATTTCATTAAAATTTACTCTGATGGGTCTAAAACCAATACTCAAACTAGTTTTGCTTTTTATGACTCTTCCATTAAAGCAGGCAAAGTATTTTCTTGCAGTAATTATTTTTCAATTTTTTCAGCCGAGGTCCTGGCTATGATTTATGCCCTTATGTACATAAAAAGTAATACATTTTGCTGTAATAATTTTTTAATTTTATCTGACTCTATGAGTGCTCTTCAAGCTCTATCAAACAAACAGATTAAAGCAAATGTTAATTATTTGACGACGCAGTTAGCCTAGTTGGTAGTGACCCTGCCTACGAAGCTAGCGGTCCTGGGTTCGAACCCCGGTATGGACAAATATTTGTGTGATGAGCGCGAGTATTTGTTCCTGAGTCATGGATGTTTTCTATATATTTAAGCATGTATTTCTCTATATAAGTATGTTTATCGTTGCCTAGTACCCATAGTACAAGCCTAGAGCTTAGTTTGGGACTAGGTCAATTTGTGTGAGATTGTCCCTGATATTTATTATTATTATTATTATTATTTAATCTATATGCTACGGAGTCATATTGATGATCTTTTCAATTGTAATATCAGTGTAGTCCCGATGAAAGGTTTAACGTAGGTAAACCGATCGCTGCCCTCAGCGACCTTAATACCATAAACATCCCCTTAAGACTGGTGAAATTAAAGACAAAACTAAGTTACAACGAAAACTAACTAAAATCTATCAATCCAGAACAAACACTCCTATTAGCTTCTTCAACACAACGGCAATGTTGTATTGTAGAGGCTAATTTCCCACAGCCAGGACCGATGATCAGCATTCTACAATATAATTCTCTTCTTGTCCGGGCGAAAACTTCTGCAAAATAAACCTGAAATTAAACTACATAGTTAATTGGAATACCGAAACTATTATGTATGTATGTATGTATGTAAACTCTTTATTGCTCAAAAAGTATAAGTAAATAATACATTGACATCGTATATTATGTACTAAAACCTTACCCTTACCAAAATATCTAAATCTGACTATATTACTCAGACTCAACAAAAGCTGTATCTGAGCAATTCAAAAATCCAAAACATCTCAGCGCGCGTCTGAGGAGACAAAATAATATCCCGAGCGTAAGTTCCGGAATAACTAAAAGTACCGAAATACACCAAAAAATCGCATCCACACATGTACCGAAGCAAGCCAGTGTTGAATGCGAAAACAGAAAACATAATATAATAATGATAAGGTAAATACTTCCTATCACGGTAAACTTAATCACATGTATACTGTATACTCAAGCTGTTATAGAGTTAAGATTGAGCCGCCCTAAATATTATTCTAACATACTTTAATTTGATCTATTAATTTTAATTCTGCTTGATTAATTTATTTATTTTCTTTTACTTTATGACATGTGTTTTAATTTTAATTTTAATTTAATTTCAATGTAATTAGTGTATAAGATATGAGTCTTCGTTACTCGAAATAAAGAATTACATTTACATTTTAACTTTCATAATTCTCGCTCTTAAACGGTAGTGATACAGTACTAACTTTTCATCACGCCTTACAATTTGTGATTAAATATTTATCTTAAAATTTAACACTAAATGCTAACTACAATCTTATTGATATACAAAACCTCTGTTAAACTTTAAAGTCTTTAATGTACCAAGAACCTATCGCATGTCCATCCATCCGCTCTAACTCGTAAACTAATGCTGGCTACACATATAACGATATATCGTAGCGATTAATCTGTGCAAACCGATATGCGCAGATTTATCGATCGTGTGTATGACAAATCGTTGCAGATTATCGTTCATCAGTGGCAGTTGCAATTTCTATTAGATAAATCATTGTCGATTGCGTTTGCGCAGTTTTATCGTCGCGTGTGGATGGCGATCGCTCATTTCGGCAGTACTTCGCGGAGCTCGCTTGTGTGCGCACGTGCGGGTCGCGCTCTTTGAAACTTGTCGGAAGAAGAAAGAGGTGGACTCCGCGAACAACTGCAAGAGTTCATAGAGAGATTGCAAGAGTTCATAGATTACCATGATCGCGACTAAAAAAATGCCGCCTACAACAGGCTAGTCGAAAAATACAAAGCCATCGATCCAAATGCCAACACATAACCATTTTTAGGGTTCCGTACTTCAAATGAAAAAAAACGGAACCCTTATAGGATCACTTTGTTGTCCGTCTGTCTGTCTGTCTGTCTGTCTGTGTGTATGTCAACACCCTTTTTCTCAGGGACGCGTGAAGGTATCAAGTTGAAATTCATATCAAATACGTAGGTCTGTTATCCCTTGGATCAGTGAAAAAATCAAACATCTAAGTCAACGCAATCAAAAGATATGGCCGTTTATGCCGCATATTGAAGGGAATCTCAAGGGAATCAGAACCTATAGGGTACTTCCCGTTGACTTAGAATCATGAAATTTGGCAAGAAGCAATGTCTTATAGCACAAGTAAAGGGAAAAATCCGAAAACCGTTAAATTGTAGTTACATCACATAAAAAAGATTCTAGTATAAACTGATACTCACTAAGTATGAAAGTGCATACTTATTGTGTGTCAATTAATACTGGACTTTGTTTATATTGTATTCCCGTGATTTACGAACTATTTACATGCCTACAAGTTTATGCGGAACCCTCGGTGCGCGAGTCCGACTCGCACTTGACCGGCTTTTTTTTTCTTTAAACACATAACCCGGCCTAATATCGCAAGTGCGTCATCATATTCCATCGTGGATGACATGTTTCTTGCGTGAGCTTCTGCGGAGAACTGGAGATCGACGCCGATATCGGAGGCGTGTGAAGACACTAGGAACGTTCGATTTATCTGCACAGTCTGAAATAGCTACGATATATCGTTACATGTGTAGCCAGCATAAAGGTGATAATACTGTCTTAACTTTACATTTCTCGTACTTAGGCGCGAGCTTAGCCATTTTAAACTTTGAAGCATCGCTTTGTACACTCGAGGCCTTATTTGCATGGATAGCTGTCAAACAAAATCCAATGAAGTGAAATCGACGCCATTTCTATTACTTACCTATGAGGCTTCTTAGTTCAATGAGATCATGCTAGATGGCGCTGTATCACCACACAATGTGAAAAATACTTTTTTTTACAGCTAACCGTGTTTACTGTTTTGCCAAACATAGCATGTTCCTTTAATGTCTTAACGTTATATAACTTATAAAACTCTCAAAATACTTATTTATAATTTTAACTTCCAAAAACACTAATTTTTTGCACGGATTCGAACCCGGAGCACTAGGAATGGAAAGCGCTCTTACGCGCCATTCGACCATTGTGACATTTACTTAGACTCGCGAAATTGTATATCACTTTATTTTAATGTTCAAATTATCTTCCAACGAATACGGTTAGTATTCAAATTTGCGAGGGTAAGCTGAAAATGTCTGAACGCCTGATCGGTTTTAATAAAGATTTACTTACGCCCGTTTGTTTGTTGCTCCGTTAGATTGCCTTTCTTGTTGATTTATACTTACTGTTGATAATTTTTAATAATGAGTTCTCGTTGCAATATCGACTTGGTGAAAAGATCGCAAATAATTCAAATAATTGCTTTGTATAATCAAGGCAAAAATTTGTGTGAAAAAGGTAGAGAAGCCGGTGTTAATATATATATATATATATATATATATATATATATATATATATATATATATATATATATAAAATTACTTACATTATATAATACTCAATACATAATACTCAAATATATTATATAGATATTTTAAATATCTGATATATTGTTACAGAGAAAAACCGTTGTTTTATGGGTCCGACGATTTGACGAGGAAGGTTCTTTGTTACATCGGCAAAGAACTGGCAGAGCACAACCCATAACCACACAGCAGCGTCAAATCATGGTGAGGGATTATGAGGAAAATGGATTTATTCCGACAAGTCACTACGCCAGGTTATTCGACACCAGCCATGCGCACTGTGCGACGTGTTCTTCACAAGCTTACAAAAGAGCAAGGTTAGCGTTCGCCTTGGAGCATTTAGATTTCGACTGGAGTAATGTCGTCTTTACTCACGAAAAAACTTTTAAATCCAGCCAACACGGACGACTTAGATTATGGCGGCGGAATAATACCCGCTATGATATTAATCACGTTGTGCCCAACATGGAGTCTGGTCGGATAAGTGTGAACATGTGGGGCTGGATGAGCGCAGCCGACCCGGGGGAACTAGTGCGAATGCCCAGCCGAGCGACCAGTGCTAATTATGTGGACGTGTTGGAGGACACCATGCTACCCACTGTTCGCAATGTGTATCCGGAAGATGAATTACCGGTTATATCATTTGTGCAAGATAACTGCCCTATACACCGTTCACGTGGTGTGCGGGAGTGGTTCCGTCAGCACAATGATATAGCGGTAATTCCTTGGCCGGCTAGGTCACCAGACCTAAATCCCATCAAAAATTTATGGGGTGTGATGGTAATGGTAATGGTGGTCGTATGGGGTGGGTGGTGATATCCATGTGATTTTTCACTGCGATGTTCAATAATGAAGTCATATTCTTGAAGTTGTTCAATCCAGCGCAACTTGACCCTCGGGATTTTTAAACTCCAACAACCACTTTAATTCAGCATGGTCAGTTCTGATACGAAACTTGCGTCCAAGCAGATATTTACTGAAATGCTGCAACGTCTTGATAAATGCCAGCAATTCTCTCCGAGTGACGCAGTAATTTCTTTCTGGTTTCGATAATGACTTACTGAAGTAGGCTATTACAACTTCCTGATCTCCTTTTTTTTGTGACAACACGCCTCCGAATCCAGTATTACTTGCGTCCGTGTCAACAATAAAGTCGTTCTCAGGATCTGGGTATCCCAATATCGGTGTTTCACAAAGCCTTTGTTTGAGGTCGGCGAAAGCTTCTGAACACTGTTCATTCCAATCAAATCATCGTTTCTCTTCTGTCAGCTAATGCAAGGACTTCGTTATATCTGAGAAGTTTTTCACAAAACGTCGATCGTTCACTCGTATCGTTAGGACCTATTTTGAAGGTCGTAATTATTCGTAAGAGTAAAATTGTTTTAATTCTGTAAATATGTCTGTCTTACTTTTACGCATAAGTCAATAACTGTTGTATAACTGTTGTACAGTCAGGGACATTCGCGTTCCTCCTCGGCGCTAATCCTAAGGCGCGGGGTTATCTGACCCACTCCCCGCGGACGAAGGGCGTTGGACGCGGGCGTATTGCCACCGTTACATTGGTCGTAATACAAGCATTCTCCGATAGGCCTTCTTACAGAGTGCGCAATGTAACGGCAATATGCCCACGTCAGTCGCCCGTCGCCCGCGGCAGGTGGGTCAGAGAACTCCGCGCTTAAACCGTTTAGGTCGTTACGCGTTGAACGCGCAAACGAATATCGTTCTAGAGGGGTGGTGGACCGGGAATGCCCCTGACTGTATCTTCCTATTCCCTTGACCGCCGATGAGATTAAGCATGCTGAATAGGTTACCTAGTTTCCTGATATAAAATGGATATGTAAACATTAATTTGAAAAAAATTACAGACATTTAGGTAGGTAGCACGGCTATCCTACGGCTATAGTACCAGGGACCGAAAAAGCCGTTCCTCGGGTTAAGCCTTTAAACGGTGTTCCTCTTACATTGTGTACCCAGTGGACTTGCCTGCCGATTCAACTGATATCCCTTAAATTTGACTAGCCCTTTCGAAGGAGTAACCCTTTCCAACGTAGCCCGTGTAGCCCACGCATTGAAGTCATATTTAGCCGCCTACGTTTAAGCGGTTTCAAACAACGGTTTAAAACAGGCGGTTTTAAACCAAATTTCGCATGACCTTAAATGCTCTTGGCAGATATCAAACAAATGGGCTTGTTTGAAACCGTGTAGCAGCACACTTCTACCAAGGTCACTTGGTTTAAAACCGTGTAGCACGCGCATTAGGCGAAGGTCGATTGTAATCCATTTTGAACTGACACTCACTCACTACTACATACGTTCAACACAACGAACTGCGACGTAAAACTGCGCGAACGCACTATCAATAATACTTCTGTTAGACATTACCTACCGTTTAGCGCGTCACACACGGAGCTATAATAGTACGTATATATTTTGGTATATTAAACTATTATATTATATCAAGTAATCTTATGATATATTTTCGTATTTTTTCCTTACTGGTTGACAGACTAGTCCACATACGCAGCTACAATATATATTAATATAAATTATAGCTGTGTGTGGACTCCGTTATCTATTACGGAAAATATATCGTAATATACCGTGCTATAGTATATAGGGTTATTTTTTTGTCAGTGCGAAAAATAATCGACCCTCCCATACATTGTAGCTAGTCGGTTGATGATGTTTTGTATTAGAGGGTCGATTTTTTTTCGTGATTTCGGGGTTGGTCCCATAGTGAAAGTAAGTCAATATGACTTACTGATTTAACCCCCAAAATTACGCGAGACGCGAGAGTAGATAGCGCCATCCCACTCAGCTTGTTGTTACTTACCGCGCGGCAAAATTGCGTATATTTAGAAACGATTTAAAACGTTATTAAACAACCAATACACATAAAAATCACGTTTGACTATGTACGAATTCAAAATAAATTCATATTTTAGTGAAACAAAAACTTAGGTAAGTATGTGAATTTACGCCTGAAAAGTTTTATAAATCCCGCTAAGAAATGACGTGTAAGATATACTTATGCCAATATGTAATTGCGCAATTAAAGATAAGAATTTTAGGTGTGAAAATGTCTCGAGGATTAAGTGCGTATTTTGACTAACACAAAAAAATTATGAAATTGTCTTCCGAGTAGAACTACTTATTTCCACATACTTCCGAAGTTAATGACGCATTGGCGTGGAATAAATATGCAAGTCTATTTACACTTTTTTTCATATTTTCGAGTTTCGTAACTATTACTTACATAGTTTTTGCCAACGAAGATTTTTATAAAATAAAGTCGTACTGTTGGTTCATTTTTGCGATAACTTTCTTAATTTTGTTTCTAAAAATCTGAAACTTACTGAGGTTATGTATTTTCTAATCCTTTATCAGGAGTGAAATAATGGCAAAAACGAGTAACTAAAATGTACGTCTTTCTTCCACGAATTATGCGATGTTATTATTAATAAAATAACATTCATAAGTTTTTTCAGAGATAAGTCATCACATTGTGATACGACTTTAAATCTTTAAACGCTCATTTATGCTTTTATTTCTTACGACCTTATGCGTAGGAGGCATCGAAATAAGCAAAGTAATTTTACAATTCTAATAATTTTCATTAATTATTTACAAATACTTCATCCAAAAACTGTGCAGGAGGATAGATATTAGTTTGGTACCTAGCCTAGCCCTACTTAAGTACCATATTATTAACATAATAATATTGCCTACTAGTTGACGCAATTCATTATTTTGCAACGATAAATGATAACGCGATAATCGTGTAATGCTAGGCACTGCTCATTATTGAAACCAAACAGAAACAACGGGTAATTCTTTGAGCGTTTCAACCGCTCTCATTCCCCTAGTTGCAAGTCGAATTTCCTACCTCCTTAGGATAGGACTTCCTACGTTAGGATAGCATTTACAGTCATTTTGTAGAAGTCAGGGCACTACAAGATAACCGAAAATAGCATCCAAAGCTACAGGAATTTCGACATTAACACGTTCGCTGCGGGACCAAAACTGAAGTTTTTTCGTATGGTGCGTTAGAAGGCCGATATGCCCGCTACGTAAACTCTCTACTCCTGCGTTATAAGGCTCATAAAGCTAGTAAGGCATTGATGAATTAAAAGCCTTATCTTCGTGAAAACGCCGAAATTGGCATACTGGCCTATCACTATACACAGTAGAAGAGTTAAGTATTATAGTACTGGCCCCGCCCCGGGTTCCGATAATATACTGAGAAGATATATGCAAAAATAAATTGGAGGTCTATTGACCTGATACCGCACTGAATCATTGGTTAAATCAGAGACTTTTTAGTGATGGGAAACAAACGATCGATATACTATATAAATTTACTTTCCTTTATTTTATAAGTTACATGCGGGTATCATAAACACATTTGAGACAGTAACCTTTTTTACATTCTACGCAGTAGGAAATATTTTCTTTTACTTTTGTATTTGCTTCCTTACTGTTGAACCATATTTTTGAAACTAAAACTCCAAAATTTTTTTGTTATTTGATCGAGGAATGATTAATATTGTATGACTGTAAATGTACGCATTATCTGTGTAAATTTACTGACACAAGTGAATGCACTATCGTAACGCACATCCGTCCCCGCTAATTATGTCACATCACTAGTCGAAAGTAAATAACGCAATAATCTAAATCAGTGCGGCAGGGGGTGGAATGACCTTGTCTCCTATGATAGGCTTTTAGACCCGATTCCCGCAAGGAATCGAAATAATAACCAATCAGTTCGATATCAGGCCGAAAGACCCAACACAATTTTTAACGCCTTAATGAGTCGCCCATGACGAAATAAAAAATTAAACCTATATTGGTCTTTGTCCTACATGTACAATTACTCTAACTACGGCCTCCGCAACAGAGGGAGCGCAGCGTATTTCAGTCCCCGCACAGAGTGATAGCACATGCATCGGGTGTATAGGCCTGATATCGCAGCGAACGTGTTAATGCCACCAGGGGAATGAGAGCGGTTGAAACACTCGAAGAATTACCCATAACGTCTATCAGCACCTTAGCGTCATAGTGTGGCAGCGAATACTCGTGTTGAAGTCTTTTTCATAAACGTTTAGTAAAACAGAGACGCGACGCCAACACGAATCTTCGCTGAGTGCCGCATAGTGTGGACGCGGCCTTATACTAGATGGAAGTGACGCCTCACGCCACTTATAGATTACGAGTAAACATAAGGGTAGGTCAAAATAATGCCGTATGAGCGACGGATGTTAAATAAAAGTCTAAAAATAATGTGCATATTATTCCTATCATTATCAGACTTCATTTTAATCGGTATAGTTATGTTTAATTATAACATATTTTTTTAAATATTAGTTATCTCTGTATAGGTCGATTCACAACCGCTGGCATGAATGGAACAAACGAAACTAATGTCAGCTTTGATTGTATAATTGCCGTCCCTTTAAACGTTGTTCGAAATTCAAACAGAAAAACCTGTATTTATTTTACACACATGTAAACTTTCATTCACTTGTTCGATCCATTCGTACCAGCTCTTGTGAATTGACCTGTACATTCCAGGCATTTTATGGACATTCTCCTTTGATATCTAAAGGTTCACAATAAGGACTTGTATGTGGTAAAAAAGCTCTGTAAATCGCGTGTATTATCATACCGCTCCTTTGGATTGTTCGAGAATGTTTTCCGTTCGATCAAATAGCAGCTATTTCATTGCGTGCAACTTCAGATTGTGGATTCAACTTATTTAAAAAAATATATCTTTCTTAGGGTTCCGTAGCCATGTCCGTCCGTCCGCAGCTTAGCTTAGAGACTCTTAGTACTAAATAGAAAGCTGTTATTTGGCATGAATATAAGTAGGTAATAATTGGGAGTTTCAAATCAATTTGATTTAAAACTTCCAATAGTTTTTAAAGTTGTATTTGATTCTAAACGCCCAATCGGGTTCTTGGATACATTTTGAACACATTCTCGTAAGTTTCAAATCAATTTAATTTGAAACTTCTAATAGTTTTTAAAATGTATTTGATTCTAAACGCCCAATCGGGTTCTTGGATACATTTTGAACACGTTCTTGTAAGTTTCAAATCAATTTGATTTGAAACTTAGATTTTAAGTTGTATTTGATTCGAAATGCCCAATCGGGTTCTTGGTTACATTTTGTATACATTCTTGTTCAGAAACTCCAATCGGTTTTTCGGATCAGTTTTTGTTGACAATCTCAATTGATTTTCGGATCAGTTTTTGTTATGAAACTCATAATCGGTTTTTGTGTTTCAAACTAGAATATTTTAGTATTAACAAAAATATGACTTGTTGTCATTAAAATAAAATCTGTTAACCATAGCTAAAAATCTGTTTTCCTACACCAGAATCATAACTAAAATAAAATCTGGTAATATTGTAAAATATTTTTTTTCTCCGTGCAAATTCTAAATATCATGAGACCAAAGTTATTGGAATACTTGAATGAAACAAGAAATATTTTGCTTTTTAAATTTATTGTTACATCATTTTACTGAAACAAATAACATTCCATAGAACACTTCAAAATATATACAAGTTAAGTGAAGTTAACAAAGATGCCCTCCAACGATGTCCTCCAACTATGCTACGGTTGTGAATGCGGCGGTACTTCCAATACACCGTCATATTACCCTCTGTTACTAATCTCGCGATGATTGAAATAATTTCGTCGTCATGACTATCATCGTCATCGTTTCTTGATACAAATAATAATCCTAATTTATGAAGCAACTCAAGTTTTATATTTTCATCCATAGCGACCGATCTTCCATAAAGCTAAAATCAGACTGCTGTTTCCAACGTAACAATCGTATCAAATATGTCATATATGTGAAATGCATAAATGTTTTAAACATGCTGCGTTTTTGAATGCGCTAATTTGCGGATTTAGTATAAATAAAAGCCAAAGCTTAACACCACACACCAGGTTAGCTAGACCCAATGCACGTGAGCGAGTCACATAGCGCACCACCACCGCGCTTCAGATGGACTTGGTTTGCTAAGGTGTTTGTAAACACAGCACGTCACAGGGGTGATCAGACCCATAGACATGCCATGTTACCTAGCGCTACCGACCGTTATAGCGTAGGATTTTCTCCCAGATTTATGGTCGAAACATACTATCAAAATGCAACGCGATGTGTTGTGTCGACACCCGACGCTCGTCGTGCACATAGGCAACACGCCACGCGATGCTACAACACGTATCGTGTAGTGTAGTCTCTCACGAAAGACTGAAGTGTATTGAGTGTATGAACTGAACTCATATCATATAACACTGAGTACCGTTTCACTAATTCTATTAATTCTTCATCCGACATTTTAAACCAATTTTTAAACAAAAACTAACAAAAAATATCTTTTCTTTTATGATAACCTTAAAATTGTTCTCGAAAGAACGCGTGGCGTCGGGTGTTAACTAGAAACACACTGCGCTGATTCGTCGGGTGGCGTGTCCTCCCCCTCTCCCGGCAACACGCTGATCCAAATCGGTTGGATATTGCGGCGTGTGGTCACATAGCGTGTTGTCTATGCGCTTCTGACTATATTAAATATATGGAATTGATAAGTACTGACATGCGTCGGGTGGCGTGGCGTCGTGTCACGTTTTGGTAGTATGTTTCCGCCTTTATCGTGTTAGCAAAGACTCGTCAGAGAATTGATCAGGTCCCCCAACAAGGATCACATTGCTAGGTCGTCCATGACTATCGGTCGTTATAGCCACGAACTTCCCGAGATAGCTTACAAATCGATTTTTATTTATATCAACCAAGTATAAAAACTTCGATAGCGCGATGTAGACCCGACACTCTGATTGGCTTATTCACGTGACGTAGCCGTGATGCACTGCAAGCGATTGCTAATGTAAATAAGTCATTATTACTCTACAAATTAGTCAACTTGATTTGATTCTTTAATAGCACAAGTGAAGTCTACAATACGTTGAAGTTTCTTTTTACTGGTGACCTGTCGTTTCGCCGAATTTAATTACGCAGATTTTTGTTTCGCAGACAACTATTGGCAGACCTTTCTTTTGGCCGAGTAACGTTTGGTATAATTTCGTTACGCTTATTATTTGTTTCGCCGAGTAGTCGGTAGGAAGAAAAGCGATACGCAGAGTTACGTTTAGTTGATTGTTTGTTTCGTAATTGTTTCAGTTTACTGAACAACTGTTCGTCGAAACATGATAAGCAGAGTTATCACATGGCATCATTATTGTTAATTAGATTTAAGGTTCCGTCGATTTTTGTTTCGGAATTGTTTCAGTTAACTGTTGCATTTTTATACATTTAATAGGTATAACATTGCCAACAAAAATTAACTGATTTTGATGAATATACTGTTATCAAAATGTAGTTAGGTGCGACGACGAGCGTCAGCGAGGAGGAGTGTTTGGTAGAACTGCGACCCTATAGCGCGCGAGCCGAGCGAGCGAAGCGAGCGTGCCGCGGCAGCGGCCGGCGAAGCGCCAGAACCGAACATATTTTTTAACTAATACTTACATATAGTAGGCAAAACTTACATTTTGTGTATTTAACTTTTATGATAAACAAGTTTGGACCTTATAATCACTATGTCAAGCAATATTATTACCTTTAACATTATGACGTGTAATACATTATGATGTAAAAAGTTATAAATAAAATTGTTATGAATAAAATTTTTATGACTTTCGACAAATATGACCAGGAAAAATCGGAAATACAAATTATACCCTCAAATATTATGACAATCAATATTATGACTAACAATATTTATGACTAAAAACGTTATGGAATCTTAAAAACGGAACTACAACTTTATGGAAGACAATATAGACCCATATAATGTTGTTGACATAAAAACTGTTGCGGTAGAAGATCGATGGAAGAAGGCTTTAATTAACTTAAAACTCTTCTAACTTAATCCTCTTCCTCCCGGACCTCTGTACTGAGTTGACGTGCTAAACAATTTTTTCAATATTTATTTTTTAAATTAAAACATCAAATTAAATAGATACCAAAATTAGGAGCACATAACTTGCTAAGAGATAACGATAAGTGCAGTGCATTGCTTGTGACGCGTGTGTGACGTGTGCTGCGTCGTCGGGTGTTCCTGCCGTGCTGCGCGTGTGTGTGTGTAGCTGCGCGTCATCGCTTGCGCTTTAAGTAAACTAACCGCCTCTAGCTAATTGCTGCGCTCCTGGTACTTTACTCGCCTAGTAAAATACTCAGGGAGAATGCCGCTCAAGCGCACGCCAACTAAGAAAACTACGTCGGATGTAGACGCTGTTGGTTTTCTGTCCGACTCACAAATCCCAGAAGGACTGAACACGAATCGATTGAAGAGAAAACGAGATTCTGAATTGCATGACTTTATAGAAGAAATGAAGAATGCGTTCTCTACATTTACTCTTGAACAAAACTCAAAATTAAACAATTTAGAATCGACGCTCGCTGGAAACTCGCAAGCGCTCAAGGACATTCAGCAATCGAATCGTAGTATTGAAGAAGCCATTTCATTCATGTCGGAGCAATATGAAGAATTTAAAAACAAAATTAATTGCCTGGAAGGTCAAATGGTGGAAGATAGAAAATACATAGCTGTACTAGAGAGTAAACTTGAGGACTTGCAAAGAGACAGCCGAAAAACCAATTTAGAAATAAAAAACGTACCCAAAAAACCGAATGAATCAAAGGAAGATCTCATAAATATGGTCATCTGTCTGTCTAAGACTATTGACTGTCCAATCAGCAGGGGGGACATAAAAGACACATACCGAATTCGTGGGAAAACAGAAAATGCCTCTAACTCAGCAATTATCGTTGAAACCTCCTCTACCCTACTAAAAAACGATGTTCAAAGGATGTGCAAGGCTTTTAACATCAAGCATAAATCAAATCTGTGTGCCAGGCACTTGGGCCTGCGTACCGCAGAAGATACCCCAGTTTTTGTTGCCGAACATCTAACACCAAAGGCATCGCGTTTACACTTTCTCGCGCGTGACCTGAAGAGATCCGGCCGGTTCAAGCACTGTTGGACATCGTATGGTAAAGTGTACTTAAGAAAGGACGATAATTCTCGTGTTATATTGATAAACAGTGAGGCTCAAATTAATAATTTATCAAAAGAATCATGACTCCCTTTGATACCCTTGCGGTCTGATAATAATGGCTACACCCGTGAATACTTATCAATTATATACAAATGTTGCTGCTTAATGTCTGCTCATGCACTGCGAATAAGTAACAACTTAAAAAAACAAACACACACTATCGCCATCAACACTACACTTAATCAATTTTCTGCACACAAAGAACTTCTAAACAAGTCTATTCCTCTTTTCCTCTCATACTCTTTCACCCTAAGTTTTTACACAATTTACTCAATGTACTTTGCAGTTAAGTTGTGCTGCGAATACAATTTACTATCTTTATATTCATCCCCCAAGAATAACTTGCTGCAAACCACTCAAATCTTTACAATAGGTAAATCATGAACAATCAACTCACTATTATTAACGAAATAGATCAAACTGAAATTGCGCACTCCTTTCAATGTGATATTCAGGACATCAAAAACCATATACCTATTGATAGCAAAACACTAACCTTTGCTACGCAGAACATTAGGAGTATCTATGGCAATTTCAATGAATTGCAAATAATGCTGTCGTGCTTTGATTTCCATATAGACATATTGGTACTATCTGAATGCTGGATAAACCCCGACAAACCTACCCCCAACTTACCTAACTACCAGTGCTTAGCTACTACTAATAATCGGAACCAAAATGACGGAGTAGTTGTTTATGTAAATAATAATGTAGAAGCTGACGTCACTGAGATTAACCTTAATCAAGCATCTTGTCTGCAGGTTAAATTGGGTAACACTATAATTCTTGGCATTTATCGTTCCCCCTCTTACTATAACGCTGGTGATTTCATTAATACCCTAAATAACTATCTTGAAACAATAAATGCAACAAAAAACATAATTGTAACAGGGGATATAAATATTAACCTCATACCCAGACCCCACGAAGCTCCCCAGGACAGAACCAACAGACATAATTACCTTAACATGCTCTCCTCCCATGGTTTACTACCTGGGCACGCACTGCCGACTAGACACGGGAGTTGTTTGGATCATGTTATGATTAAAATTGATATTGCTAATCTAAAAGCCTACACAGCAATCTTAAACACCTCAATAACTGACCATTCTACGGTTTTTGCAGCCATAACCAAACACGACACTTGTACCAAATATCGGGAAACAGTCGATACATTTAATTATGATAAGGCTGTAAAATACCTACTCGACAAAAATATACAAATACTTCTATTTAATGATGATCCCCATTTTGTTATTCAAGAACTCCTAAAAAAACTTCATGAGTCATTACTTGAAAGTCAAACAACTAGACATATACCAAGGAATCGAAGAAACAAAAAACCATGGATAACGCCTGGTATCCTGAAGTGCATTAGGAATCGAAATAAAATGCAATTAAATCTTCGCAATGACCCTGACAATGATTTCCTGAAGACCACGTTCAGGAGATATCGTAATTTCTGTTATCAGCTTATTAAAAAGATAAAACGTAAATACGACATGGAACAACTTGAGCGTGTAGTGAAGAACCCAAAAGCACTTTGGAAAAGCATTAAATCAATTACCCAGCATAAATCAAATAAAAGCTCAAATTTAGAATTACTTAAAGCTCAATCTTCCTCTAGGGAATCTGTAGAACATGTAAATAAGTATTTTGCCAATATCGGCAAAAACTTAGCAAATGATATTCTTAATTCTAGATCTTCATCTGTGCGCAGAAACGCGTCATTTACAGATAAGCGCAACTCCTCATCCTTTGTTTTAATAGATACCGATCCTGCGGAAGTAGATGGTATTCTCATGAGTCTGAAAACAGGAAGCGCCACTGGTACTGATAACATCCCAACTAAGTTTCTCAAACTGGCTAGACCCGTTGTTGTCCCCGTAATCAGTCATTTTGCTAACCTATGCTTTGCCAATGGGACCTTTCCAGCACCCTTAAAACAAGCCATCGTCACTCCAGTGTATAAGGGTGGAAAGAGAGATGACGTCAATAACTACAGGCCAATATCTGTCTTATCAGCCATATCCAAATTCATTGAAAAATTAATAAACATTCGGCTTATATCCTACCTCAAAAAATTCAAAATTATTTCGGACTCGCAATTTGGCTTCCGCCAGGGAATATCCACAGAAGATGCAGTACAAGCACTTACTTCCTCGATAGCTGAGAACATTGATAGAGGAAGAAAGTGCATGGGGGTTTTTCTTGATTTAAAAAAGGCCTTTGACACCGTCTCTCTCTCCATCCTAATACAGAAGCTTGAACAAATAGGAATCAGGGGCAAAGCCCTTGATCTACTGGATGACTACTTAAAGGATCGCACACAACGGGTGAGAGTGGGGAAAGCTGTTAGTTGTGATGAACGTGTCTCATTTGGGGTCCCACAAGGAAGTGTTTTGGGCCCTACACTTTTTCTTATTTATATTAACGAGCTGTCAAGTCTAAATATAAAAAATGGGCGTATCTTTACATATGCAGATGATACTGCCATCGTTTTCGATGGGGCGACTTGGGACTCTGTCTTTGGAAGTGCTGAGGAAGGTCTAAGGGATGTGTCGACTTGGCTTCAGTATAACCTACTTACACTTAACGTGGCAAAAACTAACTTCATATGCTTTACTAAATATGCTAGCACACTGCCCTCAATTGAATACAAACTAAAAATACACTCTTGTGATATTCATAACACCAACGGCTGTAATTGTACACACATTGACAAGGCTACTTCTACTAAATACCTCGGAGTCGTAATAGACCAACGACTGTCGTGGCACTTGCATATAGAGTACGTCAATAACCGTATTAGGAAACTCATCTGGATCTTTAAAACACTAAGACACATTACAAATAAAAAATTACTCACTCAGCTATACACAGCCCTAGCACAATCAATTATGACTTACTGCATCCCAATATGGGGAGGCGCAACTAAGTCTAAATTTCTAGAAGTTGAAAGAGGCCAGAGATGCTTAATTAAAGTAATGTTTTTTAAACCATTCAGATTCCCCACTACTGAGCTTTACAAAATCTCAAATCTTCTATCGATGAGAAAACTATATATTTTACTTATGACCCTAAAACAACACAAATCTCTCCCATATAATGCAGCCACTTTAAGAAGGAGAAGGAAAGACATTGTTGCCCCCACACTCTCCTGTAAATCTGTATTTGCGAAAAGGCAATACAATTCGCAGGCACCGCATTTATACAATACTATTAATAAAACACTAAACATTTTCCCATTACAACTTCACGACTGCAGAAAAATTATTGTTAACTGGCTTAAAAGTCTCAATTATGACGAGACCGAAGCACTCCTAAGCCCAAACTTCTCTGAGAGACTCATGTAATGTTAGCATAGTACAGAACACTCTCGCACACATACACAGCTTGCACATACACACGCACACACACACACACACACACACACACACACGCACGCACACACACACACACGCACACACACACACGCACACACGCAGGCACGCTTTCAAATAATAGAATTTTAATATTTTTTAATATAAATAAACTAATGTAATTTTTATGTTTTGTTAAGATTAGGTTTATCTGTTATTTATATTCACGCTGTTATAGAAGAGCGGGATCTCCTGACACAGGTATATACAATACTTACTAGGAGGTCCCAACCTTTGCTACTGTTTAATCTCTATGATAACAAATAAACATTTCATTTCATTTCATTTCAAAACTTCAGGTAGATGCGGATTCGCCAGAGGTATCAAATATTAATAACGTTTTAAAATTAAGTAAGGAGCATTTCATCGACGATGGAGTGTTCTATCGCGATTTAAAATAATTATTATTCTTGTGGTACCTTCTTTAATAGGTAGTATTAAAGTTAACTTTGAATTATTTTCAGAATTTTCTTTACTTAAAAACGATACATGTGATATTAAGTCTTTTGCGACTCGAAATATAGTGATACATCAGAATTATAATTTCAATGAAATATTTTCAAATCTTTTACACTCTATTTGTCGAAAAATTTATGAATTTCAAGACAGGGATAGTGGTTGGGCTTTTATGCGCAATTTATACCTAGAGGTAAACATCAGTAAAAACAACATCAGGATTCATAGATTTGCCTAAAAATATAAAACTTAAGCGTGCTTGCATCAATATTCAAAATAAAGATATTTTTTGTTTTTTTGTGGTGTGTGATGGCGGCTCTATTCCCCGCTAAAAATAATGACAAACGCCTTATCCTAAAGAATCAAGCCTCAACGTTATCTTGGGGTCATCAATCTTTGTTTTAATGTAAACAAGTTAGATTTATGGTGTAATATTGTAAATAAAGGTGGACATTACTGAATAAACGTTATTTCCTAACAATCTTATTTTATTTTACTTCGTGTAACATACATACAAACCATTCGCACGTTAAATGTATCAATGTCACTATTGAAGTGTTTGATTAAGTATGTAATTTAGTCGTCACTGTTGGATTTAACGTACGAATATGTGTTTTGACAAACACAAGTTTGAAACAGGTTCTAAAATTAAAAAGCATTGATATAAAAAATAAATTATTTTTTCTACAGAATATGAATTCACAAATGAGAATACAATGATAAATTATTTTCAAAATGCAATTTTTTAATACATATTACATTTTTTAACGCACAAGTTTTTTTATGAATTGAGCAATTATATGTACTGAGGTCTTTACAATATTTTTGATGCATAGATTGAAAATTAGGCAAACCTTTTTCACCTAAATCTATAACAGTACAGTTAGCACACAATTCTTTAACCCATTTAACTTTTTCTAATCATTTTACATATATTTTTTTATTTTCTAAGTAACCATGAATCATCCTTCTAAATTCTCTAAAATCAACAAACCCCTCGCGCCACAAAATACCAAGGTTTTTCTCTATCCATCGCTCTTGCCTTTTTTCATTTTCCGATAAAGTAGAAAATGTGTATGGGGGTTTTACTAAAAATACTTGTGTATCCCTCTCATTATGAGTGGAGGCCTGTGCCCAGCAGTGGGACGTATATAGGCTGCATTATTATTATTATTATTACTTGTGTATATTCATTTGTGCTGTACGCAAATTCCTTAACAATAAACACATTTTTATACTTTTTGAACCCCTGGAGATCTACAAACAAGTAGTAGTCTGTCTTCATGATATCTTTCGCGTAATGTTGCTTAAGTGTTTGTATTCCACAATGCTATCATTCAAGATAAGACAGTAAGCCGCAGTATTATCTGGTATATCCTGTTCAGTCTAATTCCACTCGGACATCTATTGAACCCGTTTTTAAGGTTTCGTTTTGACGTGAGCAGTCGATAACAAAAAATAATAATTAAAAAAAAATAAAAAACACGACTGCTGTTTAAAAACAAACTGAAAAAACTTAGAAATAAATTTTAGATATGGTAGGTAGTTAATTTAATAAATGCAAACTAGAATATAAGTGTACAGTCACATCATAAACATGTTTACACATTTACTCTATATTTCAATGACATAAGGCGAAAAAGTTTATAGACGTTTATGACTGTGACTGAATCAACACACTCTCGTCTTTTTATATATGTATATTTTATTTCGATTGCAGTCGGGGGACCTTTCGCTTCAAGGTGAGCGAAGTGAAAGTGAGTGCACAAAGGTCCCCCGACTGCAATCGAAATAAAATATACATATATAAAAACATGATCGCGCGCAGGTTTGCCGGGTGCTCGAGAGAGACGAAAATTACACTGTTTAGAGCTTATTGTACCTCTCTCTACACCGGCAGCCTGTGAGAGCGTTATACGCAACGGGCCTATGGGGCCCTCCGGGTCCAATATAATAATGCGTTCCGGGTGTTGGTGGGGCTGCCTCGCTCCTGTAGCGCATCGAGGATGTTCGCGGCGGCGCGCGTGGACTGTTTTTACACGGCCATGCGCAAGCGCGGCGCATCCCTGGTGCGCAGGGTGCGCGACAGCCCCAACACCATCCTGCGCATGATAGCGGGTAGAGTGATTAAGTTTTCTCACTAACAAAATATGTGTCAAAATGGTTACATGAAATAAAGTATTTTATTTATTTATTATGTGTATTTTTTGTGCCATTTACATCCCATCCCCATAATTTTGACATCGACGATTCGAGTTCATTCATGGATACAAGTGATTTCATAGTTGTTGTGACACCGGCGTTTTTAATTTTATCTATTTCGATTCCATTCCGTTCATATCGAATATCTTGAAACAAATGAAGAATAGGGTTATTTGTAAACTGAACACTGTTCACTTTTGCTTTTGTTTCTCTGTTTAATACTGTAACAGTACCCTCTATGTATATAGTACTCGCTGATGGTAAGACGTAAAGATCTTGCTGGTTAATAGGTATACGGATTTCATCATTTAAATTAAAACTTGTTACGTACGGTTTATACGAATGATATTCGAAACTTACAATCGTGTTATCAAAGGTTAAAGGATCTGATAAGTTTAGTATACTAATTTGATCAAGCCTATGTTTCTTAAAAAATGTTTATTTTCTTAAAAAATAAAAAACACGACTGCTGTTTAAAAACAAACTGAAAAAAGTTGGCAATAAATTTTAGATATGGTAGGTAGTTAATTTAATAAATGCAAACTAGAATATAAGTGTACAGTCACATCATAAACATGTTTACACATTTACTCTATATTTCAATGACATAAGGCGAAAAAGTTTATAGAGGTTTATGACTGTGACTGAATCTACACACTCTCGTCTTTTTATATAATATGTATATTTTATTTCGATTGCAGTCGGGGGACCTTTCACTTCACTCACTCACTTTCACTTCACTCACCTTGAAGCGAAAGGTCCCCCGACTGCAATCGAAATAAAATATACATATATAAAAAGACGAGTGTGTGTGTGCTTTTTAATTAAGCTAAGGACTGGAGATAGTGATAGGCGACTTTCAACACTTTTTGACATACCACGAGCCACACTTGAATCACGCATGAACAAAGTCCGAGCTTCTTTTGTAGAACACTTTGTGCCAATGCACATTGGATTACAGCATGTTTCCCGTAATACAATCCCAAAAAGGAATCTGAGCATTCCGAATGCCTTTTTTGGTATAACAAATGAAAACGAGAGACCAGCTATTACTATATGTGACGGCCAGGGACTGTATATCGATAACCGAGACATATCGGTATTTAAAAAAAAATATCGATAACAATATTGATATTGCCCGAATATATCGATAATTGTATCGGTAAACTTAAATATCGGTAAACAGATATCGATACTTTTTCCAATACTTGGTACCGATACTAGGTACCTACGCGACCTTGGCAGCTCGAACGAGTGGAACGGCAACGCCGCGCGCCGCACCGTGCTCTGCTCCGCGCTCAGCCGCGCCACCGCCGCCCCCCCGCCGCTCGTCAGGGACGGAATGTACCTACCACGCGCGGCGCGTGAGCCGATCGATCGAGCAGTTTCCTCAAAAGGTTACGTTTGGTTTGGTGCGTAGTGTGCGTACGGATTAAAATCGTAGAAATAAAAATAATGGGGCGTACAAAACAGAACCGTGTTTACACAAACTTGTTATAAAATATTTAGGGATAGGTGTCGGCACGAGAGTCGAGGTAAATGATTACGCACACAGCTACATGCAACAAAGGTGGTGAATGAACGAAGGAGTGAATGTGAACAAAAGTCCGCTGTCAATACATGACATGATGTTGTGTGCGTGACCTCAACTCTGGTGCCGATACCTATAACTGGGTAACTGATATGACTGTTTATCATTGGGAATATTGCTAGAACTATTTGAATAGGTGTGGTTGTGATTGCGTTCGCGTTTATTTATAATAACTACACAAAAAATTGTTTTCGTACTTAAGGTATGTATATACACGTTGTATGCGAAAGATAGGGTAGATAGTCATTATTCATACTGCCCGGAAAAAGCGATTAGTCAGTTCTGTTGTACTTATGTACGTTGCCCCCTTGATACGGGCGTTATGTATACAGACCGGTCATTATTCATAGTGACCAGACTACTCAAGTAGCCCGTAACATGTACATACACGTATTGTATGTATCTAAGTATGAAAACAAGTCTTAGAAGTCTGTATTAACCTACTTCTAATTGTTGTATCGGTTTGAAACTCGGCAGTTATGTTTAGTTCTGATGACAATACAATAATATTATGTTACCATGTATGCCAGGTTTGGTTTTTAAGGTCTGATGATGGAGTAGGAAGGTAGGCACGGGATATTCGTAACAGAACAACGTACCCCATCCGTGTTTCGACTTATTGCAATTGTCTTGAGATGCACTTTGGCCAGGATTGGTTTTTAAGGTCTGATGATGGAGTAGGAAGGTAGGCACGGGATCTTCGTGACAAAACAACGTACCCCATCCGTGTTTCGACTTATTGCAATTGTTTTGAGATGCACTTTGGCCAGGATTGGTTTTTAAGATTGATGATGGAGTAGGAAGGTAGGCACGGGATCTTCGTGACAGAACAACGTAGCCCATCCGCGTTTCGACTTATTGCAAATGTCTTGAGTACACTCTGGCCAGGATTCATTTTCAGGGTCTGATGATGGAGCCGATAAACATTGATTTAAATTCGATTTTATAGACATTCATTTAGTAGGTTCTTAAGTTTGCGCTATTGTTGAACATGATGAATAAAACCACTTTTACGGATTAAATCGCGTGTATTTAGTTAAATTTAAAATCAAACAAGTTAAATTTTGGAATCGAAAATTTAATTTAATACAATAAAACAACATTTAAATAAATACACGCGATTCAATCTGTAAACGTGGCTTTACTTGCCAGACTTTCATTTGTGTGACTGTGTATAAAAAATATTTGGATGAGTGGGTATTTAATTTCAAATGTCTGTAGGTACACTTAAAATTCTAAAAAACTAATTTCGTATCTTGTGTACAAAGTATTAAAAAATTGTATAACAAACAAGAAACAGTATGTTGGTTACATTACATATATTGTTTTGATTTCTTTTCATACAGCTTTCTGTTTTGTTGCAGAGTATTAACAGCTCAAATCTTATGAAACATCTAAAAGTACATAAAACAGAGTATGGAGAAGTGCTAGCACTGAATATTAAACAAAAGGATAGCAACAAAAAGTCCCCTAATTCAGCAATAGTTACCAGATAGTGTACTAATCTTGTTACTATCCATGGTCGTCCTTTAGCTCTTCTGGATAATGAAGCATTCCAAACAATTTTATCTTTGATACCCGACTGCAATGTACACGTAAGCTCCCGGAGTACTAGAAACGACGTTATTGAAACTGCTAGAACGTTACGTGATAAAACGGCTAAAGAACTTCAAAACAAAATGATTTGTGTAAAAATTGATATAGCATCATGTTGGATTTAGTTTTATAACTTAATTTAATTAATTCAATTTGATTCGTTGTAACCACTTATTTCCTTTCCTCTCTCCCTTTCACCCATGCGCACTTGTATATCGCGCTCTCTGTCGTCCAATTGCGTGACGTACGTACACGCAACAACCGCGCCATCTGACGGAGTAGTTTCGGTTCCGTTCGATTTGTCGGTGCGAAAATGTCTGTGCGCGAGCAAGCATTCATAAATCTCTTTTAATCGCTATATTTTCTCATTGATTTTGTGAAATATATACAAAAAACTGTTCACCGTGTGTGTGTGCTAACGAAAACAAAGTGTTTTTGGACTTTAAGTACCTATTTAGTTGACGAAGTGCTGCTGCTGAGAACCTTTGGACGGGCCACGAGGCTGCTTGTGCATTGAACACCCTGCAATCTTAAGTAAGTGCGCTTGGTTCCTTTATATCCTTTCTGGCGAGCTGCTTTCATCGTCCTAGTCCAATTCCATTAGCAGCTACCGTTGTCCTTTAAATATTAAGTGGTTACAATCTGCCTAGGTTAGGTATTTATCTCCTTTTTTATGAACCAGATACAGTCCACAAACCCAAAGCACTACGCGACTGCAAAGCGCAAGTAAAGTGCACCGCTTATTAATTAAAAAATACACCATTTTATGGTCACTTCGACCCAGGATTATTTCAATTCTAACCTCAATTTCTAACCTATTCATTGATACTTACAAATAGGTAGTAGCTGCTTGATATATTTCACTAAATCGTCTTTATAATCGTTCCAAATACGAAAGTTAAATGCCTGCATACTTTGTGCTTGATTAATTAAATTAGTTGTTTAGGTATTCGTTTTTATCATTCCCGCACCGCTGACGACTAATTTATTTTCTTTTCCGCTAATCGGCATTAAGTAGGTGTGAACTTTCATATTTCCATTTATATACAGTATAAATATAATTTATACGAGATTCCATTATTCTCGCTTGCCCACAAGTTTCGCGTCCACCCGCATTCTTAGGTAGGTAGGTAGGTATTTTAAAATCGCTGGTTCGCTCACCAGCTGATCGCCGCCGCACGCACGCAGTTTAGTTCGCTCATAATATACCTACCGACTTACGAACACCGCTTTTTATTCCCGCTCGGTTGTTTTAAATTTATACACATTTTTTATTGTGTATTATTGTCGTACAACTAACATTTTTCACACATTTGGTTCACTATGCCGAAAAATGATACCAAAAACGAATCACCTCGCGAACCTATCGATAGGGATCTCGTTATCCTAGAAGCCAAGCGTAATGCGTTTTTCACTCGCTTACAAAATATTTATACTTTGTCACTTAAAGCGCATGAAGATGAAATACAAACTAAAACGTTTATTAATAACGTCGCGAATCTAGACCAATTGCGATCGGATTTTGAGCGGGTTTTAGACCTGTACAACGAACGTATTATAAAATTAGAGCCTAGTGCTACTGTTAATTATCAGCCGTGGATAGCGTTTGACGAGATGTACTGCCAAATCAAACGCGTTCAGTCTGATATTCAACAAAATTCACAAGTCCCAAGTCAGCAGTCGTTGCAGTCTTATTCTGTCAAACATAAATTGCCCGCTATCGAATTAATACCGTTTAACGGTGAACTTCGTAATTGGCCTTTATTCTATGAACAATTTAAAAGCGTCATTCATAACCACCCGCGTCTAACAGATAGTGAACGTGTTCAGTTTTTAGTAGGCAAGTTAACTGACCAGGCAAAGTCAGTCTGTGCAGGATTGCCTGCCACAGGTGAAAATTATTCCATTATATGGCAAGCGCTTATCGAAAAATACGAGGATAAACGCGCCCTGGCCGCGGGGTACACTAATCAGCTGTTGGACTTCAGGCCGATAGCCACCGGGTCGTCTGTTAGTCTGGAATCATTTTTATGCAACTATGACGCGTCAGTCAAAGCGCTTAAGGCGCTTAAGCTACAAGATTTAGCGGATTTCCTATTTTTACATATTGCTTTGCAAAAATTAGATCCCGAGTCTGTCAAACTGTTTGAAATGTTCTATCGCAAGGAAACGTGTCCTTCTTACGCTAACCTTATTGAATTTGTAAAAGAACAAACCAAAGTTGTATCTCATTCGACATCAAAACAAACTTTGTCAAAACCAATAATAAACAATAGTAACAAAAATTTGCCTGCTCCAAAAAACAATCAAACCAAAACCTTTGTCAGCCAGCCAGCTACAATGGCTTTCTGTTCACTATGTAAAACTAATAAACATGAACATTTATATCAGTGCTCCGCCTTTTCAAAAATGACTCCTCACGAAAGATATAATTTCGTAAAAACTCATTCCGTTTGTAACAACTGTCTTAGTTATAAACACAAGTTCTCCGCTTGCACATCGCAACGAACATGCGGTATATGTGCAGCCCGTCATCATACGCTATTGCATTTCAATCCTCCATCTAAACCACAAAATACGTCTCATTCACTGTCAAGCGGTTTTAATAATAATTCAACCATTCCGGTTTCCGCTCCCGCTTGTGAGATGAGACACGCGGAATCGCCGTGTTCGACTGACAACGCTGCGTCAAGCAGTTCGCAACCTCAACTCGTAGGAAATAAAGTCGATAATAATTTGCAGCCTAATTCTACTTTAAGTCATTTATCGTCCGGAAATATTGAAAGTGATGACTCGGGTTGTTATACTCATACAGCTACCTTATTAGGTACGGCAAAAATCAAACTTTATGATGGTAGTGGTAACACTCATTATGTTAGGGCGTTGATTGACCCGGGCTCACAAAGTGACTATATTTCAGTTGCGTGTTGCAAGCGGCTATCTTTGCCGCTTTCTCAACAAAATCGCTTCGCGAGGGTGCAGGGCATAGGTGGTGCCTCACAGAAAATATTGGGCATATCCACGGTTAAATTCGTTTCTCAGTTTGATACGAATAACGAAGTTTATTCTATTAAGCCTCTTGTTGTTGAGCACATAACGTCACAATTACCTGACTCGCGCTTCGACTTGTCAGGGCTAGGCTGTTTTAAGGACTTACCTTTGGCGGACGATAACTTTAACGTGCCCGGTCCGATAGATATGCTTTTGGGAGTCAATCTATTTTGCGAAATATTACTTTCAGATAAAGTTCGAAATGCCGGTTCGCCTACAGCTCTTGAGACTACTTTGGGTTACATTATCATGGGAGACGTGTCCGTGACGTCACCGTCGTCGCGCGCGACTCGCGCTTTCTGTGCGTTTACCAATGAGCCGCTTAACCAAAGTTTGGAGAAATTTTGGAACTTAGAAGAAGTACCTACTAAGAAATTTTTAGGCCCTGACGAGCAGGAATGTGAACAAATATTCGCCTCAACTACGACTCGTAACGATAATGGTTCTTACGCAGTTGATCTTCCGTTTAAGCAAAGTCCTGATAATTTAGGCAATTCGTTTAATACCGCAAAAAGGAGATTCTCGATGCTCGAAAACAAATTTTCCAAAAATCCGCTACTTCATGAAAAATATAATGAAGTCATTCACGATTACCTGGATAAAGGAATTATCTCTTTAGTCCCGTTTGAAGAGCGTTTGTCGCCAAGTTTTTACCTACCGCATCATCCTGTCATTCGTAACGACAAAACCACTACGAAGGTACGGCTAGTCCTCGATGGTAGCTGCAAAACTGACAGTGGGCTATCTTTGAATGATATCTAGCATACAGGTTGCAACATGCAAGCTGACATTTTTCACATTCTTTTGAATGTTCGCATTTTTCGCATCGCTTTTTTCGCTGACGTTCGTCAAATGTACTTGTGCATAGAAGTACATTCCCCGCACCGCTGTTTTCAAAGGTTTTTATACCGCTTTTCACCCGAAGCTCCTCTGGAGACTTATCAATTCAATCGTGTAACCTTCGGTCTCCGGTCGTCACCTTTTCTTGCGCTGCGCACGCTTCGTCAGCTTGCAGCCGACGAGCGCGAGAAATACCCTCTCGCCGCAGCCGTTCTCGAAAGAGATGTCTACATGGATGATCTAGCTTCCTCTGCTTCTTCTTCCGAGGAAGCAGTTGCGACAGCGAATCAATTAATTAGTCTCTTCAAGATTGGCGGATTTGATTTAGTCAAATGGACTAGCAACTTCCCGCAGTTGCTTGAAAGCATTCCCGTAACGCACCGCCGCCAGTCTGAATCCATCTCTTTCGATTACGGCAACTCGTTAAAGATTCTCGGTCTTCAGTGGCTTCCTGGTTCGGACGAGTTTGTGTTCACTGTTTCACCCCCGCAACTTACTGGCACGAAGCGAGCTATTCTTTCTGCCACCGCCCGCTTGTATGACGTGCTCGGCCTCGTAGGTCCCGTTATACTTTATTCCAAACTTCTCATCAAAGAACTGTGGTTTTTAAAGATGGACTGGGATGATATGCCACCCCAATACATTTTGAACTTATGGCATCAGTTTGTCAGTGAACTTCCTCTGATTTCGACTCTGAAGTTTCCGCGCCATTTAGGCATTGAGAAAAATTCGACATTAACCCTTCTAGCATTTTCGGACGCCAGCGAGAAGGCCTATGGTTGCGTCATATATGCGCATGTCACTATGGAAAACCAAGATCCCGTTATTCGTCTGATTTGTTCTAAATCAAAAGTCGCGCCGGTAAAGACAGTGACGGTCGCTAGGCTGGAACTCTGCGCCATCGTTTTAATGTCGAAACTGCTTCGTACCGTTCACAACTCGCTATCTCAACGACATCCAATCGCCAACACCTTCGCATTTTCAGATTCTGAGGTCGCCTTATGTTGGGTGCATTCTTCACCACATAGGTTTGACACATTTGTAGCTAATCGTATAGCGCAATGTCAGAATAACTTCACTCCGGAACATTTCTATCATGTTTCCGGATCTGAAAACCCCGCAGATTGCCTCTCGCGTGGGCTTCTGCCCTCTGGCTTAAAGAGCCACGACCTCTGGTTCAATGGTCCTCCTTGGGCATCGCTACACATTAGTAAATGGCCAATCGCTAACTTTTCGCCGTCACCCACGAAGTTACCAGAAGAAAAAACCGTTACTTTTATTGCATCTGACAGCGGCAATAACGAGCATTGGCTTATAACGTTAAGTAATAGGTTCTCTTCGTGGCATCGATTTCTTAAAACCGTCGTAGTCGTTCTGAAGTTTCTGAAAAGGCTTCCTCGCGGTCGCGAAATTACTGCATTAGACTTAGATGCAGCTGAACTACTTGTCATCAAGGTTGTTCAGCAAGTTTCATTTTCCGATGACATACGTAACATTCAACGTGGTAGGGTTTGCTCACCCTCTTTGCGGAAATTATTTCCGTTCATTTGCGACAACGTTCTGCGAGTGGGGGGACGTTTAGGGAACTCTTCTCTCAATTTCTCTAATAAACATCCCGCGTTATTGCCCAAAAAGGGACACATTGTTGAACTGATAATTGATTTTTCACATCGCGAAAACTCGCACGCTGGGCCGCAGCTTTTGTTGTCGATTTTAAGGCAAAAATTTTGGATCCTTTCCGCCCGCCGCATTGTTCGACAGCGCTTTCATAAATGCAACGATTGCTTTCGCGCCAATCCAACTAACACGGTACCCACAATGGCAGATCTCCCGGAGTGCCGTGTCGAGCAAAGTAAAGCCTTCACGCACACAGGCGTGGATTACGCAGGTCCGTTTCATATCACCATGGTTAGAAAACGGGGCGCGAAAACCCAAAAGGCATGGCTTTGCGTATTTATTTGTCTAGTAACGAAAGCTGTTCACACGGAGCTCGCCTCTTCGTTGAGCTCTGCGTCATTTCTGGACGCATTTAAGCGGTTCATTTCCCGGCGAGGACCATGTAATGTGCTATATAGCGATAATGGCACCAATTTTGTTGCCTCCAAGGCTTATTTTAACGAACTTCAATCTTTCCTACTTACTGAAGAGTATTATAAGACCTTTCAGGAAGAGCTTTTGAAAAACCGCATTACGTGGCGTCTAAATCCCCCCAATGCACCTCATTTTGGAGGTATCTGGGAGGGCAATATTAAATGTTTTAAAACTCAACTTCATCGCATCATCGGCAAGCAAATCCTTTCGTATGAAGAGCTTCTTACAGTGCTCAATCAGATAGAGGCGATTCTCAATAGCCGCCCGCTTTACGCGTTAAGTTCTGATCCGTCTGAACCCACCGCGCTGACACCGGCTCATTTCATTTCAACCGCGCCATTGCACCACTTACCCGCAGCTGATTTGAGCCAGGAGCGAACGAACCTGTTGACTCGGTTTTCATTATTAGACTCGCTTGTTCAATCATTCTGGAAGCGTTTCCGAAATGAGTATCTTCACAACTTGCAAAGCCGAGAAAAATGGAACACTCCGGCCAAACCCGTGGCTATAGGAACAGTAGTACTGATACGCGTTGATAACGCACCGCCTCTACAGTGGCCGCTCGGGGTCATAACTCGTCTCTTTCCGGGCCGCGACGGAGTCGTCCGCGTTGCAGAGGTAAAGACCCGCAGCGGTACGTTAGAACGACCGATCGTGCGTCTATGCCCGCTGCCTACGCAGTAGGGTTGTCATTACCTTAGTAATACTTATTTTTTAAGACTAATTTAATATGCAGGCATAAAATTTGTTTAAGTAGGTAGTTTCTTTTCTTTGAAGGGAATCCTTCAAGCCCGGGGGGATGTTGGATTTAGTTTTATAACTTAATTTAATTAATTCAATTTGATTCGTTAACCACTTATTTCCTTTCCTCTCTCCCTTTCACCCATGCGCACTTGTATATCGCGCTCTCTGTCGTCCAATTGCGTGACGTACGTACACGCAACAACCGCGCCATCTGACGGAGTAGTTTCGGTTCCGTTCGATTTGTCGGTGCGAAAATGTCTGTGCGCGAGCAAGCATTCATAAATCTCTTTTAATCGCTATATTTTCTCATTGATTTTGTGAAATATATACAAAAAACTGTTCACCGTGTGTGTGTGCTAACGAAAACAAAGTGTTTTTGGACTTTAAGTACCTATTTAGTTGACGAAGTGCTGCTGCTGAGAACCTTTGGACGGGCCACGAGGCTGCTTGTGCATTGAACACCCTGCAATCTAGAGTAAGTGCGCTTGGTTCCTTTATATCCTTTCTGGCGAGCTGCTTTCATCGTCCTAGTCCAATTCCATTAGCAGCTACCGTTGTCCTTTAAATATTAAGTGGTTACAATCTGCCTAGGTTAGGTATTTATCTCCTTTTTTATGAACCAGATACAGTCCACAAACCCAAAGCACTACGCGACTGCAAAGCGCAAGTAAAGTGCACCGCTTATTAATTAAAAAATACACCACATCACTTTCTTTACGGAGTTTCATAGGAATAAATGCTCAGTTCATAGAAGAGGGAACTATCGTGTTGAGAAATTTAGGAATGATTGAACTATGTATTTGAAAGACATACTTCAGATCATTTAAAAGAACAAGTTTTGTACGTTTTGCAAAGGTTTCAAATCGGTTTAGAAAACGTCAACAGTTTTACTACAGATAACGGAGCAAATATGCTGAAGATGGGCAAGTTATTAAACGAAAGAGCAAACTTACTAAATCAAACCGTTTCTTCCGAAGATGCTAACGATAACATTCAAAGTGCAGGCAACGATGTCATTACTGAGGTTCACGGGGCGGCCTATATAGAAAATAGTGAAAATATCTAAATAAATATACGCATCCGGTGTGGCCCGGGCTTAATGCAGCACGTAAGCGTAGACGTATGCAGCTCCCGTGTCACACCGGGTTACGCGCACGTCTACGCGCCACACGCTGCAGCTCCGTAGCGTACCCAGCCGCCATTTGCAATAGCATACTATTCTGTCACCTCACCATGTTTGATAGCAGTTCTTCTGATGAAGAAGAAGCATTGCTTTTACTTTTGTGTCAAAATACTCCTACGACATCAAGAGTATGGGTCCATGATGTTAATAAAAGGAGACATACACATAGCGAATATCATAACCTATGCCGCGAACTAGAGTCTTACGAAGATCGTTTTTTTTGGTATTTTCACATGTCAAAAGCATCGTTTGAAGAGTTACATGATTTATTAAGACCCCACATATTAAAAAAGGACACCAACTACAGAAAGGCCATTGGAAGTAGAGAAAGACTAGCAGTTGGTTTAAGGTTTGTATTTGTAGATAACTAGTGTAGGTACCAAATTACAACAAAATGTTTTGTCTGTTTAAAATCTACCATTGATATGATTGTTTATGATTTTTAAAGTTATTATAGAGGTTATTTTTTACCTACAAATTGTTTAAGCTTACCAGGTGAATGGACTTAAGACTAGATAAAATTATAATAATGAATTTTTTACCTATTTGTCATTATAATACAAAGTAAACAAGTTTATGTTGTAACTTTATATTGATATACGTCATTGTTTTTGATTTAAAAAAGATATTATGTAGTATACTACGTCTAAATATGACATTGTTCAAGAAATAATTGGTAGCTTTTAACAGCACAACCACAAATGTGATGTTTTAAATATTGATATGATGTCATTTACATCTCACTTTTTGTGTTGTGACGCTGTTCGTAATCATCTATACATATAATAAAATCGTTAAGACCAAAAAGTCTGTACATTGAAGATTTAAAAAAAAAACCGATCAGGGCGACTTATAATAAGTAACTGAACACATTAAAACCATTTTTAAAATTTTTGTTTGTTTGTTTGTTTGACTGAGCATCACGTAAAAACTACTGAACGGATATTAATCAAATTTTCATAAATCTATTTAAATGAAATCAGAATAACATTTAGGCTTTAGAAATTTTGGAAAATGTTAGAAGAAGGGGGTAAAAAGGGGGGGTAAAGTTTGTATGAAAAAACAAATTTAGATTGTTCTACGATCATGAAACTCAGAATAAATACTTATTAATAAAAATAAAGAAATACCGGTTTCAGATTTTTTTTTAATTCTCACCCAAAAACGCAAAAAAGAGGGTTTTATGTTTAAAATGACTGGAATTCATACAACTATAAAATGAAAACCAATGAAGTTTGACCTTTGAAACTTGCTACATGTACTTAAAATAACAAATAAAAAAAACTGCTTTCGGCGATTTTGAATAAACTACCCCTAAGGGGTGGAAATGGGGGGTTGAAGTTTGTATAGGAGTTTGGTTTTTTTTCAAGTTAGAAACGTGGAAATTGCTATAGAGACTACTGTTATCAAATCAAAAACACTACTTTCGATGATTTTGGATAAACTACCCCTAAGGGGATGAAATGGGGGTTCAAGTTTGTATAGGAGTTTGGTCGTTTTTCAAGTTAGAAACACGGAAATTGGTATACTTATAGGCTACTGTTAAAAATTAAAATAACGTTCGGCGATTTTGGATAAACAACCCCTGAGGGGATGAAATGGGGGGTGGTAATTTGTATGGGAGTTTGGTCAATTTTGAAGTTAGAAACGTGGAAATTAGTATGTAGGCTACGGTTAAATAATAAAACAATACAACTTCTGGCGGTTATGGAAAACTACCCCTAAGTGGGTGAAATGGGGGGTGGAAATTTGTATGGGAGTTAAGTCAATTTTAAAGTTAGAAACGTGGAAATTGGTATATAGGCTACTGTTAACTAACAAAACAATACAATTTCTGGCGATTTTGGAAAAACTACCCCTAATTGGGTGAAATGGGGGGTGGAAATTTGTACGGGAGTTAAGTCAATTTTAAAGTAAGAAACGTGGAAATTGTTATATAGGCTACTGTTATCAAATAACTTTCAGTGATTTTGGATAAACTACCACTAAGGTAATGAAATGGGGGCTAAAATTCGTATGGGAGTTTGGTCATTCTTGAAGTTAGAAACATGGAAATTGGTATACTTATAGGTAAACAAAAAAAACAATTTTCGGCGATTTTGGATAAACTACCCCTAAGAGGATGAAATGGGGGGTTAATGTTTAAGTTAAGTTTTAGTTTATGTTTATAATGGAGGTTGGTCGTTTTTCAAGCTAGAAACGTGAAAATTGGTATTTAGGCTACTGTATACAAATAAAAAATACCACTTTCTACTATTTTGAATTAAATACTCCTAAAGGGATGAAATGGGAGGTGGTAATTTGTATGAGAGTTTGGTCAATTTTGAAGTTAGAAACGTGAAAATTGGTATAAAGGCTACTGTTAACAAATAAAAAGTATAACTTCTGTCGGTTTTGGAAAACTACCCCTAAGTGGGTGAAATGGGGGGAAGAAGTTTGTATATGAGTTCGGTCAATTTTGATTTAGAAACGTAGAACTTGGTATATTCGCTAATATTAAGAAATAGAGTACCAGAGGACCGATCGTTGTGGAAAACCTTGGGGAAGGCCTTTGTCCAGCAGTGGACGTCTTGCGGCTGATAATGATGATGATGAAGAAATAAAAAAATACTTAAAGGGATTTTGGATTAACTTGCCCTAAGGGGCTGAAATTAATTAACAATTTTGAGTCTGTGGACTTAATCATGGTAGAATATAACTCGATAGCGTCTATGAGTTGTTTTGTGACGTTTTCCGTACCGTCCATGGTTGGTAACAACGCTACAGCTGTTTTTATATCGAAGCTGTCGTGTGACGTCATTGTGTCTAAACTTTTACGGTCTTGTTCGTATGTGTTTAATATTTTACTGTACGTTTCCTCTATTTTTGTAAAATATGCTTGAATTAATTCACTGTCCTGTATTGAAAGTTCTGATTTTTCTAGTTTTGAACTATATGTTTCTATATATGATTCGTACTGACTGTACAATATCTTTACTTGTTGCAATTTATTTTGGCCAATAGCCTCATTTCGGCGTTTTGGTCCTAACTTCCTAATAATATCTTCTTGCAGTGATTTTAATTCTGTATATAATGTTTGAATGGAAGTCATTCATTTATATTTACTTGCACTTATTTATTTAATTTATTTAGGAGAAACGGTCAGTAATATTATCTTTTTTTTTTTTGTTTTAATTGGTACCTCCATTCATGTTGTCGTGGTATGGTGCTGCTGCGCTAGATGACCTGCTCCGGCCTGATCCGCATCGTTGCTGCAACTGCTTGTCGCTCGATTTTCTTAGTGAGGCATTTGTGGACCGTTTTCCATAATGCGTATATGAAGACGATACTTATGACAACTAGTAGTGTTGTTGTCAAGTATATTGTTACCTCGCTGCCGTGAGATTGGTTCGTGCTCACTCCGTTGGCTTGTCCGTTTTGCGCGATGATAACTTCTTGTGTCTTGTCTTCTTTTGTGCATTGATGCCCCATACTGTGGGTTGTGCTGCGATGGATCGGATTCCAGCTGATCATTTACAGCTGACTGGCTGGACTTGGCTGGCGGGCCGCCTTGCTGACTCAGCTGACTGGGCTGGCTTGCTGGCTTGGCTGGCTTGCTGGCTTGCTGGCTTGGCTACTTGGCTCTTTCTAGCGGCGTCCAAGTTGAAGCTGGGGCTGCCTTGAGCAGCCCGACTGGCAGGGTCGCCATGAAGTGTAGGGTGCTGCGTTGAAATGACAACTCAAGAGTCGAGAGTAAACTGTTCATCTTTATTAGAAAAAGGTTCTGCTTATATACTAGAGTTTTGATCCATTTAAGGAAGTCGTAACATAAATCATAAGTTTATAGCATCGTTAAATTAATGGCCTGTAGATAAGTGGATAATAAATCTTAATAGGTATTAATGTCAAGGCATATAACATTATTCAACATATGTTTCATAAGTATCAGCTGTATAACTATCAGCTGTTACAATGGTACCTCACTACAAGGGGTTTAATGGGGGGTTGGGTCATTCTTGAAGTTAGGAACGTGGAAATTGGTATAAAAGGCACTTTTAACAAATAAAAATTAAAACGTTTGGTGATTTCCGAAAAACTATTGTGACGTTTGCTTCCCGTGCCCGGCAAGAACGAAGAAACAAGTCGTAAACAAAATACAAAACGTGTAATAAACCACAAATTATTACAATACTAAATACCTGAAATAATATGTCTGGCGTAACCTTTGGATAGAGAATGGGTCTATTTTATGGAGCTGAAGGAAACAAGTTAGTAAGTTGAACACAATATTTATTCCTATAGGTAGTTTCTGTTTTACATTCAAGAGTAATTGCAAACCATTACTTAGTCACAACGACCAGACATGTGAAATTCATAAATTAGTTAGCTCAGTGAAAGCATGGGTCGTGCTTAATATCCTATGGTTCTTATTATAGGTTCACAATTATTTATTCTAAGTTGGTTAGTCCCTAAGAACCTAATGCCATCAATTCCAATATTGAATTTAAATCCTACTTCCCTACATGTGAATCTCAAGGAGATTAATTGAAATCCTACTTCCCTAATTAATAAGAAATTATATAACCGACCTCGCTCTGTAGAAACCATCCCGCAAAGGCTGTCCGGCTGCAGACTGGGTCATGACAGTGTGAGTCGAAACGCGAAGCTCCGGGCGTTGGCTCTATGCAAGCTCCAATCGCAAGCCACACAGGAAGCACGTGAAGGGTATGTTCAGGCGGCGCAAGCACAAAGATGTATTGAAAATTGTTGAGCTTTAAGAAGTTTGAAGCAGAAGGCTAATTGTCATGGACTTGCTACACAAAATGGCGGCTAGTAAAAGGAACCTAGCCCGTAATACTAAATTACACAAAAATCTAAATCTCTGGTGCACAAAATGAGATATACTAAACAGGTGCTTATTTCTTTCAGAGCTCAGAAGAAAGGAAGCTAAACATGAGAGCCCTAAAGATAACTAAACTTGCAAAGTCCACAAGGTGTGCAGCTCAAGTTGATTAATTATTGCATTATGAATTTCTTAAAATTGGTTTATTAATTCATTCATTGAATTGAATTTACTTTAACTGAATTTATTTAGATTTTATAGAAATCCACTTAATTTTTCAGAAAATAGAAATCGAAATAGAAATCAAAATCTAATAATCAAAACTAATCCCATTCAGCTGGAAAGAAACAAATTGCTTCGATTAGAATATGCACATGGCAGAAATTAAGCGGAGAGCAGAGCAAAGATGATTAAAGGATCCTTACCGGAGACCATCCAATAGAGATTATCTCAAACGCTGTCTTTCCCTCCGTCCCGGCATGGAAACCCTCTTGAAGAGCTGAAAGTTAACCACGAGGTTAAGAAACTAAACTGAGATGATGCACTTGCATTTCCCGAGGAAATATTTACTTACGATTTTGTTACTGCCACAAAATATAACTTAAATCGGCTGCTCCTCAACCAAATCAGCCACTGGAGATGTCCATCCAGACATGGACCTCCGTCCTGCACAAGATAATTCAAGCTTCTTCATGCACTCATCACGGAGCCCTAGATATAAGCTTTTTGACTGCTATCGTGGCCGGAAGCTACGACAGGAGCACCCTCGGATGAAGAAATTTACACTAATATTTACCCTAAAATTTACCCTGAAATGACTTAATTTCCAAATGTAATTTTTGATCGATACCTAATAATGATTCAATGCAATTATCGCCGAAACCCTTTACTTGTTATTCCTGAAACCGAAATTCATTCAAAACTATTTCAGCATATACCTACTTCTCAATATCTATTTAAATAAGTTTTATCCAATGGAACTCAAGTTAATTTTATTACCCTAACGTCAAGCAGAACTTCTTAGGCTGACAACCCTAAAGCAAAACCAGAACGAAACGTCATTCAGTTACCAGCCCTTAAAAATATTACAAATTATTGCCATATCTCAAAGATTGGGTTTGTTTGAGTAAATGATAAAAACACAACGTGACAATACTTCCCAATGAAAAGGTTCAACGTAGGTGAACCGTACGCTGCCCTCAGCGTTAACTTCACCAATACAAAACCAAACTCAATCTTCAAAACCTGTAAATCTACTAACTTCCAAATTATATTCTAAAACGTTACCTAACATATAAAAAATATTTGCTCGACTCTTAATTAAACAAACGAGAGAAAACAGTATGTAACACTCTACCAACAGAACTATCATACCTTACAAAACCTTGTGTTACAAACCTGAAAAAACTCTCCCAAAACTAAACCTAATCATTCCAACCATTTAGAAATCTTATCCGTTTACCTTTCCAGCACAACGGCAATGTTGTGCTGAAGAGGTAAATTGCCAGCAGCCAGGACCGATGTTCAGCATTCTTATATATATCCCCTACTTGTCCGGGCGAAAATTTCTGCAAAATTACAAAAACCGAAACTCCTTATAAATTTTCAAATGTCGAAACTCCTCCGAACACTACCAAAACTCCTCCAAACTCCTACTGAAACTCCTCCCTTAAACAACACAACCTCGTCAAACACTAATGCAAATGCACTTTGTGTTTGACGGATAAAACATAAACATCCCTGGGCAGCGCAATGGCAAAGCCATATACGTAAAACACCCCGAGGGTAAAATTTGTTTCGAACACACGCGGTGTCCGAAACCGGAAAACCGCAGACACGTCTGTCTGAGTGGAAAGTATCTCTGACAACCTATGCCAGAGATAAACGGAATCACTCAGTCAACTCCTGACTGAGCCAAAATATCTCAAACACTATGAACCTATGTCCAATCGTCATGTTTGAGAAACCAAAACATCCCTAGCTCTAGTGCAATGGTATCAAGACCAACAGAAATGCAGATAGAGGTAAGGGGTCACTTAAACAAACAAAACAACACAACGAAAATACCTAACTTTGTAAACACCCTGAGGACTCCTCCGTTGGAAAATGAGCTAAAATCATAACGTACCTAATATTCATTTCATAATCATCACTTTCATTCCTACATCATTCTTTCATATCCTCGAACATAAGTCATCTCATAGAAGGTTGTAAGTGAGCCAGCCAGTTCCCTGTTCACCACGCTCCAAACAGAATCGTGATCAAATATGTAACGCGATTTTTGACACTCTAAACGAAATAATCTTAAATGTGTACAAAAGCCTTAACTTCCTTAAATTAAGTCCTCATTGTGCCAAAGCCGGATACACAAAACCCTTTGCACACTGTAAATTTTGAAAAAAAATGTTTGTATAAACTTAAAGATTTGTAAGTGTGCAGCAACCTTAATAATTTTGTAGTCCATATCGGACCTTAAATATGTTTGACACTCATCATAACATTAAACTAAATTATCTAATCTGTGATCATTCGGTATTCCATCCATTTGAGCAAATTATCTGTGTCAAACAAAACAATAACAATCCCTGAGTTTACCATGCAGTGATAATAAAAAACGATGGTGATGACTAAATTTAACAAACGAAATCACGAAATTGCACTGCAAAGCAAAACAATTATATGATGTACTTGAGGCTGTGAAACTGCAGAACATGACTTTGAATTACTATTGGAACCCTTGGCAGTACTAACTGAAGTGAATTAACATTCTTGGAATTCCCTTTGTACATAAAATCACTGCCCAAAAATGTTTGAAGTCGACTTTGGTTCTGTGAAATTCTCGGTACGCTGCCGAGCTGCCTCGATATTACGACAATGCTGCTTTAATTCAGCTACTGAAGAAACATTCACCAACGCAAGCTGTTGTGAGAAATGCGGTCTAATATTATGCTGCAAAATCTCCGATTTCTCTTCCTCAGACAACGGTGTACTACGACGCTCGAACACACTACTCATAATCGAGAAATAAATGTGAACTGGTTCATCAATACCCTGAGTCCGTGACCTAATTTCACTCATTAACCTATAATCATAATCCGTGGGATCAAACTCCTGCAATAATATTGCTTTCAACTCCTTCCATGAAGACACCTGGTGTTTGATACCACGAAACCATAATAGGCCTTTATCCACAAATAGTTGAGCCGCTGAATTGAACAACTTAGTCTCAGAAACGCCAAATGCTAGCTTAAGTTCATCTACACGTTCCAAAAATGACCTGGGATCAGTTGTGCCATTGAACTTCAAACCCCATTTTGAAATATTTTTATCCCCGGAACACTCAATTTGTAGATCACCTTGTGATACACCTGAACCTGAAGAAAGTGCCTGTCTGTTGTCAACTACACTAGAAGAAAGCTCCGAAGGTTCAATTTTTACCAAAAGTGACTCAAGCTTTAACAAAAGTTCTGCCTTAATTGCAAACTTGGCTGTGTCAACCTGAACTTGAATTCGTGTCAATCTGTGAAATAAATGATACCCCAGTGCTTTTGACCTATTAAATGAGTACTTGTCTTGTGTCTGTGTGTATCTATCTACAACTGTACCCAGTTCTGTTAACTTATCTGTCACAACTTTTAATTCCGAGTCGACTGAGAAGTCTGTTTCCAAAATTGCCTCCAACGGGCATTCCTCACTTAAAATTCTCAATTGTTTTCTAAAAGAGTCAACTGTAGCTGATGGTGTTTCAGATCTAATTGTAACCTCATAAATCAATTCATCTTTTAAAAGTGAATGAAACTGTATATGATTTTTTTTTTGTAATTGGAATTAATGGCTCACAAAATCATTAGAATTAGCTTTTAAATCAATATTCTTGTAACTCTGTAGCACTAAATGAAACAATTGTAAATGCACAGTAAGGTAAATGTACAAGTGTTTTCACCAAAATTTCTAACAATTATAAATATACAGTAAGGTACATGTACAAATGTTATTACCAAAATTTCTAATTATTACTTAATATTTGTACTTTTTTTTCTTAATATCATGTAGCCTTAGTAATTGTTACTGTAACTGTTCTATGCAATTAAATTAATAAAATGTGTTTTTTTTTTTTTTTATTGACTAGTATTTTATTTTATAGGTATTCAACCATAACTTATTAGAACAGTCTATGACATAATTTCCGTTGCAATAATTACAATAAAGTGTTTGCTATAAGGCTTGCAATACTGAATATAATTAATCCTTTTTTCTCTATTTCCAAATAAGTAAAGTATGAAAATTTGCATAAACTTTTTACCTAGATGTTATTAAAAGTACAGTATCTGAAAAATACACAGTTACGTTTTTTTTTTTTACTATTTCCCGCTTACACAATATATAAAGACAGTAGTGTACTACAGATTCAAAATCACATGGTTATTTGTCACTTTCACTTGTCAAAATCGGAAAGAAAGTTGAAGAAAGTGATTTGAGGTTATAAAACTTCTTCTAACTGTAAATATTCAAAATATGGTTCATCCATAAGCGAAACTGTGGAAACGAACGTGAAATTGTCTCAAAAGGCTAAATTACACTGAAATCAAGCACAATATGGTTTCCACCTGGCAAACAAAGTGAAATAAATGGACTTTGATGGCATAAGATTATCTGTACGAAATAGACCCAATTTCAACCAAAAAGTCACTCTAAATTAACCGAAATAACAAAATAGATGGGCGCCATTGCGACGTTTGCTTCCCGTGCCCGGCAAGAACGAAGAAACAAGTCGTAAACAAAATACAAAACGTGTAATAAACCACAAATTATTACAATACTAAATACCTGAAATAATATGTCTGGCGTAACCTTTGGATAGAGAATGGGACTATTTTATGGAGCTGAAGGAAACAAGTTAGTAAGTTGATCACAATATTTATTTCTATAGGTAGTTTCTGTATTACATTCAAGAGTAATTGCAAACCATTACTTAGTCACAACGATCAGACATGTGAAATTCATAAATTAGTTAGCTCAGTGAAAGCATGGGTCGTGCTTAATATCCTATGGTTCTTATTATAGGTTCACAATTATTTATTCTAAGTTGGTTAGTCCCTAAGAACCTAATGCCATCAATTCCAATATTGAATTTAAATCCTACTTCCCTACATGTGAATCTCAAGGAGATTAATTGAAATCCTACTTCCCTAATTAATAAGAAATTATATAACCGACCTCGCTCTGTAGAAACCTTCCCGCAAAGGCTGTCCGGCTGCAGACTGGGTCATGACAGTGTGAGTCGAAACGCGAAGCTCCGGGCGTTGGCTCTATGCAAGCTCCAATCGCAAGCCACACAGGAAGCACGTGAAGGGTATGTTCAGGCGGCGCAAGCACAAAGATGTATTGAAAATTGTTGAGCTTTAAGAAGTTTGAAGCAGAAGGCTAATTGTCATGGACTTGCTACATAAAATGGCGGCTAGTAAAAGGTACCTAGCCCGCAATACTAAATTACACAAAAATCTAAATCTCTGGTGCACAAAATGAGATATACTAAACAGGTGCTTATTTCTTTCAGAGCTCAGAAGAAAGGAAGCTAAACATGAGAGCCCTAAAGATAACTAAACTTGCAAAGTCCACAAGGTGTGCAGCTCAAGTTGATTAATTATTGCATTATGAATTTCTTAAAATTGGTTTATTAATTCATTCATTGAATTGAATTTACTTTAACTGAATTTATTTAGATTTTATAGAAATCCACTTAATTTTTCAGAAAATAGAAATCGAAATAGAAATCAAAATCTAATAATCAAAAATAATCCCATTCAGCTGGAAAGAAACAAATTGCTTCGATTATAATATGCACATGGCAGAAATTAAGCGGAGAGCAGAGCAAAGATGATTAAAGGATCCTTACCGGAGACCATCCAATAGAGATTATCTCAAACGCTGTCTTTCCCTCCGTCCCGGCATGTAAACCCTCTTGAAGAGCTGAAAGTTAACCACGGGGTTAAGAAACTAAACTGAGATGATGCACTTGCATTTCCCGAGGAAATATTTACTTACGATTTTGTTACTGCCACAAAATATAACTTAAATCGGCTGCTCCTCAACCAAATCAGCCACTGGAGATGTCCATCCAGACATGGACCTCCGTCCTGAACAAGATAATTCAAGCTTCTTCATGCACTCATCACGGAGCCCTAGATATAAGCTTTTTGACTGCTATCGTGGCCGGAAGCTACGACAGGAGCACCCTCGGATGAAGAAATTTACCCTACTATTTACCCTAAAATGTACCCTGAAATGACTTAATTTCCAAATGTAATTTTTGATCGATACCTAATAATGATTCAATGCAATTATCGCCCAAACCCTTTACTTGTTATTCCTGAAACCAAAATTCATTCAAAACTATATCAGCATATACCTACTTCTCAATATCTATTTAAATAAGTTTTATCCAATGGAACTCAAGTTAATTTTATTACCCTAACGTCAAGCAGAACTTCTTAGGCTGACAACCCTAAAGCAAAACCAGAACGAAACGTCATTCAGTTACCAGCCCTTAAAAATACTACAAATTATTGCCATGTCTCAAAGATTGGGTTTGTTTGAGTAAATGATAAAAACACAACGTGACACTATCCCTAAGTAAGTGAAATGGGAGGTGAAAATTTTAATGGGAATGAAGTCATTCTTGAAGGTAATGAAGTTGGTGTTTAAGCTACTGCTTACAAACCAAGAGTACTTTCGGTGATTTTGGAAACACTACCCCTAAGGGGGTGAAAATGGGGGTGGCAATTTGTAAGAGAGTTTGGTTATTTTTGAAGTTAGATATATGAAAATTGGTTTCTATACTACTAAATATAAAATACGAGTTTTCTGATAATGGAATCCCAGTTAAATTGACGGAACCCTTCAAATATTTAAAGGACTCATACAGCGATTTTCAAACTTATGTAAGAACATCTAAAGTGAAATTAATAACCAGACATGACCATCGGAACTCCTTAATAATAAGTATTTCATAACTCGCTACTTTTTCCCATCATTTTTAAGGGGCTGTTTATTTATTACGTAAGATGATTTGGGGGGCGAGGGGTCTTTGAACAAGTCTTATTTTTTCTTACATGGGGGTAGGATGATCTTACGTAAGATCACAAAAGCAAGCAAAAATTAAAGCATTTTTATATTTTTCTACTTTTTGCAATTTTGGTAGATACTGATCATAAAAAGGGAGGGGGTTCATCCAAGTCTTATTTTTTCTTACGTAGGGGGAGGGGGGGTCAAAAATTGGTTAATTTTTTTTACGTAAGTAATAAATGAACAGCCCCTAATGAATGTGGTGAAATGGAAGTTTCGCCGGAGAGTTCTTCAACGATTAAAGTCCCTGCATATTGGATAGCCCCTTTTGTCAAGAGTGATGAAGAATTGCCAATAAGCATGAATGGCATGAATGTAGTGTATATGTGCTGCATGTAATACATAATCACATAACAAAACAAACACTAAAAAGCGAACAAATATTAGGAAACATTACTATTTTTTTGGGAAGTCTGTCCCTTTATGATACGTACTTAATGGAAATTTTATTTATACCTACCTACTTTTTAACGAAATCACTGACTTTCCGGTAAGGATCCTTTAATCATCTTTGCTCTGCTCTCCGCTTAATTTCTGCCATTTGCATATTCTAATAGAAGCAATTTGTTTCTTTCCAGCTGAATGGGATATATATTTTTTTTGATTTCTATTTCGATTTTTATTTCGATTTCGATTTTTATTTCTATTTCGATTTTATTTCTATTTCAATTTTTAATTTCGATTTTGGTTTCGATTTCAATTTTCTGTAAAATTAAGTTGATTTCTATAAAATCTAAATAAATTCAGTTAAAGTAAATTCAATTCAATGAATGAATTAATAAACCAATTTTAAGAAATTCGTAATGCAATAATTAAACAACTTGAGCTGTACACCTTGTGGACTTTGCAAGTTTAGTTATCTTTAGGGCTCTCATGTTTAGCTTCCTTTCTTCTGAGCTCTGAAAGAAATAAGCACATGTTTAGTATATCTCATTTTTTTGCACCAGAGATTTAGATTTTGTGTAATTTAGTATTGCGGGCTAGGTACCTTTTTACTAGCCGCCATTTTGTGCAGCAAGTTCATGACTAGTAGCCTTCTGCTTCAAACTTCTTAAAGCTCAACAATTTTCAATACATCTATGTGCTTGCGCCGCCTGAACATACCCTTCACGTGCTTCCTGTGTGGCTTGCGATTGGAGCTTGCATAGAGCCAACGCCCGGAGCTTCGCGTTTCGACTCACACTGTCATGATCCAGTCTGCAGCCGGACAGCCTTTGCGGGAAGGTTACTACAGAGCGAGGTCGGTTATTTAATTACTTATTAATTAGGGAAGTAGGATTACAATTAATCTCTTTGAGATTCACATGTAGGGAAGTAGGATTTAAATTAAATATTGGAATTGATGGCATTAGGTTTCTTAGGGACTAACCAACTCAGATAAAATAATTGTGAACTTATAATAAGAACCATAGGATATTAAGCACGACCCATGCTTTCACTGAGCTAACTAATTTATGAATTTCACATGTCTGGTCGTTGTGTCTAAGTAATGGTTTGCGATTACTCTTGAATGTAAAACAGAAACTACCGATAGGAATAAAGATTGTGTTTAACTTACTAATTTGTTTCCTTCAGCTCCATAAAATAGACCCATTCTCTATCCAAAGGTTACGCCAGACATATTATTTCAGGTATTTAGTATTGTAATAATTTGTGGTTTATTACACGTTTTGTATTTCGTTTACGACTTGTTTCTTCGTTCTTGCCGGGCACGGGAAGCAAACGTCGCAATGGCGCCCATCTATTTTGTTATTTCGGTTAATTTCTAAATTAACCGAACACTCTAGTGACTTTTGGTTGAAATTGGGTCTATTTCGTACAGATAATCTTATGCCATCAAAGTCCATTTATTTCACTTTGTTTGCCACGTGGAAACCATATTGTGCTTGATTTCAGTGTAATTTAGCCTTTTGAGACAATTTCACGTTCGTTTCCACAGCTTCGCTTATGTTATAAACTATATTATGAATATTTACAGTTAGAAGAAGTTTTATAACCTCAAATCACTTTCTTCAACTTTCTTTCCGATTTTGTCAAGTGAAAGTGACAAATAACCATGTGATTTTGAATCTGTAGTACACTACTGTCTTTATATATTGTGTAAGCGGGAAATAGTAAAAAAAAAACGTAACTGTGTATTTTTCAGATACTGTACTTTTAATAACATCTAGGTAAAAAGTTTATGCAAATTTTCATACTTTACTTATTTGGAAATAGAGGAAAAAAAGATTAATTTTATTCAGTATTGCAAGTCTTATAGCAAACACTTTATTGTAATTATTGCATCGGGAATTATGTCATAGACTGTTCTAATAAGTTATGGTTGCATACCTATAAAATAAAATACTAGTCAATAAAAAAAAAAAAAAACACATTTTATTAATTTAATTGCATAGTACAGTTACAGTAACAATTACTAAGGCTACATTATATTAAGAAAAAAAAAAAGTACAAATATTAAGTAATAATTAGAAATTTTGGTAATAACAGTTGTACATGTACCTTACTGTATATTTACAATTATTAGAAATTTTGGTGAAAACACTTGTACATTTACCTTACTGTGCATTTACAATTGTTTCATTTAGTGCTACAGAGTTACAAGAATATTGATTTAAAAGCTAATTTTAATGATTTTGTGAGCCATTAATTCCAATTACAAGAAAAAGATTCATAATTATGGACAGACAAATACAGTTTCATTCACTTTTAAAAGATGAATTGATTTATGAGGTTACAATTAGATCTGAAACACCATCAGCTACAGTTGACTCTTTGAGAAAACAATTGAGAATTTTAAGTGAGGAATGCCCGTCGGAGGCAATTTTGGAAACAGACTTCTCAGTCGACTCGGAATTAAAAGTTGTGACAGATAAGTTAACAGAACTAGGTACAGTTGTAGATAGATATACATAGACACAAGACAAGTACTCATTTAATAGATCAAAAGCACTGGGGTATCATTTATTTCACAGATTGTCACGAATTCATGTTCAGGTTAACACGGCCAAATTTGCAATTAAGGCAGAACTTTTGTTAAAGCTTGAGTCACTTTTGGTAAAAATTGAACCTTCGGAGCTTTCTTCTAGTGTAGTTGACAACAGACAGGCACTTTCTTCAGGTTCAGGTGTATCACAATGTGATCTACAAATTGAGTGTTCCGGGGATAAAAATATTTCAAAATGGGGGTTGAAGTTCAATGGCAAAACTGATCCCAGGTCATTTTTGGAACGTGTAGATGAACTTAAGCTAGCATTTGGCGTTTCTGAGACTAAGTTGTTCAATTCAGCGGCTCAACTATTTGTGGATAAAGGTCTATTATGGTTTCGTGGTATCAAACACCAGGTGTCTTCATGGAAGGAGTTGAAAGCAATATTATTGCAGGAGTTTGATCCCACAGATTATGATTTTAGGTTAATGAGTGAAATTAGGTCACTGACTCAGGGTATTGATGAACCAGTTCACATTTATTTCGCAATTATGAGTTGTGTGATCGAGCGTCGTAGTAATTGGAAATTTTGCAGCATAATATTAGACCGCATTTCCCACAACAGCTTGCGTTGGTGAATGTTTCTTCAGTAGCGGAATTAAAGCAGCGTTGTCGTAATATCGAGGCAACTCGGCAGCGTACCGAGAATTTCACAGAACCAAAGTCGACTTCAAACATTTTGGGCAGTGATTTTATGTACAAAGGGAATTCCAAGAATGTTAATTCACTTTCAGTTAGTACTGCCAAGGGTTCCAATAGTAATTCAAAGTCATGTTCTGCAGTTTCACAGCCTCAAGTACATCATATAATTGTTTTGCTTTGCAGTGCAATTTCGTGATTTCGTTTGTTAAATTTAGTCATCACCATCGTTTTTTTTTTTATTATCACTGCATGGTAAACTCAGGGATTGTCATTGTTTTGTTTGACACAGATAATTTACTCAAATGGATGGAATACCGAATGATCACAGATTAGATAATTTAGTTTAATGTTATGATGAGTGTCAAACATATTTAAGGTCCGAAATGGACTACAAAATTATTAAGGTTGCTGCACACTTACAAATCTTTAAGATTATACAAACATTTTTTTTTCAAAATTTACAGTGTGCAAAGGGTTTTGTGTATCCGTCTTTGGCACAATGAGGACTTAATTTAAGGAAGTTAAGGCTTTTGTACACATTTAAGATTATTTCGTTTAGAGTGTCAAAAATCGCGTTACATATTTGATCACGATTCTGTTTGGAGCGTGGTGAACAGGGAACTGGCTGGCTCACTTACAACCTTCTATGAGATGAATTATGTTCGAGGATATGAAAGAATGATGTAGGAATGAAAGTGATGATTATGAAATGAATATTAGGTACGTTATGATTTTAGCTCATTTTCCAACGGAGCAGTCCTCAGGGTGTTTACAAAGTTAGGTATTTTCGTTGTGTTGTTTTGTTTGTTTAAGTGACCCCTTACCTCTAGCTGCATTTCTGTTGGTCCTAATACCATTGCACTAGGGTTAAGGATGTTGCATTTGTTGTGTATTTTGTGTAGTTCCCCGCAAGCGCAAGTTGCATTTCTGTTGGTCTTGATACCATTGCACTAGAGCTAGGGATGTTTTGGTTTCTCAAACATGACGATTGGACATAGGTTCATAGTGGTTGAGATATTTTGGCTCAGTCAGGAGTTGACTGAGTGATTCCGTTTATCTCTGGCATAGGTTGTCAGAGATACTTTCCGCTCAGATAGACGTGTCTGGGGTATTCCGGTTTCGGACACCGCGTGTGTTCGAAACAAATTTTACCCTCGGGGTGTTTTACGTATATGGCTTTGCCATTGCGCTGCCCAGGGATGTTTATGTTTTATCCGTCAAACACAAAGTGCATTTGCATTAGTGTTTGACGAGGTTGTGTTGTTTAAGGGAGGAGTTTCAGTAGGAGTTTGGAGGAGTTTTGGGAGTGTTCGGAGGAGTTTTAAGAGGAGTTTCGACATTTGGAAAAACGTTTTGGAAATTTATAAGGAGTTTCGGTTTTAGTAATTTTGCTACAATTTTCGCCCGGACAAGGAGGGGATATATATAAAAATGCTGAACATCGGTTCTGGCTGCTGGCAATTTACCTCTTCAGCACAACATTGCCGGGGTCTATATTGTCTTCCATAAAGTTTTATTTCCGTTTTTAAGATTCCATAACGTTTTTAGTCATAAATATTGTTAGTCATAATATTGATTGTCATAATATTTGAGGGTATAATTTGTATTTTCGATTTTTCCTGGTCATATTTGTCGAAAGTCATAAAAAAATTATTCATAACTTTTTACATCATAATGTATTACACCTAATAATGTTAAAGGTAATAATATTGCTTGACATAGTGATTATAAGGTCCAAACTTGTTTATCATAATAGTAAAATACATTAAAATATAAGTTTTGCCTACTATATGTAAGTATTAGTTAAAAAAAAATTGACCGGTTCTGGCGCTTCGCCGGCCGCTGCCGCGGCACGCTCGCTTCGCTCGCTCGGCTCGCGCGCTGTAGGGTCGCAGTTCTACCTAACACTCCTCCTCGCTTCGCTCGTCGTCGTACCTAACGGAGACCTTCCTTTCATGTCTACATCATATTCATAATATCAATTTGAAATTAAAAAAGAAAGAACATTTGGAGTCAAAAAAATTACATAATAATATGTACTGAGGCAATGAAACGGTATGAATAATAATAATTAGTAGTTTTAAATATATGTTTTAAAATATTTCTGTTTAATCATCAATATGCCTTTTAATGATATAGATATATTTTTTATGACTTATGATAATTATAATCCTTAAAATTATGGACTATTCACTTTAGCATTATTAAGCGTTATGATTTACAATTTTTATGACTATCGATAGTTATGAGCATAAATAGTATGAAAATCAATTTCTGACTTTCAAAATTCGATATAACAACTTTATGGGTGACAAAGGGATCCCCATTGCCGTTGTGCTGGAAAGGTAAACGGATAAGATTTCTAAATGGTTGGAATGATTAGGTTTAGTTTTGGGAGAGTTTTTTCAGGTTTGTAACACAAGGTTTTGTAAGGTATGATAGTTCTGTTGGTAGAGTGTTACATACTGTTTTCTCTCGTTAAGAGTTGAGCACATACTTTTTATATGTTAGGTAACGTTTTGGAATATAATTTGGAAGTTAGTAGATTTACAGGTTTTGAAGATTGAGTTTGGTTTTGTATTAGTGAAGTTAACGCTGAGGGCAGCGTACGGTTCACCTACATTGAACCTTTTCATTGGGAAGGGGAGTATTGTCACGTTGTGTTTTTATAATTTACTCAAACAAACCCAATCTTTGAGACATGGCAATAATTTGTAGTATTTTTAAGGGCTGGTAACTGAATGACGTTTCGTTCTGGGTTTGCTTTAGGGTTGTCAGCCTAAGAAGTTCTGCTTGACGTTAGGGTAATAAAATTAACTTGAGTTCCATTGGATAAAACTTATTTAAATAGATATTGAGAAGTAGGTATATGCTGATATAGTTTTGAATGAATTTTGGTTTCAGGAATAACAAGTAAAGGGTTTCGGCGATAATTGCATTGAATCATTATTAGGTATCGATCAAAAATTACATTTGGAAATTAAGTCGTTTCAGGGTAAATTTTAGGGTAAATATTAGGGTAAATTTCTTCATCCGAGGGTGCTCCTGTCGTAGCTTCCGGCCACCATAGCAGCCAAAAAGCTTATATCTAGGGCTCCGTGATGAGTGCATGAAGAAGCTTGAATTATCTTGTGCAGGACGGAGGTCCATGTCTGGATGGACATCTCCAGTGGCTGATTTGGTTGAGGAGCAGCCGATTTAAGTTATATTTTGTGGCAGTAACAAAATCGTAAGTAAATATTTCCTCGGGAAATGCAAGTGCATCATCTCAGTTTAGTTTCTTAACCTCGTGGTTAAATTTCAGCTCTTCAAGAGGTTTTACATGCCGGGACGGAGGGAAAGACAGCGTTTGAGATAATCTCTATTGGATGGTCTCCGGTAAGGATCCTTTAATCATCTTTGCTCTGCTCTCCGCTTAATTTCTGCCATTTGCATATTCTAATCGAAGCAATTTGTTTCTTTCCAGCTGAATGGGATATATATTTTTTTTTATTTCTATTTCGATTTTTATTTCGATCTCGATTTTTATTTCTATTTCGATTTTATTTCTATTTCGATTTTTAATTTCGATTTTGGTTTCGATTTCAATTTTCTGTAAAATTCAAGTTGAATTCTATAAAATCTAAATAAATTCAGTTAAAGTAAATTCAATTCAATGAATGAATTAATAAACCAATTTTAAGAAATTCGTAATGCAATAATTAAACAACTTGAGCTGCACACCTTGTGGACTTTGCAAGTTTAGTTATCTTTAGGGCTCTCATGTTTAGCTTCCTTTCTTCTGAGCTCTGAAAGAAATAATCACTTGTTTAGTATATCTCATTTTTTGCACCAGAGATTTAGATTTTGTGTAATTTAGTATTGCGGGCTAGGTACCTTTTTACTAGCCGCCATTTTGTGTAGCAAGTCCATGACTAGTAGCCTTCTGCTTCAAACTTCTTAAAGCTCAACAATTCTGTCTGTCTGTCCGTCCATCCGTCCTTCCATTCATCCGTTGTGATGTCGGAGACCACACAAATCCTCAGATATCGATTTTGGAAGTAATCGGTTGAATAACTAAAAAGTTCAAGATGGCGGCTACTTTTTCTCATTCCGTCAACGGATTCGTTGTTGGAGACCACACTTATCCCCAGATATCGATTTTGGAAGCAATCGGTCGAATAACTAAAAAGCTCAAGATGGCGGCTACGTACTCTAAGCTGCGGTTTTGAAGAAGCCGAGTTCAAACAGCCGTGTAAGACGCAATACACATCTTGTTAAACAGGCATCTTGTTAAAGAAATAATAAAATACAAAGCGAAACCATTCCCACACCCGCCACTTACAGCACTGCGATGTCCGCTTAGAGGTTTCTCTAAACGGATAGTCTTGTGTTTCTAACACGATATTTGACAGGCCAAGATCTTCCGGCGGACTGTTAGTCTATGGGGCCCTTAGCATTAAAAAAAAACAGCAGCAGACAGAACAGAAACATACAACAGAAATGAGATGAAAACATAATTTTTTTATTAGCAGGTCAGTTAAAAGGGTCTCGTTTTTACTATTTTGGGTACGGAAAAGGGTAAAAAAAGGTAAAAATACAAACCAGCCATCTTGCTACAGCAATTAGGGTCACTAAAGAAGCTTAAGAAAAATCGAAATCACCGCGACTATCACAAGTATCACACGCACGGAACGGGCGGAGACGGAGAGAAGTGTTATGACGCAGGATTCGGAGGGCGCGGGATGCGAGGGGGAATTAATTATTGCTATAATATCGGTATTTTAGTATCAGTACCGATACCGGTAAAGTGAGTCAAAATATCGATATTCATGTACCGAAAATTATTTATCGATACCTATATCGATAAAAAGATACCTAATTATCGATATTTATATCGGTATCCGATATCGATATCCAAATTATACCGGTATTACAGTCCCTGGTGACGGCACATACATATATGTCGGAGACATGGGGGGGCAGCTGGTTGAGCGGCTGGGGCTGGATGTGTCAGGAATCTTCAGGATATGGCCAGGCATCTTGGTTGGTCTCTAGTTGAGTGAGGGTCGAAGCAAAGAGAACACAAAATAGACGTAGGTAGGTTTATTTTCTTGATGGACATTAAACTCGATACATTTGATCTTCACTGACTTTAATTAACAGTAACACGTCAACTATAACGTAATAACAGTATAGTCCTACCAGTCCCACCACCAACCCATGGTTCTGCCTTCCTCGCGGCATAACTGACCGAATCTCGGGAGATGCGCGCAATACTTGCTTAGGCTCTTTCTCACGCGCACTTTCTTCACTCCCTACAAACGTAACTTAAAACAGCTCCATCTCAATGTGTTCACTGGACGGATTCTCAAATAGAAGTGTTTCTTGGATGGTTCTAAAGCAGACGTCCTCACTCGACGGACTCTCAAGTAGCCGTGTTCTGCCGTCGCACTGCAGCGACCACAAAGGCTCTGTCGAGCGCGCCAAAAGGTTGTAGAGGGCGTTGGTGTCGCCTTCCGGTGGCACAGTTGTTCCGTTGAGCTCCTATACTATTGTCAATCTCCGACACGGCCATCCTGCGACGACACACGTCCTCGTGTGTTAATCTGAAACAATACAACGCCAAAGCAGTACCACTCGGCCTACCTGACCTCAAGGGTCTGCATGATATGACATCTAAAATATCTCAAGAATGCCGAGTTCCCTTTGCTTCAAGGTAAAGAAAACAGTAAGACAAAAATCACACTCTTAGGCATAGCATGTCAGCCCGGGGTTTACACGAACCCAAACTATCATAGAGCCAACAAGACTCCCGGGTCGCTCTATACAACCAAATAAACTAATCTCCAAAGAGTCCCGAGCCCTCGCTGCATCAAATACTTTCAGAAAGCTTTTAATATCACAAACATCGTATTCGTATTACTAAAACCAATCGTTTTTGATTGAACAAAACATGTTATCAGACTTGATAGTGCCACTACCTACCAACTATGTACAAACTAATCGGTTAAACACGCAACCAACGTTTATTCACTGGTAATCACACATGACACTTAAAAACCACACCAGTCCATCGGCATGTTACGATTTGCCAGTCCTTCGGCACGTGCCAGTCCATCGGCAGTAACCCATCGTCAGAAGTTAACCATCTCAGCCGCGTAAGTGCTACTCCTCGCAAAGAGCATACTGCACATAAAAAGCAGTCAACGTGCACCTCTTACATGCTCCGGCACTTCTGATGCGGGTACAACAAAACACCCAGTCCATCGGGCATACTTTCAGTCCATCGAAAGCATAGCAACAAAACACCCAGTCCATCGGGCATACTTTCAGTCCATCGAAAGCATATCACGTGTCAATAGTGAATCCAGTTACTTCAAAATGATACCATTATCGCAGTAACACACAATTAATTTGAGTAAGTGGCATTATCAAGTTTATTATTTTACTGTGTACAAATCACCCTATTTAACCAAGTACCTTTGACAATAAAACAAAATTCAACAGTAATCACTACTGCACACAATAATAGTCACAGAAATCAAAATATTTGGTATCTCGTTAATATGGCCTTGGCTACGTCTCACCAGCAAGACACACACTTGCTCTTACGTACACCCAGGTACACTATCTCAGTGTCCAAGTACGCACACGCGTCACACTCACACAGAGTGTCAGAGTCCACAACAAAGTTCTCCAATGAGAACCAACCTCCGTCAAAGCTATTCGCTTACAGCTCACATAGCATCTTAACGGTTAACCATTAGCCGAACCGAGAACCAACTTTAGCAAAAATACTATTCCAGTCGACTCAAACAACTAAATTTACGTCAAGTGGTACTTAGTTTTATCAAAACGTAATTTACGTTGTCGGCCCAGTACCTACCGTTATTAATGTGCAACGCCAAGTAAGTGTTATTTTTTATAACAACAGAAATAATGCGGGTAGTTAGAAAACCGGTAGCAAAATAGCCTCAATAACCTCAATAACTTTTTAAGATGATAATAAGATCCGATAACGATTATTTTCGTATGAAATGTGGGTAGCATTCAAAAATAATGAACCAGTCTATTTCAAATCATTATTGTGTTCACGTCATGGTGACAACGATGGTAAAATAAATTTAAAATTGCAGTGTAATGTAACTGTTTAACGCTAATTCGACATTACGATAGTTTACTGTACTTCTGTGGTATTACAACAAAATAACACACACGGGTACCAGCCGAACCAACCTTTAGAAGGAAGTCAGGCGAATTGCGCAGATGTGTAACGGAAATGACTTCAACAATTCAAAGTGTTCTTAATAGTGTCACGAGTGTACAAATTAATCAGTTCGAATGCGGCGTGTTTACTACACAAGTCTACAGCAAAAACACAGTGTCGATGTTACTTAATTAATTGAAAAGTTTGATAATCACTTCGGAATCAAAACGAACACGTTAACACACCGTGTCCATATCAAAAGAACATTAGTACTGGAATCATAATAAACATTGTACGACTCACCAAAGTATTAGAGTGTTCCTGACGGTGGCTGTACTATGCAGTACACAGGTTTACACGGTGCTCGGCCTGTGGTGCAGTGCAGTCTCCCGCAATACAGAATGATGCAGTGTGCAGGCGCCTTGCCCTTCAAGCATACGATTGCACTGCCGCTGGTCTGCTGAGATTGAATGGCGCTAGCTGGAACCGACTTGTACGGCGCTTTCTTCATATTCTTGCTTCTCAAACAGCTTTCAGCCTGCTTATGTGTGTTGGTGTTTCAGTGTCTTGCGCTTAATAAACGATTTTATTTCTTCCTGTGTTTTCTTTCTTCAACGATGCGTCTACCCTCATTTATTTCGAAGCTCACGATCTTCGCAGTAAATATGTCTCATTTGCTCGACCACATGTCCTCGTTATTCTCATGTGAGGCATGCTGAACGTATCCCACTTCTGATGTCGGAGACATGGGGGGGCAGCTGGTTGAGCGGCTGGGGCTGGATGTGTCAGGAATCTTCAGGATATGGCCAGGCATCTTGGTTGGTCTCTAGTTGAGTGAGGGTCGAAGCAAAGAGAACACAAAATAGACGTAGGTAGGTTTATTTTCTTGATGGACATTAAACTCGATACATTTGATCTTCACTGACTTTAATTAACAGTAACACGTCAACTATAACGTAATAACAGTATAGTCCTACCAGTCCCACCACCAACCCATGGTTCTGCCTTCCTCGCGGCATAACTGACCGAATCTCGGGAGATGCGCGCAATACTTGCTTAGGCTCTTTCTCACGCGCACTTTCTTCACTCCCTACAAACGTAACTTAAAACAGCTCCATCTCAATGTGTTCACTGGACGGATTCTCAAATAGAAGTGTTTCTTGGATGGTTCTAAAGCAGACGTCCTCACTCGACGGACTCTCAAGTAGCCGTGTTCTGCCGTCGCACTGCAGCGACCACAAAGGCTCTGTCGAGCGCGCCAAAAGGTTGTAGAGGGCGTTGGTGTCGCCTTCCGGTGGCACAGTTGTTCCGTTGAGCTCCTATACTATTGTCAATCTCCGACATATATATACAAAAAACCTCCAACTACTCGTATCAAAAAGCCACCTACAGCCTGCATAAATATGATAATCTCATAAAACCATTTCTTTTTTTTCTTTTTTCTTTTCTTTTAGTTTCTTGCGATGGACACATCCTGGATGTTACAGGGCCATATACAGCTACCCAAACGGATGCCGAAATAATGACTGATTTGTTTAGAGATGAGAATGGGCCTATGAGAACTTTTTTCAGGCAAAACGATGTTTTTGTTTTGGATCGAGGATTCAGAGATTCTTTTCCTCTATTAGAATCTTGTGGATATCAGATAAAAAAACCGGAGACCTTGATGGCAGGGCAAAGTCCACCTTGCAAGCAAATAAAACCAGGCTGGTAACTATGTGCAGATGGGTTTTAGAAGTGGTCAATGGGCGTTTCAAACGCGATTTTAAACTCTTTACACAAAGGTACTATAACTTAGCCCATCTTATGGTAGATTTTAAGATTACAGCCGCTCTACTAAATAGATTTCATCCGCTCATAGTAGACAGACCTGAATGCGGAACTGATTATTCAAAGAGCGTTAAATTATGTAAACAGACCCAATTATTTAGCGCAGTTTATATTGGAACGCAACATAAATAGAAGGTTGGTCATGTTCACCAGAATTGACGCTGATTTGCCACAATTGTCGTTTTTTCCACTGTTAAATTACTCCGATTTGGAGTTATTTTCTTATGGACCATACCAAGTTAAGGAGGCTAGGTCATATTATGGTGAACATGTACGACAAAATGGCGTTTATACAGTGGAAGTATGTCCAGAATTGGAGTCTCCTCATGGAATAGCACAAGCTGTCGGAGTCAACATGCCTTAAATAAAAATAAATAAATAAATATCAGGGGACAATCTCACACAAATTGACCTAGTCCCAAACAAAGCTCTATGCTTGTACTATGGGTACTAGACAACGATAAACATACTTATATAGAGAAATACATACTTAAATACATAGAAAACATCCATGACTCAGGAACAAATACTCGCGCTCATCACACAAATATTTGTCCATACTGGGATTCGAACCCGGGACCGCTAGCTTCGTAGGCAGGTTCACTACCAACTAGGCTAACCGCGTCGTCAAAATTTAATCAGAGCACGCATCAAATCAAGACATGTTAGCCGTCGCATGTATTTTAGTTACGTGCTTGTCGACGCCCAGCCCATACAAAACAACTGCCTTAATTTTATATTGGGCCAATATTGCTCGTGCATTGGTGGAAATCGTACAGTTGGTTGTTGCTGTCACGTTATGACATTGATATGGTACCTAGGCTGGGCAAGGCATCAGGAAAATATCACATCCCCCGCGTCCTCTCTTGACGATATTTTAATAACAATAAACGAAAAACGAAACGCCGGGAGGCGAAGTGTTGGCAGGCCTTCCACAAGGTGGACCGACGATCTGATAAAGGTCGCGAGAAACCGCTGGATGACAGCAGTAGAGGACCGGTCGTTGTGGAAAACCTTTGGGAATGCCTTTGTCCAGCAGTGGACGTCTTGCGGCTGATGATGATGATGATGATGATGATGATGATGATGATGATGATGATGATGATGATGATGATGATGATGATGATGATGATGATGATGATGATGATGGTGATGATGATGATGATGATGATGATGATGAAACGAATAATAGAGTGATGCCTGTATATCCTATTCAAATGTATATATATGTATGTATGTTGTAACACCCGTTTTTTGTTAAGCTTTTTCATATAGCAACACTACAGCTGGCGGGCCTCTGCACCAAACTCAAGGATCGAATACAAACCAACTCTGTCGGGAGGGAGTGAAAAGCACTCCCTACAGCTGCCCATTAAGAGTGAGCGGGATGGAGCAAATACAGCTTCCGATTGAGCGTTACGTTTCACTGTTCTTGCGTTTTGACATATAGACGAGACTCGGATCATGTGTTACTATTCGGCATGTAAAATTATATTGTTTCAGGATTTATAGAGTGTCTGTAGGAAAATAATTGGGAAAGATTTATAGTTGTTTTGAGGTCTAAATTGTTAAATAGCGCACGAGTACAATGTTGTCGGCATTGAGGAGTGAAACGAGTCGTGCGCCCGGAATGACGTATGAACTTCGCCACATCAGCGTTGATTCGGTTCTTGCTCTTAGACATGGCTGCTTTGCTGTCGACCAAATTATTTAAATAACCTGTATAAAGGGGCTTTCAGCGGTGAGTTACGGTGTTCATTCGATGCGTCTTGCCATCGTACCCAAGTGGAATTTGTTATTATGACATTTGTCATGTTGTTTCAGGCGAATTACTCGAAGACAAGTTAGCGCATCAGAGCAGGGCATAAGTCTGTGTCGCCGTCATAATATGAGTTAGAGGCCGCTACAAATACCACCAGTGTAAGTAACTCCTGCGTCCCACCCTATTAAAGGTGTTGTGTGATTGATTTGTCGACTTACGTAACCTCTTTTGTTATAGCTAAGGCAGTTCCGAATCCCAAGCGATGACTCCTGCCTTGTAAAACAGGGTCACTAGGTGGCATACGTGCCTGATTCAAGTGAGTATCGTGAGAGCCCACGTTGCTGTCGGCAAGTTCCGCTATTTTACCTTTGTTCTAACAAGCTATGTTTGCTTACAGTCAGTGCTACGTCACAAGGAGGCACCGCGCTTTTAGCCGGTCTCAACTAGCCTCACGTTATAAAGTTATATGAAAACCCACACTGTGGTAAGTGCACATCTTTACCTTATGGCTAGGGCTGATAGGTTAGCTTTCAATTTATATTTCTTTTGTTTACAACTGCAATTCTTGTTGCAGGGTTTTTATGTATAGTTTCAACTACCGGATTTGACCGTGAGGGGGCTGCAGACTCGAATCGCAGGGGCGTGGCCTGCTTGCCACGTGTTGCGACTTAGGGAGGCTCGGTGCATTAACGCGCCTCTTCGCTTAGAACCTAGTGTTTGAGTCCTCGCTTGCCATTCACCCTCACATCACCTACACACCTGGCTTCACGCACACTTCACCCTAGATAAGTGACCTTTCTATTTCTTAGTTTATTATTATGGTGCATATGAACCTACTTGTTACCAAATTTCAATAGAGCGGCTCTCGCTATAGCCGACCTCTATAAATGTACTTAGGGTGAATAACATGATATCTAAAAATGAGTTAAGTATATCAAGGAGAACAATACCTACTTGTTGTTTCACTTCACACAAGGAACCATTCCTGTTTGTAGTAAGTTACCCAGGGCGCCTCTATTTCTAAATTCGAGGTAGCTTGCTCTCAGGCATATGAACCTGCTGGCCCTCTTCTAAGATCTCATGCCTGGTCGCCGATTGAGGATGTTACAATGTATGTTTATAGGTATGTATGTGTGTATGTATGTAGTATTGCGACGTTTGCTTCCCGTGCCCGGCAAGAACGAAGAAACAAGTCGTAAACGAAATACAAAACGTGTAATAAACCACAAATTATTACAATACTAAATACCTGAAATAATATGTCTGGCGTAACCTTTGGATAGAGAATGGGTCTATTTTATGGAGCTGAAGGAAACAAGTTAGTAAGTTGAACACAATATTTATTCCTATAGGTAGTTTCTGTTTTACATTCAAGAGTAATTGCAAACCATTTCTTAGACACAACGACCAGACATGTGAAATTCATAAATTAGTTAGCTCAGTGAAAGCATGGGGCGTGCTTAATATCCTATGGTTCTTATTATAGGTTCACAATTATTTATTCTTAGTTGGTTAGTCCCTAAGAAACCTAATGCCATCAATTCCAATATTTAATTTAAATCCTACTTCCCTACATGTGAATCTCAAAGAGATTAATTGTAATCCTACTTCCCTAATTAATAAGTAATTAAATAACCGACCTCGCTCTGTAGTAACCTTCCCGCAAAGGCTGTCCGGCTGCAGACTGGATCATGACAGTGTGAGTCGAAACGCGAAGCTCCGGGCGTTGGCTCTATGCAAGCTCCAATCGCAAGCCACACAGGAAGCACGTGAAGGGTATGTTCAGGCGGCGCAAGCACATAGATGTATTGAAAATTGTTGAGCTTTAAGAAGTTTGAAGCAGAAGGCTACTAGTCATGGACATGCTACACAAAATGGCGGCTAGTAAAAAGGTACCTAGCCCGCAATACTAAATTACACAAAATCTAAATCTCTGGTGCAAAAAAATGAGATATACTAAACATGTGCTTATTTCTTTCAGAGCTCAGAAGAAAGGAAGTTAAACATGAGAGCCCTAAAGATAACTAAACTTGCAAAGTCCACAAGGTGTGCAGCTCAAGTTGATTAGTTTAATGCATTACTAAATTCTTAAATTGGTTTATTAGTTCATTCATTGAATTGAATTTACTTTAACTTAATTTATTTAGATTTTATAGAGATCAACTTAATTTTACAGAAATTGAAATTGAAATCAAAATCGAAATCGAAATAAAATCCAAATAAAAATCGAAATAGAAACAAAAATCGAAATCAAAATTGAAAAAGAAATAGAAATAAAAATCCCATTCAGCTGGAAAGAAACAAATTGCTTCGATTAGACTATGTAAATGGCAGAAATTAAGCGGAGAGCAGAGCAAAGATGATTAAAGGATCCTTACCGGAGACCATCCAATAGAGATTATCTCAAACGCTGTCTTTCCCTAAAGCAAAACCAGAACGAAACGTCATTCAGTTACCAGCCCTTAAAAATACTACAAATTATTGCCATGTCTAAAAGATTGGGTTTGTTTGAGTAAATGATAAAAACACAGCACCTGCAAAAAAGCGTATCTTCATGGCACTTACGTCCTTTTGTTGAGAAGCGCAGTTTTTCGGCAATAACTCAAAAACGGTATATTCTATAATGTTGAAAACAATTTTCGTTGAAAGTGTTTATTAAGTGTTAGCTTTGTAATTTTTTTCATATTTTTTAGACTTACATTTTAAAAGATAGAGTGGGGGACACAACCGTGTTTTTAGCACTTTGAGATTGGTATATCTCAAAATCCTGACGTCCTAGAGTAATTCTGTGGCCAGATATAGATTCAGCGTCAAAAAATCTAAACGAAATAATATGTTTCACCTTGGGGTAATAATTTTGTAAACTAGTGTTATTATTACCTACTTTTTTTTTTAAAGTTTTGATTGAATTTTGGCATGACACCTACAATATGCGCATCGGGTGCCACACCTGCTAGCTACGCCACTGATTATAGGTAGGTACCTACCTACAAAATAACTCCGGTAGACCAGCAGCCCCCTATTTCACCAAGTTGACATTTAAAGCCCGGGCCACACCGGCTTGCGTGACGTGCACGTGCACGTGCGCGTAACCCATTGCGGCTCTCATGAGACAAATCGGCTGCGTGCTGCGTGAACGCGTGCAGAGAGCGGAGCGGCAACGTCGCTTCGATGCGTGCAGTGATGACGTAGTATCTAATAGGAGTTGGTTTGAGACGGCGAACCGGACAAGTGGGGATACGCACAGCTCGGTGCTGCGCGTGACTACGCGCAGCTCTCTTGTGTTTATTTACAACTCGCCGGTACACGTGTTGGTTTTGTTAAAGATGAGTCTCGAACTTAAAGAAAAACTTATTGAAATTGTGCGATGTTATGAATGTATATATAACCTAAGGGATAAAAATTACAAAAATGCCAATTATAAAAATTTATTGTGGGAGCAAATCGGTGCATCGATTGGAGTACCAGGTGAGCTCTTTGTTGTACCTACCTAGGTAATTATATGTTGTATGTTGAATTGTGCCAAGTATTCCATGGAGAAATAAATTAAAAACTTAATAGGTACCCAATAACTAAAGGTAGGTAGTTAGGTATATCGAGTTTGGTTTGGGTTGATGAAAAGGGCTTTGTCGCTATGCAGGACGCTGCTTTCCATGAATAGTGGCATAAAGTAAAATTGATAAATTTGCAGGAAATCAGTGTAAATAAAAGACAAAATATAAGTTGGTATAACTTTTTTTGTAATGAAGATATATCGATCGAAATTGTTTTTTTAGCTTACTATAACTGAACTTGCAAAGTCCACAAGGCGTGCAGCTCAAGTTGTTTAATTATTGCATTACGAATTTCTTAAAATTGGTTTATTAATTCATTCATTGAATTGAATTTACTTTAACTGAATTTATTTAGATTTTATAGAATTCAACTTGAATTTTACAGAAAATTGAAATCGAAACCAAAATCGAAATTAAAAATCGAAATAGAAATAAAATCGAAATAGAAATAAAAATCGAAATAGAAATCGAAACAGAAATAAAAAAAATATATATCCCATTCAGCTGGAACAAATTGCTTCGATTAGAATATGCAAATGGCAGAAATTAAGCGGAGAGCAGAGCAAAGATGATTAAAGGATCCTTACCGGAGACCATCCAATAGAGATTATCTCAAACGCTGTCTTTCCCTCCGTCCCGGCATGTAAAACCTCTTGAAGAGCTGAAATTTAACCACGAGGTTAAGAAACTAAACTGAGATGATGCACTTGCATTTCCCGAGGAAATATTTACTTACGATTTTGTTACTGCCACAAAATATAACTTAAATCGGCTGCTCCTCAACCAAATCAGCCACTGGAGATGTCCATCCAGACATGGACCTCCGTCCTGCACAAGATAATTCAAGCTTCTTCATGCACTCATCACGGAGCCCTAGATATAAGCTTTTTGGCTGCTATGGTGGCCGGAAGCTACGACAGGAGCACCCTCGGATGAAGAAATTTACCCTAATATTTACCCTAAAATTTACCCTGAAACGACTTAATTTCCAAATGTAATTTTTGATCGATACCTAATAATAATTCAATGCAATTATCGCCGAAACCCTTTACTTGTTATTCCTGAAGCCGAAATTCATTCAAAACTATTTCAGCATATACCTACTTCTCAATATCTATTTAAATAAGTTTTATCCAATGGAACTCAAGCTAATTTTATTACCCTAACGTCAAGCAGAACTTCTTAGGCTGACAACCCTAAAGCAAAACCAGAACGAAACGTCATTCAGTTACCAGCCCTTAAAAATACTACAAATTATTGCCATGTCTCAAAGATTGGGTTTGTTTGAGTAAATGATAAAAACACAACGTGACAGTATGTATGTATATAGGTGTATGTACCTATATGTGTATATATGTAAATAAGTATGTAGGTAGGTAGGTAGCAATAGCAACCTGTTCTTCGATACAGACTTGTGGGTTTCGAAGTATTTACCAACAAATGAATAGTTTATTGTTTTATTTCCTAGCAGTAGTTGAGATAAGCACTATGTCCGCCACGGCAGAAAATGCAAGTTTTGGACTCGTACACTAAAGGGCGTCATCTACGTTTCAGCACTTATATGACTCTTTTAATTATTATTATAAAAATTATAAAACACTTATTTAGCTTACCAAAAATAGAAACATTATTGTCATACGATAAAAATCATGCAAGTTGTGACCAATTCCGTAATGCAAGTGCCATCTCGCGGTTGATTTCCGCGGCTACTGGTGTCGTTTTCAACTTTTTCGGTTGTCAATAAAGTTGATTTTTATTTGTATCTCTATACCAGTAGCCAGGTATCAGGCTCTTATTGGCAATCAACAAAGTGGTACCTTTGGCTTGAAAACGAAACTGCCGGCGCGCGGCGTACCAACCTACTCCATTTTGTTTTCTACGGTGTAACAAAGTAACGTAAAAAAACCGGGCAAGAGCATGTCGAACACAAAAAACAATCTCCAAAAAATACGATGTGTAAAAAAGTGCACCTGCAAAAGAGCGTATCTTCATGGCACTTAAGTCGTTTTTTTGAGAAGCGCAGTTTTTCGGCAATAACTCAAAAACGGTATATCCGATAATGTTGAAAACAATTTTCTTTGAAAGTGTTTATTAAGTGCTACCTTTATAATTTTTTTAATATTTTTTGACTTACAGTTTAAAAGATAGAGGGGGACGGACAATTACTGCAACTTTCGGAGCGATTATTTCTGAAAACATACACTTAATAAAAAAAATAGCTAAGAAACCTCAAAATGTTTTTAAAAGAACTGTCGAAAAAAAAATTTTTCAGTTTCTGTTACATGTATAGAGTGCCCCCCTAGAAATATTTATTTCTATTATTTATCTACAAAACTAAGTAGCAGCTTATACAAGACACCTATACTCCAAATTTCATCAATATGCATTATGTAGTTTTTGAGTAAAATGCCTGTGACATATGGACGGACGGACATGCTGAAACTATAAGGGTTCCGTTTTAGCCATTTTGGCTTCGGAACCCTGAAAATGATAAAAACTCAAAAGAAATATTGTTTACTGTGTTTTTACACACCAGCACCACACATTAAGTTAACAATAGGGAATATGCATGAATTTTTTATCGCATTCCTTAACAAAATATAAAAATACGGATGATATAAGCATTTTAAACTACTTACTAATTAGATCACATCACAGAGATCTGACATGGAATGTGACGTCAGCATCCACTATGGCCAGCCATATAAACTCCATGGTGACCTGTCGTTTCGCCGAGTTTAATTACGCAGATTTTTGTTTCGCAGACAACTATTGGCAGACCTTTCTTTTGGTCGAGTAACGTTTGGTATAATTTCGTTACGCTTATTATTTGTTTCGCCGAGTAGTCGGTAGGAAGAAAAGCGATACGCAGAGTTACGTTTAGTCGATTGTTTGTTTCGTAATTGTTACAGTTTACCGAACACCTATTAGACCGTCGTCCCAGGCCTAAAAACGTGTATCATATAACTAGCCTTGGAGACATGTATAGTGCCGTAGACCTACAGAAGCCCAATATCCATTTCTTACGCGTCAACTAGGAAGCTCTTGGAAGTTATGAGGTCCGAAAAAACCGAAAATTTGCAAAAAAATGTATCATATTACTAAGTTACGACAGTACTATCACGTGATACCCGGTACCACCAATAACCCAAAAAACCATTTCTTACGAAGTTTTCAGGAAGCCAAGTGCGAAATCAAAAGGGTCAAAGTTTCAATTTTTTGCAAAAAAATGTATCATATTACTAAGTTACGAGGGTACTATCCAAGGATAGAGGAGGGTCTAAATAAATAGAAAAACCATTTCTTACGGCGATACTAGGAAGCTTTCTTGAAAATCAGAAGCTTTTTGTTCAGTATGAACACCCATCGCCCAAGTAATGAATATGAAGTTATAACCGTATAAATTCACATGTTCGCGGATAGTGCCACATTTATAAAGTGTATTTTTAACCGACTTCAAAAAAGGAGGAGGTTCTATGTTCCACTGTACGTAATTTTTTATTTTTTTTATGTATGTTTACCGATTTCTCTGTCAATTGTGGACCGATTTTCAAAATTTTTTTTTTATTCGAAAGAGTATACTCCTGAGGTGGTCCCATTATCACGAAATCAGAATCTGATGATGGGATCCATGAGGAATCGAGGGAAATCCTCAAAAGCTATAGGCACACATAGAGTGATTTTGGTATTACCTGCAAGAATCATGGTGTCTTGCTATTGTGTATACCTACTTGACACCGGCTGGGATATATTTCATGTACCTATTAGGTACTAAATAGGCAATTCCTAGGACTCCTAGGAGGCCGGTCTTTATTTGACCCTTTTTATTGGGTTTTTGAAGACGGTTTTATTTTTTTATATTAGAATATTACTATTTTAGCCCTTAAACACTGAATATCACTTCTTAGTTCAGAAAACTACAATCTTGTTGGTCCGTAAGTTGGGTAACCATATAGGGGATGAGATAGTAGATTTATTAGACGCATCCAATAAATAAAATGTAATGAAAGAGGCACCTTATGAACAACATATTTATTTATTTTTAATATATTAAATGATCTACAATTTAAATATTGCAATAATTAACAACCGTAATTCTAACTATCTACCTATTCGTGTATATTACTAACTTAAAAAAATACGAACAGTGGAACATAGAACCTCCTCCTTTTTTTGAAGTCGGTTAATAATTATGTACCTATACAAATAATAGTGACACATAATAATATATTAGTATATAAACCGGCCTTGATTTTTCAATTATTGTAATCATGAGAAATATCAGCCTTTTCTATCTTGACAAAATGATAATTTTCTCATATCTCAATTGTGAAAAATAGTAGCTAAGTAGGTACTCATGGAAATTGTAGCATCATTTAAATTACCGCGACACTCAAAAATGCGCGCGCTTGCGTCGATAACTACGTTCGGGTCTGTTCGGCAGATCTCGGGTAACACCGCCGCCTCACGCATCGACCGCGTTGTCCGCCATGTTTGTTTATGCGCTTACACGCGCAGTAGTCGATAGCCCGTTCTCAGTTACGGATTCCACGCGCCCGTTTATATTTCAAATTTATTCATTCAGACATGTGAATTTATTCATCTTCACCCACCTACATCACTCCGTGGAATCATGAATATGTGTATTGGAATAGACAGGTATTTATATGTATTTACCATTGTTATTCTTTCTTATAGTAAGCACACGCACACAAATAGTACTAGTAGAATAAGAACAAAATGCTTTTAAATGTCTGACACGTGTATTTATTAATTACAGTGTAAATTCCATTTAACACCACTCGATTTAACGAAGAACTCTCTATAATAATAATATAAATAATAATCCAGCCTATATACGTCCCACTGCTGGGTACAGGCCTCCACTCATAATAAGAGAAAACGTCGAAATTACTTGACTTTGGTTGGTTTACCATTTGTTGTCCATACAATGATACACTCAATGTAGCATCACACCCACTCTACATAACGACAACGATACGTCATTAATAATAATAATAATAATCCAGCCTATATACGTCCCACTGCTGGGCACAGGCCTCCACTCGCAATGAGAGGGCTTTGGGCTATAGTTCCCACGCGGGCCCATTGCGGATTGGGAACTTCGCACACACCGTCAAATTGCTTTGCAGGTGTGTGCAGGTTTCCTCACGATGTTTTCCTTCACCGAAAAGCACATGGTAAATTTACAAATTATATTTCGCACATAAATTCCGAAAAACTTATTACGAAGATACGTCATTATTAAGCAATAAACAGTACTTTCTAAGTTGCCGAAATTATAAGTACTGCAGCTGTGTACGTTCTTCGGTTTATTATTTTGTTGATTTATTAGACAATAAATAAATAAATATGGGCTAGACAGCCCATATTTACCTCAACTTTCGGCATCAAACGTACCGAAGATTCTGAGAAATTCGTTCGTTGTTGTGATTACCTTGCACGTGTTTACCTCGGCTGCTATACCTGCCGCAAACCAAATTGGCACACCGCAGAGCGAGACAGTGCACAGACTGTCGTTAGGTTGTTATAATATTAAAATAATATAGATTTTTCTTCTTGTCGTTAACGACAACTCTCAATAAAGCCATAAAATGCGCAGTCCCTTGTCGCTATACTTATACCCCCTTACTAATAAACGTTGAGTAACGGCTGAGTAGTTATACAATGCTTTGTCCTTATCTGTCGAATTCAAATGTCACAATGACAGATAAGGACAAAGCATTGTATAACTACTCAGCCGTTACTCAACGTTTATTAGTAAGGGGGATAGAGTTTACACTGTATTTTTTATTGTGTAAATAGTGCTTGAACTTAACTTAAAATAGCATTAAAATAATATTCTAGATAACCGAGAAACGATAACTTTTGCACTATTTTCCGATTAAAATATCTAATCTGTGTTAATTAGTATTTGCTTCTATAATTTATGTGAAACTAGTAAAAAGTGCTTCACTTCTTCCATAGAATATTTCATGGCAGCTGATGTTTTACCCGATTTAATTAACCTATGTTATTTACTAAAAACAGCGTATTACTTATCTGAGCCTTTTATAGCAAATTTGGCGAAACGGCTTTACAATTAAGGTGAATTAAACTAAAGTAAAAATAATATAAATAAATAAATATCGAGGGACAACTCGCACAAATTATTCTAGTCCCAAACTAAGCTCTACGCTTGTATTATGAGTACAAGATGACTGTATAGATGTATAGATGTACCTATAGAGAAGTATATACTTCAATACATGGAAAACATCCAAGACTTAATAACAAATTCTTGCGCTTATCAGTTATAGAAAAAATGGTTCACTTATATGGTGGTTTTTAAAATGTTTTTTTTGGCATCATTTATTTAATAGTTATTGATGCAACTGTCATTTAATGAAGCTCAAATACATAGATAAAAATTAAATTTAGATACAAAAAGTAGACATTTCCCGTATACCTACTTGGATTTTTCTGCTAACAGGTAACTCGGTGTCAGTATTTTGTCAATTTCATTGTTTGTCAATTACGTATTTGTACGGTATAAAAGGTATAAATAAATAAAAAAGCCACTTATGGACCGCCGCGCCACATAGGTAGGTGGATTTGGGTAATACGCGGCAATACGCCGTACAGCCTAGTCGATTTGTTTATCTTTTCTTTGATTAAATATTTATTCCGCTCATTTAATTAAATATTTTGCGTATTTCTACACATTTTAATTGTTTTTAAGCAGTTCTAACAGTATTAATTAAAAAAAAAACAGGTATAACTAAATTAGTATATAGTTTAACTAAAAGTACTTCTAAATTTTTCGCTACATGCGATTTCACATATATCCGTAATAAGCGTGTTCATGGTAACTATTTAAATAAGACGTTGACTAATATTATTTGAATAAAACCTATGTAAGATCATATTAATAAACGCTGTCTGTTATTATATTTTTTTAAAGATTTTTATATTTTAACCATCTTCAAAAAAGGAGGAGGTTCTCAATTCGACTGTATGTTTTATTTTTTCACAATTCAATAATAAGGTCTGACCATTGTTGTAAAGATTAGATGTCAACTATTCACTGGACGCCATTACTTATAAATGTCCCTATGAGCGTAACCAATAACAATGCTAAAGGTTATAACAGAACGTGGGACCTAGTCAAGATGCACAACGCTTACGTTAGAGATTTTGGAAAACTGACAAAATGTATAGGATTGACGTACACTGACGATCTATCGCATCGACCGCTTATGTCAAATAATTTTATTATTGTTACTGTTAACGACATCCATAACATATAATATAACTAGCGGCCTGCCGGCGGCTTCGCCCCCGCTGCAAATTTCTGACTTTCCCGGTAGATTTTCCAATTCTATTTCATACAAACATTGTCTACCGGGAAATTCTTCTATTCATTTTTATTAATTACAATTACAAACACAAAAAAAAGAATTAGCCAAATAGGTGCAGCAGTTCTGAAGTTATGCGCGAACTGCGCATAACTTCAGAATGAATAATAACATATGAATATATAGCATAATTTATGAATATATAGACATAATATGAAATGAAATAAAAAAAAATACTAGCAGTTTATAGTGTGCGACTAGAAAAACTAAGTAAACTTAAGAAATTTTTTTTAATCTCGAAGACCTCTTTACGAAGTTAATAAACTTTATAGACTTTATACTTAAGGCCTGTCTCACAATCGCCGAGTAAATTCATCTGCCACTTAATGTAAGCCCTCTATTTTTTCAAGTGTACGAAAGAAAAGGGGCTTCATTTATGTGACAGATATGCTTTACTAGACGATTGAGAGACAGGCGGTTATTCTTAAAAGTATTATCCAGTGTAGGTAGGCTAGTTTTGTTCTTTTTCTACTTGAAATTTTGTTTTACTTTTTCTATTTTGCTTTTTCGTAATAATAGCCTGCAATTTTCTAAAATATTATACTATAAGTTATATTATTTAATGACTTATTTTACTTGTAAATAAAAAATATATATAAAAAATATTTTTGTAGGTAGAAAACAAGTCATGGATGAATCCATTGATATAACTTCCGATTCGCCCGAGTCAACAATACCTTCCTCGGACACAGAAAGAAAAAAGAAGAGCTCAATAATATGCATTTTGCATATAGGAAGATCATCAGAAGCAACAGAGGGCACAATCACACCATTCACAAGTGCAACTTTCCGGCGCGCAAAATCTGCCGTGAAAGCGAGAAGTGGAATGAAATCTACTAAATTTAAATCAATAATAACAAATTTTCCTGATAAACCTACACCTTGTAAGGGTTATCACTCCATATGCTATCAAAGATTTACAGCCCTAAAAAATCGTCACTGGAATCTTCTTGTGAAAAATCAAGGATAATTAATTCAAAACAAGCCGTGGAAAACGACACGCTAGTTCTCGTTAGCGATTTATCAGCAATAAGTAACAGTTATAATATAGCTGATTCAGAAAACGAAGCCAACACGTCAGCTGAAGCCATGTTTACAGAGAAGTCAGTACAAATCAGCGATAACTCGACGTTACAATCTCCAGTGAGTATAAGCAATATAGATAGCTTGGGAAAAGGATCTACCTATAATATAACTGATTCAAAAAATGAAGCCACTACGTCTGTTGAAGCCATGTTTACAGAAGAGTCATTTCAAATCAGCGATAACTCGACGTTACAATCTCCAGTGAGTAGAAGTAATATAGATGGCTTCGGAAACGAATCTACCTTTTATATAGCTGATTCAGAAAAAGAAGCCACTACGTCAGCTGAAGCCATGTTTACAGAACAGCGCCTTCAAATCAGCGATCGCTCGACTTTAAAATCTTCAGTAAGTAAAAGTAATATAGATGTTTTGAAAAGTGAATCTACCTCTGAACATGACTTACTCATTTCTGTTTGCTTATTTTGTAATAAATCAAGAAAAACGTATAAATATGTCAAACAACGACTTTGTAAATTTAACATTGATGAAATTGCAATCCTCTATGAAAAAGTGAATTTTTTAGGCGACGTGGGTCTTTTAAAAAAAATATCGGAGTCTAATTCAATTTTTTACCATTTATTTTGTCGTGCGCAGTTTTTAAATAAATACAAAAATGTTCGCCAAAAGCCTACATCTCATAGCGATTGGCACGACATTCGAAAAGTACATAACATGTCTCGAGAAACTTTTCGTAGTTATGTTGAGCAAAGGATCTTAATAAAAAAAGAAATTCTAGCACTGTCAGATTTGTACGATTACTATGTATCGCTACTCAAAGAAATAGGTGGAAATAGACCTCAAATTTGGGAAAAATATACTTTAAGACAATTAGTTCAAACACTGAATAAAATATTTCCCGGAAAATTAACGTTTGAAGGTGGTGGGGTAAAAAAAACCAACATAGTCTACTCATCGATTTTAACATTTGATGCTAACATAGCAAGAGACTATTATGAAAAATCACTTAATGACAATTTAACAGCGGAAGCAAGATCGGTAGGCAATAAAATACGGTTATTTTAAGAAATTTTAAACTTCAATAAAGAACAAGACCACGACTACAAGGATGTACAAAGTGTCCTTAATAATAAAAACGAGGTACCTGATGCACTAAAATCATTTTTTGAGGCAATGATTGGTGGGCCTCAATTTAATGCATATGACTTGACTCAGGCAAGTACTAGTAAAAATAATTATATAGAAACAGCAATCCAAGATGCTCTGTTTATGGTAACTAAAGGGAAAGTTGTCCCCGCAAAACACATTATTCTAGGACTAGCTATTAAAAGTTTATCAGGGAGTGCTAAATTAATTGACCTTTTAAATCGCCACGGATATATTATTAATGCCAATAAGATCCGAGAAATCGAGACTGATATAGCTAATGCAATTACGTCACTTGAATCAGCTGTTCCAGCTGGGATCGTTAAACAAAAGGATTTAGCAACAGCTGTCGTGTTTGATAACTATGACGAGATGACTGAAACCCTGTCCGGTGCAGGCACATTACATGAAACCGTCGGTATATGTTTTCAAAATAAGACAGATGCGGCGGATACAATTGGAACACCATTATTACCCTTGACAAAAAATAGAAACAGAAAGTTTGATGCCGTTGCGTCTCAAATGGACCCATATTTTAAAAAGCCAAAGATTCAACAGAAATTGTCTCCTACTCACGTATCATCAGCAACAGATGTACCAGAGTATGTTAACAATGCTAAATATAGAGATAATGTTTGGGTTTGGGAATTAGCAATGGGTATAAAAGATGTTCCTATGTGGATTGGTTTTAATTCTAAAACTGTAAAAGATGAAAGAAAAAAACAATCTGTTGAGTATTTAAAAAATTATGATGAGCATTCAACAGATCTAAAAGTGATTGTTGAAACCTTCAAGGTGGCTCAACGTATAGCTTCAGAGTGCCAAGATGGATATGGTTTAGTATACTATGATTTGAATATAGCTAAGCCAGCCCACCAAATACAATCTATGGAATCACCGACGTATGACAACTTGTTCATAAATTTTGGGCCGTTCCATTTATTTATGGCATACTTTTCGGCTCTTGGCACACTTTTTAAAGACAGCGACTTGACATACTACCTAACAGAAACGAATGCACTTGCTTGCGGGTCCGTTAATGGTTTTATGGGGGGCAAACATTTTAACCGGTGTAAAAGGTTGCATGCTATCTTAGCAGCAATATTCGAAAAACTACATATAATTGAATTCTTGAAATCAGAAAATATTTGTAAAGATGATGTTGACCAGCAATATCTCATTGATGTTATAAATTGTAAAGTGGATCTTGACAAACCGGCTGAAAATAATTTCTCGGCAGTCCTCGATAATTATAATAGGTACTGTGACATTACTCGAAACGGAGGGCATGGATTGACTGCTCAATTGTATATGACGTATATTGATCTAGTAAAAAATTATCTTCTCATGTCAAGAGCAGTGAGGATGTGCAATATAGACCTTTTTATTTATTGCCTTCCCATGATGACGGATATTTTTTTCATAACAAATCATCCCAATTATGCACGGTGGATGGTAATGTACCACAAAAACTTACGGAATATAGATAAAACTCATCCTGGCTTGAAAGATATGTTCAAAAATGGTGGACTATCAGTCAAAAGGACCGATATACCTTTTTCAGGAACACCAGCAGATCAAACTTTAGAGCAAACAATTAATCGTGATGCTGCGAGTAGGATGACTGGCATAAGCGCGTTTACTAATTCATATAGTGCACGTCTTCGCTGGACTATTACTCGATCTGTTAGAGCACAGTTCGTACAAAAAGCCTTTGAAAATGTGGGCTTAAACAAAAAACAGGACGTGACTCAGGATTTAAAACCAACTATGATGAAGAAAAACGCAAAAATCTACAATGATTTATTTGACTTGTCAAAAACTGCTGTGAATCCATTTTCACCTGAACTTCCGAGTGACAAACTTTTTAATATTGGGACAGGTAAAGCAGCAAATCCAGAACCAACAAAATATCTGTTAAATGTTAGACAAAATGGAGAACAATTGCGACAACAATTCGAAAAAGAATGCAGCGAAGACCAAAGCCGTTTTGAGAAACCTATAAAACGGCAAAAAGTTTTTACTTTCGCCATAGAAGGAGTAACAAAAACAGTTACAAAAAACAATAAAACAAATACCATTAAAATGACGTGTAATTTGTTTGGAAGACTTTGTTACTTATGCATAATGAAAGGGATTGATTTATCGATAGTATTACAGTACCCGCTAACTCCTATACCTCTTTCATTATGTCACAGTGATGGTACAATGAACAAAAGTGACAAATCACAGCTGTTACATCACCTGGAACAAAAGGTTAAATCTACCAACCACGCAGAACCGGACATGACAATTATCGACAGAGGGATGTTATTGTTTTCACTTCCACCTAAGCAATACTTAACCTTTGGGAATTTTTCAAGAAGCCTTCTGCTTCATATTTTAAAACAATACCAAAGCAATGACATCGACTTAGTTTTTGATACCTATCGCGTCCCTTCAATTAAGGATTATGAGAGATCACGGAGAAGCGAATCTCGACCAGCAGAAGAAATAGAGTACGTAGTTCAAGGTTGCGATCAAATTTTCCCCCGGAATTTGAAAAAGGCTTTACTGAATAAAACCTTTACAAATAGTTTGATAAAGTTTCTTGTCCAAGACTGGAAGACGGAGGAAAATTTATCGCAACTTGGAGATCGCACTTTGCGCGTTACGTGCGACCAGAATTGTTTTGTGTATACCAAAACAAGTTCTAATATTGATGATGATTTGGAATGTTCACACGAAGAAGCGGACAGTAGGATAGCCTTCCATTGTTTCATCTATTCCCAAAACAATCCTAACAAAAAGCTATTAGTAAGATCAGGTGACACGGATGTACTTATAATACTATTGTGTAACCAAAAACATTTTAATGGAAATGAAGTTTGGTTAGACTTTGGCATAGCCAATAATCGAAGGCTTATTAATGTCACTGAACTTGCACAAGTGTTAGGACGCAAATTATGTGATGCTTTACCATCTTTTCATGCTTTTACTGGCAGTGACTATACTGCAGCTTTCTCACGGAAAGGTAAAGTAAGACCATTTACACTGCTGCAAAAGAAGAAAGAATATATTGATGCATTTGTTACATTAGGGAGCAGCATTGATTTAGACGAAGATATAGAAGACAAACTATCGCAATTTGTTTGCTTAATGTATGGTATTAATAATTCAGTCAACGTTAATGATGGTAGACTAAAATTGTTTTTGAAGCAATTTGGTGCCAAAAACAAACCTTTTGAGAAGCTTAAAAGTGCTGACGCAAGTTTGTTCCCCCCCTGCCAAAAAACTCTACACAAAAAACTTTTGAGAACAAATTATGTATCCCATTTGTGGAAAAATGCTTTTAAGAAAGACCCATTACGATCATTCGATTCTCCGCTGGAATGCGGTTGGATTTTAAAGGGCGGGTTTTTCTATCCAGAATGGTTTGCTGGTGATTGCGCACCAACTAATTTTGAAGAGATATGTAGAGATTTAGATTCTGAATCTGATTTGGATGATAATTTGAACCAGGCGTCGTCAGACGAATCTGACTGTTCAACTTCCTCTGAGGGGTGATTAATTAGTCTACATACTTAGCCCATTTTTTTTTAAAGTTTTATCACATTTTTGTAAATAAATAATAAATGACGCTAATAAAACAATTAGGTTTAAACAATTTTTTAAAATAGGAATACTAAGATTTAATGTAAATTTTATCAGTAATTGTTATTGTCTGATGATTGTGATAATATAAAAATGTTTAGCGTGCCAAAATTCAAGACTGATTACTTAAGATTCAAAATTAGCAGTCTTACCGGTAATTAGATACTATTTCTGATATTCGTTAACTAAGGAAAGTAATGGCTGTTTTATCAATGTAAACATTTATTATTCAAAGTGATGTTACAATTTCAATGAGTACTTAACTGCTATTTTTCACAATTATGATAAAAGAAAATTATCATCTTGTCGAGAGAGAAAAGGCACATATTTCTCATGATTGTAATAATTGAAAAATGATTAATGACAAGATTCAAGGTCGGTTTATATACTTATATGCTAAGTTTTAAAATTCAAAGGGGCGTTACAGTGCTTTTGGGAAATGTTGTAATGATTGTGATTGTAGGAAAAAGAATAATAATTTATCTATTAAATAATAAGGCTGTTTTGTACTTTTTATACTGTTTATGTTTTAGACTTTTAATGTTACAGTTTTTATTGGTAACTGTTATTTCTAATGGTTGTGATTATACAAAATTATTAAGATGTTAAAATTTAAGGCTGATTTATATAAGGCAAGAAATAATGTTATAACCCTCCTTCGGGAGGTCGGGTAAAAAGTGATGTGATGTTAGTACAGTTCTTATCGATAGCTGCTATTTCTGATTGTTGTAATAATAGGAAAAGTATTTTGATGAGGCGAATAACGTAGGTAATGTGATTCTGTCGGGAACTAGCACCCTTTTTTACTTGTGTTTTGATAATAAAAAAACTCTAAAAACTAAACGTAAGATCCTATTTGACAGTTTACTTACACCACTGTGCATTATGATATCTGTGACAGCAAAAATGTTTAATTATTAGTAAGTAATCCAAATTTATGGCACGTTATAATATATCTTAAAACTTTCTATACAAAAACAGTTCTTAATAGTTTAATTTTAAAAGTTACTATAGCTAATAATAAAATGTTTTATAAGAATTTAAAGTTGGTGAAAAGAATATTACTTATATTTCATTGGTTGATATTTTATTGTGTCACTATTATTTGTATAGGTACATAATTATTTTAAGTTAATAATCTACACGAATAGGTAGATAATTAGAATTACGGTTGTTAATTATTGAGTTTTTAAATTTTAGATGATTTTATATATTAAAAATGAATAAATATGTTGATTATAAGGTGCCTCTTTCATTACATTTTATTTATTGGATGCGTCTAATAAATCTACTATCTCATCCCCTATATGGTTACCCAACTTACGGACCAACAAGATTGTAGTTTTCTGAACTAAGAAGTGATAAAAGGGTCAAATAAAGACCGGCCTCCTAGGAGTCCTAAGAATTGCCTACTTAGTACCTAATAGGTACATGAAATATATCCCAGCCGGTGTCAAGTAGGTATACACAAATAGCAAGACACCATGATTCTTGCAGGTAATACCAAAATCGCTCTATGTGTGCCTATAGCTTTTGAGGATTTCCCTCAATTCCTCATGGATCCCATCATCAGATTCTGATTTCGTGATAATGGGACCACCTCAGGAGTATACTCTTTCGAATAAAAAAAAAAAATTGAAAATCGGTCCACAATTGACAGAGAAATCGGTAAACATACAAAAAAAAAAAAAAAAATACGTACAGTGGAACATAGAACCTCCTCCTTTTTTGAAGTCGGTTAAAAATACACTTTATAAATGTGGCACTATCCGCGAACATGTGAATTTATACGGTTATAACTTCATATTCATTACTTGGGCGATGGGTGTTCATACTGAACAAAAAGCTTCTGATTTTCAAGAAAGCTTCCTAGTATCGCCGTAAGAAATGGTTTTTCTATTTATTTAGACCCTCCTCTATCCTTGGATAGTACCCTCGTAACTTAGTAATATGATACATTTTTTTGCAAAAAATCGAAACTTTGACCCTTCTGATTTCGCACTTGGCTTCCTGAAAACTTCGTAAGAAATGGTTTTTTGGGTTATTGGTGGTACCGGGTATCACGTGATAGTACTGTCGTAACTTAGTAATATGATACATTTTTTTGCAAATTTTCGGTTTTTTCGGACCTCATAACTTCCAAGAGCTTCCTAGTTGACGCGTAAGAAATGGATATTGGGCTTCTGTAGGTCTACGGCACTATACATGTCTCCAAGGCTAGTTATATGATACACATTTTTAGGCCTGGGACGACGGTCTATATTCGTCAAAACATGACAAGCAGAGTTTCACATGGCATCATTATTGTTAAGTAGATTTAAAGTTCAGTCGATTTTTGTTTCGGATTTGTTTCAGTAAACCGTACAACTGTTGCATTTGTATACATTAATATAATATTGCCAACAAAAATTAACTGATTTTAATGAGTATACTATTATCAAAATATAGTTAGGTGCGACGACGAGCGTCAGCGAGGAGGAGTGTTAGGTAGAACTGCGACCAACAACGCACGAGCCGAGCGAGCGGAGCGAGCGGAGCGAGCGTGCCGCGGCAGCGGCCGGCGAGTGCCAGAACCAAATTGCTAGCGTCGCGACTTGGTTTGTTTTGACTTCAATACCTAAGTAAAATGAACACAAATGATGATCAGAAATACATTTATTACATCAGGAAAAAATTAAATACGAAAAAAAACAAAGGAAACAGACGAACAGTGCAAAACGAAAAGGCGGCGAAAAGTTGATATGAGCACTGAATAATAGTTCAACCGTTTAAAAGCGAAAGGTTGTTCGAGCAAACATTCAAAATGTGTAGTGATTAATTGCCTAAACGAATTTCTGTCAATAGTTGTTCAGCTTACTGACTCATACGCCAACTAAATAGTTGCTAAAGGTTGAGTTACGAAACGTTAGTCTGCGAAACAATACATCTACGAACAAATCCATCGGCGTACCGTTACTCGGCGAAACGTTGTCTGCCAATCAATAATCTGCGTAAAAATTGTCGGCGAATCATTAGGTTACCAAACTCCATGTTTCTACGCTAGATGGGCCGAGCACAAGAGGAGCAAGAATTTGTTTAGTGTTGTAACACAGTTTTTCTATTTATTTTATGTGCTGACTTGTGTGTTGATGCAACTTGACAAAACTGGTTGCAGTTCTGTCCACTCTTGGTGTTAGGCCATGGCTATTCTGTATTTGGGAATTCAGAGTCATGGATACTTGAGCCAGTTCAGTGCAAAAACAACTTACCAAACAAAGTAACACTGTTTTAGTGCAGATAGCAATAAAGTGAGAAAGAAAGAGGGTGCCATCTGTTTTAATTTTAACCAACAGAAAGATGAAGGTAGAATTTTAGAGAAATTTAAAGCAAACCAACATGAATGGGTCCATACACAACCACAGAAACAAAAGTTGTCTCTCCTGTTCCAGAAAGTTAAAGGACTTTGGAACCAAATTTTTTGGTTTAATATATATCTGCATAATGGGAGCCCGGTGTAGTTTTGGCCTGTGACCAAATTATATGAGTTAAAAACTCCCAAGTCGTTATCTATTAGGAACAGAAGGGACAATGTTGAACCTAAATCTCATCAACAATTTTATATTTTCTGGTCAGGGTATAGGAAAGGGGATGCAAAGGAAAAGTAACCTAACCTAACCTAACCGACTTCTAAGTCGTACATCCCCTTTCCTATACCCTAACCCTATGTTTTACTTACATAATATCCCGCTTTACAGTGACAGGGATATTTAAATCATACTTCTCTACGTTTTAACCAGCTTATTTACATAATATCCTGCTGTACAATGACAGGGTTATTTAAATCATACTTCCCTACGTTTTTCAAAATTAGCATGCGTGTAAGTTTAGTTTGAAACGAGTTCACCTTAAGATATGACATGGCCCGCCGATGGAAGCTGCTCGGTGCCACATCAGCCAGAAGAGAAGATACGCACAGTGCACAGAGAAGAGCCAAGCAAGTATCAAGGACCTTAACAAGGACTATGACAAAGACCGTGCCAATGACCGGCAGTTTTAGCTGCAAAGATTGTTGACATTAGAACCTTATTTTAAGCATACAATTTCATATACCTGTAAATAAAACCTTCAAAAGCAGCACACGAGAATCATAGATTCAAACAACACGTTTTCGTATACCAGACAAAGTTCCAGTTAAGCAAATTACACTTACCCGGTGAAAAGAAATTTAAAGGCTGCAACGACTTTACCATACGTCAAACGATACTCGTGTTAAAAGAATCTTAGCAGTGCCTCTTCAAGATTCACAACGTGCTCATTCTATAACAAGATAAATTCGTCAATCACTCAAAATAAAAATACCCGGTGACAGTAGAAGCAATCTCCCAGCCCTCACATAATACTTACATGAAGAAAGGTTAGATTCAACGAAGATTGTCAAAGATGCATTTCGCTGATTTAAAATGTATATATCTAAACAAGATGGCCCTACGGTCTTAGCGAGATTCCTCTGGAGCTTTTGAAGTGCATAACCTCACGTCTTCAAAGTCCCTGCCAGCCAGAGTGACAACTGACAAGCCAATCAATTTCCAACATCATCCGCCATAGATAAACGCCAATGACCATACCTAGAGGAGTGTCTGTATCTATCGATTTCTTCGATCGAATATTTAAATCTCATTTTTTTTAAATATAGCTTAAATCAATATTATTATCTAATTTTAAACTAGGAAACCACCTAAAACGTTTTCTAAAAACAAAACAAAACAAACCATTTACTTAAATGCAGATAAATTAGTTCGGCGAGGGTTGAAGTAATGCTTCCCTGTTGTACAGAGATGTCGCTACTGGTTCTAAAAATCCGTATTAGAGATTAATGTTACAGTATGATCAGACTTACGAGCCTCGAGCGGCTCCGCCACAGACCAAGGAAATATTATAGACGTGGTAAGGGGCGTGGCGCGTGTTACCGCGCTTATGATCAGACGCTCATGTTATTGTCAAACGCAGCTCAGTTGAGTTTCTTGCGGCGCTTCTTCTCAGCAGTGGTCTCCTCTTGGGAAGCGCTGGTAGATTTTGACGTGTAAAAGTGCCCGTGCGGCCTACTAACTGAATAAATATCTTTTATCTTTTTTTTTTACAGACGTGGTCGACGAATTAAGTGACTTTAAAAATAGTAAAATGCCGTGTTGTGCAGATTTATCGTGTCAAATAAGGGACTAAGATCTTAAAGGTACCCCAGGAGTGATTTCATTTTACCTGTAAGCACTAATTTACTGTATTTATTAATATTTCGAGAAAATCCAGTAATCTATTATAGTATTTACTTATAATACGTTAGTACGACAATAACTGCTTACATTGCTAGCTAACCATTGCTGACGTTCTTGGAACAATGCGCGTATTGCGCAATGTATTGCGCGGCTATAGTTACGCTCGTTACGCGCTAACTGCCGCACTCAGAGACGTCGATTATTTTTTAAGTTTCATTAAAGTAGCTCCGTCTTATTCTATTGCTATAGCAAAGAAAGTGACAGCAGCAACTTTAATGAAACTTAAAAATTAATTGACGTCTCTGAGTGCGGCAGTAAGTCTTTATTGCCCGGGTGACACTTCACCGGTTTGTGCCGGTGCGGCCGGCCAGCCGCTATTATTTTGTAGTCCTTAAAGCGCTGTACATAAAAACTACTTTCTTAGCGCTATCTAGCGCTGAATAGCAAGGCTATTACTCGTCGCTAGATGGCAGCTGCGAACTGGTAAACGCTATCTAACGTCGAGTAACTGAACTGCGATGGAAAAAAACGACCTTTCAGCATTTTTCGACCTTGCTAAATGAACATAAAGCTTAATTTTGTGTTACTAACAAAATTATGTTATGGCGTTTTTAGTTCGTAAGCTGTAACCAATTATGAGAAAGTGGTTTTTGTAGTAGTTCATAGAGCGTAAGCGTAAAGACGCACAACTTTTTTTAAAGTGGCGACACCGGTTCTCGATTGAATTCGCGCTCATGGCGTATCTCCTTCTTTCTATAATCTGTGGGCTCCGCTCGTGCTCGGCTCGTTTAGCGTAGACCCATCCTTAAGTTCTATTTTGCTAGAAAGAGATGGAAACAAATCTTTGATGGCTTATATCTTTGTTATTTTTATAATCCAGACCCAGACCTATCGCAATTATATCCATAATCCCAAAACTATTTGAGGCATTGGTTTATCTGAATCTATACTCTCATTTTAAACAGCAGTTTACAGATAGGCAACATGGTTTCATTCCGCAGAGGTCGACTAACTCTAATTTGGTTGCCTTTGTCGAGAAGCTAACAGAGCACATGGATGATCGTGTACAAGTGGATGCCGTGTACACTGATCTTAGTAAAGCGTTCGACAGGGTCAACCATGATATTTTACTAAGCAGGTTATCGGAGTCTGGAGTTGGTGATCCGCTGCTTAGCTGGTTCAAATCATACCTTACAAATCGAGAATTATTTGTTTCCATAAATGGAGAACAATCAAGATCATTTATTGCTTCTTCCGGTGTTCCGCAAGGGTCACATCTGGGCCCTTTGCTGTTTTTAATATTTATTAACAGTATAGTTGACTGCTGCCAAAACTAAGACCCATATCTTTATGCGGATGACCTTAAAGTTGTTCGACCTATTAACAATGATTTGGATCGCTTATTGCTCCAAAGCGACATAAATAGACTGTCCGACTGGTGTACACAAAATAATATGACACTGAACCCAAGCAAATGCTATCACATCTGCTTCACTAGAAATAAAAACATTGTGGATACCAGATACCACATAAACAATAAGCAACTGCAGAAAGTGGATACCATTCGCGATCTAGGTGTGATTATGGACAGTAAATTAAATTTCACCGCACATATTGATAACATTATACAAAAAGCATCTAGAATGTTAGGATTTTTAATTAGAAACTCGGGACCTTTTAAGCGTCTGCGCACTAGGACAGTGTTGTATGTCGCTTTGGTGAGAAGCAACCTAGAATACTGTTCTCATGTATGGTCACCTTTCTACGAAGTTCACAAAAATCGAATAGAAAAGGTGCAAAGGCGTTTCTTGATGCACTTGGGTTTTATGTCTCGCAGCAGACATAAACTGCATTCGTATCAAAGGCGGCTGAAGTTTTTTCCGATTCGCGACGCTTAACAGTAGGAGAAAGATGCTTGATCTGATGTTCATTTATAAACTGATAAATTTTAAGGGAATAGATTGCTCAGAATTGCTTGCTAACGTTAATATTGCCGTGCCCACCAGATTGCCGCGCCCTGGTATCTACAGGATGTTCAAAAATAGGTTTAAAAAAACTAATCTGGGCCGCAACTCTGCGCTTTCGAGAATGTTTCACCTCTACAACCACCTCCCAAATTCCTTGGGGGTCGATATGCTACGCGACGGCCCTTCGAGCTTTAAAAGAAAGGTGCTCGGGCATTTCGGCTCTCAGGATGTGGCGAAATTGTGATGTCCATCCATGTGTTGCCGGGTAGCTTCTCCTACAAACATTTTACCAGCGTTTCCATTGCGTTGTTAATAGATTTAATAAATTAATTTTAATAAATAGAAAGTTTGTCAACTAAATTAAATGCTAGCGAGTACAATTCAAGTCAGTGCTTACAATTTTCTTTTTTTCTTTATTTTAGAATATTTTAACGTATGTTCGAAGACACTTAAATAAGATGTGGTTACCTGTAATAAGATAAGCATCTACCTGGAATGTTAATTAGCTACTTAAGAATTTTGTAAGATGTATTATCTGTTGGTGATCCTTAATAAATAAATAAATAATTATTCGAAAAATAAATTTTTTGTCTAGTGTTTGATGTAGGTATACATGAATGGATTTTTATTAAAGCAAAAAAAGATCATGCATATTCCTTTAAAACTATTAAGTAGGTAGATTAGTGTAATTTTTCATGCTTTTGCCAACACACAATTTTAAATAAAGCAAATAAGATGTAACACAGTGTAAGAGAAGTCACATAGTTGTGTCGGCTCACAGTGGTCCAAACGAAAAATTTAATTAGGTCAACCCCAGGACTACCAATAACACCCTTATGTATGCTCAGCGATTTTTTATGGTTTAGTAATGTATTTTTGTATTTTTTAGAGTGTAACGGTTCAGCGTTACTCTTATTAAATTTATTTATCTACATATTTAAACTTAGAAAACTAAAACTATACAATTAACACTAATACAAACAATAACATATAAAACGTAAACTAACTTGAAATATCTTACCACTAAATAAATGAAAAAATATATATAAAATGTACAAACAAACAGAATTGCAATCACGTATTTACTATTAGATAAAACTGGACACGAATACAAAGGACTACGTCACCGCTGCATCTAGCGATAAGGCCCGGTTACGCTGACGCTGCGAGCGAGCAATACTCCGGCCGACATTACCTTTACGACTTTGACGGCAGAAGGTCAAATATTCTAAACTTAGATTCCCGTATTACTCCCGGGTGAAATTAATTAAGTCTTTCGGATACTACATTATACTTAAAAAGTTTTAATTAAATTAAGTGCTTGTGTTTCCCCAAATCGGGTGAGTGTTGCAAAGATTTTTATTAAGTAGATTAAGTTAATTTAGCATACTAGTTACCATTTCACATAATTTGAACATTTACGTTTTTAGTTATCATACTACATCAATGCAATCATTTTAACTGCACCATTTTGACTAATCGTAATTAAATTTGCTAATTTCATGCTTCCAATAGTTTCTAGAAAAATAATTCTACCTTCAATGTAAAAAAGTTAATCCTAAAAGTTACTAATCACTATTTTTGTTAAAATAATAATTAGTTACAGTAATAACTGTTAAGTCATGCTGTTTCCCTAAATTGTAATTATTTTATATATCATTTAAATCGTCTTAAATTCATTGTTATTTCAAATCTTTCCTTCTCACTCTAAAAGTTGATTTTGTTTGTAACTGCCACATCATGGATCACCATTTAGTGCTTGGGGTTCACCTAACCAGCCTTCCTAAAGCATCTGCATAAAATTTCATATCGAAAAATCCCGGTGTCGCAGTCACTAACATGAAATAGGACTTTTCATGAAATGCCTATTTTCCGGGAATTTCAGGGACCAAGTCTGGGGTTCTAAATAGACCCACACCGACATATTGCGCATGCTCCCGCGCATTCCCGGACAATCCCGTAAACCCCGCGATCTGGACCAAGGACCCGGAAGGTGTCACCAGCTGCCCCGAAGACCCAAGCATTGCAGGGAAGTGACCCCAATAAAGAATTTGTTTCGCCCGGATGTATGCTCAGCCAGTAATCTAAATTACCCGCGACCTAGTTATATTTTTTTTATAATTTCAATAAATTAATTTAGTATATTTTATTAGGCATTTTCATTTCACTAAATTCTATTCTTCTTGTGACGCTAAACGTCACAAGAGCAACTCCAGTTTTGATCAAAGAATCAATCACTCTACAAAAAATTACAATCCTAGAGCTATGGTTCACAGTTTCGAGCATAGTCAGCTAAATATGCTAATAATTAAAAAAAAACATTAGCTGAACATTATTTTTTTTACTATTTTTTTTAAATTATTATTTGTTGTGAATAAAATCATTGCTCAACTTTAAATTACAATAGAAAATAAAACATATTACCTTTATTTTGTAGTAGCCTTAACGCATTCACTGTGCCGGCATTGATTTTCGAACTTTCACCAGGTGCCACATGTTTTGTTTTATATCCACTCAATTGCTTTTGGTGACTAGAGCTACCAACTTTGCACCTTTGTAAACTGCTTGTGGTAACAGTACCTAGTTACCAAGCGGAGTTTCTGCGATTTAATTTTATTATCTGTGAATGGACATGTGGAGTTTCATAAAATTATTTTTAAATCATAGACCAATAACATGGCAACATTAAAAAAATGGTTCTGCCAAACTTAATAGAACAAACATATTTCATTTTTTAAAGTTTATAACGTGTCGAAAAATCTTGTGTTGCTTTGAAGCGGAAAGTTTTTTGGTTGTATAGGTGCAAGCTTGCCTTGTGATGTTGATTCCGTAGCGTGCAGGTAGGTTAGCGTGAGCAGGTAAAAGCAAACACTCCAATTGTCCAATTCACTACATATATTGTCAATATCACACAAGAAACAAGTAGCACAGTAACACAAGCAGTCAGTTCAGAAAGAGTGAGAGTGAAAGCACAGCGGAAGAAGAAAAGAAACAGTTTTTAAACTAAAAAGCTGAGATATCGCGCAAGCTAGATTTTAGCGGAAGAGGTGCGTGCGCTGCCCGTCGTAAGTTAAAAGCGACTGCTTGAGCGGCGCGAGTCGCGGGCGCTCGGCCGGTAGCGAACCGGTTCCGCGCGTCGCCGCGTACAACAAAAGGCCGGCTGGAGCGAGATCTCTAATAATAAAATCGGTTGCACTGTCCTGTGGCAAACATTTAAAATACTAATATTTGTTTACGTAACATTCTTTAAGTACTTGATACAATTATTAGAGTACAACCGAATAATTATGCGGAATACCACAACAATTAATTAAATGTTTGAATTTAAATGTTACAAATGAATGAATTTAAGCAAACAGTAGGTAAACTAAATGAAATGGCGAGTTTCACGCCACAGTTTTAAAAATGTTCTGATCAATGAACTTTATATATTTCTACTAGTGTTATATATCAAACTAATCAGTGTGTTGTTTGAATCCTATATTTCTGAGATGATCCAATAATTCCTAGAAATATTAAAATGAAAACGTAGTTTAATTATTAAACTATACAGAAAAATATAAAATGTGAAAAATGTAGAAAGATTTCACAGGTTAGCAAACGAAATACATGTAGGTACGTGCCTGAGCCGGCAAAGTGCAATGACCTATCAGCTGGTTTCACTGATAGAGTATTAAAAAACGTATATATGCCATGTTCTTACTGCGCGGCGATTAGAATTTGTTCCGCCGCACACACACATACATTCGTCGTAGAAATGAATGAATACGGAACACTAAAGAGATAGCTATTGTCCTTATTATAGGATTTTGATTCTTATTTCAACAGCGATAAAGATCTTGGCATCGGATCAGATGCGGCGTGAGCTCAATGCTCTGACGGGACATAGATTATGAGTTACTTACTAAACAGACAGAAGAGACATTTCGTTAAAGGTAAAATAATTAACACTCTCCTTTCACTAAGTTTTATTATGTGAATAATAATAACAAAAAAACATTAATTATAAGAATTTTATTATTATAGGAACACAGTGCGATGCAATTACTAACGTTTAAAATTCAAAATTCGTTTATTTTATAACGAAAAAAACTGCCTTAAAACAATTATTATGGTTTAAAATCCTGTATGTTTGTATGTACCTAAGTGTGAGTAGTGTATAATTTGTTATTCTAGATCAAGGAAATCTAGAACAACTAATTATACACTTGAATAGATCGAGCGTTGTATATTTATCTATTCAAGAAGTAAAACTCAAACTCTATCTATTCTATAAGTGATTTTGAATCGTCAACTATTCAAGAAGTACAGTTTTAATCTATTCAAGAAGTAAAACTCTATCTATTCTATAAGTGATTTTGAATCGTCAACTATTCAAGAAGCACAGTTTTAATCTATTCAAAAAGTAAAAACTCGTATGTATTCTATAACTGAATTGATTATCAACTTTTTCCAGAAGTGCAATATATTTATCATTTATCTACTACATTACATAATAGAATAGGGTATCTATGTTATTCAGGAAATAAAAGAAATCGCACCATTCGTGGAGGAAAGACGTAAGTGAAAAATAGCTAGATTTCAGGAGAGCAAAAAAACTGTTTTATCTACACTCATATCATAAGTCCTCTATAATGCGTTCAGAATCCGTTGGCAATGACCAGCATTACAACATTTACAACAATCAATTTTACTATGATAATTTTCTTATCTGTAGCAGTAACATAATGTTCTTATAACGATATAAGATTTGATTAAGTTATGAGTTTCAAATTTCGAACATCTTTGAAAAACAAAACAATTTTATTTGACCTCAATTCTAATATCACTCGAGATGACATTTAATTCGAAATTAAATGTCAATTGCATAAAATTTTGACATATCTCGTATGTTATTTGATAATTTGATATCGAACGATATGATAGTAGAGGCCGACTCTATATTGTCTCTGAATTAAAAAAAAAAGTACGGTTGCCGCCATTTTTGACGTTCTAATAATTGATCAATGCCGGCTATGCCGGTCGTAACATGCGGTTCCTGAACACATCATAGAGAGCTTATAATATGTATGTAGATAAAATAGTGTATGTAACTGTACATAATTAGGCATTAAAACACTCGTGTGATGCTATTATGAAACTCGCCTGTCGGCTCGTTTCATAAACACACACTCGTATTTTAATGCCTCTCATTATGCAGCAGTCACATAAACTACTATTATAACTTTGTTACCGGTCGTATATAAATGTATCATATATCATTGGATAGCAAAAAAATCACCCGAAGTTTTCTCTTTCTTTGCTCTACGAATATTCGCTTACTTTGGGAGCAAATCTTAAATATGCACTTTACGTTATACTTCCACGTCATAGTACACGTATTCGTATGTGTAACTTTATTTACTTACTTTTGACTCATTTTTGCAACAAAAATCTCCATTCTTAACTATTGTTATGTATTTAAGAGGTTCCACTTTCTACAGTAGTTGAAGTTGTAAGTAGGACTTACGCACTTCTTCCTTGAGAATTTGTGATCTATAACGAGTCGCAAGTAGAGACACGCGTTTAATATGAGATAGGAAAAAAAATATCGTAGAAGTAAGACTAATAACTTCTTTTTAGGGTTCCGTACCAAAAAAAAAACGGAACCCTTATAGGATCACTTTGTTGTCCGTCTGTCTGTCTGTCTGTGTGTCTGTCAAGACCCTTTTTCTCAGGAACGCGTGCAGGTATCTAGTTGAAATTAATATCAAATACATAAGTCTGCAGTCCCTTGGATCAGTGAAAAAATCACACAGAACTGACATCTTACAGTTTTCCTTTTATTGCAATGTATGTATGTATATATACATATATATATATATATATACATACATACATTGCAATAAAAGGAAAACTGTAAGATGTCAGTATATATATATATATATATATATATATATATATATATATATATATATATATATATATATATATATATATATATATATATATATATATATATATATATATATATATATATATATATATATATATATATATATATATATATTGTATTTATGTATTAGTATATATTCTTGGTACGTTAATGTATACATATGCATTTATCTATAATGTGTGTTTATGTATTTTAATCGCATTATATGTTTTCTACGAGTATTTTCTCCTAATGCTTTTGCTCGTACAATATTGCACCGCCTACAACAATTTTCTGCTTGCCCAAAGGTCAACTGGTAGAGAATGCCATTAGGCATTAAGTTCACCTTTTGTACTCAAATTTGTATTTTTGTGCAATAAAGATTAAATAAATAAATAAATAAAATCAAACGTCTAAGTCAACGCAATCAAAAGATACGGATATTTATGCCGCATATTGAAGGGAATCTCAAGGGAATCAAAACCTATAGGGTACTTCCCGTTGACTTAGACTCATGAAATTTTGCAAGAAGCTATGTCTTATAGCACAAGTAAAGGAAAAAATCCGAAAACCGTTAATTTGTAGTTACATCACATAAAAATTAACCCAGTATAAGCTGACACTCACTGAGTACTAAAGTGTATACTTATAGCGTGTCAGTTTATACTGGACTTTTTTTATATTGTATTCCCGTGATTTACGAACTATTTACATGCCTACAAGTTTGTGCGGAACCCTCGGTGCGCGAGTCCGACTCGCACTTGACCGGCTTTTTTCCATAATGTTTATCTTACAAGGAAGTAGTGTATCTACATACTAAAAAAAATGTTAATCTTAAATGTTATCAAAACTTACCAAGAATGACAAAATTTAGTTTGAAAGACTTCTAAACTAATGCCCGTGCTAAGATTGTTTTAATTTTGTAAATATGTCTGTCTTACTTTTGCGCATAAGTCAATAACTGTTGTACAGTCAGGGACATTCGCGTTCCTCCACGGCGCTAATCCTAAGGCGCGGGGTTATCTGACCCACTCCCCGCGGGCGAAGGGCGTTGGACGCGGGCGTATTGCCACCTTACATTTGGTCGTAATACAAGCATTCTCCGATAGGCCTTCTTACAGAGTGCGCAATGTAACGGCAATATGCCCACGTCAGTCGCCCATCGCCCGCGGCAAGTGGGTCAGAGAACTCCGCGCTTAAACCGTTTAGGTCGTTACGCGTTGAACGCGCAAACGAATATCGTTCTAGACGGGTGGTGGACCGGGAATGCCCCTGACTGTATCTTCCTATTCCCTTGACCGCCGATGAGATTAAGCATGCTGAATAGGTACCTAGTTTCCAGATATAAAATGGATATGTAAACATGAATTTGAAAAAATTTACAGAGATTTAGGTAGGTAGCACGGCTATCCTACGGCTATAGTACCAGGGACCGAAAAAGCCGTTCCTCGCGTTTAAACGGTGTTCCTCTTACATTGTGTACCCAGTGGACTTGCTTGCCGATTCAACTGATATCCCTTAAATTTGACTAGCCCTTTCGAAGGAGTAACCCTTTCCAACGTAGCCCGTGTAGCCCACGCATTGAAGTCATATTTAGCCGCCTACGTTTAAGCGGTTTCAAACAACGGTTTAAACCAGGCGGTTTTAAACCAAATTTCGCATGACCTTAATGGCTCTTGGCAGATATCAAACAAATGGGCTTGTTTGAAACCGTGTAGCAGCACACTTCTACCAAGGTCACTTGGTTTAAAACCGTGTAGCACGCGCATTAGGCGAAGGTCGATTGTAACCCATTTTGAACTGACACTCACTCACTACTACATTCGTTCAACACAACGAACTGCGACGTAAAACTGCGCGAACGCACTATCAATAATACTTCTGTTAGACATTACCTACCGTTAAGCGCGTCACACACGGAGCTATAATAGTACGTATATATTTTGGTATATTAAACTATTATATTATATCAAGTAATGTTATGATATATTTTCGTATATTTTCCTTACTGGTTGACAGACTTGTCCACGTACGCAGCTACAATATATATTAATATAAATTATAGCTGTGTGTGGACTCTGTTATCTGCAAATACAAAAATACAAATAGTTTATTTCCAAAAATAAAAACATACAAGTTACAGTTTAAGCTGACCCCCACACTAGGCATTGCCTGTCCCGTGGGAGAGATGGTCCGGTTAACAATCAAGTTTAACGGCTAACGACAAGCTTTTATTTACTGTGGGTTGTTTTAATCTATAATTTAAAAGATAACATAGAGAAAAGAGAAACACATAGGTAAAAATCTTTATACAAAAACAAAAATATGTGTGCGTGCGTGCGTGCGTGCGTGCGTGCGTGCGTGCGTGTGTGTTTGTGTGTGAGAGAGAGAGATTATTGCACTTTAAGAAAAGATTCAGTATCTGCGTACGTTAATCGTAACATGCCTTTCGTTAAAACCCTTTTCACTTCGAGAACGGAGTATTCTATAAATTTGAAAACCTTGACTAATTTGTTGTAAATTCGGGGGTACAAGAAAAAAGGAAAGCGTTGTGCAAATGAAGTTTGTACAGTAGGAGTGGGTAATTTGAAGATGCGGTTATGAAGGATCTCATTGTACTCAGGTAAGTTTAAGACGGATTTATGGACTCTTGTCGCCACCCTCATTAAGTATAGTCCTCGGACACTAAGCACTTGTGAGTCTCTATATAGATATGTGGTAGGGTATCTAAAATGTTTCCTTAGGGCCACCTTCAAAACTGCTCTTTGCGCTCTTTCCAATTTTAGGAGGATGGCGGAAGTGGTTCCTCCCCATGAAAGAATACAGTAAAATCTATATCTAGTAGTCTATTACGGAAAATATATCGTAATATACCGTGCTATAGTATATAGGGTTATTTTTTGTCAGTGCGAAAAATAATCGACCCTCCCATACATTTTAGCTAGTCAGTTGATGATGTTTTGTATGGGAGGGTCGATTTTTTTTCGTGATTTCGGGGTTGGTCCCATAGTGAAAGTAAGTCAATATGACTTACTGATTTAACCCCCAAAATTACGCGAGACGCGAGAGTAGATAGCGCCATCCCACTCAGCTTGTTGTTACTTACCGCGCGGCAAAATTGCGTATATTTAGAAACGATTTAAAACGTTATAAAACAACCGATACACATAAAAATTACGTTTGACTATGTACGAATTCAAAATAAATTCATATTTTAGTGAAACAAAAACTTAGGTAAGTATGTGAATTTACGCCTGAAAAGTTGAAAAGTTTGAAGTTGAAATCCCGCTAAGAAATGACGTGTAAGATATACTTATGCCAATATGTAATTGCGCAATTAAAGATAAGAATTTTAGGTGTGAAAATGTCTCGAGGATTAAGTGCGTATTTTGACTAACACAAAAAATTTATGAAATTGTCTTCCGAGTAGAACTACTTATTTCCACATACTTCCGAAGTTAATGACGCATTGGCGTGGAATAAATATGCAAGTCTATTTACACTTTTTTTCATTGTTTCATTACTTACATAGTTTTTGCCAACGAAGATTTTTATAAAATAAAGTCGTACTGTTGGTTAATTTTTGCGATAACTTTCTTAATTTTGTTTCTAAAAATCTGAAACTTACTGAGGTTATGTATTTTTTACACGACTGCCCCAAAAAAGGAGTGTAATGTTTTCAGGGTTCATGTTCGTATGTATGTATGTGAGTTTCTTTATTCCACTATAACTTCTAAATACCTTGACCGATTTAGATGTGTGAGGTATCGTTAGAATCCTTACGTTATCCCAAGTAACATAGGCTATGTGACGTTATAAAGAAAACAAAATGGCGGACTATATACTCCATATTGCGGGGCCGAAATATTTTTTTTTATTAGAAACCTATCAAGTGAGGTATCAAAATAAAGGGTTTTAAAAGGCGATTATAAAAATATATACAACTTATGTGTATAAAGCTTATTTTGGTAGAAAAAGATTTTTTAAAATAAAATTAAAACGCACAGAAAAAAATGGCATCCGAACCTATTGAGTGTGGTATCAAAAGAAAGCACTTTAAAGGCAATCATAGAAATATATGATACTCATATGTTTAATTGTACCTTTCGAGAGGAAACACGAAATGTTCTACATCGCGCAATTGGAGTTTTTCGTGGCAGCTATACCTCTAAGACGTGACTGCGCACGCGGCGGCCGCGGCGATTAAGATATTATTTTTCAACTGAGAAGTGTAGATATAGATAATATTATAACAAGTATATGACTCAAATGACTTCTGGCTATGTTCATAGACTCTGATTAGCCCTTATGTTGTTTATGAGTTTAGATGGGTACGTATTATAATGTATAAAATCAAAATCTATAACTTTATAATGTATACGTTCAAAATACATAAAATCAAAAAATATAATAGCTAAAAGAAATAATAATTACAATTAATAAAGTACGTTTTTCATAATGGTCGAAATACATACAATTAAAATGGCTAAGTTCACAATATATTATGTTCAGAATATAGACAATCAGAATATATAACAATTGAAAGAAATAACAATTAAAATTCTTAAAGTACGTTTTCCATAATGGTCAAAATACATAAAAAGCGAAAGGTCCCCCGACTGCAATCGAAATAAAATATACATATATAAAAAGACGAGAGTGTGTAGATTCAGTCACAGTCATAAACCTCTATAAACTTTTTCGCCTTATGTCATTGAAATATAGAGTAAATGTGTAAACATGTTTATGATGTGACTGTACACTTATATTCTAGTTTGCATTTATTAAATTAACTACCTACCATATCTAAAATTTATTGCTAACTTTTTTCAGTTTGTTTTTAAACAGCAGTCGTGTTTTTTATTTTTTTTAATTATTATTTTTTATTAATCCTTTATTAGGAGTGAAATAATGGCAAAAACGAGTAACTAAAATGTACGTCTTTCTTCCACGAATGGTGCGAAATATAGATGTAATCTGTTTATAAAAAAAAAAAAAACATTTTTCATAATGTGTAGCCATTACAATCTACTGACAAAGATTCTTCAATTTTGTCTAACACATATCGCGTCGATATGTATACGTCGTCAATTAAAGTGCTTTTCACTGCGTACTGAGCGCATAGTTCTGCTTTGCAAATACACACTTGCTAGTCACTGCTAATTTCATTGCTGTCGAAAATTTCAATTTTTATCTATTTCGTACTATTTCGCAGTGGTTTCTTAATATACGTGTACACTACACTTTCAGCTTTTCGTTTACGCCCCAACCCGAGGCGAGATTCAGTTGAAGTGTTTCTTTGGGCCGAATTGGGGGGCACGACGTTGAATAGATCTTCAGTATCCTGGAAATAAGATTATTAACAATATATTAAATTATATTAAACATAAGTAATTGCAAACTCAAAACTTTTTATTGAACTTACCGACATTTTAGATGAGCAGTTTTCAGGCTACAACTGAACAGAACACGATGAAAAATATTTTAGTAGTGATTATTTTTAATAAAATCATCCGATTTATATTTAATTTAATCGTGTTGTTAGAGTCTAAAATCATACAGTTTTACTAACTAGTCTAAAATCTAAACTATGCTCGTTGACAGTTCCCTTTAAGGAAAGTAATATGAAGTGTTAGGCGACAGGAGTAAGATGATTCCGTCTGTGTTTACATCCATATATATTTATTAAGATCCAAAGCAAGCAAAGTTCTAGCGAACTACTAGGACTTTGCTTGCATTACATTTTAAATGTATGTTAGAATAAATAAATTACCTGTACAATTCACTGGAGGGAATGTGGTGACACGAAACAAAACGATGTTGCATTAGATAACCTAACCTTGTCCATAATACTGTTACCGTTCTACTGGGAAAGGGCCCAGGTAGACGCAGGTAAATAAATAAAAGTATAACAAACAGTTAAAACCAGTTTATTGAGACTGAAAGGTTAAACTATTTTAATTATTAGCCACGGTTATGAGACTTAACTAAATAAAATTTAAGGCGTGGGGAATCAGAGGAACGCAGAGGTAACTTTTGCCATTTATAATAAATTAAGTAAAGGGCGCCACTTCCTTATCGGAGGAAGACCTATTGATATGTTTAATGTAAGGTAAATGAAATGGACATCACCAGAACTTTGTCAGAGGTAGCGTTGACCGCCCAGCGACGAGACAATCCTCGGACAGCAACAGTTCCGGTGGCCAGTGAGCTCAGATTAGATTTCTGCCAGCCCGATCAGCAGTAGACTATGAATGATGTAACGACCACCGTAAATGATGGAAATAAATCACCGCATTATGGGACTAGACACTAGACCTCTAAAAAAAACCCCCTGTAACAAAGAAAGAAATTGGCTGTCTTAGTTACAGGCTATATTACCGGTAAAGACGCCGGTGCGTACGAAAAGGAGACTGGTGGACTTACCACTTGGGAATAGAAGCCTCGCCTGAGCGGGTGACTAGGCCGGAAAAGCTGGGACTTCCTGTCAACGAGGGTTTCTTCAGCGTGCTAAGTGCTGAAATAAATTATAACTCAATTAACACATTCGTCGCAAGCTATGTGTTAGGACGGGAATAGGATTATCAATCCAGTAGGAGACTTACCAACGCGTAGTATTAGGGTCCGCAAGGAATGTTCCAGAGCGGCCGAGTCAAAACAATATTAAGTAGAATTTGGAATTTGGAATTTTCTGTAACAAAACAATGGATTAAAGACGCTGTCAGGCTACGAAGACAATGGTATTCACCAAGGAAGATACTCACGAAAAGATCCTTTATCTGGATCGATAAATTGATGTTAATACGCCGAAACGAAAGCCAAAAGTGAAAGTCATGACCGGCTCCATTCTAAGGTTGCCAGGCCAAAACTAACGAACGAAAATAACAAAATCCATGGAAGGATATAGGCGTCCGACATTTCCAAATTTTGTAGAAAAGGTACTTACTTATTTTTAGAGATAAATATATGTCCTTGTTGAATTTTAAATGCAGTCAATTCTGAAAAATAAATTAAAATGTCCTAGGCAATTATGACACCTCGCAACACTGAACGGACTTTCTTTTTAAAGTATGTCACGACGAGAAGGCAATGGAATAATGAGCATTCTGCCACTGAAATCGATAATCGATACAATGTCGATTCAAAAAAAGTTATTTAGTTTTAGTATGGGGTAGGGGGTTGAAATTAAATACGTAACAATACAAATACAGTGCATAATAATAATAATAATACAGGGAATCTCACGGGTATGATGTGTGGCTGAGCTTTATATTTACAAATATTTATTCTGCATTGCCTGTCGGTCTAGTCTAATACAATAATAATTTCATGCTAAGTTCGATAAATAACTCTATTAACATAACATACAATTGTATGCATACTAATCGGCAAGTAAAGTCAGGGTATATATCTCAATCGAAATGATGATGATGATGCTCTCTTGCCCTATATGTCCTTACCTTAAACAATATGCGCGCAAACATATTGATTTCATGTCATGTATATAATATCACTCTTATTATTAAGGCCTAAGGTTCTGAATCAGCTCAAATATTTCAATAAACTACTGGCTGCAAAATGCAATGTGTCCTGTAGCGTCTGCATCATCTCCATAAGCTCTTGGTCTAGAGAGACGGGGGGGATTTTACAAAATAGTACATTTCGATGCTAGTGCGGAAAGTATGTCATTACTTCACGAGTACCGAGATATCTTGCCACGAGCTGTAGGCGAGTGGCAAGACTCGGGACGAGTGAAGAATGACATTTCCGCACGTGTATCGAACGACGTTTTTTAACACAGTTGCGAAAAAATAAATCAATTTCAAACTCTGATTCACTCATTTTATAAGCAACTTTATGAAAACTTAAGATTGGTAAACAATTTCGTTGTAAGTTCGATCTTTCGCAGTGAACTTTTTTGACATTATGAAGAGGTGTTTTTTTAGCTTTTATTCGACTAGAATGGATTTTGTTATTATTATTGAACCCACTTCAATGAAAGTTTTTTTTTCAAATGCATGTTTTATAAAACATAAACAATTGTAAATATAAAACATTGTACTATTATTAGTACCTAAGTATTGTTATTTACGATTATTTGTGTATCGTATATTTATAAAAACAATATCGAATGTTGCCTTTGGAAACTTAAAAATGCTTGCAGTAAGAAAAAATGCATGGCTTAAAGGACTAAGCATCCAGGCCATAATCATTAAAAAAAAAGCCTCTTCATAATGTCAAAAATGTTGACAGGCGTTTCGGCAGCTATTCCATTCCATTCAGGCAACTTATTAAGAACGGTTTTTCAATATTCAATATTAAAAAATTTACGTGTTATAATGATGAAGAGGTACCTAAGTAATAAAATATGAAATATGTATATTTTTCGTATTCTTACATTAACAGTAGGTTTTTATGTTGATTACTATGTTTAAAGGAAACTAATATTAACACTCATCAATAAGTAGTCATGAATTGAAACAAGTATAAATTTAAAAAAATTGGAAAAGTAAAAAGCACTAGTTCGCGAAAACCAACTTTCCGCACGATATACAGCTACGAAAAGTACCACTTTTTGAGCAACTGTGTTAAAAAAGGAGTATATGACGTATGATTTGGTACTATTTAAGCCGTAATAAATGCTCCTAATTCATCATATCGTTCCGTCACCCACCAGTGAACCCACTTCTTCAAGTTACGAGTTGGCTGATTAATCTCACACCCAAAAATTTAAGTAAAAGTTCATTTAATTAATATAAACTAAGTATTCATTTACTTTGCTACACTAAAACTATTCAAACAGATTTGTTTATTGAAAATATGAATATTCAACTATAGTAAACTTGTGTTTTTGCTGGACATAGAAATGAATGAATGATAAATTAATCCATGAATGAATTAATTAATAGAATTAACAAATTTATTTATGTATTGATTTATTAACAAATTCATTAATTAATGAAGTAACCAGTGACTGAATGAATTAATGTATTAACTAATTATCGAATTCGTTAATTAATGATCGGGTTAATGAAGTAATCAGCGAATGAATTAATTAATGAATATTTATTTATTTCTTTATCAATATGGTCGTGGTTTGTTTAAATTCAAGGTCATGCCATTCGGGTTGTGCGGAGCGCCTGCTAGACAGCAGCGCCTTATGGATAGGCTGATCGACCACAACCTGACCAGTGACATTGAAAATAGTCTTGCCTTCTGTTACATAGACGATATTGTGATATGTACTTCTGACTTTCAGACACATTTGGTACTTTTGAACAGGGTTTTGGAGAAATTGAAGATGGCAAATTTGACCATAAATTTTGCGAAGTCCAATTTTTTCAGGCAGTCGCTTAGATACCTCGGTTACGTCGTAGACGAGTTCGGGTTGCGTACTGACCCTGAAAAAGTTGCGGCCATCTTGAATTTCCCCATTCCTACTACTCCTAAAGAGGTAAAGATATTTTTAGGGACGTGCTCATGGTACAGGCGTTTTATTCGCAACTTTTCAACGATAACCGCCCCTTTAAATAGACTTGCCTCCAAAGGAAAGAACGTTCCGGCTTTTCAATGGTCAGAGGAGGCTGAGATCGCCTTCAGTTCGTTGAAGAACGCGTTGTTGTCAGCACCTATTCTGGCAGTGCCAGATTTCGGCAAATCTTTTACTGTGCACTGCGACGCGTCCTCCTACGGATTGGGCGGATGCTCTCACAGACCATTGATGGCAACGAGCACCCTATCGCGTACGTAAGCCGTTCCTTAAATAAGGCTGAACGTAATTATAGCGCTACCGAAAGGGAGGCTCTCGCTGTTCTGTTCTCGGTAGAGAAATTTCAGGCTTATTTAGGTTCACGTCGGTTTAAGGTAGTCACTGACCATGCGTCTCTCAAGTGGTTCATGAACCTGGAGAACCCATCAGGAAGATTGGCTCGTTGGGGGTGTCGACTGTCTCAATATAATTTCGATATTGAGCACAGGAGAGGCACCGACAACGTTGTCCCTGATGCGTTGTCCAGGCTCATAAAGATAGACGCCCTAAATAATTTGGATGGTGACGCCGAGAAAGACGAATGGTATGAGAAGGTTTTGAATGGAGTTAGGACTTTCCCCGCTAACTTTCCAAATTTTTGTATTAAGGAGGAAAAGCTTTTCCGTTTCAGTAAAAGTAAGTACAGCTTACTTAGGGAGTTTGATTGGAAGGAGGTTGTGAAAAAGGGTGACCGAAAGAGAATGATAGAAGAGAACCATTGTGAGTCCACAGCCGCGCATTTTGGCGTGTTTAAGACACACCGGCGGCTATCTCTGACATACTTTTGGCCAGGCATGCACAAGGATGTTGTCGATTTTGTTAAGGCTTGCGACGTGTGTTGTGCCTACAAACACTCGCAGCGACAAACTCCAGGTTTGATGGGTCAGCCAAAGGTGTGTCACAGACCGTTTCAGGTGGTCTCAATAGATTTAGTGGGTCCTCTTCCTCGCTCTCGTTCTGGTTACACATTTTTGTTGGTGGTGACATGTTGCTTTTCGAAGTACACGTTACTTTTTCCGCTTCGTCGTGCAATTAGCGCTTTGGTTGCTAAACATTTTGAAAACGGCGTTATTTTGGCACATGGTGTGCCTGAAACCGTGATTGCAGATAATGGTGTGCAATTCACGGGATCAGAGTTTAAGCTTCTTTTGAAGCGTTACAACGTTCCGAAAATTCATTATGGACCACGCTATACACCCCAAGTCAATTTAGTAGAGCGGTACAACAAAACAATTATGACTGCTGTAGCGTCGTACGTAGAGGAGAACCACCATTCTTGGGACGAACAACTGTACCGTATACAGTTCGCTTTGAACAGTGCAGTGAACGAGTCCACAGGGTTCTCTCCCTTTTTCCTAGTACACGCACGGGAGCCAGTCATAAATGGTTTGTTATACAAGGACTCGGAGCAGGAGTATAGTGTTGCCACTCCCCGTGAAGAATATGCCGGTGAATTTGGTACTTTGAAGGGTATTTTCGGACAAGTACGTGCCCAACTTCTAAAAGCACATGCAAATAATGCTAGGCATTATAATTTAAGACGACGTTCAGCAAAATTTTCAGTAGGTGATACTGTCTGGAAACGTTGCTATGTACAAAGCGATGCCTCAAAGTTTAAAATGGCTAAACTCGCGCCTAAGTACGTGAAATGTAGAGTTAAGACAGTATTATCACCTTTAGTTTACGAGTTAGAGCGGATGGATGGACATCCGATAGGTTCTTGGCACATTAAAGACTTGAAAGTTTAACAGAGATTCTGTATGTCAATAAGATTGTAGTTGGCATTTAGTGTTAAATATTAAGATAAATCGATGGTCCCACCGAATAAACGTGCATGTGAAAAAAGCTAATTTTACAGGAAAAAATAAAAACGTTAGAACTGTGATTACGAGCAAATGGGACTGAATGGTATATAATATGTACACAAAAAAGATAGATTTTAAAATCCGTAAATACATAAATTCAAAAATAAACTTTAATTAAACTTTTGACAGTTTAGCTATTTCTTGCAAAAAATTAATTTCAGACAAATCGGCTTTCTTCTTTAATATTTTTTCGATTCGCGTGTAACTGAACAATCGGGGAAAACCTATTCTGTGAAAAGTGCATTCGGGATATTAAAACTTCGTAGATTTGAACATATTTTCAATTAAAAATCGGAAATTTAATAATCGAAGTAATGAAATTCGGAGAAACGAAAATTCGAAGAAGTAAAAATTCGCGTTACTGAGAATCGAAGTATCGTGTTCGGGCAAAAGAAAATCGAGCTATTAATTTTCTACGAAACAATACCTACTCATTGATTACAACTATGGAGTATTTAATCCATTTGCAGTATGAGGAAGTTAAATTAAATAAAATCTGCCATAGGCAGGGCCGGATGATAGCGATTGGAAATCCTTGAGATAAAAAGTATGTCCTCACATCTTGGCGAGTGATTTCCAACAAAGGCCGTATAAAGGGCAATCGCAGAGGTCAATCCACGTTTACAAACCCGATTCTTGCTATTGTTGTGACAGAATGAATGAAATTCTAATACATTTTACAAAATACTTCTAACATAGGTATTCAATGTTTTTCCTATCAATTAAGTATATTGAACAGTTTATTTAATTAAATATTTACTTTTAAGAAAGTAAAAGGTTTTAATTATTATCTTGTTCATGACAACACGAAATGATATGTAGTATGTTTACCGAACGCACGCTGCGTTTCGTTGCACAGATTAAATTGATTGGTGTAACGATCGTTGACAAATTAGGTTGAAAATAAGTTTAACTATTGTTTTCCATCAGATAGAAAGTGAAATATAAAGATAAGATAAGATAAAGAAAGTTTATTGATAGACCTAGCACAAGAATACATACAGAAAATGTCCCTTGGACTCCAAACTAGGCGGCGCCTGTATCTTGGAGCCCTGTGAGCCGGTTTACAGAAAAGGTTTACAGAGTGAACTTAAACGAACAATAGTACAGTGAAAAACAAATTATTAAGTTATACTTTAAAAAAATAAATAAAAAGGAATACTTTGGCATTTCATTTCGTAAGACTAAGGATACTCAAAAGATTTACTCCAGAACCAAGTGTGTGTGAATGTGTCTATAAGTGTGTGTGGGAGTAAGTGTGTTGTGTTTGTGTATACGAGAATGTTTGTGTGTAGTGTGTAAGAGCAGGTTGGTAGCGATAGGGGTACGTGGATACATGAGAGATTTCTATGCCCAGGAACGCAACAAGACCTCTGTGTCTCTGTATGATAAAGTCGTGAGCCACTTCTTTAAGATAATAATGCACCTAGACGTCGTACAGTGTCTTATGCTACATGCCTTGCTTACCACATTGTATAACGACGGATGAGCAAATGAAGGTGCACGTTTTGCAAAAACTGACTTGACTGAGGGTACGGGAACTCTATATATGCGTTTACTCGTTAAGGAGTCATGCACCGCTGGCTCTCTAGTGCTTTTGTGTACTCGGATAACAGCTCTCATTATAAACAATTGCCTAACCCTGAGCAGCCCTGTTTCCCTGTAGAGAGTATCAGTTGGAAAGTGAAAAGGCTTCCTTAGCATGACTTTGATCACTGCACGCTGCGCACGCTCTAGTTCCATAAGTACTGTCGTACCTCCGCTGCCCCACACTGCAATACAGTATTGGAGGATGGATTGGCATACTGCGTAATAAACCACGCGAAGTACGTCCGGGGGAGAACAGTCGCGTAGCCGTTTCATGATGTAGATGACCTTCCTGACTCTCTTTGAGAGTTTAAGTATGTGCTCCTTGAAGGAGAGATGCTCATCTATAAAAAGGCCTAGGTATTTTATAGAAGTACATCTTTTCAGTGTGTTACAGGTGCAAGAGGAGCATTTTATTTTACAATTATGTATCTTAAGTGGCCTCGAAACGGGTGCGGATGTAGTTGCTGTCTTGGAGAAACACACATACTGTGTCTTATCAACATTCAGTGTGAGGAGGTTGTAATGTAATCAAACCAAGTTGCCACTCTTGACAAACCCTCCTCGGCCCGTTGGTAAGTATCCTCCCAGGATTCGCCGTTAAAAACAACCACAGTATCGTCCGCGTAACAGATTTTCTCGGCGCGTGAGACAGGGAGCTGCAGCAAATCATCTATATATATTTTAAATAGCGTGGGACCGAGAATGCTACCCTGTGGTACCCCAAAGGAGATCGGTAGTCGGCTGCTTATAGACTCTCCAATCCTAACAAATTGCTGTCTATCAGTTAGATAATTCAAAAACCAATCCAAAGCACTACCCCGAATACCCAGTGCTTCCAGCTTTCTCAAAAGGATGTCGACGTAGACCGTATCGAAGGCCTTCGCGAGGTCTAAAAATACACCGAGGCAACACCTTCCAGCATCGACGTGGTTTGAAATTATGTTTGTGAGGACTAGTGCGGCATCCTCGGTTGATTTTCTCGCCCTAAACCCAAATTGACGCTGCGAGACAAAATGATTATCCTCTAAGTACTTAGTCAGTCGATTATTTACTACTTTCTCAAGGATCTTGGAGAACACACTAAGAAGAGAGATGGGTCTGTAGTTATTGGGGCTATCCTTAGGGCCGCTTTTATATATTGGCGATACAACTGCCAGTTTCCAACACTTGGGAAAGCACCCTTTTTCCAAACTGAGGTTACAAATGTATGTCAGTGGCTCTACAATTGCTTGCCTAATCTCTTTAATAAGTAAAGGTTTACAATTGTCAAATCCTGGCGCACCATTAGAACTTAGCTTCTGGATAATTGCACCGATCTCGAACTTATCAGTTGGATGAAAGAAGAAGGAGTTCAAGACGGTGCGGGTGGGAACAAATTTACTCGATAGAGAAGCTTGCGTTTCAGTGAGTCTTGATAAAATAGTATCAGCAAGCTTCTGACCCGCGGTTGAAAAATGTTGGTTGCACTTATCCAGGGACTCCTGCACCGAGTGCTCTATATTTGTGAGTTCATCGGGACAACTTTGAACGGTAGATGATTGACAAATAGTTTTAATAGTGTTCCATAACTTCTTCGGTTTGCCTTTGCAGTCATTTATTTGATTACGCTGATACTCGGTTTTAAGATTATACAAGATATTGTCACAAAAGTTTCGATATCGCGTGTATACTTTGTGTAACACCTGGTCACTGGGAGATGCGCGTGTCTTCATGTGAAGTTTGTCCCTATGTTTGATGCATCTAATTAAACCTGGCGTTACCCAGGGCTTAATATTGAACTTTGAGCGGCTGATTTTAACTGTTTTCGTGTTATTCTGAATCACAGTATGGAATATATTATTAAAATTCTCGGTTGCTATATTGACATCGTTATTACTGGTAACCGAGTCCCAATCGACTGAACTCAATTGTTTTGCCACGACAGAATAATTCGTTTTTGACCTAAAATGGCTCCTACAAACTTTTCTAGAGTTAGAGCATTGCAAACCTGCCAGAACAATATCGTGATCAGTGATTGAACACTGACAAACTACACCCACTGCACTAGTATCAGATTTTATAAAAATGTGATCCAAGCAGGAGTCCTTCCTGGTTGGCTTGGTGATTGCAGGATATGATTTTAATATTCTGTGGAAAGTCCAACAAGAATAATTAGAAAAGATTATTAAAAACTAAAATCCTAATAAGCGATGAATTTTTTCAACCGAGGTAACGAAAATAATGACGAACGGAACGTTAGATCAGAATGAAATGTCAGACCGTATTGATATAAAAAATATGTACCGGTTCGAATATTTTATCGAAATAGCTTTAAAAATGAGTGTTTGGAACGAAAATAGTGTTAAAACCGATAAGGAAAGGGGGAGATATACGAGGATCTTGACAGTACGGTGTGTGAACTGTCCTTGTCTGAGAAAAGGTAGGTACGTAATATTTGTAAACACGACCTCAAAGTGTTACAAATGTACATAATTGTTTAACTTAAATTACTCTCTAATGGTAATTTACATAACTTGACCACTGGTCTGACAAGCTCTCCAAACTGAGTCTTTAATTTAACTGACCTGACAACTTGGTCGGAACCTTTAAACAATTAAATGATTCTACCTCTACGCCACTGAAGAGGTGGTGAATTTTCATCAATAATAAGAACTAAGTCATCTAGCTTTACATTGGTGACATGATTATACCATTTATTAAGTGACTGTAATGTATTGAGATATTCAATATGCCATCGTGACCAAATCGACTGATACATTTTTTGAATGACCTGAAAGCGTGACAATCGCGACATTTTAGTGTCCTTCCAGTGGGCTTCTGGTAAGGCTACTAGTGATTGACCAATGATGAAATGGCCCAGGGAGAGAACCTCGAGATCACAAGGGTCCTCTGACATAGGCACAAGAGGGCGTGAGTTGAGTATTGATTCTATTTTAGAAAATAGAGTTGACTGTTCCTCAAATGTTAAAATAGTATCTCCTATTTCTCTCTTGAGGAGGTTTTTAGCGCTTTTAACTGCAGCCTCAAATAGGCGCCCCATGTGAGGCGATGCAGGAGGATTGAACTCCCAACGAATATTCCGTTTTCTGAACTCCTCCTTAAGAATGATCTCGTTGTCCAACAAGAACTGATTAATTTCCTTCAAGTATGTATTAGAACCAACAAAATTTGTACCTCGGTCCGATTTGATTAGTGAAGGCAGCCCTCGTCGGCTGACAAACCTGGTGAAGGACGCGATGAAAGCCTCGCTGGTAAGTGCAGAGACCACTTCGAGATGAACAGCTTTTGTACCTAAACATACAAAAACACATAGGAAAGCCTTGACTGATTTAGCATTTCTCAGTAGACTGCTTTTGACTAAGAATGGTCCAGCGAAATCTGTCGCTACACCAGAAAATGGTCGCGCGGCAGTGACTCTATCGGCTGGGAAATCTGCCATAAATGGCGGCAGAGCTGAAGCATTGAACCTGAAACAAACTAAACAATTTCTTACAACTTTGGACACTTGACGTCTGACTGAGGTAATCCAATACTCTCGCCGGAGTATCGCAATGAGCGCGTTTGTCGCTGCATGACAATATGACTTGTGATAGTATTCAATGAGTAACTGACCCCATCTGTGATCCTTGGGTATCAAATATGGATGCCTTGCTCCATAAGGCATTGTAGATTTACGAAGTCGTCCACCGACTCTGATAAAGTGTTCGTCATCCACGAATACACTCAATTTCTGTAGTGATTTACAGACCAATTTTCCTTGTTTGATCAATATAATTTCATCCTTGTATGAATCCATTTGAATCTTCTTACTCCAATGCCTGGTTGCTTCACGAGTCTCCTCTAATTAGAGTGTAGAATTGAGGTTCCGTTTCTCCTTAGGAAGTCTGATATTTCTACAAAATCTCAATACAAGTGACGTTATATTGATGAGTTTACTGAATGTACTGACACGTGATAACAACGCATCTTCCCATGGCTCCACTGGGGTAACAAAATTGACCAATTTCTTGAATCCAGGTAAATCATGTGGCATAGTTACCGGTATCTGAGGCCATTGTGCCTCATCCTTAAGTAGCCAATTTGGTGACCACCATAACTTGAATCCTATGAGATCTCTAGCAGACATACCTCGTGATGCTACGTCTGCTGGGTTCAATTCTGAACGTATGTGTCTCCATGTCATAGAGCGCTTTGAATTCTGAATGTCTTGAACTCTGTTGCATTCGAATGTTTGCAGCATGTGAGGCTTTGTGTTCAACCATGATAACACAATGGTACTATCTGACCAGGCGTTGATGCTGTCAAACTGAATTGAACTCTCATATGACTCGGCTACATGGTTCAGTAGCTTGAACACTAGATGGGCTGCACTATCAATCAATTTTTTAATGTTTGTTTTTCTGGATGTATTCAAGCGATTTGCTTCAAATTTTGAAATGATGTTCTTTAGATAGATTTGCATCGCCACCAAAAAAACGAATACTAGTTATCGTATAAAAAAAAGAAAAAAAATACCAATTTAAAAATAAACATTTTTTTTTATGTAGTTGTGAAGTAGTGGCACCTCTAGATTTTTTTCTTAAAATAGGCCGTACATTGCCCTACTACTTGCCTAAATATCAAAATTTTCCAGGCGGTACTTTCTACAAAAAATCAGCAGAATGTGTGGCCAAGTTGTGTATTCAATCGGTGTTTTTCAATGTAGTATTCAAACTATTCGATTAAATTTGAGTTTTCTTATCAGTTTGTCGTATTTAAGAGTAAAATGCTAATGACAAATTAAGGTTATCGTGATGCAAGATGTTTATCGCATTATTTATCACCATTTATGATTTTGAATACAACATTGAAAAATACCGATTGAATACAATAGTTTAAGAAAAAACTTGAAAAAATCATATATCAAAAACTATTACAAGTAGGATGTTCATACTCGGCTAAAATATTTTTCATTGCAAGAGGTACTCACAAAAAAATTCCCGAGCCCATTTGATGTAAGGGCCGACTTACTATGGAAACCCGGCTATAGCCTTTGTGCAAACATGGAAACAGTCGTTTATTTGATGTTTCATTAAATTTTCGCGTGATGTAAAGCTTGATAAGCAACCATCGCAAATATGCACAGTATGTTGTGTGTTGGATGATTGTTTGGATACTAATCTAGATAAATCTTTGATAAGGCAATAATACTCTGCACTATCGTAGTTTATATATAATAAGATCAAGTGGGTAGCTTTTTTTCATTTCGTTAAGTGTAATGGTCCTACCACATCATGTTTTTTACTTTGTGAATTGTACTCGAGACTAAAAACATTTATGCTTATATCATTAATTTTTTCAAATGTATGAATATCAACAATTTTAAATGAGAAAGTCAAATTTCCAAAGTTTAATATTTCTGTATGCGCTATATATGAATTAGCTGTATTTGAATGATGGTTTGTAGGTGGATATAACCCTGACAATACAGCCCACCTAAAACATTCATGATCATTGTCATTTACATTAATAACTGTCTTTTTATTAATAATATCACAAGGTAATTCTATATTGGAAGAACTACGTTATGTGTTAAATTAATTTATATTGACATCTAGATAGTTGAATTTTACTAAAGTCCAACGACTATCTTTCTTCTCAAAGTTTGATAATCTTGTTAAAATTTCGTTAAATACAGACACAAAAATATCATTTTTATCACTACTAACATCCACTTAATTGTTACTGAATTGAAAGTCAAACGAATTATTTAAATGTTTGGTATCTTGAGTAAAATCCGCATTAAGAATAAAGTTTACTTTTAAGGCGCAATGATCAGTAAGTGACCGATCTAATAATGTAAAGATTTTTTTCTTTATTTTTTTGTAAAACTGTTTCGGGGGCAAATGGATTGTAAATATTTTCATTGAGTAATATTCTCCCATTCGACTCCGCAGACGCAACGTATGCGTCCGAACGTATCGCTCCCGAAGCGCCGACGACGCAAACGTTGCGTCCTAACTTTTTAAGTTGTAACTACTGCAAAAGATACTCTAAAACGAAAGCAAAACCGGTGTTTTATAGCCGAGGAATGAAACTTAATAACTGCTTATTTTAATATCTTGTAAATGTCCTCATTTAATGAAAAATATTGAGTCAAAGATGTAATTTTTATTACACCGGTTACAATACGAATTTCAAAAGCTAAATCAAATTCCACTAATCATTATGATCATTTAGAATGGATTGGTATATTTTTTTTCCAAAATAATATTTTATTAGCAGACTTATGAGCACGCGCACACGGTGCATCCTGTGGCGCGAGACGACTTGCAATATATAGCCGTAGTGCAGGCGTGGACGGTGTTATGTGCATTTTACAAGTCACCAGTAACCGATTCAGGTGCAATAAAATATTTATTACTTTCATACAAAATAATAAAACAAAACTAAAAAAACTCAAAGTAAAGTAAACAGGACTACGTGTTACAAATTCCTATAAAAATAAAACCATTAGAATGATGTCTCTATGATATTCGGTACTACCATCCTACGTTCACCGGCTTTTATTGCCCCAGTCGTCACTTTGGTTTGCGGGCACTATAATCAGAGGTAGTAAAACTTTTGACTTTTTAATAAATCTACTTAGTCTTAAATACTTTTTAATTTTGTTTGATCCCCTCACGGTGATGTTAGAAGGTTTGGGATCAATAACATCTAAAGAATTAGTAAGTTCTATTGTTTTTACGTGGTTGTTAACTTCAACGTCAGATGTATTGAGCTCTGTAAACAAGCTTATATTGTAAGCTGATTCCTCCGCAACACATCTGGTACAAGTACTGTCTTGTTTAACTGGTCGCTCCTCCAGTAGCTGTTCCAGGTCCCGGATCCGCCGTAGCGCCTCCTCATGGGTCTCCCAGCACTGCTGAAACTGGTCTACGTTCGCCTGGAGGCAGTCCCGTTGTTCCCGCATGTCATCGAACTCCAAGTCCAGCTTGGCGAGAGAACTTTTGAGGGTTTTATTTTGATTTATAACGCGCAGAACCTCCTCTTCACTCTCGTCACGCTCCTGCAATAGCCATGCATTGAGCTCTTTGACTGTCTTCAGCTCTGACTGTGTGTTCCGGAGTTTGTCAACCAGGACATCCCTACGGGTAGTAGGCTTCCTGGCAGCTGGAAACATGATGACAAGGTATAGTACCAGGACACACAATCGGTTTATAACACAAGATACCCCTAATATTAGTCTAAAAATCTCACTGTGTCAATGTCACAACATAATCTCTAAGGATATGTATACTTAGCAATTATTACAATAATTTTATGGTCTCAATGGTCTATTATACGTATATAATATTTAGTTAAGGCTTTAAAATAAGCCACATCAGTACTAAAACCACTAAAAACATGACTAAGCTAAATTCCTTTCGCCCTGTCAGTGTCACTTAATTTTATTAATCTTATTAGCTACATTGACAGTATTTCCGTTAAAATTTTATACACAACTAAAAGTAATAACTAATAATAATGGAATATCAATACTCTCCTGGTTTCGTTGATCATTCAGTTCAGCAGACGGTTAAACTTTTCAATACATTTTCAAACCACGAAGTCGTTGACTTAGTTACTTGTCAAATTTTGCACTCGTGATAATGCTTTCCTCACAGCACTTTTAGCCGTGATAGCATTTACACTACACATTTATCTTCCGATTTAGTCACAAATATTAACAATTTAAACATTAAAACTACTTAAAATATATTTAACAAAACCGGAGCTCGACTTTGACGTCTTGACCGGCCGGTGTTGCCAGTAAGCTATCACTGCACTCGCAAACAAACTCGCAAACTCCTACTGCCGCACGCGCATCGCTCATGGCGGTGTAGCACTATACGTACGCGAGGGTATAAAATATATGTAGACAGCGTAATGACCTACTTAGCCTCGCCGTACAATTTCATTTCGAATTTGCGGCTATAGAAGTAACGAATTTAAAACTAATAATTATTGTTTTGTATAGAACTGGAAATGGCGATTTTGACATTTATTTACACAATTTGGAGTTATTGTTAAGTAGGCTTACTGACGAGAATAAAAAGTTTATTTTAGTCGGCGACCATAATGTGGATTAATTATCTCAAAATAGCTTAAGACGGCAGGTTGACGATATTTTATTTAGCTATCAGTGCTTAAATACCGTTATCTTTCCCACTCGCGTAACTCCTGACTGTGCGACGTCCATTGATTGTGGAATAGCAAATCACGCCCGCGACTGCCTCACTGTGTCGCCAGTGGACACTGCTATTAGCGATCACAACGCACAGCGGTATGAGTTCGCAGTGGATCGTGAGTTTGAGGATAAAATAGCAAATGAATTTATAGAACGACGTATTTTTAATAATTAATCTATTTATTTATTTTACTGTGATATTGAAAAGTATAATTTTGATTTTATCTATGACAACGCGTATGACATTAATTCAATTAAATTCAATTCAAATTATTTAATTCAGACCATGGTTAATATTACATGTTACATAATAAAAATAAGATAAAAATAATAAAGCAAAGAAACTTATATCCTAAATTTAAATTAAACAATGTCACATTAAATTATATACGCAGGCTCTTGCCTCCATGTGAACCGCGTTCCAATGTTTCCACATTGCGCAAGCATGGTACTCCCCCACTAAGCGAACGAGACTGTTGGAACTGTCACACACCCGGCGCATCATAGAAGCAGTTCTTTTTCGTATTATCGCACTGAAGCCATCGATACGCGCCTCCACGAACATGCCCGATGCGCTACAGAAACGTGGCAGTCCCAACAGCATTCTGAACCCATTATTATACTGGACTCGCAGGGCATTGAAAGCCTTCTTCGTGTAGTTTGCCCACAGGCTGCAGGTATAAAAAGTTTGACAAAACGCTCTAAACAGGGTCTTTTTAACATTTACATTGCACCTGGCAAACCTGCGGGACAACATATTACACCGCACAGCCAATACCCTGCGCTCCCTTTCCAATTCTGCATCATCATGGAGGTTCTCGGTGACCCAGTGCCCCAGGTACTTAAAGCGAGTCACTCTCTTGAGAGGTGCCCCGCATAGATGTACGGCCGAAATGGAGTCGTAAGTCTTGTTTCCTGCTCCAAAAACTAACTCCTCACAGATCCTCAGCAGTCTAACGAGCGCACTAATCGACGGGCAGAGCAGTACCATATCGTCAGCATAACTAATGTTGTTGACAGTGGTCCCACCCACAGAGCATCCGAGACCCGTGCCGCTGAGCCCGCCAATCAACTCATCCATGTACAGGTTGAACAACCTAGGAGAGCTGAGACCACCCTGTCTCACTCCACACTCCAAACTGTACACTTCTGAGTATGCTCCCGCCCATCTAACCAGATTCTTCTGGTTACCATACCAATAACGAAAAATATTAATGATCTCCATCGGGACACCACCATCCTTCAGCTTATTCCACAGTATGTCGTATGACACGGTGTCCAACGCCTTCGATAGGTCCAAGAAACAGGCAAAGACAGGCGTTTTGCTATCAGTATCGGTATGCTTGAGACAAAGAATTGCGCTCTCAGTAGACAGGTCGGGTCTAAAACTGAACTGGGCATCCTGCAATTTTATGTGCCTCGAAAGCACGCCATCAAGCAAACCGTCAAATACCTTAGCTATCATTGTTGCCAAAGAAATAGGTCTGTAATTGGACCCATCGGAGGCGCTCCCCGTCTTGTTTTTCTTGATAGGTCTGAATTGAATTGAATTGTCTTCATGAGTTCACCTGGATGATAGCAGTGACTAATACATAGGTTAAAAAACATCTTTAACACTCGTGGTAAGTGAGTACCCGCGTGTATCAGGTGCTCTATGCTGAGACCGTCGTGCCCCGGCGACTTCACGCGGTCAACCTCTTTAAGAGAGAAGCGAACCATCTGCTCGGTCTGACGGTCCACGTGACGGTAGCTGACTCTTTACCCCAAAAAGCTCCCTAAATCTATCAGCCATCTGAACTGGCTTGCACAGACCATCAACACTAGCAGGAACTCCAGCTTTCGGATTAAATTTACTTGTACTCTTCCAGAACCTACCAAAGATTTTAGCATTGTGGTATGTAGCTAATATGTCCATCTTAATTTGCGTCTGATTGTCCTGACACCACTTAAGCTTATCCCTGAACAGTTTTCTAGAGGAATACATATCCTCGTAAATAGGTCCTTCAGCTGGCCTCCCAAACAAGTGCCAATGCTTAAAACATACTCTTGCCTGGGCATGTGCTTCTTTAACATGTTTGTTCCATCCTACCACCTGCTTGCGCTTACACATTCTAGAAACATTACTCTTTATTGCGGCAGTCTGTAAAATTTTAACAATGTCATCATATAAGGTATTCAACACAATTTTATGATTCTTATCATCACAAAAACTATCACAGCACAAACTTAAATCTATAGGAAAATTGATTCCTCTTAACTTTTCATTACATAATTTATTAAATAATTTAATTTGATCTTTATTTCTCTCCCCCCAAACAACACGAAAATTATTGCACTCCCCATTATCATGATTAATTACATTGGGATTAATTACACTAAATTTACTTTTAATAATGAGTGGAAAATGATCTGACCAATAAATATCATAGTTAATGTTCACGTCACTCACAGTCAACCATACCGCCTCGGTAACCAGACAGTGGTCCAGCCACCGTTTACATCCCTGCCTAGCCGCTCCAAGTCAACACATCGCCACTTCTGCTCTGAACAGAAGTCACACATTTCTGTATAAAACAACTCCCCCGGGTGCGCGTTAAAGTCCCCCAGAACAAAACCACTGTCCACATTCTGAGACTCAATGATCGCACTAATTTCACTAAGACAATCCGTGAACTCGATTAGGTTCGATGCGTCATCGGTAGGCATGTATATGGAGAAAACAAGCAACGCACGATTACCTACACTTACACTGATCGCCACCAGACGCACACTATTACACTGGATCTCGGTCACTGATGTAAACAGCTCCTTTTTCCACATAAGGGCAACTCCGCCAAACGGTCTACCTCTTAAGGGACCCAGCGAGGTGTCCACCGACGACTTGCTTACATAATCAAAATTACTGTCAATGGTCCCCACATAATCAACGTCATGAGGTAAAAGCCAGGTCTTCTGCAAAGCTATCACGTCCGCTGACTTACAAAGAGCTCTGACCCCCTCCACTGATCTCGACACAGATCTGCAGTTAAACGAACCTAACGTCAATTCTGAAAAAACTAGCTGAGACGAAGTTGTATCCATCATTTAACTATTTGATCACTCTTTCTGTTCTTATTAAAATCTACAAATCTACGAAAAAGAATTCCATCAGGCCATAAGTTCCTGTCCATAAAAGTAGCAAACTTATGCCTCGGAACCAACACTTTAAATGCGTTATATTCTTTCTCCCTCTTCGTAACGATTTTCTCCAGTTCTACCCGTACCTGAGTTTTATCATAAATGTACTGGGATATGTCTGACATATCCGCATTTTTATCCACATAATCTATGAATAACGGAATTTTTAAATTGGCTGCTTTAAATTTACTAGCCGAGTTTAACGTTGCCTTGCCCGTCAGCCCATAAAATTTATTTTTTAACTTTTTTCTTTGTGCCGTTATCCATCCTTTATCAACCGGCGACGACTTCCATTCACCGTCCGCTTTTGTTATTTCTGCATAAGATTGTTTGCTATTCTGTGCGCACTCACTATCGTTATCAGTTGGAGCCGGGCTGCCTCCCGGCACACATACTGTTGCACTCAGAGCCATCTCGGCGATTACGTTCGAAACCGGAGTCGGGGTCTGCACATGCCTGCGGTCTTCAAATTCGCGCACTCCTTCAATCACGGGAGCGCTCGTATGCAAGATACGATCCCTCGATGAGATAGCAATATCGTTCGGAACCGAGGTGCGGGCCTCCACGCGCCTATCGCGCTCGCGCTCTCTCGCGCATCGACGTTCGGATGTATTCGGGGACTGCGCCGAGTCCGATCTTGAGATAGCAATAGGAGCGACACCCGCAAAAGGAGGAGACGGAACGATGCTTTGTTTCGGCGCGGCAACGACCGTTTCTAACCGTTCCGAGGTCATTGACCGGTCAACGGTCATTTCTTAGTGTGAAAGATCCACAACTCCGTATGGACCACTATTTTAACCATCCGCGACAAGATACAAATGGCTAGGAAGATTACGCCCTCCTCTTTTCATATTTACAAACTGTGTACAATCAAAATTATTCACAAGTGAGGCTTCCTGGAGGTTTAAGAAATCTTTCCTTAACAACTCACATTCCATCTTAGTAGCGTATTTCTCTTTAATGTATTCAATGTCTTTTTGAATCATAATAATGTCTTTCAAAAATCTAGTGCTGTCCATATGGTCAAAGGTTACTGGTGGGAGCTTGTGCAGGTCCCGAGCAACAAAAATGGGAATCTCATCCGGATGAACACGTCTTAAAAGACTCACCATGTCTTGTATACTTTTATTCACCTTATCCTTTCTTCGCGCCACATTTCGATCAGCTGTTTGAACACAGTCAAACAACAGGTTTTTAGCACGAACGATGTCCTCCTCGGAAAAAGCAGTTGAACACAAATTTACAATTGTCTCGTCCTTCATTATATCCACTTTATTCTGGATAAAGGCCAGAAGCTCATTTATCACAACATTGCAATTACTGCACTTTAACATATTAGACGTCATTATTGTAGTGTATGCGCTTGCGCTTTGCGTTGGTAGGGAGCGGGAGGCAGTCTGTGGCCAACCGTCACCGAGAACACTCGCACTGCGTTCGATCATATTCTTACATCCATAAAGTACAATATTGTGTTATTTACTAGCTCCAGTCGTTATAAGTGGCGACGAAGGTGAAAGTAAGTACAATTTGAACATAAATAAAAGAGAAAATACACGAATAACCCTGTTTCTGTTCGCCTATACGAATTATCGAATTCAGACGGTATGAAGTAGGTAACTTTACTTAAGTACTTGTAGTATCTATTCCAGTATTAATCTTAATACTACTCTGTACTTTTCCACTGCTGGGATAAGCGTCCTCTACTAACAAAAAGAGAAATATTTACAATGATAACTTATCAGCTTATCGTGGTAAGGATCCGTTAAAATATGTTTAAAAATAATAAATAAACACTTGTTTAAAAATTGTAATGGTAAATTTTTACACTTTGTTTAACATGGTAACCTTATAACCGCAATAATTTAAACTTGAACTTCACGTACCAAAGAAAAATAGTTGTTTAGCTTACCTACCTACCTACCTTTTATCATTTTTTTTCTAAAAATGTCGATAATCGACCGTCTGAATCGATAAATAAGAAACTTATGGGGGAATTATGCAAAAGAAGTCAATAAGTTGTTTGTTTATCGAGTGATATTTCAAATATCATACCCACCCATTGGTGCAGTATTGTCAGATTTCAACTCCATACTTAAAATACCCTCCTACTACCCACTTATTATTATAATTTAATACTTCGTAGGTAACTTAATTTTTATGTCGTTAATATAAAAGTCCGTTACATATTATTTACTTACCTTTTCATTACCAAGTAGGTACCTACCTTAAATTATGTATTTAACGTATGAATGAATATTTTACTTTAATAATTTGTTTATACTGTCATAAAACTGATCGATTGCTTTTGTATCGGGTTCTTAAGTAAGGAAAATGACAACACTATGCACTTTGTACAATCATGTAAGGGGGTAACGCAGTACTGTGTAGTACTGTTACTGTAAAGTAAAAAAAAAAAAAAAAACAAACAAACAAACAAGCAATAATATTGTGGTGTTTAGCTTAATTAAATGGCGAGAGATGACCTCTCCTGGCAACACTGTTATTATGACAGCTAGCGGGAGCGAGAGTCTTGAGTGGAACTATAAGTTGGTTTATTCATTTTCTCCTAATAAAGTTATTCCTGCAATTGTGGCTAGTAATAGAACGGCACATCTGGCGACGAGGATTAAAACTGTGAGTAAAATTATGCAATGGAGGTGACAAAATGGTCAAAAAATGCGAAAACAATTGTTGATTGACTGACCCTGACTGAATTGGTAAACACCGCAGCGAAATAACAATATTTTTACTTCTTGTCACTATGTGTTCAAAAATAAGGAAATATAATATATTGTTGTACTTATTTTTGTTTGGAAGACTACTTAGTTCACAATATTAACGATTTTAAATGGGTTTTGCTGCATGGTTTAAAAGCGACTTACAACGAAAAAATTATTCGAACTTAATTAGTGTTAAATACACGAAAGACATTCAAATTTGTTTCCTATCTATAATCCATAATTTTAACTTCATTCGATTTACAAAAAAGAGATAACCACGTTTTGTGGCTTTTATTTATTATCCTTATAAAGTTCGACAGATAAGACAACTTCTAAAGTCGCGTTCGGATACTTCATACAACGATCAAATAGATTATTGTGATAAAGCATTTTTGTCAAATTCGGATACTATGTACAACAAAGAAATCAAATAATGTAACGATTTTATCAGTCTACTTATTTATAGATATTCAAGTTTATATTCATAAGCTTATAGAGGGTCAATGTGACGACGTGAAGAGACGACGTGAAGGTGGATAGTGGCCCCAGTACTGAAGAGGAGGAGGCGGCTGGTGATTTTCAGGAAGTCCGCTACCGGAAGAGACGCTTCACCTCTGTACGGTGTACGGCTGGTCCGGATGTAACCTCGCTAAGAGCTGTGGAACACCGTAGATATATTCACCTGTGGAATATGATTTCTGGACCAAATGAGATACGAGCATATTTGCAGACTTTGAACCCAGAATGCACCTTCACAGTGGAGGAACTCAAGCCCAAAGGTGACTACAAGTCTTTTAAAATTGGTGTTCCACCTAGAATGTATGACAGGTGTCTATCCGCGGATGTCTGGCCGGATAATGCCAGAGTCAAGGCTTGGTTATTTCGAGGATCGCAAGGAAACAGGAACCCAGCAGTTCGATCCTAAAAATAAGTCGAAATTGAGACCGAAGCCTACCTTCAACATCATTTACCAGAATGTCAGGGGTCTCAACACGAAGCTCAGCTACTTTAGGCTCAATCTTTTATCTCTGGAGTGTGATGTTGTGGCTGTGACGGAGTCCTTTCTCACGGGGGCTATTGAAGACTCTGAGCTCGCTTGGGGTGGTTGGAGTATAACCCGTCGAGATCGCGCCACCGGGTCGCGTGGGGGTGGCGTGTTGCTTGCTGCGCGCCCCGGTTTAGAGTTGCAGCGCTGCCGAGAGCTCGAAACGCGCACAGGGGAGGATCTTTGGGTGTCTTTCTCCCTGGGTCAGGGCATCTGCCATCTATGTGTGGTGTATATTCCACCAAGTGCTACGGACGAGGTTTACATGTGCTGGTTTCAGACTGTCGAACAAGTATTGGACTCGCTGAGTGGTACTGTGTTTATTGTGGGTGATTTGAATTTAAATCCTCTTTATACGTCTCAGAGTATTTTGTGTTATTACAGCTATTTTTTAACTGTGTGTGGTCTGAATGAGAAGAATGAAGTGATGAATGCCCTTGGTGGAAAGCTTGATGTTGTGCTGGTGTCAGAGCGTATTCGTGGAGTAAGTGTTCTTGAAGTTCAAGGAGGAGGTTTAGTGCCTCGACGTGATGCTTACCATCCACCGTTAGACATTTCGTTCCCTTTAGACGAAGCCGCGAAGCGTCCCACCAGTGTTAAAACTGATCCTGGTAATGTAGACTCGAGACGGGACTGGAATTTTGCCAACGGTGACTACATGCTTCTGTACAAACTCGTTTCCGAAGTTAACTGGCAGAGTGTTCTTGATTCCGAGGAAATCAACATTGCGGTTGACAATTTCTACAATATAATGTACGGTATCTTTGATGCCTGCATACCCAAGAAGTCCCGCTCAAAGCGCGTCAGTCGTCGGTTTCCGGTTTGGTTTACTGCTGAATTGATCGCTGACATAGCACGAAAAGCGGCGGCTCATCGAGAGTGGAAAGCCACAAGGGACATGGTTGCTTATAGGGAGTTTTCCAAACTTAGGGCAGATGTTAAACAGGGAATGTCATCGGCGTACGACAGTTACATTGATCAAATCCAAAGTAATATAAAAAGGGATCCACTTTCTTTTTGGCAGCATGTTAATAGTCTAAAGTCGAAAGGCGGATTTGTGGCTGAGGTGATCTTCGATGGGAAACAGCATGTTGGTGTGGAAGCTGCTACAGCGTTCTCTAAGTTTTTCTCTAGCGTCTTCTTGCCCGACGTTCCTCGCCTGGATGCAAAGTCTGTAAAGGGCTCCAGTAAGGATCGTTCTGCCCAATATATTCACGTAGATAGTGTATCTATTCAAGAAGTTGAGGCAGGCATAAGGAGGCTTAAACCTAATAGTTCGGTGGGTCCAGACAATCTACCGGCATATATTGTCAAAGGGTGTGCGGAACTGTTGAAGTTTCCCATACACTTCTTGTTCAACTTAGCGCTCTCCACTGGGGCATATCCCCATAAGTGGAAGATCACTAGGGTAACGCCCATCCCTAAATCCAGCGATACTATCAATGTGGAAAATCATAGGCCCATAGCCAATCTGTCGACCTTGGCAAAATTGTTCGAATCCATACTGCATCGTGCAATATCCTCGCAAGTAAAGCCATCGCTTTGCGAGTCACAGCATGGGTTTAGAGCTGGTCGGTCTGTAGATACCAACCTCCTAATATTGGTTGACGCCATCTCGGAGTGCCTCGACAGAGGTTCCCAAGTTGACGTCATCTATTTCGATTTTAAGAAGGCTTTCGATCGCGTAGATAATGACGTCCTGCTGAACAAGCTCGATGACATTGGTTTCTCTCCTATGCTGCTCAAATTCTTTGCAAGTTATCTACGCGATCGTCAGCAATACGTTCGACATGGGCATTTTGTATCGGACCCGTATCTCACTCGATCTGGTGTCAGCCAGGGTTCTATATTGGGCCCTCTCCTTTTTTGTCTGATGATCAATGACCTTGAAGCAGTCGTTAAACACGCTAAATGTCTGTTGTACGCCGACGACCTTAAACTGGTGTATGAGATTACGAATGAAGCGGATTGCGACCTCTTGCAGGATGATACAACGTCAGTGTTCAGTTGGAGTATTTCAAATAAATTATTATTTAATACTGATAAGTGTTGTCTGTGTACATTTAGTCGTGCCGCCGCTCCTATACATGCGCGATATTTTCTTGGAACTGAGCCCATCGTCCGTGTCTTCTCGGTGAAAGATCTTGGTGTTGTGTTCGACACGCGCCTCACTTTCCACGAACATATCCGGACGCTCGTAAGTGGTTGCTATCAGCGGTTGGGTTTCGTAATTCGCAACATGAAGGACTTCCACGATCCCGGGGTTTTGAAAGTTGTGTTTTATGCGTTGGTGAGAAGCAAGCTCGAGGCGTCGTCTGTCATTTGGAACCCATATGAGTCCACTTACGCCTTACTTTTGGAGAAGATTCAAAAAGCATTTCTAAGGTTCCTATACAAAAAGATGTTTGGTTATTACCCATATTTATACCCGACGAAATTCTTACTCGGGTCCCTCGGCTTTAACTCTCTGGAAGTAAGGCGTAATTGCCATCTGCTGGACACGGTCTGTCGCATTTTGCGCGGCGAGTCGGACTGCATCGAGTTAGTGGGTCGAGTAGTTAGACTATACGTGCCAGATGTCCCCCGCATCAGCCTCCGGCCGCGCGCGCGCCCGCTGCTGGCGGTGCCGGCGGCGCGCACGGCGGCGCGCAGGAGCTCACCGCTCCCCCGCGCGCTAGCGCTGCTTAATGCGCTTCTGGCATCAGCACCCGAATGTGACGTGTTTGCATGGCGATGGGCGTCTGTGTGCCGGGAATGTTTGAGATTCTGCGTTATGATCGATGACAGGCAATCTAGTGTATATGCTTAAAATGATTATTATGGTATTTAGCTAACCCTTATATTGTTTTTCTATTTTATAAGAAACTGATTTCTCGGTGTATTGGTTTTCACTGTAATGCCGTGTAAATATATTTGTAAATAAATAAATAAATAAATAAATAAATAAATGTCAATCAACTATTGCAGTGCAGATAAATTATAATGAGACCGACGGAGTGTAAAAATATGTAAATTGCACAGAATTTTTAAAATGGTTGGCCAAAAAGGGTGAGTCCATAGTGTGGGCAATAGGTATATATAATATATAAATACGAGAAATTGACAAAACAACCAAAGGGTGGTTGGTATGTTATTGAATATAATGTAGCTATTTCAATCTTGTCCATAATGTGGATGTTTAAAAAATAAAAAGGTCATGATGAAAAAAAACCATAGCTATAGTGTCACCTATAACGTAGTGTGACATGAAAAAGTAGTACATGTAGTCCATAATGTGGATACATATTAAAAAAAAAAAAAAAGTTATTATGTGGACAACATTACAAATAACCAAAAAGTGGTCATTAATGATATGTAATGCGGTGATTTCATAATGTGAAGCCGATATCATGGTAAAAAAAAAAAAAAAAAAAAAAAAACCTTGTTAGTCAAGAGATGATGTCTCAAAACAATTCCATTATTTGCAGATTGGTTGCAATGGCTCAGTTGCCAGCTTTAGAAGTATTTGACTGTGATGGAGATTCCACTACACTTGGGTCGCGTTGGGAGAGGTGGAAACGAGCTCTCGAGATTTATTTAGTTGCTGCCAATATTGAAGATGCAACTAAAAAAAGAGCAACTCTATTACACTCTGCCGGACTTGCGTTGCAAGAAATCTATTATAACCTTCCGGGTGCAAATGTTGAAGCCGTGGAGGGAACAGATGTTTATAAAATTGCTCGGGACAAACGAACTGAATATTTTTCACCAAAACAGAGTTTTCTCTACGAAAGACATGTATTTAGACTTATAAAACAACAGCCCGGCGAGAAGTTTGATAAGTTTTTGCTTCGACTACGGGAACAAACAACTAAATGTAATTTTGGCAAAGGTGATGATAATATCATCGACCAGATCACCGAAAAATGTATATCTACGGAGTTAAGAAAAAAAATTTTAATGCTTGGAGACACCGCTACTATGGAAAAAATAATTATTGAAGCGAATACCCTAGAAACTGTTGGAAGACAACTTAATGAGTTTAGCGACAAGCAAACCGCAACTTTTACAAATAGGGTTGAAGTCCAGAACAACAAAAATATAGAGGAGTGTACTAGGTGTGGAAGCAAGCGACATAAGGCCGACTATATTCAATGTGCAGCCAGAAATAAGAAATGCATTAAATGTGGTTACGAAGGACATTTCCAAAGGCAATGCCGCACAAGAGTAGCAAAACGTCATATGCCATTAAATAAGAATGAGAACCTAAAGAAATTTAGACCAGCGGAAACCAAGACCGAAAAGCACCACAAGCAGGGAAAAAACGAAGCTACTTCCGTGGATTATATCTTTCATCTCGACGATGATGCGGAAATAAAATGTCAAATTGGTGGAGTAGACTTGAACATGCTGATTGATTCGGGCAGTAAATGTAATATTATTACTGATCAGACGTGGGAGTATTTGAAGTCCCATTCAATCACTGTATCAAACCAACAAAAAAATCCGGAAAAGATTCTCATGGCCTATGGTAGTAAGGAACCTCTCAAAATTTTAGGGTGTTTCGATGCTTTAGTTAAAGTAGGCCATGTACACGAAACGGCTACATTTTATGTTGTCCAGGGTGGTACACGTGATTTGCTCGGAAAGGTTACTGCATTTGCCTTGAAAGTGTTGAAATTGGGGGTAAGTATCAACACTGTTGATTGTAAACAATTTCCAAAGTTTAAGAACGTTGAATTAGATATTACTATTGACCCAAACGTTAAGCCTGTTTGCCAACCTATAAGGAGAGTTCCTATCCCTTTAGAATCTAAAATCAATGATAAAATCGATGAATTGCTCGAATTGGACATAATCGAACGGGTTGACCGGCCGTCCTCTTGGGTATCCCCCGTAGTACCGGTTTTAAAGAGTGATGGTGAGGTAAGACTATGCGTTGATATGCGGTGCGCAAATAAAGCTGTTATCCGGGAGAATCACCCACTGCCCACGATGGACCAATTGACACCTAAATTCCTTAAAGCCACTGTTTTTTCTAAAATAGATATCAAGAATGCATTTCACCAGGTCCAAATAAAGGAGAGTTGCAGAGATATCACAACTTTTATAACTAATAAAGGCCTATTTAGGTATAAACGCCTTATGTTCGGGATATCTTGTGCACCTGAACAGTTTCAAAAAATTATAGAAAGGATGCTTTTGCCATGTGAGGGAGTTGTTAGTTTTATCGATGACATAGTTGTGTTTGGGACAAACGAAATAGAACACCAAAATCGTCTCAAACACGTGTTAGAAGTTCTAAAAGACAACAATGTACTTCTTAACGACAAAAAATGCATCTTCAATGCAAGCCACATTCAATTTTTGGGGCACAAGTTATCAGCAGAAGGCATCAAGCCTTTAGATAAGTACATAGAAGGAATTAAATTGTTTAGAGAACCTAGAACAGTCGAGGAAGTACAAAGCTTCCTAGGTTTAGTAACTAACATTGGCAAATGGATCCCGAATCTCGCAACTCTGACCGAGCCTATCCGGCAGATTCTGCAGCAAAAGCTTCACAAACATGCTGATATATCTAAGTTTTGGTCTGAAAAACAGCAAACAGCTTTTAATTACTTGAAATGTCGGCTAGGTGACATTCGCTCTCTAGGATATTACGACCCTAATGATAAAACCCAGGTTATGGCTGATGCAAGCCCTGTAGGACTTGGAGCAATTCTGATCCAGTTTGACAAGAACGGTCCACGTATTATCGCATATGGCAATAAAAGCTTAACAGATGTGGAAAAACGTTATTGCCAGACGGAGAAAGAAGCACTTGCACTTGTATGGGCTATAGAGCACTTCAAAATGTACCTTTACGGGCTTAAAGAATTCGAGTTAATCACGGACCATAAACCCTTAGAAGTAATCTTCGGCCGGCGTTCCAAACCTTGTGCGAGGATTGAACGCTGGGTTTTAAGACTACAAGGATATAACTTTAAAACCATATACCGACCGGGCAAATCAAATGTAGCCGACCCTCTATCAAGGTTATGTACTAATTCTATACCGTATCCTTTCGAAGACGAATATTATGTGAATCAAATTGTACAATACGCTCGCCCAATTGCTGTGTCACTACAGGAAATTATAAACAATTCTCAAAATGATAAAGAAATCGCTCTAGTAAAAGACGGGCTGCAGCATGGTAACTGGGACGCGAGCGTAAACAATTATAAAGTATTTGAGCACGAACTGTGGCTACACGATAATATTTTGTTAAGAGGCACCAAAATTGTTATCCCTCTACCCTTACGAGAAAGGATTCTACAGGCTGCTCACGAAGGCCATCCTGGTATAGTAGCAATGAAAGCCAGGTTGCGTACTAAAGTTTGGTGGGCAAAACTAGATAAAGATGCAGAATCTTATGTTAGAGGTTGTAAGGGATGTATTTTGGTGTCTAGGCCTAACCCTCCAAATCCTATGAAACGACGAGAGCTACCTGTACAACCGTGGGTAGATACTGCGCTAGATTTTTTAGGTCCACTACCAAGCGGTCATAATCTCCTAGTTGTTATTGACTATTTCAGTCGCTACAAAGAAATTAAAATAATGAAGTCAATAACATCTAAAGATACCATAGCAATTCTTAAAGAAATGTTTTCAAGATTAGGGATTCCAGGCAGTATAACGTGTGATAACGGCAGGCAATTTACCTCGGAAGAATTTAAACTTTTCTGTTCTGAAATGGGAATTAAACTTTTTAACACAATTCCATACTGGCCCCAGCAAAATGGGGAGGTGGAGCGTCAAAACCGCGACATATTGAAGCGTTTAAAAATCAGTCAGAGCTTAAAATCAGATTGGCAAAACGACTTACTTGATTATTTAACTATGTATAATGGTACACCACATACCACGACTGGCAAATCACCAGCTGAATTATTTTTCAACAGGCAATTCAGGGATAAATTACCATCAGCAGTGGACGTCGAAAGTGCAGTGATAAATCCAGAAGTCAAAGATAGAGATCATCTAATGAAAGAAAAAAGTAAACAAAATGAAGACAGGAAAAGAAAGTCGAATAACCAGGAGCTAGAAATTGGAGAAAAAGTATACGTAAAAAATATGATTAAAGAAAATAAATTGACCTCTGAGTTTAACCCTGTACCTCATACAGTTGTTGATTCAAAAGAAAGCGATATAAACGTCAAAAATGATGCTACAGGACAGGAGTACAGAAGAAATATAATACATTTAAAAAGAGTTGAAGGAAACTGGAAAGTATGTGATACTGAAAACTCTGAAACAATGGAAAATGTGAAAGATGATTAGAAAATAAAACTTGCGGACTATTGTATAAAAATAATTTGTGTAAATTGTAGGTTTTAATTAGAATTTAAATTTTTGATAACTTGTAAAAGCTAACTGTGTTATAAGATTATTAAATAACGGTATATCTTGTTACTGTGACACTCAAATTATCGAAAAGGAAGAGATGTGGTGTTTAGCTTAATTAAATGGCGAGAGATGACCTCTCCTGGCAACACTGTTATTATGACAGCTAGCGGGAGCGAGAGTCTTGAGTGGAACTATAAGTTGGTTTATTCATTTTCTCCTAATAAAGTTATTCCTGCAATTGTGGCTAGTAATAGAACGGCACAAATATGCAGCATTCATTGCTGTTACTTTCGAAGTAAAAGAACTTGTAGGTACACATACCTATAGTAGATATAGAACTACTAAGGCCACGCAGTTTTTACTGTTACTTATAAAAATATTATGAAAACGAGTAAATGGCCAATCAAATTAGAAAACTATTTTACTTATTACAGGTCGCACCAAAATGACTACAAATAACTCAATACTTCCAAACTTGGAAAATTTTGATTGCGTAGGCGACCCGACATCCATATGTATGCGATGGGGAAAATGGAAGAGGGCTCTTGACGTTTATTTTGAAGCTACGAACGTTGAGTCACCGGGGAAGAAACGAGCTATCCTTCTCCACTTCGGAGGGCTTTCACTTCAAGAAATTTATTACTCGTTACCTGGTGCCCACGTTGAGGAATCTGAGGGTGTTGACGTATATAAAGTCGCTGTTGAGAAGTTAACGGCTTATTTTGCCCCCAAACAGAGTCGGCTTTATGAAAGACACTTATTCCGTCTTCTCAAACAAGAAGAAAATGAAACTTTCGAAAGATTTCTCATTAAGTTGAGGAGTCAAGCAGAAAAATGTAAATTCTCTGATAAAGATAGCCAATTAATCGACCAAATAACCGAAAAATGCCGATCAGATGACCTGCGCAAGAAAATATTAGAAACTAGCTTTTGCCCGCGACTTCGTCCGCGTAGAAGTTGTTTATCACTGCTCTCTCGGGAACTGTTCAATTTTCTGAGATAAAAAGTAGCCTATGTCCTTCCTCGAAACTCAGGCTATATCCATACCAAATTTCATCGAAATCGGTTCAGCGAATTAGCAGGGAAAGCTTTACAGACAGACAGACGCAAAAGTATGTCTACTTTCATGTTTATATAATATCAAGTATAGCAACCTGCCCTCGCTTAGCTTCGGTTATAAGTTAAAATATAGCCTATGTCCACCCTGAAACCTCATTCTGAATATCACTGAAAGAATTTTATAAATCGGATGGGTAGTTTCGGAGATTACCCCCTACATCCAAACTTATTAAGTACCTCTTTCTCCTCTTCTTAAGTAAGTAGTTTATCGTTTTTACCCTGGACACTATCAAATTGTCTGGGATAAAAAAAGGGGTCAACCCAGGATAACAACTACCTGTGTGACAATTTCATCCGAATCCGTTCAACTATTTAGGCGTATCTGAAAAAACATCCCAACATCCATACAAACTTTATTTAGCGTCGTCGCTGGGGTCGCAACCGATTTTTCATCGAATTTCTATACAAAAACAAAAAAAAACGGTCTATAGCTGGGGTTCGAACCCGCAGTATTTGCGTAGTAGGCCAACGCTCTAACCATCAGCCTATTCAGTCGGAAGCAGCCGCCCCGTAATTACGAACCATTGCGCGAGAATACTTTTTGCGTGAAAACACGGGGAAAACGAATTTTCCCAGACATGAGACCTAGCTAGATCGAATTTTCGCCCCCGTAAACGCTCATGTCACAATCTTTATCAAACTCGTTGGAGCCGTTTTCGAGAACGTGAACTGAGTACAAATATATATATATATATACGCAATCCTTCCACCCGCGACTTTGTCTGCGGAGAGTCCAGTACCTTTGTTAAAAAGCACAGATAAAATTTTCATTATCGTACGTATCATGCATGATGGGATAGAAACAAATTTAAACCATACGATATTTTTAACCCTTTTCACCTTGCCTAGGGGTATAAATTGAAATTGAAATTAAAATTATTTATTTTGCGAGAACATACACAGGTGTTATTAAAGGTATATGCTCTGCCAGAATTTCCAAAAACGCGAAAACTCATATTTTATATAATAAGTAGTCTAGAAACGTATTTCCAAAATAACCAAACTCTAACAAATCTACACTACACCCTAAATTTTACCCCCTTACGGTAGTATTTCCAACATCATCGAACGTAATACTTTTAGTTTGTAAGCAGTAGCCAAAATAAATTTTCACGTTCCTAACTTCAATATTGACCAAATATTACCCCCATTTCATCCCCTTAGGGGTAGTTATCCAAAATCACCGAAAATTGTATTACTTTATTTGTTAACAGTAGCCTATATACCTATTTCCACGTTTCTAACTTCAAAACGAAAATAGTGTTTTTTATTTATTAACAGTAAGTAGCCTATATACCTATTTCCACGTTTTTAAATTCAAAAATGACCAAACGCCCCTACAAACTTTCACCCTTCCCGTTTCTCCCCCTTAGGTGTAGTTTTTCTAAAATCACCTAAAGTGGTATTTTTTATTTGTTCATTTAGCCTATACACAAATTTCCATGTTTCTAACTTCAAAAAGGACCAACCTCCTTCCCATACAAACTTTCACCCCCCATTTCATCTTCTTAGGGGTAGTTATTCAAAATCACCGAAAATAGTATTTTTTATTTATTAACAGTAGTCTATATACATATTTCCACGTTTCTAAGTTCAAAAATGACCAAACTGCCATGCAAACTACCACCCCCCATTTAATCTCCTTGTTGTTTTAAAACTTCAAAATTGACCAAACTCCTATACACACTTTCATCTCCCTTTTTCATCCCCATACGGGTAGTTTTTTCAAAATCGCCTAAAGTAGAATTTTTTATTTGGTAACAGTAGCCTGTACACAAATTTCCATGTTTCTAACTTCAAAAATGACCAAACTCCCATACAAACTACCACCCCTAATTTCATTACCTTAGGGGTAGTTATCCGAAATCACCAAAAGTTGTTTTTTATTTGTTAACAGTAGTCTTTATAACAATTTCCGCGTTTCTAACTTCAAAATTGACCAAACTCTCATACACACTTTCACCCATCCGTTTCATTCCTTTTTTTCAAAATCGCCTGAAGTAGAATTTTTTATTTGTTGACAGTAGCCTATACACAAATTCTAACTTCAAAAATGACCTAACTCCCATGCAAACTACCACCCCCCATTTCATTCCCTTAGGGGTAGTTATCCAAAATTGCCTTAAGTCGTTTTTTATTTGTTAACAGTATTCTTTATAGCAATTTTCAAGTTTCGAACTTCAAAAAGGACTAACCACCACTCCAAAAGGAATACCACCCCCCCCATTTCATTCCTTTAGGGGTAGTTTTTCCAAAATTGCCGGTAGTACTTTTTTTATTTGTAAACAGTAGCCTATAAACCAATTTTCACGTTCCTAACTTCAAAAATGTCCAAACCCTAACTTTAACCCCCCATTTTAACCCCTTAGGGGTAGTTTATCCAAAATCGCTGAAGGTAATATTTTTCATTTGTAAATAGTAGCCTTTATACCAATTTCCACGTTTCTATCTTTAAAAATGGATGACTTTCATACAAACTTCCAACCCCCTTTTTACCCCCTTAGGGGATGAATTTTGAAAAATCCTTTCTTAGTGCACCCCTAGACCTCATAAGGAACTTACGTGCCAAATTTGGAATCTCTAGACCCAGCGGTTTGGGCTGTGCGTTGATATGTCAGTCAGTCAGTCAGTCAGTCAGTCAGTCAGTCAGTTTCTTCTTTTATATATTTAGATTGGAGATGCTATTACACTTGATGACGTCATTTTAAAAGCCAACGCTTTGGAGGTTGTCTCTAGGCAATTGAAACAATTTAAAAACACTAGTACTGGTGAGAAGAAGCTAGAAATAAATAAAGTAGATTTCAAGAAGTATAATAACAAATCATTTAAAACTCAAAAACCTACAGTTTCTGGAGTGCCATGCAGCAGATGTGGAAATGAAAAACATGCATCAGGTGATCCCAAATGTCCTGCAAAAGATAAAAAATGCCTGAAATGTGGATTCATAGGCCATTTTTCACAATTTTGCAGAACTAGTAGAAAAAGACTCCGGAACAACAACATTAACAAAGCTAAGGATACAAATAAAAAACCAAAGATTGACGAAGGAAACAAAGAAGAGATACGTAATATCAAAGAGGTTGAGGTAGACTACGTGTTCCACTTGGACGAGGACTCGGCTATAACGTGCAATTTAGGAGATGTTGAGATAGATATGCTGATAGACTCCGGGAGTAAATGCAACATTATTACAGACGAGACGTGGAATTTCCTAAAAACTAAGAGAGTATAGGTGTCAAACCAGATTGCCAAGCCGGACAAAATTTTACTGCTTTACGGTAGTAAAACTCCCTTGGAGGTTTTAGGATGCTTTGATGCTAAGATCTCGGTAAATAATAAAACGACTAAAGCAACTTTTTTTGTTATAAAAAACGGAACGCGAAACCTGCTGGGCAAAATCACGGCAATTGAATTGGACGTGCTTCGTATAGGAGTTCAAGTAAACGCTGTTACCTCACAAAAACAAGCTGCTTTCCCTAAGTTTAAAGACATAACCGTGCATATTCCGATAGACGAAAAGGTCAAACCGGTCATCCAACCTTACAGGAGGGTGCCCATCCCACTCGAAGAAAAAGTAGCTCGAAAATTAAAAGAATTAGAAGAGGCGGATATAATTGAACAAGTCAACGGACCATCACCGTGGGTTTCGCCTATTGTCCCTGTGATTAAAAAAGACGATGAGGTGCGTATATGTGTTGATATGCGACAAGCAAATCAGGCCATTATCAGGGAAAATCATCCCCTACCCACAATGAATGAGTTACTACCGAATTTCCGTAACGCAAAAATTTTCTCAAAGTTAGACATCAAAAATGCCTTTCATCAATTGGAAATAGATGAAACTTCCAGAAGTATCACGATGTAACGGAACTAGCTTCTCCTAAGCTATTTCGTCACTTCACAAAATAATTTGTAGGCGGAAAAAGTTAATAATAAATAATACTAAAAATAAATTATAATTTTAGAAGCAAATAAATCAATACTATGAAGGGGCTTTGTAATTATTATAATCAAACTTAATCCAATTATAATGTATGTAAGCTAAGTTTAAAAAAGGACAATATTCAGTAACAATTACTTAAAAATAAAATTAAATAAATAAAGTTTTAGAACCAGTATAAAACTTGAATTAGTATAAATGCTTAAAATTCTTGGAAAGGAATGAATAAATTATTGTTGCTAAGCGAAATTTAAATTAAAAGAAATTGAGTCCTATTTGTTAGACATTACGATATGTTTGACAATACAGTTAGAAAAAGGGACGCCATCTTTACGTTAGACGCATCTATAATACGGAATAAACAAATGTCTAAATAGAAAATCAACTTTAAACTAAGGGCCATAATGTCGGAATTGGAACCGATGTAAGACTTGTAGCAGGGCCGTCATTCTTGTACGTCGGCGCCAGGTGCCCAGATGTCTAGACATCATCAGAGTTCTGTCTAGATAGAAAGTGAACTTTAAACTAAGGGACATAATGTTGGAATTTGAAGCGATGTAAGACTTGTAAGAGTTGGAATTGGGCCGCCATGTTTCTGCACCGCGCCGGGAGAGCGGACGTCTAGATAGAAAATGAACTTTAAATTTAAGGGAATAATGTCGGAATTTGAAGCGATGTAAGACTTGTAAGAGGGCCGCCATTTTTTGTACGCCGCGCCGGGAGGGCGAATGGTTACTCGTAGATAGAAAATGAACTGTAAACTGAAGGTCATTATGCTGGAATTTGAAGCGATGTAAGACTTGTAAAAGTTGTCGGGGTCGAGAAGGCATAAATAGATGTGAATAAGGGTGATCTTGACTTTTGCTTGGCGGTCGTCGGAGGAGTAAGTTGTAGCCGAAAACTGGGAGCAGATTTTTATTATATTGTACTTATGTATTTGTACATATTTTTTAACTGGGGTAATTTAGTATATAAATATTTGACTTTTGCTTGGCGGTCGTCGGAGAAGTTGTAGCCGAAAACTGGGAGCAGAATTTTATTATATTGTACTTATGTATTTGTACATATTATTTAACTGGGGTTAATTTAGGATATTCATATTTGGGTTTATAACTATCGTCGGTTGGGTGAATTGTTGCTGCCACTGGGAGGTTGGAGTTAATACTTATTTCTTGGGTATTTGTGGACATCATTTAATTGGGTTAATTTAGAATTTAATTATGGGGTTTTGATGATGCAGCTCGATGGGATATAATGGATTCGCAGCTTGATATTTGGGGTATATTATTTAATTGTGTTAGTTTAAGGTTTAATATTTGTGTTCCAGGTATTTAACTTATAGTAAATGTTTTGCTTGGTGTTAATTTTGTTTTTAATTCCAGGTCTCCGCTTTGTTCGACTTACTTGGTAGTCGTTGGGCTGAGATCCAGGCAGACGTTGATAACAATTATAAAACTTCACTTACATTTTGGTTAAGGGATATTTGAATATCAGATCTTATCTTTTAACCAAGTAAGTTAAGGGTTTTCGCGTACGGCTCTGACGGCTGTTAACTCGCGTTTCGTCAGATATCACTAGCAATATTCTGTAAATTTGCTCTTCAGGTACCGTAACTGGAACCGATGCTTTGGCAGTGGAGACGGTATGCAGAATATGTATTAGTGATAGTCCCTTATTTATATATTAATATATCGACCACCTTAGGTATTTATCCGACTCGGATGCCAACTTAAGGCTTTCATTAGCCGGCGGAACAGTCTTAGGATTACACACAGGAATTCTAGTTCCGAAGTCTTTGTCATGATAGGTTTAGCTGGTCTAGCAGGGTATCTTTACACCGAGATATTCTGACACTACACATCTACACGATTAATTGTAAATGTAAGAGTTACGTGACTCTTTAGTTTGGTTCAAAACAGTAGAATTTTAGGGTTTGTTAGGTAGTTAGAAGTTTCCTCATTACACCGTGAGGAGCTTTAATACACATAATTGTGCTTTAGCTAGGCAAGAAATCGTCGAATCACGTTAAACAACAAAATAACAATAAAAGTTAAAATATCCATATAACTAAATAAATTATAACGATTATAGTAAAATGAACTATATTTCAAATAATAAGAATTTAAATATTATGCGAATAAATTCAATAAGTTAAAAGCTAAGGCAAATATTGTGTGAAGTCAATTCATAAGATGAATGACACTTCACGACTAACTAGTCTGTGGTAGAGAGGGCGCTTAAAACGTCAAACTGATGTATTGGTAGAAAGCGTTGAGAATGATTTCGAGCCGGTTTTGGATGATTTAAAGCAGAAAAATGACTGTTTACAAGTTAAATTAAGCTGCAGTCTTACTTCGAGAAACATAAAAGTGATATAACGTTGCCCAAGTCAAATCAGTGATTGAAAGTGATCAAATAGATCAAATAGTTAATCAATAATACTCCAGCTAGGTTGATTCATAGCTAGCGTTATGAAACTGGAGGATTCTAAGTATGAATCTCATTGAACCAGTCTGGGTTTATTACGGGCAGAAGTCCCGATGCGTCACTAGCTCCCGTAGAAGTGGAATACAAGTGTGCTTCATACAAGATAAGGCTAGATTGTTTTAGAATGAAAACAAATTTCCAGATGGAATCAATACCAGTTATTTTACCTTTTATACTGAATCAATCAAGCTATGAGTTTAAATATAAAACAAATAGTGGGTAAAGAGCCCAAATTACCAATCTTATTATGTTTCTTGAGGTTGAAATTAACCTATTGATATTGGGTTTCAATTATTAGGAGAGCAAACCTAAGTAAAAACCTAGCTAACATGCTAATTCTGCATCTCTAAGTAAGAAGCACTACTTATATGTATTGAAATGGTCAAATTAGACGTTAAAGTAAAATTCTAATAAAAGGCTAGAATGTCTTACATAATTTACCTTGTTTGTTGATAACAAATAGATAGTATGTGGAGCAATAGACAGTCTGGGACGTATTGCACAGCTTCCTGCGGCAGCGTGGGCAGGAAGCCTTCCCCTACACTAGGGGGGGCCCTCATAATCCATTTCATTATATATATTTAGCGTCACCGAGAACCATAAAACTCATTTTAGTCGCCATTAGATTTTATTACTTGAAAGTGATGAAGTAAAACCATCTTCTAATTCTGCTACTCAGTTGCCTTAATATGTTAGGGTTAGGTATGGTTATTCTAGACTTGTATCTGATACTAGGAATCTAGGTCCCCTGATAAAACTATAAATTTGGGCCGGAGATACAATATTAACTCCCTATGTTGGTTGATTGTATCTGTATACCATATTCAAATCCAATAAGTACCTAATAATTGAATAAACAGGGTATGGAAATAAATGCTATAATTATTATAGAAAAATTAGAATTACAATTCTTCAGATATAAAATTTCTAATACAAATAATAATGAAAATTAGGTCTAGTTTCAATCTAAGCTCTGGTTGTACTATGGGAGCTAAACAATGATATGCATACTTGTAAAGGAGAATACTCACTTGAAAGTAAAGTAAACATCCATGACTCAGGGACAAAGTACTTATTACACAGATATTTACCTGTGTCAGGTTTTGAACCTGGGACTGCTAGCTTTGTAGGCAGGGTCGTTACCAACTGGCTAACATACATTAATATATCAATATAAAAGTCATATGAGTTAATATTATACTATAATAGTAGAGCAAATATAAATTTAATTAATATTTTAGGTTGTACTACAAATCAAATAAAGTCATTAAAGTATGAGAATCTGATAACATTTATTATAACTGAAAATATTGCTGGATTTTCAAATAATGGGGTAAACCGAGTTGTTAGGGTATTTCTGTTTCAATGCATAAAGTAAATCATAAGTATATCTCCATTTTATAAGTTGACTATTAAGTATTAATTAGGTTCATTAGGTAAGTTAGGAAAAGTAAACTATAAGTCTTAATTCGTTTGAAAAGAACTTGGTTGCTACTGTCATAACTAGGAGTAATACCACTATGATGATCACATTCTATAACAAAGGCCAAAATATAAATAAAACTAGCTTCATAAATTTAGGGTTCCTTATCACATTTCTGATATGAATACCAACAATTCCAAATTAACAACTAAATATTTTACCAATGGGTTTAACTCCTTAATTGTTATTATTACAAGTAGGGTTAAAAGGTTGCCATAATTTAATATCTTAAATATCTCATAAATTTTAATTATCGTGTTAGGTAGGTACAATTTGGTTGCACGTTTTAATTATGGTTACTGACTAATATAGTACATTAAATAGCTAATATTTTTAATACTATCCCATACTGTTAAGCTACATTTTGTTAATTAATTAATTTAATTTAGGTTAGGTAGGTCCATTTATTGTAATTCATATTATTAATTAGTCCGGGTCTTTTACAACAACTTTTAGTACCAACAAGGGCTTGTTCCGATACAAAAGATTAATGTTCGGAATTTCATGTGCACCTGAGAGGTTCCAAAAAATTTTAGAAAATGTACTTTTAGGCTGCGAAGGTACATTTAATTTCATTGATGATATTATTGTTTTCGGTGCCACAGAAACCGAACATGATGATAGGTTGAACAAAGTCCTTGGGGTACTAAAAGAATATAATGTTCTTTTGAATGAGAAGAAATGCCAACTTAAGGTTAAAAAAATTCAATTTCTGGGACACGAACTTTCAGAAAACGGTGTTAGGCCTTTAGATAAATATATTTCTAGCATTCAATCTTGTAGAGCGCCCAGTACGGTTGAGGAAATACAAAGCTTTCTGGGGTTGGTCAATTTCGTAGGAAAATGGATACCGGATCTGGCTACCCTAACAGACCCCATGAGGGAATTGTTGCGGTTAGGTATTCATAAAACAGCAGACCTTCGAAAGTTTTGGACTGCCAAGCATGATCAATCGTTCCTTGAAATAAAACGCCACCTGTCAAACATCAAAAGTTTAGGTTATTACAATCCTTCTGACAGAACACAGGTCATCGCTGACGCCTCACCTGTTGGCCTGGGTGCAGTATTGGTACAAATCGATAAAAATGGCCCAAGGGTGATCGCTTACGGTCATAAAGCCCTTACTGATTGCGAAAAACGATATTGCCAAACAGAAAAAGAGGCTTTAGCATTAGTTTGGGCTGTAGAACATTTTAAAATTTATTTGTTTGGGAAGGAGTTTGAGTTAGTAAGTGATCACAAACCTTTGGAGATCATCTTTGGCCGTAATTCTAAACCGTGCGCCCGGATCGAAAGATGGGTACTTAGATTACAGGGGTTCAAGTATAAGATAGTTTATAGGCCAGGCAAATCAAATATAGCTGATTCTGTATCCAGGCTATGTCAATCAACTCAAACTGAACCTTTTGACACTGAAAATTATATAAATCAGATTGTCAGTTACAGTAGGCCTATTGCAATTCCGATGCATGTAATTCGATCGTCATCAGCTCAAGATGTTGATATTTTAAAAGTAAAAAAAGGTATCTTTGAGGGTCAGTAGGATAGTTCTATATCAAATTTCAAACTCATAGAAAGCGAACTTTGTTTTTCGGGAGAAATTTTACTACGTGGGACTAAAATTTTCATACCGAATAATCTGCGACAAAGTGTGTTACAGGCGGCACATGAAGGCCATCCAGGCATTGTTGCGATGAAGGCTCGTCTTCGAACAAAAGTCTGGTGGCCCCGAATCGATAAAGATGCGGAACGGGTGGTCAAGGCCTGTAAAGGCTGTACACTAGTTTCGGCCCCAAACCCTCCACATCCTATGAAAAGGCGAGAGTTACCTGTTGAGCCTTGGGTTGACGTAGCTCTTGACTTTTTAGAACCTTTACCTAGCCACGACTACCTCCTGGTACTTGTCGATTATTATAGCAGGTACAAATAAATAAAAATAATGCGAAATATAACAGCAACCGACACAGTTAGGATTCTGAAAGAAATTTTTTCTAGGTTAGGATATCCCGCAACCTTGACATGTGATAATGGAAGCCAATTTCATAGCGAAGTTTTTCAGAACTTCTGCAAAGAATGTGGCATTGTCGATTACAACACCATACCGTATTGGCCTCAAATGAATGGCGAAGTCGAAAGACAAAATCGCGATATTTTAAAGCGACTCAAAATAAGTCAGGCAGAAAAAAGAGACTGAAAGGAAGATATTTTGGATTATTTGATGATGTATAATAGCACACCTCATTCCGTTACAGGGAAATCACCATCTGAGTTATTTTACAAGAGACAGTTTCGAGACAAAATCCCTGCTGCAATAGATATAGAAAATAAAGTAACAGAAGATTCAGAAGTTCGAGACAGAGACCAACAAATGAAAGAAAAGGGAAGAGAGTATGCTGACCGGAAAAGAAAAGCGACTGATTGTAATTTAGAAATAGGTGAGAAAGTACTGGTTAAAAACATGATTAAAGATAATAAATTAACATCAAATTATGATTCAGATACTCATACGGTTATCGGCGTTAACAACGGTGATATTAACATACGTAATGATGCGACTGGCAAAGAATACCGTCGAAATGTAATTCATTTAAAAAAGATAGCTGATTCTTGGACGGTTGTTAATACAAATAATGAAAAAGATATAAATTCCGATATACAAGTTGATGAAGATGATTAGCTTTATTTTGTACTGGATTTGTTTTATCATATTTTGTTGAAGGCTTTAGTTTCCTTTCCAAAACATTTTGTTATAGTTTGGTTAAAACACATTGTTACTTTAGAAATATATTTTCTTGATTGTAAATTACTATAATTCTTGTAAGGCTGTGATTTTGTTATAATATCAATTAATTTAAAATAAACAAGGGATGTAGTGTATGCGCTTGCGCTTTGCGTTGGTAGGGAGCGGGAGGCAGTCTGTGGCCAACCGTCACCGAGAACACTCGCACTGCGTTCGATCATATTCTTACATCCATAAAGTACAATATTGTGTTATTTACTAGCTCCAGTCGTTATAATTATCCCCATAATTATCCCCACTTCGCTTGCACTGAGCACGGAGTGCGCCTACGCATGTGCACCCGCTATGCCACACCGCGACTGACTGATACTAAATTCAATAAATTATTTAATATTCTGATATACTATAAAGTATGTCTATACTATGTATACTATAAAGTATTTTTTAACCGGAAAATGAATGTCAATAATGACATTCATTTTCCGGTTAAAAAAATAAAATTAATGAAGAACTCTGTAGTGCCATGGTTGACTGATGAGCTATTAGAGTACACTCGCAAACATAGAGACTGTTCAGGCATTGTAATCTTTTAATATGTGGGTAACTCACATATCTGCGATGGACCAGCGCATGAAGAAAATTGAGGGTAGTTCCCACACAAGCGCGCGCTGTTCACCCTAACCTGGTTTCCCGGTCGGACGTGTATTTCGGTACTAGCGGAACTAAATGTCCAAAAGTTACGAATTTGACAGTATTGTGAGATATATACCTATATGTGAACGATTGTTACGGTTATGTGTTGACATTTATGTGCAATAGCTGGCCAGCTCGGACATCAGAACCCAGATTAAGGAGTGATCTGGAGTAACGCGCGGTACGTGCCTGAAAGGTGTGGCAACGAGCAGACCAAGGTGAGTGGCTTGTTTCATATTGAGAGAGTGCAATGCCTGTGACGATAAAACCCGGGAAGAACTAGAAAAACCAGGACCGCATCACTGACTTATCGAAGGGTTCCTTACACGAACATAAACTTGGTCCTTCGAACCGGATAGGTTTTTCAGTAAGTTCTTAGCTTGGGGTATCAGTAAATTAGTAATTGATATCGGTTAAAGTGTCGGTTACTTTATTCGGTTAAATTTTCGGACAAAACGGTTTGGTTTATTCCACGGTCACGGTTATCTTACTTAAGAGGTTACCATTTCGGAAAAAATGGCTAAGGCTATTGAAAGTAAATTTAAAGTAAAATATGATTGGTTAAAAAATAGTTTACAAATGGTGACTAGCAAAAGCTATAGTTCTAGCGTATTGTCGGCGCGGTTACGTAAGCTGGAAGAGTACTTTAACGTTTTAACGGAGGCATACGAAGGCATACTGAGTCTCGATCCAGTAGACGATAAAATGATCGCTAGTTATAATGTAAAATACAAAGAGGCCACGGAGTGGTACAATGAGTTGGACGCGGTGGCCGCGGCCTACCCGCACCTGGACGGCACGCACGCGCCGACCCAGAGCGCCGGGGCGACACGGTTACCGCGAATTAACTTGACTTCGTTTGACGGTGACGTATTTTCATGGAGTAGCTTCATCAGTCTGTTTACATCCTTGGTGTTGTCACAAAAGGACATTTCTAAAACGGAAAAGTTCCATTATTTGTTTTCTAACTTAGAAAACGAACCTAAGTCGCTTATAAAACACCTGCCAATGGTTGACGGTTCATTAGATGTTGCCATGGATATTTTGAAAGGTAGATATGAAAACAAACGGTTGCAAGCGGATTCACATATTACATCTACCGGCGATTAGTAAAGGAGTAGGACTTAGAGCGAAAATATTAAATCCGTTGTTAGAATCTACACGGGCTTTAAAAAATTTAGGACTACCTGTAGATGAGTGGAGCTATATTTTATTGCATATTAGTCTCACAAAAATGCCGTTAGATATTAAAAGTCGATTTGAGCAGCGGTACGGCGGTAACACCTTAAATTTACCTACCTTTGACCAGCTAACTGAGTTTTTACAAAATGAATGCCGACTCATCGACACGGCGGCTTTGGCAACAGAGCCGGCATGGACTTACGCGGAGTGCACACGGAAACCGGCGGCGCGTAATGTACATGTTGCGGAGCGCAGTAATAAGCATTACAAATCGGAATGGGTTAATAAACGTAATTATGGTTCCGAAAAAAATAACAACTGTTATTATTGTAATTTATCGGGGCACAACTTAGCCATTTGTTTTAAATTTGCAAGTATGCCACCTTATGAACGTAAGGACTGGGTAAAAATTAACGGCCTTTGCTTTAGATGTTTCGAAAGGCATCCTGCCGCGACATGCGATCGGCAGGTGCCATGTAATCGGTGTGGAAACGTTGGCCATAATAAATTAATTTGTACGATGTCCACTGCGCGCTCTCAATCGCCTCCGGAAGATAGGCAGCGTTCACGGCAAGCAGCCGTCGCCTCACAACGCGATAACCCGGCTATCGAAAAAGGGTTGCCTGACGCGTATGCGGGTAACAGCTCGCACCACGTTAACAACGCTGGGGCGGGTAGTCGTATGCGAGACTTAATGAGTAATTATGAACATGAATATGATTCTAGAGAGTTCCGGAATAACAATTATGAAAGCGGTCGGAATCAGACTCATTCAAGGGATAGGCGGTCGCAAAGTCATAGCGGGGATCGTAGGCCGCGTTCTCAAGAATAGCAATTACAGTTTAGTAATGTCGCCTCGGTAGTACCACGGTTATTGAATAATGTTATTTTGCCTATGGTTATTATTGAAGTAAAATCGGTTAACGGAAACTTTGTGCGGTCTCGGGCCTTGTTGGATTTGGGAAGCCAAGTCTCAATCATTAAAAATGATTTGGTAGCAACTTTAGGTTTGAAGCGACATTACAATAAAACATCCTTATTAGGTATCGGCGGGTTATGCAACAATGACGGCAATTATTTGGTTAAGTTTTATTTTAGATCCGATAAATTTTGCGAGATTTTATTATCTGTTACGGCGGTGGTATTAAAACGGCCTACTTCGTATTTCGCGCGAAAATTAGGTTTACCGGCTAATAATATTAAATTATCGGACGACGGGTCATTTAATCAAAATCACATTGACATAATTTTCGGATGTGACATTTTAGGGGATATTTTAAACGGAGATAAAATTGATTTGGGCGCGGGAGGTCCGTTTGCACTAGGTACCATTTTCGATTACGCAATTTTCGGCCCTACGGTTTCAACGGACCATCGTATTAACTCGCAAGCGAGTAATCATGTCGGCATGACACTCGTCGAAGCGGTTGAAAAATTTTGGCGGTCTGAAGAACGACCAAACTCGGGTTTTATAAAGGATCCGGCGGATTTAGAATGTGAGAGTTTTTTTGCGAGTTCTACGTCACGAGGCACTGACGGTAAATATGTGGTGAAGTTACCACTGATGCTAGATCATCAACAGTTGGGTGAATCTAGGGAAATAGCATTGCGGAGATTTATAGCCATAGAACGGCGCATGGCACGACAACCGGAATTTCGGAAAAAATATGTGGAATTTATGTCGGAATATATAAAACTCGGTCACATGACGGTGTCTAATTTTGACATTGGGTCCGGGCAAGAGCATTATTTTTTGTGTCATCATGGGGTTTTTAAAAAATCGGGTGATGTTGAATTCGGGTCGTTTTTGACGGAAGTGTGCAGACGACCACGGGCGTATCATTGAATGATTGTTTACATTCCGGGCCGCGATTACAGAACGATATTACTCAAATCATAATTAGTTTTCGGTTACCGCGGTTTGTATTTACTACTGACGTAAAAATGATGTTTAGACAGACATGGGTACATCCGGAAGATCGGAAATATCAACTTATATTCTGGCGATCGTCATCGGACGAACCTCTACTTGTTTACGAGTTAACAACAAATACCTACGGCTTAAAATCGAGTCCGTTCATTGCAATTCGGTGTTTGCATCAATTGGCTAGTGACGAAGAAAATAGGTACCCGCGCGCGGCTCGGTTATTACGTCGTCAAAGCTACGTGGACGACTTAAACGGAGGGTCGGACACGCTGGACTCCGCGAGGGACTTGCGGGATGAGCTGGTGGCGCTCATGGACGCGGCCGGCTATGAATTGCGTAAATGGTCATCGAACGTGCCGGAATTATTGGACGGCTTACCGTCAGATCATCTGGAGAATCTTCGGTCATTTGACGCGGATACGGACGGTTCCGGTTTTATAAAGGTTTTAGGTATACAGTGGGATCCAAAATGCGATAGTTTCTCTTACCGCCTGCGACTGCCAGTAGAAGGTACGATTACTCGGCGCAGTATCTTATCTCTATCAGCTCGATTGTACGACCCCCTCGGCTGGGTTTGTGCAGTAGTGTTTAAAATAAAATTGTTGTTGCAAACCCTTCTTGGTACTTCTAGTAATTCGCGAAAAATAGATTGGGACGCTCCCGCACCGGAAGAAATCATTCGGAATTGGAAAGATATTCTCGTTGACTTGCCGAATTTACAACAGATATCTATACCTAGATGTTTAAAGTCGAACGGTAAAACAACATATTCAATTCACGGGTTTTGTGACGGATCCTCGGTTGGTTTTGCATCTGCAGTTTATCTACGGTCGGCAAACGTAGACGGTACTGTTCAAGTGCGGCTACTCATGGCTAAGTCCCGCGTAGCCCCCCTTAAAACAAAACACACAATTCCAAAAATTGAATTAAATGGGGCAACCTTGCTAACGACTCTTTTAAACCATGTCGTCACTTCATTAGAAGGTGACATCGAAATATGCAAGTTAATAGGTTGGTGTGATAGCACCATTGTATTGGCGTGGTTAAAAACTCCTCCGCACAAATTGCAAGTGTACGAAGGCAATCGGGTTTCACAAATAATTTCCTCTAAAGTGGACATTACTTGGCGTCACGTTCCCAGTGAACTTAACTGCGCGGACGTCGCGTCGCGCGGAGCGACAGCGAGCGAGTTGCTGCGGCACCCGCTGTGGTGGGAGCCGCGCTGGCTGCAGGAGTCGCCGGCCAAGTGGCCTGGCGAATGTTCGGATTTCCCGGCGGATATGTTACCCGGTTTACGGCCTAATGTTAATGTTGGTATTTTAGAATCGGATTTTAACTTAATTGATCGGTATAGTTCATTTGACAAATTGGTAAATGTAACGGCTTATCTATTACGGTTTATACGAATTTGTAAAACAAAATGTAAAAACGGAGACAAAATGATTTCGGTCTCGGAACGTAGACATGCGATATCTTGTTTAATACGGATTGTTCAAAACGAATATTACCAGGAAGAAATATTAGCGGTACAGGGTGGAAAACCTATAAAAAATTCACTAAGGCGGTTAAATTTGTTCATAGATAATAAAACCAATCTACTTCGAGTCGGCGGTAGAATCGGTGCGTCGGATTTACCTTACAATGCGCGACATCCAATTTTGTTGGCTGGCAAGGGTCGGTTCACGGAAATGTTAGTTACACACTATCATAACGCATACTGCCATGTCGGCGCTAACGCATTAGAATCTATTCTGTCGTGTACGTATTGGATAGTTGCAGCTCGGCGGGTGACGCGTCACGTCACCTTCAAATGTATACGGTGCTTCCGGGCGCACCTGCGGCTGTACCAGCCTTTCATGGCAGACTTACCATCGGATCGGGTTAAGGGCACTCGACCATTTCTCGGTACCGCAACTGATTTCGCTGGTCCATTCCATATTAAGTCAAGCATGCTTCGGAACGCCAAAATTCATAAATGTTATTTGTGTATTTTTGTTTGTTTAAGCACAAAGAGTGTGCACTTGGAGATTGTTAGCCAACTAACGGTTGAAGCTTTCGTAGCGGCGTTTACACGGTTTATATCACGGCGAGGTCTTCCCTCATTGGTTCGGTCGGATTGCGATACTAACTATACGGGCACGGATAAATATTTACGGGAATTGTACCTTTTCTTACGGGATAACCAAGCAAAAATCGATCGAGAATTCGTCAAAAACGACATTAAATGGCTTTTCAACGCTCCATCTAGTCCAAACCACGGCGGACTATTCGAAGCGGCGGTTAAATCGGCAAAAACTCACGCCAAGCGTGTACTCGGTGAAACTCGGTTGACGTTCGAAGAACTCACCACGTTCTTCACCAAGGTGGAGGCCGTGATGAACTCGCGACCGTTGTGTCCTCTCAGTACGGACCCGGCGGACTTGGAGATATTAACTCCTGGACATTTTTTGATCGGTCAGCCTCTAGTGGCACTTCCCGAATATCCGTACACGGAGGTCAGTGTGTCTCGGTTGTCTCGGTTTCAACAAATACAAAAGATGTCACAACATTTTTGGAACCGGTGGAAAAATGAATATCTTCATACGCTTCAACAACGCTTTAAATGGACCTCGCATACGGAACCTCCTAAGTTAGATGACTTAGTTTTAATTAAAGAGGATAACTTACCACCTCTTCACTGGAGACGTGGACGGTTAGTTAAGCTTTTACCGGGTAAGGACGGGATCATACGGGTTGCCGAAGTCAAAACCCAAAATGGAGTCATGTTGAGACCCATCTCAAAATTGTGTAGGTTACCTTTAGGTAATTAGTAACCAAGGCGGGCTTGGTTAGGTGGGGGGATGTTCAGGCATTGTAATCTTTTAATATGTGGGTAAGTCACATATCTGCGATGGACCGGCGCATGAAGAAAATTGAGGGTAGTTCCCACACAAGCGCGCGCTGTTCACCCTAACCTGGTTTCCCGGTCGGACGTGTATTTCGGTACTAGCGGAACTAAATGTCCAAAAGTTACGAATTTGACAGTATTGTGAGATATATACCTATATGTGAACGATTGTTACGGTTATGTGTTGACATTTATGTGCAATAGCTGGCCAGCTCGGACATCAGAACCCAGATTAAGGAGTGATCTGGAGTAACGCGCGGTACGTGCCTGAAAGGTGTGGCAACGAGCAGACCAAGGTGAGTGGCTTGTTTCATATTGAGAGAGTGCAATGCCTGTGACGATAAAACCCGGGAAGAACTAGAAAAACCAGGACCGCATCACTGACTTATCGAAGGGTTCCTTACACGAACAGAGACTTACACGAAATTAGACGTCAGTACCCAAATAACCCAATCATCTCAGAATGTATCGAAAACTACTACAATTTGATAAAGTCCGCGACGCTACAGGCCAAGCAAAACTACATCCAAAATAAGCTGAAAGGTAGTACAAATCCAGCAAAGGAGATTTGAAAAGTGATAAATGACGAAGTGGGCACTAAAACTAGGTCACATTACATAAGACTCAAGGATCCAATAGCTAAAGCGATCGTACCAGATGTTGAGGTCCCTGGTATATTCAACACTTATTTTATTGACATAGCTACTAAATACACGATTGCTAGTGACCAGTCCAGATGCAGACATTATCTCCGCAACCACCTGCGCGACCAGGATGTGCCCACGTTCACTTTGCCGATAGTAACACGTGACACTTTAGACGAAGTGCTGCGGTCTTTATTAAAAACGCGTACCCTAGTTGACACTTATTTCGTTAAATATTATTTTATATATATGGCCCATTATATCAGATGTATTATTAGTATTAATAAATATAATATTCGAAACCGGTGTTTACCCCGACGTGCTGAAGAGTACCAGAGTGTGTCCTGTCTTCAAGGGAAAAGGGGACAAGAATGACATAAATAATTATAGGCCCATTACAATAGTTTGGCACTATTTCAAAAATAGTCGAGTCCATCCTTTCGTCACATATCATGACGCACCTTGAAGAAAATGACTTGCTTACAGACCGTCAGTTCGCATATAGGCGGAAGGTTTCGACAACCACAGCGGCACACAAAATATTCGACTGCATTGTTTCCGCTCTGGATGACAAGTACAAGGTGGCGGGTATTTTTTGTGACTTGTCCAAGGCTTTTGATGTAATCAATCATGAAATGCTCCTGGACAAGTTGAAACACTATGGCATTCAGGATACCAGCCACCGAATACTCTCATCTTTTTTGTCAGACCGGAAACAGGTAGTGAAGTTGTCTGCAAGCGGCAAAAGACTGGTTTCTGAGACTGGTGACGTGCGTTTAGGGATTCCTCAAGGATCCGCATTAGGAAATACCCTATTTTTCATAATCATAATCATAATCATAATAGTTTATTTGCATAAAAACAAGCGTGTAAAAGGTGTTATAATTATGACAGATCGCATCTTGTTTTGCCAAGGCTGGCGTACAAATATTTTGTTTTAGGCCTAAGTACTATATTAAAATTCGAAATTTACCATTACAATTTGCATTTGTTTAAGTATTCATTGACGGAGTAATAACAATGTTCGACTAAATAATCAAATAACCTTTTCTTAAATGTACTGAAAGGCAACTCTTTAAATGTATCAGAGAGAATATTAAATATTTTGATAGCCATACAGTATGAGTTTTTGCGAGACAGCGCTAAATTGGTTTTTGGTAAATCTAATTTATTTCTGTGTGTGCCTCTCTTGGACTTGGTGGCTCTTACATTAAACAGGTCTATGTTTTTTTTTACAAAGATACACATTTCAAATACATACAGACATGGGAGAGGTAATATACGTTTAGATTGGAAAAGCGGTTTGCAGTGCTCCAAAAAATCAGCTCCACATAAAGTTCTGATACATTTTTTTTGGATTCTAAAAATAATTTCAGCATCTGAAGAGTTTCCCCAAAGTATGAGTCCGTCCGTCCGTTTTAATATTTATCAATGACCTTCCAACCACCATTATAGCCGGCCTTTCTGTGCTGTTTGCAGATGACACAACAGTGGTGGTAAGTGCGCGCTCGTATGAACAGTTAGGCGCAAAAATACATGACGCTTGTGAGCAACTACAGAGTTGGTTTTCAACGAATGGGTTGCTTCTGAATGTTGCGAAATCCAATGTCATGATATTTTCGGGCCACAGTCTGACTGTTCCTCCGAGCGTGCCTAACAATTCGATGCCTATATGCGAAAAGTGCAGGTTCCTTGGCTTCACTCTGGACTCTAACCTGAACTGGAAGTGCCATGTTGACGAACTGTGTGGTAGACTGATTAGTGCGGTCTTTGCGTTGCGAAAATTGAAGATGCTCATCTCTGATGATGCACTAAAACAGGTGTATTTTGCACATTTTCACTCCCTAATGTCGTACGGTACTCTCATATGGGGAAACTCCACGGATGCCAACAGAGTGATGCTAATGCAGAAACGTGCTGTACGCACATTAGTTGGAGTGAAACCTAGGCACTCATGCAGGGATCTCTTTGTGACGCACCGCATAATGACGCACTACTCACTTTACATATATGAAGTCATATATTATGTGAGAAAGAACATATCTACGTTCGCCCACGTGCACACGGTCGGCAAGCAGCTCCGCCACTCTGGGAGTATAAGAACAGTGCCGCGTCGCATGGCGCTTGCAGGGAAGAACCCGCGCGTCATTGGGACCACCTTCTATGAGCATCTGCCTTCCGACCTCAAAAATGAACCATCTGACGAAGCATTTGGTCGCCGGCTAAAAAACATTTTGTTGGACAATCCATTATACTCGGTAAATGAGTATATGTACCTTAAGTTGTGACTGTTGTTTGTAATTGTATGTAAGTGTTTTATTCTTTAACTTTTGACATATTACTTGTATGTAATATTTAAATTTTATATTTTAATATTGACATATTTTTTATTATTGATAATGTTATTATTTGTTTGCATACATATTTGACGATCTTAATGTATCTTACCTTGACATGACATGCAATGTATATGTAAATTTATTTTGAGAAATAAATACTATACAATACAATAATAAGTAAATTATATTGACTGACAGTAAGAATTCGTGACTATTCCCCTTTTAATAACACGACACAAAATCAAATGCAGTAAAACAGATCATGAAAAAATAAAAAGGCAAAACAAAAATTAAGAATAACTAAAAGAGACAATTTTCATGCAAATCTTAACTTGCCCTATATTCCTAGATTTTAAAATAAATAATTAAGCCGCATACACATCCTACCTACCCGTGCCTAAAGACGCCCTTTTCTGCTTGAACCGGGTTCCTACAGTCGGAGCCAGCTCAAGGATAGGATAAAGGATTTTGGAAGGGGGATCCCCCCGGCAGTGAAGTACACACATCCGTTCTTGGACAAAGGTCTGTTGGAATTCCCGGGTCAGGACAGCCTCGCCGCTCATGCCAACTCGTGGCCTCTTCAATGTGTATTATTACCGGCGCATGGACAAGCAAGTTCAACAACCCGAAAGTCGTTGGCAGATCCGCTTGAAGATCTGCACCGCCTTTCGGCGTGTAAGCCAAACATGTAAGCTACTACATTGCTGCAATAGCCACACGTTTGTATATAGGGGGTCCATATTGGCTCATACAAAATTCTTATTCCGATTTTTTGTTTTACTACCGATTTGTATTCATAATAATCACTCTTCATAATTTTTTTTCCTTATACTTTTTTTGTTCATACATTTTTATTACTACCAACGGAGCAGGGACTTAGAAATAGAAGGGTGATTCTTCGCTCATCGTCTACTATATGTAAGTATTAGTTAAAAATATGTTCATTTCTGGCGCTTCGCCGGCCGCTACCGCGGCACGCTCGCTTCGCTCGCTCGGCTCGCGCGCTGTAGGGTCGCAATTCTACCTAACACTCCTCCTCGCTTCGCTCGTCGTCGTACCTAACGGAGACCTTCGTTATGAATTAGAATGATTAGGAGTTTCGATCGTTAGTATCAGAAAATATATGAAAACAAATATTAGTATAAACAAGGTGTATAATTAGTGATATTATGAAATCTGATGATTATCAGTTTCGATCGTCAGTAATAAAAAAAATTATGTACAATGATCATTAGGTTGTAAAATTGTATGAGATACATTTTCGGAGTTCCAATAATCTAATTTGCAATTTTATATGAACTTTGGCGCACCCGTATATAGGTGTTGGGATCAAATAGTATGCATTAATATAGGATAAACCCGCTGCCTGCAACCCAGACTCAGGTCACAGCCTGGTAAACCAGAGTTAAAGGTGTCTTGACGACAGCAGGTGGGATACTTGAATGCTTTAACGGATTCCTATGACTACGTTAAATAAATTTAACGTCCTATCAGGGTTAGGGATTTATACTCATCTAATTGGTTCCAATTCTCCGTCCAGGCACTACTTTGCTTCAGAGATGCTCTCCGGCAGCGCTTCGACCTCTCCCATCAGACGTTCAAAAGATCAATATACTACCACATTTTTCGTATTTATACTCATCCCATTTCCCTCTCCCCTTTTCGTTTTATTTCATTTTTTTCTTAGCGACCAACATCATTGACCCTTCAGTAATAACGTCCTTCCATAGTAGCAATAACGAAATTAACGTTTAGTTAATTTGTAACAATGAGCTTCCCTATCAGCAATAACGAGTTATTGCTGCAGCAACGTCGCAATAACGACTCGATATTCCTTGTTAAAATGGTCGCTGTAGATTAGCAACGAAAGTATTATATGGACAAGCCTGATTAAATTCCGAATACAACGTATTTAATTAACGTAGCTAGTTTTGCTCTTTTATATTACCACCATCTAAACCACCTAAAACTGTGCCAATGTCCAGTATCTTTTCATGTGTTAAAATGTTCATGTACCTTGTTCAGAATCAATCGTTTAATCTATACCATCTTGACAAATAAACGAACAAAAAGTAGTAGATTGTACGTCATTTATCTATTTTTATATTTCTTTATTGTTTTAAATATATTGTTCACTTATAATTTGCTTAGATAACAAAATATATAAAAGTGTTCAGGTGATTAATTATAAAATAATAAACTCAATACTTTAACACAATTATTTTAATTACAAAAATTACGATTACAGAGTTACCTTTTCCGTTTTTGTACAGATTTTCATAATATTTGGTTGCTTCTTTCACTAGACCCTTTCTATTTGTTATTTTATCACCGTTGCCTCCTCTCAAGGAGATTATCCACTCTTTATGTTTGGTTAAGCGTTTTTCAGATTTCTTTACAGAACCTCTAAGTTTAAGTTCTTCTTCAATTATATCATATTTAAGTCGACTCTTGTTCTTTTTAATAGTCTTTTTTATTTTATGATATAACTTCGTCAGTCTCTTTCTATCTTTTTGAGATCTATTTTTCTTTGACTTTAAGAGCGTTCTTTCCAGCATCAATTCTTCCAAGTGTTCATTGAAAATGATTTCGTTTTCCGTTTTTTCCTTGAGTTTTGGTAGATGTTTTAAACTTTCTTTTATGTTCTTTGTTAGCTCTGAGTATTTTTGTTGAGTACTTTTAGTTTCAGTATTGTGTTTTTGATGTATTTCCGAAAAACAGTTTTTTATGCTTTCTTTCTCTATAGGGTTTAGCTGGGATTTCTTGAGACCGAATGATTTTCTATCTTTTTTCCAATTTTGTTTCAGATTGTACTCTATTCTTAAAAGCCTGTGGTCTGTGCTGAATACTGTGTCAATAGCCTGTATGTTTCTTATTTTTCCAATATTGTTAGTCAAGATATAATCGATCTCGTTGTGAGTTTGGCCGTCTGGCGATATCCATGTCCATCTTTTCTTTGTCTTTTTATTGAAAAATGTATTGACTATGTATAGCTAATTTTCTAGGCAGTATTGTATCAGGATTTCACCACGTTCATTTCTATTTCCAAATCCCCATTTACCAACGGCTTTGTCATCATCTAGAGTCACTTGTCCTACTTTAGCGTTAAAATCTCCCAGTATAAGGACATTCTTACTTGATTTCTGTAACGCATTATTTAAATCATTGTAGAATTTTTGATGTTCTTCATCGGATGCTTTTTCTGTAGGTGAGTAAGCTTGTATTAAAGATATACGTTCGTTCTCGAATTTCAAATCTAGTCTTGCGACTCTATCTGAAAAAGGCATGAACTCTTCTATGTTTGATTTCAAGTGGTTTTTTATCATAAAACCAACACCGTTTGTACCAGGTTTTATTCCTTTGAACATCAATACGTAATCCTCATATTCAAAAATTTTTGTTCCTTGTTTCTTGATTTCTGACAAACCTAATACGTCCCACTTTATATTTTGTAATGCATACTCGAGTTGATTTTTTCTATCTTCAGAGACAAGAGAGCGTATGTTGAAAGTTCCTATGTATAAATGTGTATTTGTTTCTTTGTCCTTCCTGATGGAGGGTTGCGGTCTAATGCTCCCACGGCGACCACCCGGACTGGGAGATGTATTCGTGTTTATAGATGTTTGGTTATGTATGGAGGGGCCTACCGTATCTCATATTGTAGATGTTTTCGTATTCGCATTGCTTTGGGTTGCACTCTTCTCATTCTGATGCATGTAATCTAAAAGTGTACTGCTTCCTTTGAGTTTCTTGGTAGGATAAGCTCTAGCTGTGTTACTATTTTTGTCTTCTGCGGCAGGGGGAGAAGAGGATGGTGCACGTTTTCTATTTTTCTCAGTTATTATGATTTTATCATAGCGGATAAAAGCCTTCTGTCCTTGCTCGAGATGTTTTTTTAGCTGAGGCTTGAGTTCTTCTCTTATTTTAAGTATTTTTGGCGGGAATTCTTGCTATACATAGAGATCTGTACCGGAGAACATCTTCTTGTTTTGAAGAATTTTTATTTTTGTGCCCAGGGTGGTGAAGGTTACTGCGATTGGTCTAGGTTTGCTGCCTTTTTTCCCTATTCTCCTTACGGCTTCTACTTCACTGTCTTTTACATTTATTTTCAACTTGTTGTTTATTGTTTGTAGAAGCTTAGCTTGCATCTGCAGGTATGGTACGTCCTCATCTTCAAATCCAAAAAATACTAAATTTCTCTGGACCGCTCTTTTTTCCAATTCATCTATCCTTTTTTCTTGACTTTCTAATTTTTGGTTTGATTTTCCGCACGATATACAGCTACGAAAAGTACCACTTTTTGAGCAACTGTGTTAAAAAATACGTAACGATCCCTAGGGTAGTTGTAGCATTGGTTAAATTAAAAACAGGCTTTGAAAAAAATACGTAACTATACATGGCAAGGTACTACAAGGAGAAAAGTAGCTCGGACTAAAAATATGTTTACTTAATGTCAAATAATGAAATAAAAAATTGACGAATCCTGTCATCGGGCAAACAATAAACATTTATAAATTCATTTTCTTATTGAATATGAACAATTTATGGATTAACAAAATGCAAATATTAGTAGGGTAGTCCTGTTATTTGTGGATGACGACCACGGTGAAAACAAGCAATTCACTTGTAATCCAAGGAACTAGGGAACTATTATAGTTTACTTTACATGTTGGACCGAGATGAAAGCAAGCAACTACCTAAACCAAGTAGAAAACGAGTATCATTGCTTCGACTTACTTGATTCTAACTTGGTTGTAGGCGACATACTTGAATTTAGCTTAGTATTTTTATCAAATTGAGTTACTTGAAAAAATATTTGGCGAATAACTAAAAAACTATGTACAAATAAAATAAAATAAAAATGTAGGTATTTGCTGCAGCAACGTCGCAATAACGACTCGATATTCCTTGTTAAAATGGTCGCTGTAGATTAGCAACGAAAGTATTATATGGACAAGCCTGATTAAATTCCGAATACAACGTAATCAACCCGTCAAGCGATCGGCCTTTGATTCACACAAGTTCACGAAATGTCCAGCTGATTTTCGAGATATTTTGTTTTTCTGTTTGAGTTTAGGAAAAGGTGAATTGTTTCCGATTGGTATAATTATATTTTAAGATTGATATATCGATGGAAAGATAAAAGAACAGACAATGCACGTAAAAAGGAATACAGATTATTGACTTACGTTTTACTGATGATAATAAATTATTTGTTTAGGTTTTGATATTTTTTTCATCCGATCGGTTTATTCTTTGACACACTGCACTAAATATATTGCCACATTTCACTTTTCTATTGCATAATTATTACCATTATAAGTTTACGCGTCGAATTCATCAATTTATTTATCACTAGACACATAAACAACATCACAAAAAATATTTGTTTACGGAATCGTAACGAGCGGCGCGGGCGGCGGCCATTACCGTCACATTACTGGTTTTTTCCGATCGCGCGCGCTCCGCCGCGCCACTTGTGCCTACTCCCCAGTACCGCCAGTAGAAAAATCGTAATGCGATAAATATTACGTCAACGAATATAAAAAATACAGATTTTATGTGACTATGTGCCGTGCCCTATAATTAAAGTAAAGTAAAATACGTTATAACGTTTGCAAAAATAAATATTTAGTTAAGAAGAGGTTTATATGAAAAAAATATTTAAATACAAAGATTATGCTGATAAAATAATTTTTATATTATAAAAATAAAAATAAGCATTTTTATTTCGTTTGTGGATCTGGAATGGAATAGAGATGGAAACTTATTAGATTTATTGTATGATTAGTAAAATTTCGTTCTTTGTTACATTTTACGTTTGATTTGACTTTGAAGTAAAAAGTTTATAATCTTGATTGGACACATTGGTTTTTTGGAGTTTTTGGTAATTTTGTGGCTGTGCCTACCCCACTCTGGGGAATGAAGGCGTGAGTTTATGTATGTATGGACACGTAAACTTTATTGATTACCTATATTGTAATTACTGAATTTAGGCCAGCTGTCATTATTTTGTGTTCTACTTCAAACGTCATTTGTTATTATCTTGTATACCGTATATCGTGTATATCGTATTTGTTTAGAAAAGTGTTTATTTATCTTCTATTGCGATCTTTATATTAGAAACACTACACAAACTAGATACAAAATAATCCTTAGTCCTTGCAATGAGAAGTGCAATTTAAATTTTTGCAATTTAACACTTGGCGCCTAGTTCTTGGTTTGTTCGAGATCCATCTCTTTTCAAGATTCTAAATGAGGCGGCATGATAGTTTTTCATACATTCTCTAATAGAGATGGATTTCGATCGAATCTAGAATTGTCCCATTGGGGCGGTAAAACAAATAATGCCTTATAACGAAGGTAGCACATGTCGAAAATGAGGTAAATCTGAGGCTTTCTTTGCTAACACCCATAGCAAGTGCACAATTTTATTGTGATTTACTGCCCGCGTAGCAGGAGGTAAATGCTACTTACTGCCCGGGGTAGCTAAAAATTCATATTTTAGCAGGAATCGAACCTGCATGGTAGTAATACCATAAAACAGATCAGGGGGTTAATTACGTAAGAAACCAACGCGTTGGCATCGTTTTGAAATGACAGATGTACTATGAACCTTTATAACGCCCCAGTCGGCTCTGGCCGACAACGGAAAGTCGTGCCACTGACGCCACGTCAGCTACAGCGGACACAAAGTTTAACATCAATATCAAGTTTAATAAAAAAATTACAAGAAAATTAATGGAGTTTTATGATTGCTTTGCAAGTCTATATTAGTCTAAACCTAAAATACATTGTTTATAATAGCAGAATTATGAATAAATCCACTTTCTGTGACTCTGTGATTTAATACAGTAATTGTCACTGCTTACTACGCCAACGATGGCTCCAGCCGACACATAGTGATGTGACCGCCCGCTGCGTTTTATGTTTGGAAAAGTGTAAGAATAACTATTACAGAGTCATTTTATCCATGATAAATTATTAAACTACATAATCCAAATTTATCATAAATTACGTAAATATTATATAACAATGGTATCCCATATACTTTGCACGCAGAAATGGTAAAATAATAGTTCACCATTTAGTTAATAATAACAATCGACAAACAGGTTTTGCACACCTCAAGTAAACAAGTGCTTATCAGTGTCCTATGCGCCCCCGTCGGCTGTAGACGCTAATCTGTGACGTCAGAGGCGCGAAATCATCTTGAATAGTGTTGTGCAGTGTCGACGAAATGTGTGAGGAGTCTTATCGTACGGAGAAGTTGCTGCGAATTTTACTAGGTGTTGATAACGCCGACGATGAAATTCCAGAATTTGTATCGGAACAAGTTGAAATAGATTATTTCGAGGGAAGTCTATAAATTTTATCTAAATACTTAATAGATTCATAATAGAATAAAAATATTAGCCATCTACGGAGCTGATTTGTACCAACCTGTAATGTAATTTCACACTTGTAATGTAATTTTATTAACTAAGCATAAGAAAATATAAATATGAAAATTAATTTTATTTAACATCATTTGGTAATCGAAAATGGACCGACCAATGCTACATTATAAATAATTCTAGTACCTTTACGAAATAATTTCTAGGGCCATAAAACTTCCTTATCTCTCGCTCACACTTACGGGGCTTATGGAGCAGCATAGCTAAGTACTAATAATAAGACTATTCTTTGTACAAAATCTGCCACAAAATTCGCTAACAAAGGTCGGTCAGGTAAAACCGCGGTTTAAACTAATAATTATTAACAGTTGAGCTCACAATCAGGGTTTTAATTGTTGCCGCTATTGCTCCCGCGGTTTTTCCCGTTTATTGATACGGGCAATTCTCAAAATGTTCAGACGAGCAACATTTTTATCTTACGGAAATGTGTGGCAAAACTCGTCGTTCATCATAAATCATTAATCATTACACTTAAAAAACGCAATTTTATTTGGACTTTAATATTATTAAGATTCTTACTCAAAGATATCGATATGAAATTTAATGCCTTACACAGTTCCTCAACTCTAGTATTATTACAATTTCCATTGCATGTGACGCCCGTGTCGGCCAGAACCGTCAACACGTGACGTCATCACCTCGTACAAAAGCAAGTAGTATTGTGAATCTGTTACTAAATTAAAATGCATGTCGTGCGATCATTTTGGTGTTTTCATACTTTATTGTATGTTTATAATGTTAATAAAATATGAAAAAAGTACATTATAGTGAAATATTTGTTAAAGTTTTCCGATAGTACTCAAATACACATACATTACATAGAGTCAATTATGGTATCGATATTTCGTTTTGGAATCACTACGTTTTTCGAGATCGACTTGTACGTTTTTGTTGTGGCGTCCGGTAGGCAGCGTTTTGTTTTGCAGCTTGACGTTCAAAAGGTGAAGCAAGTGTAAAACGAAAGCTATTCTGGGCCCTTAGCCAAGATGCATTACGCTAACTAGCGTTTCTGTTCGTTTCGTTTTTAAACCAATCGCGTCACTGGTAGATCACGTGACTCTTCGTATGACGTGATCTACCAGTGACACGATTGGTTTAAAAACGAAACGAATAGAAACGCTACTTTGCGAAATGTATCTTGGCTAAGCAAGGGCCCTGACGCGTTGATTTTGCACATAACCAGCCCACAGGCGAGTAATAGAATACACATAAATTTCAGCAGGAATCAAACCTGTGATAATTGCTATTAGGGATGCATTTGATATAAAATAATAAAACAAATACAAATTTTGGATTTATAAAAAAAGTATAATAAAAAAAAACATAAAAAAAAGCTGAAGCTTTGGCGGTGAAGTGGCGCGCTTCGGTGTGGATTCTGAAAAAATACAAACATCCTTTTGTAAATTAATTACATATTATGTATGAATGGATAACACACAAACACTTTAAGTTGAATGTTAACAAAGCGTACTTGTTCACACTTCTGGTAATCTTCTGATCCTAGAATCTTACATATTACAGAATATTGCAATCTAAATAAAAAATAATATTTAGACTGCATTACTCAGTAATTTATAAGATTCCAGCTACCTTATGTTAAAGAATAGAAAGTGAGATTGCCCAAAAAATTGAGTGGACCTATGTTTTATTGTAAATTCGGTTGTCGGGGTAATGAGAGCAATGTATGAAGAGCAACAGGCGCAAAGGCACTTTTGTATATCAATACGAATGGTCGGACAACTTTACATGAAACTAGTTTTCCCTATGAGTTTATATTGGAATGCCTTTATTACATTACAGTATAACCTCACGTTAAGAACAAAAAAAAAAGGCCCTACCCCCGCCCACCTACAACCCACCCTCCCCGTGAATTCTGCCTAATATTTTCTGATACTGTTAGTAAATACCTGGTATTTACCAAACGGCATCACTGACAATTGAACTGTTTATTAAAAAAATGAATACTTAAGAACGTTGAACACATTTGCAAAAACAACTCAGGCACATTGAAAGACAATAAGACAGGGAAGACAAGAGACAAAGGAAAAGTGATCATTTTCTACGCGATTTGCGTTCTTGAATTGATCTACCAGGCATTTGCTGAAGAGAGTGCCAATCACTCCAACACTGTTCGGGACACATGAATTCATCGCAGGTAACGCATTTCAAATGTGTCATTTTTCTTATGTCTCTCCGACTGCAGATATGACAACGTTTTCGCTCCGTAGATGAAAAGTATTTGGGAACGTGTACTATATCTCGTCTAAGCCGCATGATTTCAGCAACAGGAGCTGAAATCTCTCGTGAAAATGGGGGCACGTAGGCTGTCACGAGAGAATTAGCCAGCTGGTAACGAAAATCACGGTGCAAGATCTCAGGCATATTACGACGCTTCAAAGAGCTCAACAGCAAAACGAGAGCGTTGTGCACACTGACGTTCAGCAACCTTTTGAATATTTTCATATACCATTTCACGCATCTTTTTCTTTCCAACAAATACATTGAGAGTTTTTGGTCTTTAAGATCAACAACTCCCATTGTATTGTTATAATCCCTTACTGCGACGGGCTTTAAGAGTTCACGTCCTGCCTTTCTTCCTACATAGGTCTCCGCGTTGTGGAAAGTAGATATCATTACCACCATTTTAGTATCTTTCCATGCGATGCATGAAACGTCACCAGAATGACGAGCAATGATAGTCCCCTTCGGCACGTTCTTTGGAGCCTTTGCGATATCCTTTGGTACATTCTTGCGGTTTGCACGCAACGTCCCTAAACAATCAAACCCCAAACTCTTAATATACCGTGTCAACGCTGGGGAATTATAAAAATTACCCATCGTGACGCAGTGACCTCGACGTTCGAGACTTTTTAATAAATTCAGTACCACTTCGGTACTCTTGCCAGCCAAGAGCGTACTAGGAGCCACGGTATCGCGGCTATCAGAATTTTTCCCCGTGTAAATTTCGAACTTATACAAATAGCCAGTCCTCGATTCGCAAAGCTCAAATGATTTTATGCCGAAACGCGCAGCCTTCGACCTTATTGCTTGAACCCAGGCCAGGTGGCCCTTGAATAAGGTGAACGACTCGTCTATTGCAATGTCCTGGTCAAGATTATATATGTCGGAGACAGGGTGCGGTGGCTGCGAGGCGGCTGCGGCTGGATGTGTCAGGAATCTTCAGGATATGGCCAGATATCTTGGTCTCTAGTTGAGTGAGGGTCGAAGCAAAGAGAACACAAAATAGACGTAGGTAGGTTTATTTCCTTGATGGACATTAAAATCGATACATTTTGATCTTCACTGACTTTAATTAACAGTAACACGTCAAGGTTAACGTAATAACAGTGTAGCCCTACCAGTCCCACCACCAACCCATGGTTCTGCCTTCCTCGCGGCATAACTGACCGAATCTCGGGAGATGCGCGCAATACTTGCTTAGGCTCTTTCTCACGCGCACTTTCTTCACTCCCTACATACGTAACTTGAAACGAAGAGCAGTTCCATCCAGAGGTGTTTACTGGACGGTTTCCCAAGTAGAAGTGTTTCTTGGATGGTTCCAAAGCAGACGTCCTCACTCGACGGACTCTCAAGTAGCAGTGTGTTGCCGTCGCACTGGAGCGACCACCCAGGCTCTGTCGAGCGCGCCAAAAAGGTTGTAGCGGGCGTTGGTGTCGCCTTCCGGTGGCACAGTTGTTCCGTTGAGCTCCTATACTAATGTCAATCTCCGACACTGCCATCCTGCGACGACACACGTCCTCGTGTGTTAATCTGAAACAATACATCGCCAAAGCAGTACCACTCGGCCTTTCCTGACATACATCAAATACGTTCGGAAAGCCTTTTATATCACGAACATCGTACTCGTATTACTAAGACCACAAAGACAGTTTGTGGCGACACACAAAGTCATAGGTGCCACAGAGGCTGGTTAGTGTCACAAAGACCAGTCAATGCCAAAAACTCTGGTTAGTGCCACACAGGCTCGTCAGTGCCACACAGGCTCGTCAGTGCCACACAGGCTCCTCAGTGCCACACAGGCTCCTCAGTGCCACACAGGCTCCTCAGTGCCACACAGGCTCGTCAGTGCCACACAGGCTCGTCAGTGCCACACAGGCTCGTCAGTGCCACACAGGCTCGTCAGTAATGTCCAGTCAGTGTCTCTTAAATGAAGTAAACCGAGTAATAAACATGCACAATGTAAGGCCTTGGCTATGTCTCACCAGCAAGACACACACTTGCTCTTACGTACACCCAGGTACACTCTCTCAGTGTCCAAGTACGCACACGCGTCACACTCACACAGAGTGTCAGAGTCCACAACAAAGTTCTCCAACGAGAACCAACCTCCGTCGAAGCTATTCGCTTACAGCTACGACATAGCATCTGAACGGTTAATTAACCATTAGCCGAACCGAGAACCCACTTTAACAAAAACACTGTTCCAGACGACTCAAACAACAAATTTTACGTCAAGTGGTACTTAGTTTTATCAAAACGTAATTAACGTTGACGGTAGGTACAGTTACCAACGTACAGGGTCAGTAAGCGCTATTTTTATTTGCAACAGAAACAATACGGGTAGTTTGAAAACCGAGTGGTAAAATAGTCTCAATAACCTCAATAACTTTTTAAGATGATAATAAGATCCGATAACGATTATTTTCGTATGAAATGTGGGTAGCATTCAAAAATAATGACCCAGTCTATTTCAAACCATCATTAAGTTTAAATCATAGTGACAGCGACGCAAAAATAAAATTGCATTGTTCTATTACGCTAATGCGACATAAGATCGTTTAATGTACTTCTAGTGTTTAAATCATTTTCGAACAAAGGAACACGCACGGACGCCAGCTGAATTAACTATCGAAAGTCCGGCGAATCGCGCAGATGCGTAACGGAAATGGCTTCAACAATTCAAAGTGTTCTTAAAAGCGTCACGAGTGTACAAATTAATCAGTTCGAATGCGGCGTGTTTACTACACAAGTCTACAGCGAAAACACAGTGACGATGTTTCTTAATTAATTGAAAAGTTTGATAATCACTTCGGAATCAAAACGAACACGTTAACACACCGTGTCCATATCAAAAGAACATTAGTACTGGAATCATAATAAACAATGTACGACTCACCAAAGTATTAGAGTGTTCCTGACGGTGGCTGTACTATGCAGTACACAGGTTTACACGGTGCTCGGCCTGTGGTGCAGTGCAGTCTCCCGCAATACAGAATGATGCAGTGTGCAGGCGCCTTGCCCTTCAAGCATACGATTGCACTGCCGCTGGTCTGCTGAGATTGAATGGCGCTAGCTGGAACCGACGTTTACGGCGCTTTCTTCATATTCTTGCTTCTCAAACAGCTTTCAGCCTGCTTACGTGTGTTTATGTATCAGTGCCTTGCACTTAATAAAACAATTTTATCTCTTCCTGTGTTTTCTTTCTTCAACGATGCGTCTACCCTCATTTATTTCAAAGTTCACGATCTTCGCAGTAAATAAGTCTCATTTGCTCGACCACATGTCCTCGTTATTCTCATGTGAGGCATGCTGAACGTATCCCACTTCTGATGTCGGAGAACATGGGGGGCAGCTGGGGGCGGCTGGGGCTGGCTGTGTCAGGAATCTTCAGGATATGGCCAGATATCTTGGTCTCTAGTTGAGTGAGGGTCGAAGCAAAGAGAACACAAAATAGACGTAGGTAGGTTTATTTCCTTGATGGACATTAAAATCGATACATTTTGATCTTCACTGACTTTAATTAACAGTAACACGTCAAGGTTAACGTAATAACAGTGTAGCCCTACCAGTCCCACCACCAACCCATGGTTCTGCCTTCCTCGCGGCATAACTGACCGAATCTCGGGAGATGCGCGCAATACTTGCTTAGGCTCTTTCTCACGCGCACTTTCTTCACTCCCTACATACGTAACTTGAAACGAAGAGCAGTTCCATCCAGAGGTGTTTACTGGACGGTTTCCCAAGTAGAAGTGTTTCTTGGATGGTTCCAAAGCAGACGTCCTCACTCGACGGACTCTCAAGTAGCAGTGTGTTGCCGTCGCACTGGAGCGACCACCCAGGCTCTGTCGAGCGCGCCAAAAAGGTTGTAGCGGGCGTTGGTGTCGCCTTCCGGTGGCACAGTTGTTCCGTTGAGCTCCTATACTAATGTCAATCTCCGACATATAATTTTTGAAATTTTGTCCCTAAATGACTGAGGACTGGCGCGAGTTTCCGCAACTTTGCTGAAAGCACTGCCCCTTCGCTATACGACACATTCTGACTCACATCAGAGTTGTCAGTAAAGTGAAGGAACTTTGTTAGCAAAACGAAGCGGTTGAATGTCATCAATTGCCTAAACTTGGGCATGTCTAGGTAGCTGTTCGACTTCCAGTAATCAGGCAAAGATGTTCGTGGATCCAATCCCATTAATATAAGTATGATAAAAAACAAGTAAACCCAACGATGCATCCGAGATGAAGGTTTCAGTGTTCCTGCTGCTGTCTTTGCTTCGATCACTTGATCAGCATATTTATTGGTCTCCCTGGTTATAAGCTCCATGATGTCTATGATCTCAGATATCTATAAAGGCATCATAGGGATTATCGTAGTCTTTGATAGCTTCCGGAGTAGGACCCGAGAAAATCTCGTGAACACCCTGGAATGTATCATAAACTTCTTGCCAATCGAAATCAATAGATACGTTAGTCAATTGTTCGATAGCCTCATCCATTGCTCTCTCTACTGAATTTACAATATTACGAACAGGTTCATCCAGCTCTTCGTCTTCCGGGATATTCCTGTTCATAACACCAGTCGCAGCAATTTGATCCAGATTGAACTCATCGTCAAAATCTGAATCAAATTCACTGCCCCCGGCATTCGATCCTGCAGCATGCCTTTTCGATATTGCCGTCAGCCCCGATGTAGACGGGACAGCATCAACTATGTGTTGTGCAACAAGTTGTGATGAGCTATGGTCACCACTAGGCCCAGGTAGTGATGGCTCAGCCATTTGCACACTAGTGGTACTAACTACTTCTGACGTTACTATCTTGAAACGTAAAATGCCTTTAAGCAAACTGTATTCAAACACGAAATTGTATGTATGTACTTTTGTACTCTATTAGTTCTTGTGTATACAAGACGCTTTTAAATGAGAGCACACTGTGATGTTTCTCGCCGGACAGATATTTCACACAATATTACTTTTATGTTGTCCGGCAGCTTGAGCACGTCATGCTCGCTCAAAGGTCTTTGCTTACGGCGGCGTCGTTGATCGGGTCGCCACCTTCCCGAACATATGGTTGAGGGAGGCGATGGCTGAGATACGCGTCATACTCGTGAACGGATGCTGTTTGTGGGGTCCGGTCTGTTCACGTCTGCAAGGACTTTTTCAGTTAATTATTCCAGTTATGGCTTTTGACGAAGAGACCTCGTCGTGTTGTTCTCCTAGTCATTACATTTAGTGTAACGTATTTGACCTTACATTTGTAATGTTTTCATTTGGGCTAGTTCTAATAATTAATATTTGTTACTTTATTACCTTGTAATGTAACTTACTTTTAAGTATTATTGTATTTTATATTTGAAAAAATGACCTTCAGCTGGAGTTTCTTGCGGCGCTTCTTCTCCGCAATGATGGTCTTGTCCGAAGCGCTGGTAGATTCACTCTATATTACTGACGTGTAAAAGAGCCCGTATGTGGCCAATTTACTGAATAAATATTTGACTTTGACTTTGACTTTGACCTCACTACAACTTGAAACTAACACAAGATTGCTGCGTAAAAGCGGTATGAGCTCCGGGGAATAAACCGGCGGCGGCAACTCACTAATCCATTCCTTAATATAATCGTAGTGATCTACCAAAATTGCTTCGCCCTCCTCTTCGTCGATGCCGAGCGCTGCGGCTCGCTCTAACGCGCTGACACTACAAAATAAATACAATAAGGATAACATACATAGAATAATAATTATAATAGTAAATGACACGGAAACAGCGACGATCCAATCAAAAAACTTACTGAATGCTCTGCTCCAGCTCAAACCTCTTCTTTATGGACCCCCCGGGAGTTTTAATCAGCGGCACAGTGTCTTTAAAACGCATTGAACTCCCAGGGGTCTGCATTACACTAAATGCATTTAATAGCGGCCGAGATAGTCTGCAAAAAAAAAACCATCAATAAAAAACTCACTCACACACTCACTCATACACTCACTCACTCGCTCACTTAATCACTCACTCACTCACTCACTCACTCACTCACACACTCACATACTCACACACTCACTCACACACTCACTCACACACTCACACGGGTCCATATTGGCTCATAAAAAATTCTTATTCCGATTTTTGGTTTTACTACCGATTTGTATTCCTAATAATCACTCTTCATAATTTTTTTCCTCATACTTTTTTTGTTCATAACTTATTATTACTACCAACGGAACTCATAACAGACAGTTATCATATTTTTTTTATTAATAAACATTTGAATTCATAATAATCACTCTTCATATTTTTTTTCCTTATACTTTTTTTGTTCATACATTTTTATTACTACCAACGTAGCAGGGACTTAGAAATAGAAGGGTGATTCTTCGCTCATCGTCTACTATATGTAAGTATTAGTTAAAAATATGTTCATTTCTGGCGCTTCGCCGGCCACTGCCGCGGGACGCTCGCTTCACTCGCTCGGCTCGCGCGCTGTAGGGTCGCAATTCTACCTAACACTCCTCCTTGCTTCGCTCGTCGTCGTACCTTATGGAGACCTTCGTTATGAATTAGAGTGATTAGGAGTTTCGATCGTTAGTATCAGAAAATATATGAAAACAAATATTAGTATATAGTAGAATTTATTTAAAATGTCGGAATCCACTTAAGAGCTTATCTTCCAATGAATGGCTTTGTTATCTATTGTGAAGCCCGACCGCTAATTAGCAGTGCAAAATGAAACGCACAAATAACAACAGATTTCATATGAATAGCAACTTTACCGCTTAAAGAAGAAGGTTCAAATTGCAATGGCAATGCATTCGAGATAGTACTGTTTAAAATTTAAAGCGGCAGCCAGGTACTATTTTGTTTGTGTCAGTTACAGGGTGATTCAGGGATAGCTTTCTTATCTTAGTATATAGTAGAATTTATTTAAAATGTCGGAATCCACTTGAGAGCTTATCTTCCAATGAATGGCTTTGTTATCTATTGTGAAGCCCGACCGCTAATTAGCAGTGCAAAATGAAACGCACAAATAACAACAGATTTCATATGAATAGCAACTTTACCGCTTAAAGAAGAAGGTTCAAATTGCAATGGCAATGCATTCGAGATAGTACTGTTTAAAATTTAAAGCGGCAGCCAGGTACTATTTTCTTTGTGTCAGTTACAGGGTGATTCAGGGATAGCTTTCTTATCGTAGTATAGTACGCAAGCACGTCTGCATAGTTCTCAGTCGCCACCAAGTAACGACATTCCGTATTTTTGCCTACGTGCACGCGCCACGGCGCGCGATTTATGATGTTTCACGGAGTATCACTTTGGAGTTGGATTTCATAACATTTACACAAAAATATACAAAACTGTTACATGTATTGGCTTCCTATATAAATAATGTATAAAGTTATGTAAACTTTACATCATATTAGATGAAATAAACCTGTAAATTCAACGAATGACTTAACTGCACGCTTGCGAAAAATGATGTAATGAAAAGTTGGAGGCTTTTTTTATCACGATATTTTTCGAAATGCCTAAAACAATTAGCAGATAACTATGCCTAGCTTTTTTCTGAGTAATTTGATATAAGCAGCACTTTGATATCAAGCACACGACACACACACACACACATACACACACACACACACACACACACACACACACACACACACACACACACACACACACACACATACTCACACAATTACAAACAACGATACAGAGACGCAGTCAAAGTCATTATTATATATTATTTTAGTTTTTCTTATAAAGTAAAGCGGGTAATACTCGTATACATATATTATAAGGCTTAGCATTAGGTCTATTTTATAATACTGCACGGAGGAAAAATCTAGTTTCGTGTAACAGAATATTGTAAATTCTACCTGATTTTACTGTATTATATGTAACAACTATACGTTTTACACACATTAATATATAATTCTACTTCTGTACAACATAATTTCTAGTACCTATTACCATTTACCTAGTATCATAGGAAACAAATTTTGTGTAGTATACAACACCTGTTGTATGCTAAATGCATATTTTTACTCTGTAACTATTAGATGGTAACCACAACGATATCAAAGCCTTCGTGTACTAGAATATTTTAACTAAATATTTTTCTCCGTGTGTAATCTAACAACTTAAGTAATGTTATGTACCTCAACTGCAATCATATAAATAACTAACGACATAGGTTTTTACTGTACCCATAATTATATCTATAAGTAAACAGTGGATACCCTTTAAATATATTTTGTACTACGATTAGTGTTATTGGTCTTCACGAGACAGGCATGGCCTAGTGTGGGACCACTAGTTAAGAAGTTCGATGTACCCTTTTTCTTTTAATAAACAAATTTATTTTATTATTTTTTTTTATATAAAACAAGTCACAACAACTTACCTTTTTCGGTTAATATCCATTTTAGTTCTGCTTACACCGAACAATAAGGCGTCAATAATCGTAATGGCGGACGAGCATTATATCCTATAGGGCGATAATTTAGTTTTTATTATTTTTTCGCTGATTCAGATGCTTGATTTATGGGAAAAAAACTCCAATATGTTGCCAATTAAGTGAAAAATCAATAGGATTTTATTTTGTACACTGGCAGGGCCTTCGTTCATGAAATTTAAATTCTGCAATCACAGCGCTGTCCTACGCACAAATTAATGTCGTGCGCAGGACATTACCGGTCAAAATTTTCTACGCACAACTGTCGTGCGCCGGACACCTGACGGGTTAATTAACGTAGCTAGTTTTGCTCTTTTATACACTTCTCACCCGATTACCTGATCACTGTATTACCACCATCTAAACTACCTAAACCTGTGCCAATGTCCAGTATCTTTTCATGTGTTAAATGTTCATGTACCTTGTTCAGAATCAATCTGCTTAATCTATACCATCTTGACAAATAAACGAACAAATAATTGATAGTAGTAAGATAATGGTAATAGATTGTACGTAATTTATCTATTTTTATATTTCTTTATTGTTTTAAATATATTGTTCACTTATAATTTGCTTAGATAACTAAATATATCTAGGATAATTAACGTGTACCTATTAGTTGTTACACCATTGTACTAGTCCGATTATTTAATTTTCTAATTTGATATAAGTTAATTATAGTGAATGAGAAATATAAAAAGAAATTGTCGAAGCATATCCATACTAGGAATATTAATAAAAAAAAAAGATAAAAAATATTTATTCAGTAAGTAGGCCGCACGGGCACTTTTACACGTCAAAATCTACCAGCGCTTCCCAAGAGGAGACCACTGCTGAGAAAAAGCGCTGCAAGAAACTCAACAGTTAGTCATTTTTTAAATAAAAATATAACAATGTCACTACTTATTCTAGCATTATATAAAAATGTAAAAATAATATTAAATATCTGCGTAGTTTTGCAGGAAAACATGTCAGAATGACTACGAGAAAATGTATAAATATATATCACACAAAACAGTGTCTTCCTACATAAACCGTGTCCCCTAGACAAGATACAGCGTTTACATGATTTTTATGAGGTATGTACGAGTAGTAGGTAAGCTATTGAACATTAAAAATTAGTTAATTTTCTGGTTTAGGCCAAGCATTTTTGTCCGTTAGATAGTCCTCGACCCTATAGTACGCCTTTGATATCAACGACTTTTTCAAGTAATTTTTAAGTGCTGGAAGGGGTAACTCTAAAACTACGTCGGGTAATTTATTATAAAATGAATGCATTGACCTACAAATGATTTATATACTTTACGGACACGAAACTTTTTTACGGCAATTTTATTTTTATTCCTAGTATTTATATTATGTATATCAGAATTTTTAACAAAAGAGTCTAGGTTCTTAATAACATACATAATATTTTCATAAATATATTGGGATGCTACTGTTAAAATATTAATTTGTTTAAAAAGTTCTCTTAATGAATCACGGGAATTTAAGTTATATATAGAGCGAATGGCCCTTTTTTGTAACACAAATTAATTTGTATGTCAGCTGCTTTTCCCCAAACCAGAATACCGTATGACATAACACTATGAAAATAACTATGATAAACTAAGCGAGCTGTCTCAACATTGGTAAGTTGTCTAATTTTCCTAACGGCTTAAGCGGCCTTACTTAATTTGCCTGCTAGAACTGCTATATGGGGACTCCATTGCAAATTATTATCTATAGTTATGCCTAAGAAAAGTGCCTTATCTACCATTTCTAAACACTCGCCATTAAGAAAAATACTAGAATTTACCGGTTTAACATTAGGCAAAACGAACCTAACACATTTAGTTTTCTTAGCATTGAGTAGTAAGTTGTTACTCGTAAACCAATTAAGTACTTTAACAAGCGCGGCGTTTATCCTACTGTAGTCGACGGATTTTCGGTCTACCTTGAAAATGAGTGATGTATCATCAGCAAATAGTACAATATCACAAAGTGTATCTACTATGGGTGGTAAGTCATTTATATTAACCAAAAATAAGAAAGGACCTAATATAGAGCCCTGGGGCACACTTAATTTAACTGCAGCGCCAGCAGACTGCGTATTGTTTACAACAACCATTTGTGTTCTATCACTGAGGTAAGAAGACATAAGACTTAGAGCATTAGACCTTAATGTTCCAATTTTAAAATAAGGGTCGCGTGATCAACGCAATCAAAAGCTTTCGAAAGGTCACAAAATATTCCTACTGCATCACAAGATGTCTCCCAGATATTATATATATAAGAACAGATGCTGCATCAGTAGTGGATCGTCCCTTGGTGAAGCCGAACTGATTACTGTTAAGCAGTTTATTTCTATTGAAGTGACCTAACATATCATTCAACATTAACTTCTCAAAGACTTTACTTAGACTTTACTATATTTCATTAGATTTGGAAAGACCCCCTCAGATATGCAATTATTGTAAATTAATGATAAGTGGGGTGCAATTACCTCTATGATATGATGGATAACTTTAACTGACGTTCCCCATAAATCCTCGGTTTTTTTTAAACTGAGAGATTTAAATGCCTTTACAATAGCAACAGAATCTACTTGACTAAATTCAAAGTTTATATTACATTTACTGACATTATTACAAAGTAAAGATTGAGCGTCAATCGCGGATGATTGAAGACATTTAGTTGTATTAATTGCTATGTTAGAAAAAAAATCTTCGAAAGCTAAGGCTACGTCTGTATTTGACGTGATTTGTTTGTCTCCCGTGTTTAGTATGATTTGATTATCACGAGTTTTAGATTTACCCGTTTCCCGATTTATGATATTCCATACAGTTTTTACCTTATCGTCAGAAGCTTTGAGTTTTAAACTAAGGAAATTTGCCTTAGCAGTTAAGCAAACTTGCTTGAAGGCCTCGAATATTTCTTAACGTAATCTAGGAAATCAGCGTTCTTGTTCTCCTCCCTCTCTCTATACAGCTCATAAAGTCTATTCCTACTCCTATGAATGCCTAAAGTAGCCCATTCACTAAACTTGGTTTTCGACCAAGAAATAGTTTTCATTTTGAAATTGGTATTAAATTGATGAAGAATTACCCCAAACAGTTCTTTATAAATACTATTAGAATCATTCTGTGAGAACGGTAACGCACAGAGATCCCTCTGAACTTTATTTTTGAATAATTCCAAACGATTACTAGTTATGGGTCTGTATTTTATAGTCTGTGGAATTTGATTAAAATAATTAAGGAATGAAGCCTTTTGACCACTGTGGTCGGAATGAAAGCAATTAAATATTTGCTTATCCAAACATTCGCAATTACAAAAAATATTATCTAAGCAAGTTGCACTACTAACACCTACCCGTGTGGGTTCAAAAAACAAATTAACTAAGTTAAAAGATTGAAATAAACTAAGTAACTTAATAGTATTATTTGACGATTCCAGTAAGTTAACATTAAAATCTCCACATACTATAACAGGCTTTTGACTATTACATGCTAATTTCAACACATTTTCCATAGTAGATTCAAATGTGCAGAAATCAGCCAATGGTGGTCTGTAAATACATATTATTATATAGTTTTCTAATTCTGCGCAGGAGATTTCTACAATCCTTTCTATTGACAGCTTTACAATGTCCTTCCTATCTTTAGATTTAAGAGTACTTTTAACAATGATAAAGGAGCCACCATGAATAGCGGATTTTCTGGCATAAAAACTAACTAATTTAAAATTAACAAAATCAAAAATCAAAACTGGTCTTGTCTAAGCCAATGTTCAGTAATGCACATAATTTGTACATTTTCATTATCTAAAAATAACCCTACTTCTAATTCTTTGCTGGAAAATTCCTGAATATTTTGGTGAACTATAGTTATACTCAGAGGTGTTTCCGCTGTCTTATAATTTAGTTTAAAAGAGGTAAGGCATTATTGCCACTATTGGCGTGTTGGGGCCTACTTATCATGATAATTATTTGGTTCTATATTATAAGCCAAAAGATCTACCAAAGTCAAAATATCTTTTTTAGGCAAATGAAGTTTATCTAATGTTAATGTGAGGCGTTTAATACATTTATTCCAATCAAGGAAATGATATTTATTATTACAAGCTATGGCATTATACATTAAAGAATTAAAGCGTGCTATTTTATTGTTATAATCATATGGCATGCTTTGTGAGTATGGGAGTGCACAAAGTATAATTTTACCTATACCGGACTCTTCAATAATTCTTAAAGTTGACATTAATTTATCTACACTAGACCTATCTACACTGAAACTATTTCCAACTAAAATGACTAAAGTAGTAGTGCTGTCAAAGTTTCCCTTTAGGAGTGAGTCACACAAATGCATAAGACTTGTATTATGAAAACAATAATTTGTAACATTTTGTATTAATTTATTATTTAACTTGGAACCTATTCCAGACCCAATCTGGTCAGAGTAAATAACAGTTTTCTCATTTCTAATTTGTCTAGGGGACTCACTTATGACTACTTTTAAGGCACTTTGCTCTGAAGGTTCAAGGGCCACCTCTGGCTGAACCACAGTAATCTGACGTATACCCTTATTTAACAATCTACCCTACATAATTCTCGCCAAAAAGAAGTTACGATAAATGAATTAACATTGTAACCAATTAACTATATATTAATGTCCTCTTAGATATCCATGTTGATGTTTTCGCTTCACTCAAACCCTCCATATAACTCTAGTAGGTACATTAGTTAGGTAGGATGTGACTATATGTGTATTATTGCATATCCAAGGAGCTATCTAAAACAGCTTTTTGTAAACTTCTGCCTCGATTGTTTTAGACGATATGACTTAGCGGCCAAAATAATATCTGCCAAACTTTCAATACTTTTTTTTTCATTATTTCTAAATCGATGAATGGGACGTTACTATAAATGTTTTATTACTTATCTAATGAGCTATCCAAAACTGCTTTTAGTAAACCTCTAATTCGATTGGTTTAGACGATATGACTTAGCGGCCAAAATAATATCGACCTAATTTTCAATACTTTTTTTTTTCATTATTTCTAGATCGATGAATAGGATGTGACAATGTATATTATTGCATATTTAAGGAACTGTCTAAAACAAATTTTAGTAAACCTCTACCTCGATTAGTTTAGAAGATATGACTTAGCGGCCAAAATAATATCGACCTATGTTTCAATACTTTTTTCTTTTTCATTATTTCTAGATCGTTGAATGAGATGTGACTATAATTTTATTATTGCATATCTAAGGAGCTATATGAAACAGCTTTTTGTAAAGCTCTACCTCGATTGGTTTAGACGATATGACTTAGCGACCAAAATAATATCGACCTAAGTTTCAACACTTATTTTTTTACATTATTTCTAGATCGACTAATGAGATGTGACTATAAGCGTGTTATTGCATATCTAAGGAACTATCGAAAACAGCTTTTAGTAAACGTCTACCTCGATTGGTTTAGACGATATGACTTAGCGGCCAAAATAATATCGACCTAAGTTTCAACACTTATTTTTTGTTTTATTATTTCTAGATCGATGAATGAGATGTGACTATAATTGTATTAGGTCGTTCGGATCAAACCCGCCCACGTTAAAAAAAAAATTGCGCAATATTTTAAGCGTTATTACGTCATGTTATTTTGTCACTAAAGAGAGTACTCAGTTGTAGTTCATCCTTCACTGCGATCACTACTCTATGGCTACAAATATTAATTTTGAAGGTCGTAACTCTATAGACGTATTTTCACAACGTCAAATAATAAAGTTTATGTACCTTGAGGGGACATTCAGCGGCCGAAGCCAACCGAAGATTAGTCAATGTGATGACTTCTAATGCACTCTCTCGAACGACTGTTAAGGAGTGGTACCGACGCTTTCATAATGGAGACTTCGGTGTCGGGGAGCACCGTGGAGGCGATCATAAAGCTGAACCCAAAACTGACAAACGTTTACAGTAGTGACCGACCGAAACATGTTATTTTGCCGAAACCGAAACCGAAACCGAAGGTTCGGTTTCATTGTAGTTTCGGCCGAAACCGAAACCGAACCTTTTATAAAAAAAAAAGTCCTTAAAAAGTCGAAAAAATGTTAGTAAGCCCGTTTTTTTCTAAAATGAATATCTCGCCGACCTATAATTACAGGTTTCTACTTTCAAAGATTTATCACAATTAAATTTCAGCACAGTCACAGAGGTTCTGTTTGAAAATTTAACTACCCTATAAAGTGAAAAAAATACATTATTTGTAACACAAAGTTAGCGATTTATTAATGGTGGTATAAATTAAAACAAATTTATTATTAAAATATGATGCTAATATATTATGTTTTTTTATTTTCAGTTACTTAAATTTTAATTATACTCACAAATATCACAATCAGTTAGCCTCGAATGGCTAATTCAAATATAATTAGATAATCAAAATAATCAAATTGATCACCTTTGGTAATCATTTTAGCGAACCTTTTCTTTTATTATGTAAGGTGCATAACATAGGTTATGATAACAAATCAACAAGTATAATATAGTAACAAATCTATTTCTTAGTAACAAATCTATCTCTAGTAATTATTCGCGGAACAAACACAACACGTATTGACACGTCTACACGAGCAAAGCGCACTGATTTAGGTAGTTGCCGGCGGAGTCAGGCGAGCGACGCCATATTGCCAGCCGTGCCGAGCGCGCCCGACGTTAGCCGAGCGCGACCCGAAGGTACGATGTTGTAAGTTTCGGCGCGGCCGAAGGGTTCGGCCGTTTTGGCCGAAACCGAAACTCGGGCCGAAACTTGAGCTTTTGGCCGAAACTGGCCGAAACCGAAACCGAAACCGAAATTTCGGTCGGACACTAGTTTACAGATAATTCTAGAAGCGTTTCATGAATCTAGATCTTGGTCGTTAATCTCACTTTCGGTTAAGACTGGTATACCTAAGACCACCTGTTATGAATTAATAAAAAAAAAAACTAAACATGTCACAAAATAATGCTAAGTGGGTGCCCCATGAATTAACCGAAGATCAAAAAACTGTGCGAGTGGAATACGCAAAAGTGAATTTACGTGCATATAAACAACAACCAACCCGTCTAAAACGTACAGTGACCATCGATGAAACATGGGTCAGTCTTCACCGTCCACCTGAGAAAGACCAAACCAAAGTATGGCTTGCTAAAGGGGAAAAACGACCATCAGCTGTGCCAGAATCAAGATTTGGACTTAAGTTAATGTTGGTGTTAGCAATGGACTACAACGGCATATGCTACTATGAATTACTATATAAACATGAAACCATGAATCATAGTCGCTATATCCAATTTATGAATCATCTGATGGATCAGTGGGGTAAAAATCACAAGGATATAATATGGCTGTTAGATGACAACGCAAGGAGTCACCGTCACTCATCTATAGAAGTCTGGAGGGATCAACATAATATTGAGCGTTGGATTCAGCCACCATATTCTCCTGACTTAAGTCCTTGCGATTATGGTTGCTTTCATCAGTTAAAAAGAAGAATTGGTGGAGTGGCTTACCCTGACGCCAATGCCTTGCAAAAAGCTTTGGATAAAGAAATAGCTGATGGCAAACAACATGGAAGATACCAGGCAGTAAGAAAGTTACCTGAGCGGTGGCAATTGGTTATAAATTCGCAGGGTGACTACCTCTAATCTATCTTAAAATATAAGGTCGAACACGTGAAAACTATATAATTTATTGGAATTTTTGTGTGGGCGAGTTTGATCCGAACGACCTAATATAATTGCATATCTAATGAGCTATCTAAAACAGCTTTAAGTAAACCTCTACCTCGATTAGTTTAGACGATATGACTTAGCGGACAAAATAATATCGACCTAAGTTGCAACACTTATTTTTTTTTACATTATTTCTAGATCGATGAATGAGATGTGACTATAATTGTATTATTGCATATCTAAGGAGCTATCTAAAACAGCTTATATTATAAGTAAGGAGACTTTGGGCTCGCCTGATTGTTTGTAGGTATGTTCTTTCGCAAGGGGCAGTATAGGTTCTATAGACAATGATTTAATCTAAAGATGAACTTGAATACAAGACGTAAACGTATTTTGTATACTTTAATAAACTTCTTAAACAAATAAATAGCAAAAGGGAAGCATAAATAAATCACGGAATAATTTAGGGATCTGGTACCTACTAGAGTTATATGGAGGGTTTGAGTGAAGCGAAAACATCAACATGGATATCTGAGAGGACATTAATATATAGTTAATTGGTTAAAATGTTAATTAATTTATCGTAACTTATTTTTGGCGAGAATTATGTAGGGTAGATTGTTAAATGAGGGTATACGTCAGATTAATATTCCTAGTATGGATATGCTTAGATAATTTCTTTTTATATTTCTCATTCACTATAATTAACTTATATCAAATTAGAAAATTAAATAATCGGACTAGTACAACTAATAGGTACACGTTAATTGTCCTAGATATATTTAGTTATCTAAGCAAATTATAAGTGAACAATATATTTAAAACAATAAAGAAATATAAAATAGATAAATTACGTACAATCTATTACCATTATCTTACTACTATCAACTATTTATTCGTTTATTTGTCAAGATGGTATAAATTAAGCAGATTGATTCTGAACAAGGTACATGAACATTTAACACATGAAAAGATACTGGACATTGGCACAGTTTTAGGTAGTTTAGATGGTGGGAATATAAAAGAGCAAAACTAGCTACGTTAATTAACCCGTCAGGTGTCCGGCGCTCGACAGTTGTGCGTAGAAAATTTTGACCGGTAATGTCCTGCGCACGACATTAATTTGTGCGTAGGACAGCGCTGTGATTGGAGAATTTAAATTTCATGAACGAAGGCCCTGCCAGTGTACAAAATAAAATCCTATTGATTTTTCACTTAGTGAGTGAGTGAGTGAGTGTGTGAGTGAGTGATTTATTGATGGTGTTTTTTTTTTCAGACCATATCGGCCGCTATTAAATGCATTTAGTGTAATGCAGACCCCTGGGATTTCAATGCGTTTTAAAGACACTGTGCCGCTGATTAAAACTCCCGGGGGGTCCATAAAGAAGAGGTTTAAGCTGGAGCAGAGCATTCAGTAAGTTTTTTGATTGGATCGTCGTTGTTTCCGTGTCATTTACTATTATAATTATTATTCTATGTATGTTATCTTTATTGTATTTATTTTGTAGTGTCTGCGTGTTAGAGCGAGCCGCAGCGCTCGGCATCGACGAAGAGGATGGCGAAGCAATTTTGGAAGATCACAACGATTATATTAAGGATTGGATTAGTGAGTTGCCGCCGCCGGTTTATTTCCCGGAGCTCATACCGCTTTTACGCAGCAATCTTGTGTAAGTTTCAAGTTGTAGTGAGGTAGTTAGTACCACTAGTGTGCAAATGGCTGAGCCATCACTACCTGGGCCTAGTGGTGACCATAGCTCATCACAACTTGTTGCACAACACATAGTTGATGCTGTCCCGTCTACATCGGGGCTGACGGCAATATCGAAAAGGCATGCTGCAGGATCGAATGCCCGGGGCAGTGAATTTGATTCAGATTTTGACGATGAGTTCAATCTGGATCAAATTGCTGCGACTGGTGTTATGAACAGGAATATCCCGGAAGACGAAGAGCTGGATGAACCTGTTCGTAATATTGTAAATTCAGTAGAGAGAGCAATGGATGAGGCTATCGAACAATTGACTAACGTATCTATTGATTTCGATTGGCAAGAAGTTTATGATACATTCCAGGGTGTTCACGAGATTTTCTCGGGTCCTACTCCGGAAGCTATCAAAGACTACGATAATCCCTATGATGCCTTTATAGATGTCTGGGATCATAGACATCATGGAGCTTATAACCAGGGAGACCAATTAATATGCTCATTAAGTGATCAAAGCAAAGACAGCAGCAGGAACACTGAAACCTTCATCTCGGATGCATCGTTGGGTTGACACCGATGTAAACGAGATGTACTTGTTTTTTACCATACTTATATTAATGGGATTGGATCCACGAACATCTTTGCCTGATTACTGGAAGTCGAACAGCTACCTATACTGCCCCTTGCGAAAGAACATACCTACAAACAATCAGGCGAGCCCAAAGCCTCCTTACTTATAATATGTATAGTTATATATATATGAATGGAATGTGACTATATGTGTAATAATGATCCCAAGTCAGCAGCTATATATATATACATACATATATACATACATATATATATATTTTCTACGCACAACTGTCGAGCGCCGGACACCTGACGGGTTAATTAACGTAGCTAGTTTTGCTCTTTTATATTCCCACCATCTAAACTACCTAAAACTGTGCCAATGTCCAGTATCTTTTCATGTGTTAAATGTTCATGTACCTTGTTCAGAATCAATCTGCTTAATTTATACCATCTTGACAAATAAACGAATAAATAGTTGATAGTAGTAAGATAATGGTAATAGATTGTACGTAATTTATCTATTTTATATTTCTTTATTGTTTTAAATATATTGTTCACTTATAATTTGCTTAGATAACTAAATATATCTAGGACAATTAACGTGTACCTATTAGTTGTTACACCATTGTACTAGTCCGATTATTTAATTTTCTAATTTGATATAAGTTAATTATAGTGAATGAGAAATATAAAAAGAAATTGTCTAAGCATATCCATACTAGGAATATTAATCTGACGTATACCCTCATTTAACAATCTACCCTACATAATTCTCGCCAAAAATAAGTTACGATAAATTAATTAACATTTTAACCAATTAACTATATATTAATGTCCTCTCAGATATCCATGTTGATGTTTTCGCTTCACTCAAACCCTCCATATAACTCTAGTAGGTACCAGATCCCTAAATTATTCCGTGATTTATTTATGCTTCCCTTTTGCTATTTATTTGTTTAAGAAGTTTATTAAAGTATACAAAATACGTTTACGTCTTGTATTCAAGTTCATCTTTAGATTAAATCATTGTCTATAGAACCTATACTGCCCCTTGCGAAAGAACATACCTACAAACAATCAGGCGAGCCCAAAGTCTCCTTACTTATAATATAAGCTGTTTTAGATAGCTCCTTAGATATGCAATAATACAATTATAGTCACATCTCATTCATCGATCTAGAAATAATGTAAAAAAAAATAAGTGTTGCAACTTAGGTCGACATTATTTTGTCCGCTAAGTCATATCGTCTAAACTAATCGAGGTAGAGGTTTACTTAAAGCTGTTTTAGATAGCTCATTAGATATGCAATTATATTAGGTCGTTCGGATCAAACTCGCCCACACAAAAATTCCAATAAATTATATAGTTTTCACGTGTTCGACCTTATATTTTAAGATAGATTAGAGGTAGTCACCCTGCGAATTTATAACCAATTGCCACCGCTCAGGTAACTTTCTTACTGCCTGGTATCTTCCATGTTGTTTGCCATCAGCTATTTCTTTATCCAAAGCTTTTTGCAAGGCATTGGCGTCAGGGTAAGCCACTCCACCAATTCTTCTTTTTAACTGATGAAAGCAACCATAATCGCAAGGACTTAAGTCAGGAGAATATGGTGGCTGAATCCAACGCTCAATATTATGTTGATCCCTCCAGACTTCTATAGATGAGTGACGGTGACTCCTTGCGTTGTCATCTAACAGCCATATTATATCCTTGTGATTTTTACCCCACTGATCCATCAGATGATTCATAAATTGGATATAGCGACTATGATTCATGGTTTCATGTTTATATAGTAATTCATAGTAGCATATGCCGTTGTAGTCCATTGCTAACACCAACATTAACTTAAGTCCAAATCTTGATTCTGGCACAGCTGATGGTCGTTTTTCCCCTTTAGCAAGCCATACTTTGGTTTGGTCTTTCTCAGGTGGACGGTGAAGACTGACCCATGTTTCATCGATGGTCACTGTACGTTTTAGACGGGTTGGTTGTTGTTTATATGCACGTAAATTCACTTTTGCGTATTCCACTCGCACAGTTTTTTGATCTTCGGTTAATTCATGGGGCACCCACTTAGCATTATTTTGTGACATGTTTAGTTTTTTTTTTTATTAATTCATAACAGGTGGTCTTAGGTATACCAGTCTTAACCGAAAGTGAGATTAACGACCAAGATCTAGATTCATGAAACGCTTCTAGAATTATCTGTAAACTAGTGTCCGACCGAAATTTCGGTTTCGGTTTCGGTTTCGGCCAGTTTCGGCCAAAAGCTCAAGTTTCGGCCCGAGTTTCGGTTTCGGCCAAAACGGCCGAACCCTTCGGCCGCGCCGAAACTTACAACATCGTACCTTCGGGTCGCGCTCGGCTAACGTCGGGCGCGCTCGGCACGGCTGGCAATATGGCGTCGCTCGCCTGACTCCGCCGGCAACTACCTAAATCAGTGCGCTTTGCTCGTGTAGACGTGTCAATACGTGTTGTGTTTGTTCCGCGAATAATTACTAGAGATAGATTTGTTACTAAGAAATAGATTTGTTACTATATTATACTTGTTGATTTGTTATCATAACCTATGTTATGCACCTTACATAATAAAAGAAAAGGTTCGCTAAAATGATTACCAAAGGTGATCAATTTGATTATTTTGATTATCTAATTATATTTGAATTAGCCATTCGAGGCTAACTGATTGTGATATTTGTGAGTATAATTAAAATTTAAGTAACTGAAAATAAAAAAACATAATATATTAGCATCATATTTTAATAATAAATTTGTTTTAATTTATACCACCATTAATAAATCGCTAACTTTGTGTTACAAATAATGTATTTTTTTCACTTTATAGGGTAGTTAAATTTTCAAACAGAACCTCTGTGACTGTGCTGAAATTTAATTGTGATAAATCTTTGAAAGTAGAAACCTGTAATTATAGGTCGGCGAGATATTCATTTTAGAAAAAAACGGGCTTACTAACATTTTTTCGACTTTTTAAGGACTTTTTTTTTTATAAAAGGTTCGGTTTCGGTTTCGGCCGAAACTACAATGAAACCGAACCTTCGGTTTCGGTTTCGGTTTCGGCAAAATAACATGTTTCGGTCGGTCACTACTGTAAACGTTTGTCAGTTTTGGGTTCAGCTTTATGATCGCCTCCACGGTGCTCCCCGACACCGAAGTCTCCATTATGAAAGCGTCGGTACCACTCCTTAACAGTCGTTCGAGAGAGTGCATTAGAAGTCATCACATTGACTAATCTTCGGTTGGCTTCGGCCGCTGAATGTCCCTCAAGGTACATAAACTTTATTATTTGACGTTGTGAAAATACGTCTATAGAGTTACGACCTTCAAAATTAATATTTGTAGCCATAGAGTAGTGATCGCAGTGAAGGATGAACTACAACTGAGTACTCTCTTTAGTGACAAAATAACATGACGTAATAACGCTTAAAATATTGCGCAATTTTTTTTTTAACGTGGGCGGGTTTGATCCGAACGACCTAATACAATTATAGTCACATCTCATTCATCGATCTAGAAATAATAAAACAAAAAATAAGTGTTGAAACTTAGGTCGATATTATTTTGGCCGCTAAGTCATATCGTCTAAACCAATCGAGGTAGACGTTTACTAAAAGCTGTTTTCGATAGTTCCTTAGATATGCAATAACACGCTTATAGTCACATCTCATTAGTCGATCTAGAAATAATGTAAAAAAATAAGTGTTGAAACTTAGGTCGATATTATTTTGGTCGCTAAGTCATATCGTCTAAACCAATCGAGGTAGAGCTTTACAAAAAGCTGTTTCATATAGCTCCTTAGATATGCAATAATAAAATTATAGTCACATCTTATTCAACGATCTAGAAATAATGAAAAAGAAAAAAGTATTGAAACATAGGTCGATATTATTTTGGCCGCTAAGTCATATCTTCTAAACTAATCGAGGTAGAGGTTTACTAAAATTTGTTTTAGACAGTTCCTTAAATATGCAATAATATACATTGTCACATCCTATTCATCGATCTAGAAATAATGAAAAAAAAAAGTATTGAAAATTAGGTCGATATTATTTTGGCCGCTAAGTCATATCGTCTAAACCAATCGAATTAGAGGTTTACTAAAAGCAGTTTTGGATAGCTCATTAGATATGTAATAAAACATTTATAGTAACGTCCCATTCATCGATTTAGAAATAATGAAAAAAAAAGTATTGAAAGTTTGGCAGATATTATTTTGGCCGCTAAGTCATATCGTCTAAAACAATCGAGGCAGAAGTTTACAAAAAGCTGTTTTAGATAGCTCCTTGGATATGCAATAATACACATATAGTCACATCCTACCTAACTAATGTACCTACTAGAGTTATATGGAGGGTTTGAGTGAAGCGAAAACATCAACATGGATATCTAAGAGGACATTAATATATAGTTAATTGGTTACAATGTTAATTCATTTATCGTAACTTCTTTTTGGCGAGAATTATGTAGGGTAGATTGTTAAATAAGGGTATACGTCAGATTACTGTGGTTCAGCCAGAGGTGGCCCTTGAACCTTCAGAGCAAAGTGCCTTAAAAGTAGTCATAAGTGAGTCCCCTAGACAAATTAGAAATGAGAAAACTGTTATTTACTCTGACCAGATTGGGTCTGGAATAGGTTCCAAGTTAAATAATAAATTAATACAAAATGTTACAAATTATTGTTTTCATAATACAAGTCTTATGCATTTGTGTGACTCACTCCTAAAGGGAAACTTTGACAGCACTACTACTTTAGTCATTTTAGTTGGAAATAGTTTCAGTGTAGATAGGTCTAGTGTAGATAAATTAATGTCAACTTTAAGAATTATTGAAGAGTCCGGTATAGGTAAAATTATACTTTGTGCACTCCCATACTCACAAAGCATGCCATATGATTATAACAATAAAATAACACGCTTTAATTCTTTAATGTATAATGCCATAGCTTGTAATAATAAATATCATTTCCTTGATTGGAATAAATGTATTAAACGCCTCACATTAACATTAGATAAACTTCATTTGCCTAAAAAAGATATTTTGACTTTGGTAGATCTTTTGGCTTATAATATAGAACCAAATAATTATCATGATAAGTAGGCCCCAACACGCCAATAGTGGCAATAATGCCTTACCTCTTTTAAACTAAATTATAAGACAGCGGAAACACCTCTGAGTATAACTATAGTTCACCAAAATATTCAGGAATTTTCCAGCAAAGAATTAGAAGTAGGGTTATTTTTAGATAATGAAAATGTACAAATTATGTGCATTACTGAACATTGGCTTAGACAAGACCAGTTTTGATTTTTGATTTTGTTAATTTTAAATTAGTTAGTTTTTATGCCAGAAAATCCGCTATTCATGGTGGCTCCTTTATCATTGTTAAAAGTACTCTTAAATCTAAAGATAGGAAGGACATTGTAAAGCTGTCAATAGAAAGGATTGTAGAAATCTCCTGCGCAGAATTAGAAAACTATATAATAATATGTATTTACAGACCACCATTGGCTGATTTCTGCACATTTGAATCTACTATGGAAAATGTGTTGAAATTAGCATGTAATAGTCAAAAGCCTGTTATAGTATGTGGAGATTTTAATGTTAACTTACTGGAATCGTCAAATAATACTATTAAGTTACTTAGTTTATTTCAATCTTTTAACTTAGTTAATTTGTTTTTTGAACCCACACGGGTAGGTGTTAGTAGTGCAACTTGCTTAGATAATATTTTTTGTAATTGCGAATGTTTGGATAAGCAAATATTTAATTGCTTTCATTCCGACCACAGTGGTCAAAAGGCTTCATTCCTTAATTATTTTAATCAAATTCCACAGACTATAAAATACAGACCCATAACTAGTAATCGTTTGGAATTATTCAAAAATAAAGTTCAGAGGGATCTCTGTGCGTTACCGTTCTCACAGAATGATTCTAATAGTATTTATAAAGAACTGTTTGGGGTAATTCTTCATCAATTTAATACCAATTTCAAAATGAAAACTATTTCTTGGTCGAAAACCAAGTTTAGTGAATGGGCTACTTTAGGCATTCATAGGAGTAGGAATAGACTTTATGAGCTGTATAGAGAGAGGGAGGAGAACAAGAACGCTGATTTCCTAGATTACGTTAAGAAATATTCGAGGCCTTCAAGCAAGTTTGCTTAACTGCTAAGGCAAATTTCCTTAGTTTAAAACTCAAAGCTTCTGACGATAAGGTAAAAACTGTATGGAATATCATAAATCGGGAAACGGGTAAATCTAAAACTCGTGATAATCAAATCATACTAAACACGGGAGACAAACAAATCACGTCAAATACAGACGTAGCCTTAGCTTTCGAAGATTTTTTTTCTAACATAGCAATTAATACAACTAAATGTCTTCAATCATCCGCGATTGACGCTCAATCTTTACTTTGTAATAATGTCAGTAAATGTAATATAAACTTTGAATTTAGTCAAGTAGATTCTGTTGCTATTGTAAAGGCATTTAAATCTCTCAGTTTAAAAAAAACCGAGGATTTATGGGGAACGTCAGTTAAAGTTATCCATCATATCATAGAGGTAATTGCACCCCACTTATCATTAATTTACAATAATTGCATATCTGAGGGGGTCTTTCCAAATCTAATGAAATATAGTAAAGTCTAAGTAAAGTCTTTGAGAAGTTAATGTTGAATGATATGTTAGGTCACTTCAATAGAAATAAACTGCTTAACAGTAATCAGTTCGGCTTCACCAAGGGACGATCCACTACTGATGCAGCATCTGTTCTTATATATATAATATCTGGGAGACATCTTGTGATGCAGTAGGAATATTTTGTGACCTTTCGAAAGCTTTTGATTGCGTTGATCACGCGACCCTTATTTTAAAATTGGAACATTAAGGTCTAATGCTCTAAGTCTTATGTCTTCTTACCTCAGTGATAGAACACAAATGGTTGTTGTAAACAATACGCAGTCTGCTGGCGCTGCAGTTAAATTAAGTGTGCCCCAGGGCTCTATATTAGGTCCTTTCTTATTTTTGGTTAATATAAATGACTTACCACCCATAGTAGATACACTTTGTGATATTGTACTATTTGCTGATGATACATCACTCATTTTCAAGGTAGACCGAAAATCCGTCGACTACAGTAGGATAAACGCCGCGCTTGTTAAAGTACTTAATTGGTTTACGAGTAACAACTTACTACTCAATGCTAAGAAAACTAAATGTGTTAGGTTCGTTTTGCCTAATGTTAAACCGGTAAATTCTAGTATTTTTCTTAATGGCGAGTGTTTAGAAATGGTAGATAAGGCACTTTTCTTAGGCATAACTATAGATAATAATTTGCAATGGAGTCCCCATATAGCAGTTCTAGCAGGCAAATTAAGTAAGGCCGCTTAAGCCGTTAGGAAAATTAGACAACTTACCAATGTTGAGACAGCTCGCTTAGTTTATCATAGTTATTTTCATAGTGTTATGTCATACGGTATTCTGGTTTGGGGGAAAGCAGCTGACATACAAACTAAATTTGTGTTACAAAAAAGGGCCATTCGCTCTATATATAACTTAAATTCCCGTGATTCATTAAGAGAACTTTTTAAACAAATTAATATTTTAACAGTAGCATCCCAATATATTTATGAAAATATTATGTATGTTATTAAGAACCTAGACTCTTTTGTTAAAAATTCTGATATACATAATATAAATACTAGGAATAAAAATAAAATTGCCGTAAAAAAGTTTCGTGTCCGTAAAGTATATAAATCATTTGTAGGTCAATGCATTCATTTTATAATAAATTACCCGACGTAGTTTTAGAGTTACCCCTTCCAGCACTTAAAAATTACTTGAAAAAGTCGTTGATATCAAAGGCGTACTATAGGGTCGAGGACTATCTAACGGACAAAAATGCTTGGCCTAAACCAGAAAATTAACTAATTTTTAATGTTCAATAGCTTACCTACTACTCGTACATACCTCATAAAAATCATGTAAACGCTGTATCTTGTCTAGGGGACACGGTTTATGTAGGAAGACACTGTTTTGTGTGATATACATTACACATACATTTACACATTACATTACACATACATTACACATTTACATTATACATTTTCTCATAGTCATTCTGACATGTTTTCCTGCAAAACTACGCAGATATTTAATATTATTTTTACATTTTTATATAATGCTAGAATAAGTAGTGACATTGTTATATTTTTATTTAAAAAATGACTAACTGTTGAGTTTCTTGCAGCGCTTTTTCTCAGCAGTGGTCTCCTCTTGGGAAGCGCTGGTAGATTTTGACGTGTAAAAGTGCCCGTGCGGCCTACTTACTGAATAAATATCTTTTATCTTTTTTTTTAATTAATATTCCTAGTATGGATATGCTTCGACAATTTCTTTTTATATTTCTCATTCACTATAATTAACTTATATCAAATTAGAAAATTAAATAATCGGACTAGTACAATGGTGTAACAACTAATAGGTACACGTTAATTATCCTAGATATATTTAGTTATCTAAGCAAATTATAAGTGAACAATATATTTAAAACAATAAAGAAATATAAAAATAGATAAATTATGTACAATCTATTACCATTATCTTACTACTATCAACTATTTGTTCGTTTATTTGTCAAGATGGTATAGATTAAGCAGATTGATTCTGAACAAGGTACATGAACATTTAACACATGAAAAGATACTGGACACTGGCACAGGTTTAGGTAGTTTAGATGGTGGTAATATAAAAGAGCAAAACTAGCTACGTTAATTAACCCGTCAGGTGTCCGGCGCACGACAGTTGTGCGTAGAAAATTTTGACCGTTAATGTCCTGCGCACGACATTCGACATCAGTCTCAGTTCGACCGTCTAACCGGTCAGACATAGCGTGCATTCTTTTGTATTAACTACGAAGTGATTGACAATGTTATCTGTTGTTGTGTGGTACAAGTGAATAAGCGATGGCGGTGATAATAAACGAGTTTCTGACTTTTATTCAGAACAAGACAGACATTATTGACGATGTGACACTCGTAAAAATCTGTGCAAGTCACTACACAGATGCTGAAATCGAGGCCGGAAAGAGTTTACTGATCGAAAAATGTCTTGACTGTGATGGACAGAGGAATATCCAAAGAAAAGGAATTGATAAGAAAAAGAGGCATATTAAAGATGTCATTAAGATTATCAGGGAGACGGAACCCGAGTCACAACCCATATTTGTGGCTAAAAACTTGAATCGTTTGCCACCGTTCACGTTCGACTATGTTGACATTGCTCGTCTTATAAATGATATAACGATGATGAGAGCCGAGATTTCCACATACCAAACAAAAATAACGAATGAACTGAATGGGTTGAAAGAAAGCATGAGCTCACAAACAGAAAAATCAAACGACATAATTCATAATATTAAATCGACGACGACCCCGGAAAAAGCTATGCCCACTCGGCCCGCGCCTGTACTTGTACCACAGCCGCCTGTGCCCGCAGCGGCGAGGAACGATGAAGATGTAATAGTGCACACACCTACGTATCGCAATATTATGTGCAAGCAGAGGCCACCGCGCCAAGCGAAAAGCGTCCCTATACAACGCTGCCCGTCGGATGAGACTTGCTTGGTTGACGCCCCCGCAAATAAACGGCAAGTACCCGATAGGAAAGGTTTGAAGCTGCCTTCATCTGATCAAAATATTGACGATAATTCCATCTTTACTTTGGTAGAACGCAAAAAACGTAAAAAAAGGAATATGAATATGCGGGGAACATCAACCACGAGTGGTAAATTACAAGTAGCGGAGTCACAGTGTTCAGTTTACGTGTCACGTACTAAAAAAAGTGTAACAGAAGCTGATATTATAGAGTACATAACTGATATGGGCGAACAATGCATCGCTGTAAAATTACTAAGTCAATATCAAGAAACCACTTTTAACTCATTCAAAATCACAATTTTGAGTAATAAAATCGACACGTTCCTAAGTGGACAATTTTGGCCAGCCGGCTTAGTTTATCGGCATTATCGTGAGCGTTCAACTCGTACCGTTGCAAATACTACTCATCATGGATAAGTCGCAAAACGTTTCTGTTGTTATGACGACCTTTAACTGTAAATCTATTAAACGATCAGTTGAACAGATAAGGGCGCTGTGTAAACAAGCGGACATTATAGCTTTGCAGCAGACTTGGCTTCTGCCGCACGACTTGGGTTTCATTAACGAAATCGATTCAGAATATTGTGGCTTTGCGAAATCATCAGTGGATACGTCTGTGGGTTTACTAAGGGGTCGCCCCTACGGAGGACTGGCTTTGCTTTGGAAGAGATCGGTATTTCCAAATGTGTCTATCGTCGGTTGTGCTAGTGACAGGTTAGCTGCCATTAAAATTGACCTTGACGGCCGCTCAATCATTGTCCTTAGTGTCTACATGCCGGTCGACAAGGAAGAAAACCTTACAGACTTTACTAGCTGTCTTGCCGATGTCGAAGCAGTTATAGCGGATAATGAAGTGGAAGCCGTCTATGTACTTGGCGACTATAATGCGCACCCAGGCACTAGATTTGGCCAAGAGCTCGCAAGCTTTTGTGCGGAACATTCATTTGTGTGTGCGGATACCGAGAGGCTGCTTAGTGATACGTACACTTTCGTGAGCGATGCTAATGGTGCAAGAAGGTGGTTGGACCATTGCATATTAACCCATGCAGCGGCAAACACTGTAACGGCGTTGTGGGTTGACTATGGTGTTTATTGGTCGGACCATTTGCCGCTTATGTTATCCTGCAATATATCTGGACTGGTTCATAAATCGACTTAGAAGTCAGCAACAATAGCAATAGATTGCTACTGAAGTTCATAGCCAACGTACTATACGCTGGGGTAACAGAAGTATTGAACAAATTAATAGTTACGCGAAATTTTGTACCCAGCACTTAAGTAAATTGTATTCTAGTCATTATAATTGTCATAAATGTAGTCAGAATTATTGTAAGGATCACCTGTACCTAATTGACGAGTACTACGAAAATATCGTCACTGCCCTACAGCAGGCTGCTGTCGGGAGTGCGAATGTTGGTCGTGGTGCACGAAAAAGAAAAGAACAAATTATGGTTTGGAACTTCCACGTTAGAGAATACCACCAGCAGGCTCGCTTTCACTATAACTGCTGGATGCTGAGCGGTAAGCCAATGACGGGCAACTTGTTTTACAATATGACTGAGAGCCGCAAGAAGTTTAAAAGTCAATTGAGGTGGTGCCAAAACAACGAGGAGACTATTAAACTAGAGATTTTGGCGAGGCATCGTAACGAAAAGAACTTTGGAAAATTTTGGAAAGCTACTAAAAAATTTAATTATAAAACAACTGTACCCGCTAGTGTTGAAAATGTTTCGGATCATAAGAATATTGCCGAATTGTTTTCGCACCACTTCAAAGTTGAACCTCAGCTGGCAAGTGATGTTCATCATTTAGAAAGTCCCGCAAAAGGCCGCGTCAAACAGAGTAAGTCCCCGTTAAGTCGCTTTACGATTAAAGATGTTATGGAGACTGTTAGGCAGATAACCCGTGGGAAATCACCTGGCTTCGACTCTTTAAGTATAGAACACATTATGTACGCAGGGGATGATATATACAGAGTCCTGGCTGACCTGTATAACCTATGCTTGGACCATAGTTATCTGCCTAAGAATCTCATGAAGACCGTGGTGGTTCCAGTTCCAAAAAACAAAACGGGGGACCTCGCCAGTATTAAAAACTACCGGCCAATTTCGCTCGGTACAATATTGGGTAAAATACTGGAGAGGTTACTCCACCCGTCTTTAAGAGACAATATTGTTGTGGATGATGCGCAGTTTGGTTTTCGTGCCGGTCTCTCAACGGATTCAGCAATATACTATCTCAAGTCTACTGTGAACCACTACGTACGTAGAGAGACATCAGTTTACGCGTGCTTTCTTGACCTCAGTCGAGCTTTCGACCTGGTAAACTATAATTTACTGTGGAAGAAACTCGCTAGGTCAAATGTGCCTACCGGTACCGTGAATCTGTTGAGACATTGGTATGGGAACCAAACTAACGCAGTGAGGTGGGGCGACTCCACTTCTAACGACTATAGGTTAGAGTGTGGAGTTCGCCAAGGAGGGTTGACATCGCCGGACCTCTTCAGTCTTTATATAAATGACCTGATCGAGGAGCTGAGGAGCACCAAAGTAGGTTGTCATATCGGCAACACGTGCCTGAATAACTTTAGTTATGCAGACGATATGGTGCTCCTCAGCCCCTCTGTTAAAGGTCTCAGAACGCTTCTGGGCGTCTGCGAGCGTTATGCTTTAGACCATGGTCTTAAGTATAACGTGAAGAAGACGCAGTTTATGGTCTTCAAGGCAGGTAGGGGTCCGGACAATGTTCCCCCAGTATTTTTGGATGGAGTCTCAATCGAGAGGGTAAGCCAGTTTCGGTACTTGGGACACATTGTGACGGAGGACCTCAGGGATGATCTGGATATCGAGCGCGAACGTCGGGCTACTGCTGTGCGAAGCAACATGCTCGCGCGGAGGTTCGCGCGGTGCAGTGATCCAGTAAAGTTGACACTGTTTAGAGCATTTTGTCAATGCTTCTATACATGCCAGCTCTGGTCTAACTGCACCAGGCGCGCTATGAGTGCCATCCGAGTGCAATATAATAACGCGTATCGCATTCTGATGAAGCAACCACGTTATTGTAGCGCATCGAGCATGTTTGCGGAGGCTAGAGTGCCCGACTTCTTCGCAATCATGAGATTGCGCATTGCGACTTTTCGGGACCGTATCAGATCATCCAATAATGAGATTCTCCGCACCTTGTCCGAGCGCCTGGACTGCCGGATCCTAAGTTACTGGTCATCCGTGCACTGCGACCAAAATAAAAAGTAGTGAAGTGAAGGTTATTTAAATGTGTTGTATTGTGTTGTACTATATTTTTTACGGACTTTACACTGCTTTATTGCTTTTTATTTATATTGTAATTCTATTTTAAATTTAATTTTCTAATTTGATGTATATGGGTACTGCCTGAAATAAAGATAATTATTATTATTATTATTATTATTATTATTATTAATTTGTGCGTAGGACAGCGCTGTGATTGCAGAATTTAAATTTCATGAACGAAGGCCCTGCCAGTGTACAAAATAAAATCCTATTGATTTTTCACTTAATTGGCAACATATTGGAGTTTTTTTCCCATAAATCAAGCATCTGAATCAGCGAAAAAATAATAAAAACTAAATTATCGCCCTATAGGATATAATGCTCGTCCGCCATTACGATTATTGACGCCTTATTGTTCGGTGTAAGCAGAACTAAAATGGATATTAACCGAAAAAGGTAAGTTGTTGTGACTTGTTTTATATATCAAATTACTCAGAAAAAAGCTAGGCATAGTTATCTGCTAATTGTTTTAGGCATTTCGAAAAATATCGTGATAAAAAAAGCCTCCAACTTTTCATTACATCATTTTTCGCAAGCGTGCAGTTAAGTCATTCGTTGAATTTACAGGTTTATTTCATCTAATATGATGTAAAGTTTACATAACTTTATACATTATTTATATAGGAAGCCAATACATGTAACAGTTTTGTATATTTTTGTGTAAATGTTATGAAATCCAACTCCAAAGTGATACTCCGCGAAACATCATAAATCGCGCGCCGTGGCGCGTGCACGTAGGCAAAAATACGGAATGTCGTTACTTGGTGGCGACTGAGAACTATGCAGACGTGCTTGCGTACTATACTACGATAAGAAAGCTATCCCTGAATCACCCTGTAACTGACACAAAGAAAATAGTACCTGGCTGCCGCTTTAAATTTTAAACAGTACTATCTCGAATGCATTGCCATTGCAATTTGAACCTTCTTCTTTAAGCGGTAAAGTTGCTATTCATATGAAATCTGTTGTTATTTGTGCGTTTCATTTTGCACTGCTAATTAGCGGTCGGGCTTCACAATAGATAACAAAGCCATTCATTGGAAGATAAGCTCTCAAGTGGATTCCGACATTTTAAATAAATTCTACTATATACTAAGATAAGAAAGCTATCCCTGAATCACCCTGTAACTGACACAAACAAAATAGTACCTGGCTGCCGCTTTAAATTTTAAACAGTACTATCTCGAATGCATTGCCATTGCAATTTGAACCTTCTTCTTTAAGCGGTAAAGTTGCTATTCATATGAAATCTGTTGTTATTTGTGCGTTTCATTTTGCACTGCTAATTAGCGGTCGGGCTTCACAATAGATAACAAAGCCATTCATTGGAAGATAAGCTCTTAAGTGGATTCCGACATTTTAAATAAATTCTACTATATACTAATATTTGTTTTCATATATTTTCTGATACTAACGATCGAAACTCCTAATCACTCTAATTCATAACGAAGGTCTCCATAAGGTACGACGACGAGCGAAGCAAGGAGGAGTGTTAGGTAGAATTGCGACCCTACAGCGCGCGAGCCGAGCGAGTGAAGCGAGCGTCCCGCGGCAGCGGCCGGCGAAGCGCCAGAAATGAACATATTTTTAACTAATACTTACATATAGTAGACGATGAGCGAAGAATCACCCTTCTATTTCTAAGTCCCTGCTACGTTGGTAGTAATAAAAATGTATGAACAAAAAAAGTATAAGGAAAAAAAATATGAAGAGTGATTATTATGAATTCAAATGTTTATTAATAAAAAAAATATGATAACTGTCTGTTATGAGTTCCGTTGGTAGTAATAATAAGTTATGAACAAAAAAAGTATGAGGAAAAAAATTATGAAGAGTGATTATTAGGAATACAAATCGGTAGTAAAACCAAAAATCGGAATAAGAATTTTTTATGAGCCAATATGGACCCGTGTGAGTGTGTGAGTGAGTGTGTGAGTGAGTGTGTGAGTATGTGAGTGTGTGAGTGAGTGAGTGAGTGAGTGAGTGAGTGATTAAGTGAGCGAGTGAGTGAGTGTATGAGTGAGTGTGTGAGTGAGTTTTTTATTGATGGTTTTTTTTTTGCAGACTATCTCGGCCGCTATTAAATGCATTTAGTGTAATGCAGACCCCTGGGAGTTCAATGCGTTTTAAAGACACTGTGCCGCTGATTAAAACTCCCGGGGGGTCCATAAAGAAGAGGTTTGAGCTGGAGCAGAGCATTCAGTAAGTTTTTTGATTGGATCGTCGCTGTTTCCGTGTCATTTACTATTATAATTATTATTCTATGTATGTTATCCTTATTGTATTTATTTTGTAGTGTCAGCGCGTTAGAGCGAGCCGCAGCGCTCGGCATCGACGAAGAGGAGGGCGAAGCAATTTTGGAAGATCACTACGATTATATTAAGGAATGGATTAGTGAGTTGCTGCCGCCGGTTTATTCCCCGGAGCTCATACCGCTTTTACGCAGCAATCTTGTGTTAGTTTCAAGTTGTAGTGAGGTCAAAGTCAAAGTCAAAGTCAAATATTTATTCAGTAAATTGGCCACATACGGGCTCTTTTACACGTCAGTAATATAGAGTGAATCTACCAGCGCTTCGGACAAGACCATCATTGCGGAGAAGAAGCGCCGCAAGAAACTCCAGCTGAAGGTCATTTTTTCAAATATAAAATACAATAATACTTAAAAGTAAGTTACATTACAAGGTAATAAAGTAACAAATATTAATTATTAGAACTAGCCCAAATGAAAACATTACAAATGTAAGGTCAAATACGTTACACTAAATGTAATGACTAGGAGAACAACACGACGAGGTCTCTTCGTCAAAAGCCATAACTGGAATAATTAACTGAAAAAGTCCTTGCAGACGTGAACAGACCGGACCCCACAAACAGCACCCGTTCACGAGTATGACGCGTATCTCAGCCATCGCCTCCCTCAACCATATGTTCGGGAAGGTGGCGACCCGATCAACGACGCCGCCGTAAGCAAAGACCTTTGAGCGAGCATGACGTGCTCAAGCTGCCGGACAACATAAAAGTAATATTGTGTGAAATATCTGTCCGGCGAGAAACATCACAGTGTGCTCTCATTTAAAAGCGTCTTGTATACACAAGAACTAATAGAGTACAAAAGTACATACATACAATTTCGTGTTTGAATACAGTTTGCTTAAAGGCATTTTACGTTTCAAGATAGTAACGTCAGAAGTAGTTAGTACCACTAGTGTGCAAATGGCTGAGCCATCACTACCTGGGCCTAGTGGTGACCATAGCTCATCACAACTTGTTGCACAACACATAGTTGATGCTGTCCCGTCTACATCGGGGCTGACGGCAATATCGAAAAGGCATGCTGCAGGATCGAATGCCGGGGGCAGTGAATTTGATTCAGATTTTGACGATGAGTTCAATCTGGATCAAATTGCTGCGACTGGTGTTATGAACAGGAATATCCCGGAAGACGAAGAGCTGGATGAACCTGTTCGTAATATTGTAAATTCAGTAGAGAGAGCAATGGATGAGGCTATCGAACAATTGACTAACGTATCTATTGATTTCGATTGGCAAGAAGTTTATGATACATTCCAGGGTGTTCACGAGATTTTCTCGGGTCCTACTCCGGAAGCTATCAAAGACTACGATAATCCCTATGATGCCTTTATAGATATCTGAGATCATAGACATCATGGAGCTTATAACCAGGGAGACCAATAAATATGCTGATCAAGTGATCGAAGCAAAGACAGCAGCAGGAACACTGAAACCTTCATCTCGGATGCATCGTTGGGTTTACACCGATGTAAACGAGATGTACTTGTTTTTTATCATACTTATATTAATGGGATTGGATCCACGAACATCTTTGCCTGATTACTGGAAGTCGAACAGCTACCTAGACATGCCCAAGTTTAGGCAATTGATGACATTCAACCGCTTCGTTTTGCTAACAAAGTTCCTTCACTTTACTGACAACTCTGATGTGAGTCAGAATGTGTCGTATAGCGAAGGGGCAGTGCTTTCAGCAAAGTTGCGGAAACTCGCGCCAGTCCTCAGTCATTTAGGGACAAAATTTCAAAAATTATATAATCTTGACCAGGACATTGCAATAGACGAGTCGTTCACCTTATTCAAGGGCCACCTGGCCTGGGTTCAAGCAATAAGGTCGAAGGCTGCGCGTTTCGGCATAAAATCATTTGAGCTTTGCGAATCGAGGACTGGCTATTTGTATAAGTTCGAAATTTACACGGGGAAAAATTCTGATAGCCGCGATACCGTGGCTCCTAGTACGCTCTTGGCTGGCAAGAGTACCGAAATGGTACTGAATTTATTAAAAAGTCTCGAACGTCGAGGTCACTGCGTCACGATGGGTAATTTTTATAATTCCCCAGCGTTGACACGGTATATTAAGAGTTTGGGGTTTGATTGTTTAGGGACGTTGCGTGCAAACCGCAAGAATGTACCAAAGGATATCGCAAAGGCTCCAAAGAACGTGCCGAAGGGGACTATCATTGCTCGTCATTCTGGTGACGTTTCATGCATCGCATGGAAAGATACTAAAATGGTGGTAATGATATCTACTTTCCACAACGCGGAGACCTATGTAGGAAGAAAGGCAGGACGTGAACTCTTAAAGCCCGTCGCAGTAAGGGATTATAACAATACAATGGGAGTTGTTGATCTTAAAGACCAAAAACTCTCAATGTATTTGTTGGAAAGAAAAAGATGCGTGAAATGGTATATGAAAATATTCAAAAGGTTGCTGAACGTCAGTGTGCACAACGCTCTCGTTTTGCTGTTGAGCTCTTTGAAGCGTCGTAATATGCCTGAGATCTTGCACCGTGATTTTCGTTACCAGCTGGCTAATTCTCTCGTGACAGCCTACGTGCCCCCATTTTCACGAGAGATTTCAGCTCCTGTTGCTGAAATCATGCGGCTTAGACGAGATATAGTACACGTTCCCAAATACTTTTCATCTACGGAGCGAAAACGTTGTCATATCTGCAGTCGGAGAGACATAAGAAAAATGACACATTTGAAATGCGTTACCTGCGATGAATTCATGTGTCCCGAACAGTGTTGGAGTGATTGGCACTCTCTTCAGCAAATGCCTGGTAGATCAATTCAAGAACGCAAATCGCGTAGAAAATGATCACTTTTCCTTTGTCTCTTGTCTTCCCTGTCTTATTGTCTTTCAATGTGCCTGAGTTGTTTTTGCAAATGTGTTCAACGTTCTTAAGTATTCATTTTTTTAATAAACAGTTCAATTGTCAGTGATGCCGTTTGGTAAATACCAGGTATTTACTAACAGTATCAGAAAATATTAGGCAGAATTCACGGGGAGGGTGGGTTGTAGGTGGGCGGGGGTAGGGCCTTTTTTTTTTGTTCTTAACGTGAGGTTATACTGTAATGTAATAAAGGCATTCCAATATAAACTCATAGGGAAAACTAGTTTCATGTAAAGTTGTCCGACCATTCGTATTGATATACAAAAGTGCCTTTGCGCCTGTTGCTCTTCATACATTGCTCTCATTACCCCGACAACCGAATTTACAATAAAACATAGGTCCACTCAATTTTTTGGGCAATCTCACTTTCTATTCTTTAACATAAGGTAGCTGGAATCTTATAAATTACTGAGTAATGCAGTCTAAATATTATTTTTTATTTAGATTGCAATATTCTGTAATATGTAAGATTCTAGGATCAGAAGATTACCAGAAGTGTGAACAAGTACGCTTTGTTAACATTCAACTTAAAGTGTTTGTGTGTTATCCATTCATACATAATATGTAATTAATTTACAAAAGGATGTTTGTATTTTTTCAGAATCCACACCGAAGCGCGCCACTTCACCGCCAAAGCTTCAGCTTTTTTTTATGTTTTTTTTTATTATACTTTTTTTATAAATCCAAAATTTGTATTTGTTTTATTATTTTATATCAAATGCATCCCTAATAGCAATTATCACAGGTTTGATTCCTGCTGAAATTTATGTGTATTCTATTACTCGCCTGTGGGCTGGTTATGTGCAAAATCAACGCGTCAGGGCCCTTGCTTAGCCAAGATACATTTCGCAAAGTAGCGTTTCTATTCGTTTCGTTTTTAAACCAATCGTGTCACTGGTAGATCACGTCATACGAAGAGTCACGTGATCTACCAGTGACGCGATTGGTTTAAAAACGAAACGAACAGAAACGCTAGTTAGCGTAATGCATCTTGGCTAAGGGCCCAGAATAGCTTTCGTTTTACACTTGCTTCACCTTTTGAACGTCAAGCTGCAAAACAAAACGCTGCCTACCGGACGCCACAACAAAAACGTACAAGTCGATCTCGAAAAACGTAGTGATTCCAAAACGAAATATCGATACCATAATTGACTCTATGTAATGTATGTGTATTTGAGTACTATCGGAAAACTTTAACAAATATTTCACTATAATGTACTTTTTTCATATTTTATTAACATTATAAACATACAATAAAGTATGAAAACACCAAAATGATCGCACGACATGCATTTTAATTTAGTAACAGATTCACAATACTACTTGCTTTTGTACGAGGTGATGACGTCACGTGTTGACGGTTCTGGCCGACACGGGCGTCACATGCAATGGAAATTGTAATAATACTAGAGTTGAGGAACTGTGTAAGGCATTAAATTTCATATCGATATCTTTGAGTAAGAATCTTAATAATATTAAAGTCCAAATAAAATTGCGTTTTTTAAGTGTAATGATTAATGATTTATGATGAACGACGAGTTTTGCCACACATTTCCGTAAGATAAAAATGTTGCTCGTCTGAACATTTTGAGAATTGCCCGTATCAATAAACGGGAAAAACCGCGGGAGCAATAGCGGCAACAATTAAAACCCTGATTGTGAGCTCAACTGTTAATAATTATTAGTTTAAACCGCGGTTTTACCTGACCGACCTTTGTTAGCGAATTTTGTGGCAGATTTTGTACAAAGAATAGTCTTATTATTAGTACTTAGCTATGCTGCTCCATAAGCCCCGTAAGTGTGAGCGAGAGATAAGGAAGTTTTATGGCCCTAGAAATTATTTCGTAAAGGTACTAGAATTATTTATAATGTAGCATTGGTCGGTCCATTTTCGATTACCAAATGATGTTAAATAAAATTAATTTTCATATTTATATTTTCTTATGCTTAGTTAATAAAATTACATTACAAGTGTGAAATTACATTACAGGTTGGTACAAATCAGCTCCGTAGATGGCTAATATTTTTATTCTATTATGAATCTATTAAGTATTTAGATAAAATTTATAGACTTCCCTCGAAATAATCTATTTCAACTTGTTCCGATACAAATTCTGGAATTTCATCGTCGGCGTTATCAACACCTAGTAAAATTCGCAGCAACTTCTCCGTACGATAAGACTCCTCACACATTTCGTCGACACTGCACAACACTATTCAAGATGATTTCGCGCCTCTGACGTCACAGATTAGCGTCTACAGCCGACGGGGGCGCATAGGACACTGATAAGCACTTGTTTACTTGAGGTGTGCAAAACCTGTTTGTCGATTGTTATTATTAACTAAATGGTGAACTATTATTTTACCATTTCTGCGTGCAAAGTATATGGGATACCATTGTTATATAATATTTACGTAATTTATGATAAATTTGGATTATGTAGTTTAATAATTTATCATGGATAAAATGACTCTGTAATAGTTATTCTTACACTTTTCCAAACATAAAACGCAGCGGGCGGTCACATCACTATGTGTCGGCTGGAGCCATCGTTGGCGTAGTAAGCAGTGACAATTACTGTATTAAATCACAGAGTCACAGAAAGTGGATTTATTCATAATTCTGCTATTATAAACAATGTATTTTAGGTTTAGACTAATATAGACTTGCAAAGCAATCATAAAACTCCATTAATTTTCTTGTAATTTTTTTATTAAACTTGATATTGATGTTAAACTTTGTGTCCGCTGTAGCTGACGTGGCGTCAGTGGCACGACTTTCCGTTGTCGGCCAGAGCCGACTGGGGCGTTATAAAGGTTCATAGTACATCTGTCATTTCAAAACGATGCCAACGCGTTGGTTTCTTACGTAATTAACCCCCTGATCTGTTTTATGGTATTACTACCATGCAGGTTCGATTCCTGCTAAAATATGAATTTTTAGCTACCCCGGGCAGTAAGTAGCATTTACCTCCTGCTACGCGGGCAGTAAATCACAATAAAATTGTGCACTTGCTATGGGTGTTAGCAAAGAAAGCCTCAGATTTACCTCATTTTCGACATGTGCTACCTTCGTTATAAGGCATTATTTGTTTTACCGCCCCAATGGGACAATTCTAGATTCGATCGAAATCCATCTCTATTAGAGAATGTATGAAAAACTATCATGCCGCCTCATTTAGAATCTTGAAAAGAGATGGATCTCGAACAAACCAAGAACTAGGCGCCAAGTGTTAAATTGCAAAAATTTAAATTGCACTTCTCATTGCAAGGACTAAGGATTATTTTGTATCTAGTTTGTGTAGTGTTTCTAATATAAAGATCGCAATAGAAGATAAATAAACACTTTTCTAAACAAATACGATATACACGATATACGGTATACAAGATAATAACAAATGACGTTTGAAGTAGAACACAAAATAATGACAGCTGGCCTAAATTCAGTAATTACAATATAGGTAATCAATAAAGTTTACGTGTCCATACATACATAAACTCACGCCTTCATTCCCCAGAGTGGGGTAGGCACAGCCACAAAATTACCAAAAACTCCAAAAAACCAATGTGTCCAATCAAGATTATAAACTTTTTACTTCAAAGTCAAATCAAACGTAAAATGTAACAAAGAACGAAATTTTACTAATCATACAATAAATCTAATAAGTTTCCATCTCTATTCCATTCCAGATCCACAAACGAAATAAAAATGCTTATTTTTATTTTTATAATATAAAAATTATTTTATCAGCATAATCTTTGTATTTAAATATTTTTTTCATATAAACCTCTTCTTAACTAAATATTTATTTTTGCAAACGTTATAACGTATTTTACTTTACTTTAATTATAGGGCACGGCACATAGTCACATAAAATCTGTATTTTTTATATTCGTTGACGTAATATTTATCGCATTACGATTTTTCTACTGGCGGTACTGGGGAGTAGGCACAAGTGGCGCGGCGGAGCGCGCGCGATCGGAAAAAACCAGTAATGTGACGGTAATGGCCGCCGCCCGCGCCGCTCGTTACGATTCCGTAAACAAATATTTTTTGTGATGTTGTTTATGTGTCTAGTGATAAATAAATTGATGAATTCGACGCGTAAACTTATAATGGTAATAATTATGCAATAGAAAAGTGAAATGTGGCAATATATTTAGTGCAGTGTGTCAAAGAATAAACCGATCGGATGAAAAAAATATCAAAACCTAAACAAATAATTTATTATCATCAGTAAAACGTAAGTCAATAATCTGTATTCCTTTTTACGTGCATTGTCTGTTCTTTTATCTTTCCATCGATATATCAATCTTAAAATATAATTATACCAATCGGAAACAATTCACCTTTTCCTAAACTCAAACAGAAAAACAAAATATCTCGAAAATCAGCTGGACATTTCGTGAACTTGTGTGAATCAAAGGCCGATCGCTTGACGGGTTGATTACGTTGTATTCGGAATTTAATCAGGCTTGTCCATATAATACTTTCGTTGCTAATCTACAGCGACCATTTTAACAAGGAATATCGAGTCGTTATTGCGACGTTGCTGCAGCAAATACCTACATTTTTATTTTATTTTATTTGTACATAGTTTTTTAGTTATTCGCCAAATATTTTTTCAAGTAACTCAATTTGATAAAAATACTAAGCTAAATTCAAGTATGTCGCCTACAACCAAGTTAGAATCAAGTAAGTCGAAGCAATGATACTCGTTTTCTACTTGGTTTAGGTAGTTGCTTGCTTTCATCTCGGTCCAACATGTAAAGTAAACTATAATAGTTCCCTAGTTCCTTGGATTACAAGTGAATTGCTTGTTTTCACCGTGGTCGTCATCCACAAATAACAGGACTACCCTACTAATATTTGCATTTTGTTAATCCATAAATTGTTCATATTCAATAAGAAAATGAATTTATAAATGTTTATTGTTTGCCCGATGACAGGATTCGTCAATTTTTTATTTCATTATTTGACATTAAGTAAACATATTTTTAGTCCGAGCTACTTTTCTCCTTGTAGTACCTTGCCATGTATAGTTACGTATTTTTTTCAAAGCCTGTTTTTAATTTAACCAATGCTACAACTACCCTAGGGATCGTTACGTATTTTTTAACACAGTTGCTCAAAAAGTGGTACTTTTCGTAGCTGTATATCGTGCGGAAAATCAAACCAAAAATCAGAAAGTCAAGAAAAAAGGATAGATGAATTGGAAAAAAGAGCGGTCCAGAGAAATTTAGTATTTTTTGGATTTGAAGATGAGGACGTACCATACCTGCAGATGCAAGCTAAGCTTCTACAAACAATAAACAACAAGTTGAAAATAAATGTAAAAGACAGTGAAGTAGAAGCCGTAAGGAGAATAGGGAAAAAAGGCAGCAAACCTAGACCAATCGCAGTAACCTTCACCACCCTGGGCACAAAAATAAAAATTCTTCAAAACAAGAAGATGTTCTCCGGTACAGATCTCTATGTATAGCAAGAATTCCCGCCAAAAATACTTAAAATAAGAGAAGAACTCAAGCCTCAGCTAAAAAAACATCTCGAGCAAGGACAGAAGGCTTTTATCCGCTATGATAAAATCATAATAACTGAGAAAAATAGAAAACGTGCACCATCCTCTTCTCCCCCTGCCGCAGAAGACAAAAATAGTAACACAGCTAGAGCTTATCCTACCAAGAAACTCAAAGGAAGCAGTACACTTTTAGATTACATGCATCAGAATGAGAAGAGTGCAACCCAAAGCAATGCGAATACGAAAACATCTACAATATGAGATACGGTAGGCCCCTCCATACATAACCAAACATCTATAAACACGAATACATCTCCCAGTCCGGGTGGTCGCCGTGGGAGCATTAGACCGCAACCCTCCATCAGGAAGGACAAAGAAACAAATACACATTTATACATAGGAACTTTCAACATACGCTCTCTTGTCTCTGAAGATAGAAAAAATCAACTCGAGTATGCATTACAAAATATAAAGTGGGACGTATTAGGTTTGTCAGAAATCAAGAAACAAGGAACAAAAATTTTTGAATATGAGGATTACGTATTGATGTTCAAAGGAATAAAACCTGGTACAAACGGTGTTGGTTTTATGATAAAAAACCACTTGAAATCAAACATAGAAGAGTTCATGCCTTTTTCAGATAGAGTCGCAAGACTAGATTTGAAATTCGAGAACGAACGTATATCTTTAATACAAGCTTACTCACCTACAGAAAAAGCATCCGATGAAGAACATCAAAAATTCTACAATGATTTAAATAATGCGTTACAGAAATCAAGTAAGAATGTCCTTATACTGGGAGATTTTAACGCTAAAGTAGGACAAGTGACTCTAGATGATGACAAAGCCGTTGGTAAATGGGGATTTGGAAATAGAAATGAACGTGGTGAAATCCTGATACAATACTGCCTAGAAAATTAGCTATACATAGTCAATACATTTTTCAATAAAAAGACAAAGAAAAGATGGACATGGATATCGCCAGACGGCCAAACTCACAACGAGATCGATTATATCTTGACTAACAATATTGGAAAAATAAGAAACATACAGGCTATTGACACAGTATTCAGCACAGACCACAGGCTTTTAAGAATAGAGTACAATCTGAAACAAAATTGGAAAAAAGATAGAAAATCATTCGGTCTCAAGAAATCCCAGCTAAACCCTATAGAGAAAGAAAGCATAAAAAACTGTTTTTCGGAAATACATCAAAAACACAATACTGAAACTAAAAGTACTCAACAAAAATACTCAGAGCTAACAAAGAACATAAAAGAAAGTTTAAAACATCTACCAAAACTCAAGGAAAAAACGGAAAACGAAATCATTTTCAATGAACACTTGGAAGAATTGATGCTGGAAAGAACGCTCTTAAAGTCAAAGAAAAATAGATCTCAAAAAGATAGAAAGAGACTGACGAAGTTATATCATAAAATAAAAAAGACTATTAAAAAGAACAAGAGTCGACTTAAATATGATATAATTGAAGAAGAACTTAAACTTAGAGGTTCTGTAAAGAAATCTGAAAAACGCTTAACCAAACATAAAGAGTGGATAATCTCCTTGAGAGGAGGCAACGGTGATAAAATAACAAATAGAAAGGGTCTAGTGAAAGAAGCAACCAAATATTATGAAAATCTGTACAAAAACGGAAAAGGTAACTCTGTAATCGTAATTTTTGTAATTAAAATAATTGTGTTAAAGTATTGAGTTTATTATTTTATAATTAATCACCTGAACACTTTTATATATTTTGTTATCTAAGCAAATTATAAGTGAACAATATATTTAAAACAATAAAGAAATATAAAAATAGATAAATGACGTACAATCTACTACTTTTTGTTCGTTTATTTGTCAAGATGGTATAGATTAAACGATTGATTCTGAACAAGGTACATGAACATTTTAACACATGAAAAGATACTGGACATTGGCACAGTTTTAGGTGGTTTAGATGGTGGTAATATAAAAGAGCAAAACTAGCTACGTTAATTAAATACGTTGTATTCGGAATTTAATCAGGCTTGTCCATATAATACTTTCGTTGCTAATCTACAGCGACCATTTTAACAAGGAATATCGAGTCGTTATTGCGACGTTGCTGCAGCAATAACTCGTTATTGCTGATAGGGAAGCTCATTGTTACAAATTAACTAAACGTTAATTTCGTTATTGCTACTATGGAAGGACGTTATTATTGAAGGGTCAATGATGTTGGTCGCTAAGAAAAAAATGAAATAAAACGAAAAGGGGAGAGGGAAATGGGATGAGTATAAATACGAAAAATGTGGTAGTATATTGATCTTTTGAACGTCTGATGGGAGAGGTCGAAGCGCTGCCGGAGAGCATCTCTGAAGCAAAGTAGTGCCTGGACGGAGAATTGGAACCAATTAGATGAGTATAAATCCCTAACCCTGATAGGACGTTAAATTTATTTAACGTAGTCATAGGAATCCGTTAAAGCATTCAAGTATCCCATCTGCTGTCGTCAAGACACCTTTAACTCTGGTTTACCAGGCTGTGACCTGAGTCTGGGTTGCAGGCAGCGGGTTTATCCTATATTAATGCATACTATTTGATCCCAACACCTATATACGGGTGCGCCAAAGTTCATATAAAATTGCAAATTAGATTATTGGAACTCCGAAAATGTATCTCATACAATTTTACAACCTAATGATCATTGTACATAATTTTTTTTATTACTGACGATCGAAACTGATAATCATCAGATTTCATAATATCACTAATTATACACCTTGTTTATACTAATATTTGTTTTCATATATTTTCTGATACTAACGATCGAAACTCCTAATCATTCTAATTCATAACGAAGGTCTCCGTTAGGTACGACGACGAGCGAAGCGAGGAGGAGTGTTAGGTAGAATTGCGACCCTACAGCGCGCGAGCCGAGCGAGCGAAGCGAGCGTGCCGCGGTAGCGGCCGGCGAAGCGCCAGAAATGAACATATTTTTAACTAATACTTACATATAGTAGACGATGAGCGAAGAATCACCCTTCTATTTCTAAGTCCCTGCTCCGTTGGTAGTAATAAAAATGTATGAACAAAAAAAGTATAAGGAAAAAAAATTATGAAGAGTGATTATTATGAATACAAATCGGTAGTAAAACAAAAAATCGGAATAAGAATTTTGTATGAGCCAATATGGACCCCCTATATACAAACGTGTGGCTATTGCAGCAATGTAGTAGCTTACATGTTTGGCTTACACGCCGAAAGGCGGTGCAGATCTTCAAGCGGATCTGCCAACGACTTTCGGGTTGTTGAACTTGCTTGTCCATGCGCCGGTAATAATACACATTGAAGAGGCCACGAGTTGGCATGAGCGGCGAGGCTGTCCTGACCCGGGAATTCCAACAGACCTTTGTCCAAGAACGGATGTGTGTACTTCACTGCCGGGGGGATCCCCCTTCCAAAATCCTTTATCCTATCCTTGAGCTGGCTCCGACTGTAGGAACCCGGTTCAAGCAGAAAAGGGCGTCTTTAGGCACGGGTAGGTAGGATGTGTATGCGGCTTAATTATTTATTTTAAAATCTAGGAATATAGGGCAAGTTAAGATTTGCATGAAAATTGTCTCTTTTAGTTATTCTTAATTTTTGTTTTGCCTTTTTATTTTTTCATGATCTGTTTTACTGCATTTGATTTTGTGTCGTGTTATTAAAAGGGGAATATTCACGAATTCTTACTGTCAGTCAATATAATTTACTTATTATTGTATTGTATTGTATTTATTTCTCAAAATAAATTTACATATACATTGCATGTCATGTCAAGGTAAGATACATTAAGATCGTCAAATATGTATGCAAACAAATAATAACATTATCAATAATAAAAAATATGTCAATATTAAAATATAAAATTTAAATATTACATACAAGTAATATGTCAAAAGTTAAAGAATAAAACACTTACATACAATTACAAACAACAGTCACAACTTAAGGTACATATACTCATTTACCGAGTATAATGGATTGTCCAACAAAATGTTTTTTAGCCGGCGACCAAATGCTTCGTCAGATGGTTCATTTTTGAGGTCGGAAGGCAGATGCTCATAGAAGGTGGTCCCAATGACGCGCGGGTTCTTCCCTGCAAGCGCCATGCGACGCGGCACTGTTCTTATACTCCCAGAGTGGCGGAGCTGCTTGCCGACCGTGTGCACGTGGGCGAACGTAGATATGTTCTTTCTCACATAATATATGACTTCATATATGTAAAGTGAGTAGTGCGTCATTATGCGGTGCGTCACAAAGAGATCCCTGCATGAGTGCCTAGGTTTCACTCCAACTAATGTGCGTACAGCACGTTTCTGCATTAGCATCACTCTGTTGGCATCCGTGGAGTTTCCCCATATGAGAGTACCGTACGACATTAGGGAGTGAAAATGTGCAAAATACACCTGTTTTAGTGCATCATCAGAGATGAGCATCTTCAATTTTCGCAACGCAAAGACCGCACTAATCAGTCTACCACACAGTTCGTCAACATGGCACTTCCAGTTCAGGTTAGAGTCCAGAGTGAAGCCAAGGAACCTGCACTTTTCGCATATAGGCATCGAATTGTTAGGCACGCTCGGAGGAACAGTCAGACTGTGGCCCGAAAATATCATGACATTGGATTTCGCAACATTCAGAAGCAACCCATTCGTTGAAAACCAACTCTGTAGTTGCTCACAAGCGTCATGTATTTTTGCGCCTAACTGTTCATACGAGCGCGCACTTACCACCACTGTTGTGTCATCTGCAAACAGCACAGAAAGGCCGGCTATAATGGTGGTTGGAAGGTCATTGATAAATATTAAAACGGACGGACGGACTCATACTTTGGGGAAACTCTTCAGATGCTGAAATTATTTTTAGAATCCAAAAAAAATGTATCAGAACTTTATGTGGAGCTGATTTTTTGGAGCACTGCAAACCGCTTTTCCAATCTAAACGTATATTACCTCTCCCATGTCTGTATGTATTTGAAATGTGTATCTTTGTAAAAAAAAACATAGACCTGTTTAATGTAAGAGCCACCAAGTCCAAGAGAGGCACACACAGAAATAAATTAGATTTACCAAAAACCAATTTAGCGCTGTCTCGCAAAAACTCATACTGTATGGCTATCAAAATATTTAATATTCTCTCTGATACATTTAAAGAGTTGCCTTTCAGTACATTTAAGAAAAGGTTATTTGATTATTTAGTCGAACATTGTTATTACTCCGTCAATGAATACTTAAACAAATGCAAATTGTAATGGTAAATTTCGAATTTTAATATAGTACTTAGGCCTAAAACAAAATATTTGTACGCCAGCCTTGGCAAAACAAGATGCGATCTGTCATAATTATAACACCTTTTACACGCTTGTTTTTATGCAAATAAACTATTATGATTATGATTATGATTATGAAAAATAGGGTATTTCCTAATGCGGATCCTTGAGGAATCCCTAAACGCACGTCACCAGTCTCAGAAACCAGTCTTTTGCCGCTTGCAGACAACTTCACTACCTGTTTCCGGTCTGACAAAAAAGATGAGAGTATTCGGTGGCTGGTATCCTGAATGCCATAGTGTTTCAACTTGTCCAGGAGCATTTCATGATTGATTACATCAAAAGCCTTGGACAAGTCACAAAAAATACCCGCCACCTTGTACTTGTCATCCAGAGCGGAAACAATGCAGTCGAATATTTTGTGTGCCGCTGTGGTTGTCGAAACCTTCCGCCTATATGCGAACTGACGGTCTGTAAGCAAGTCATTTTCTTCAAGGTGCGTCATGATATGTGACGAAAGGATGGACTCGACTATTTTTGAAATAGTGCCAAACTATTGTAATGGGCCTATAATTATTTATGTCATTCTTGTCCCCTTTTCCCTTGAAGACAGGACACACTCTGGTACTCTTCAGCACGTCGGGGTAAACACCGGTTTCGAATATTATATTTATTAATACTAATAATACATCTGATATAATGGGCCATATATATAAAATAATATTTAACGAAATAAGTGTCAACTAGGGTACGCGTTTTTAATAAAGACCGCAGCACTTCGTCTAAAGTGTCACGTGTTACTATCGGCAAAGTGAACGTGGGCACATCCTGGTCGCGCAGGTGGTTGCGGAGATAATGTCTGCATCTGGACTGGTCACTAGCAATCGTGTATTTAGTAGCTATGTCAATAAAATAAGTGTTGAATATACCAGGGACCTCAACATCTGGTACGATCGCTTTAGCTATTGGATCCTTGAGTCTTATGTAATGTGACCTAGTTTTAGTGCCCACTTCGTCATTTATCACTTTTCAAATCTCCTTTGCTGGATTTGTACTACCTTTCAGCTTATTTTGGATGTAGTTTTGCTTGGCCTGTAGCGTCGCGGACTTTATCAAATTGTAGTAGTTTTCGATACATTCTGAGATGATTGGGTTATTTGGGTACTGACGTCTAATTTCGTGTAAGTCTCTGTTCGTGTAAGGAACCCTTCGATAAGTCAGTGATGCGGTCCTGGTTTTTCTAGTTCTTCCCGGGTTTTATCGTCACAGGCATTGCACTCTCTCAATATGAAACAAGCCACTCACCTTGGTCTGCTCGTTGCCACACCTTTCAGGCACGTACCGCGCGTTACTCCAGATCACTCCTTAATCTGGGTTCTGATGTCCGAGCTGGCCAGCTATTGCACATAAATGTCAACACATAACCGTAACAATCGTTCACATATAGGTATATATCTCACAATACTGTCAAATTCGTAACTTTTGGACATTTAGTTCCGCTAGTACCGAAATACACGTCCGACCGGGAAACCAGGTTAGGGTGAACAGCGCGCGCTTGTGTGGGAACTACCCTCAATTTTCTTCATGCGCCGGTCCATCGCAGATATGTGACTTACCCACATATTAAAAGATTACAATGCCTGAACATCCCCCCACCTAACCAAGCCCGCCTTGGTTACTAATTACCTAAAGGTAACCTACACAATTTTGAGATGGGTCTCAACATGACTCCATTTTGGGTTTTGACTTCGGCAACCCGTATGATCCCGTCCTTACCCGGTAAAAGCTTAACTAACCGTCCACGTCTCCAGTGAAGAGGTGGTAAGTTATCCTCTTTAATTAAAACTAAGTCATCTAACTTAGGAGGTTCCGTATGCGAGGTCCATTTAAAGCGTTGTTGAAGCGTATGAAGATATTCATTTTTCCACCGGTTCCAAAAATGTTGTGACATCTTTTGTATTTGTTGAAACCGAGACAACCGAGACACACTGACCTCCGTGTACGGATATTCGGGAAGTGCCACTAGAGGCTGACCGATCAAAAAATGTCCAGGAGTTAATATCTCCAAGTCCGCCGGGTCCGTACTGAGAGGACACAACGGTCGCGAGTTCATCACGGCCTCCACCTTGGTGAAGAACGTGGTGAGTTCTTCGAACGTCAACCGAGTTTCACCGAGTACACGCTTGGCGTGAGTTTTTGCCGATTTAACCGCCGCTTCGAATAGTCCGCCGTGGTTTGGACTAGATGGAGCGTTGAAAAGCCATTTAATGTCGTTTTTGACGAATTCTCGATCGATTTTTGCTTGGTTATCCCGTAAGAAAAGGTACAATTCCCGTAAATATTTATCCGTGCCCGTATAGTTAGTATCGCAATCCGACCGAACCAATGAGGGAAGACCTCGCCGTGATATAAACCGTGTAAACGCCGCTACGAAAGCTTCAACCGTTAGTTGGCTAACAATCTCCAAGTGCACACTCTTTGTGCTTAAACAAACAAAAATACACAAATAACATTTATGAATTTTGGCGTTCCGAAGCATGCTTGACTTAATATGGAATGGACCAGCGAAATCAGTTGCGGTACCGAGAAATGGTCGAGTGCCCTTAACCCGATCCGATGGTAAGTCTGCCATGAAAGGCTGGTACAGCCGCAGGTGCGCCCGGAAGCACCGTATACATTTGAAGGTGACGTGACGCGTCACCCGCCGAGCTGCAACTATCCAATACGTACACGACAGAATAGATTCTAATGCGTTAGCGCCGACATGGCAGTATGCGTTATGATAGTGTGTAACTAACATTTCCGTGAACCGACCCTTGCCAGCCAACAAAATTGGATGTCGCGCATTGTAAGGTAAATCCGACGCACCGATTCTACCGCCGACTCGAAGTAGATTGGTTTTATTATCTATGAACAAATTTAACCGCCTTAGTGAATTTTTTATAGGTTTTCCACCCTGTACCGCTAATATTTCTTCCTGGTAATATTCGTTTTGAACAATCCGTATTAAACAAGATATCGCATGTCTACGTTCCGAGACCGAAATCATTTTGTCTCTGTTTTTACATTTTGTTTTACAAATTCGTATAAACCGTAATAGATAAGCCGTTACATTTACCAATTTGTCAAATGAACTATACCGATCAATTAAGTTAAAATCCGATTCTAAAATACCAACATTAACATTAGGCCGTAAACCGGGTAACATATCCGCCGGGAAATCCGAACATTCGCCAGGCCACTTGGCCGGCGACTCCTGCAGCCAGCGCGGCTCCCACCACAGCGGGTGCCGCAGCAACTCGCTCGCTGTCGCTCCGCGCGACGCGACGTCCGCGCAGTTAAGTTCACTGGGAACGTGACGCCAAGTAATGTCCACTTTAGAGGAAATTATTTGTGAAACCCGATTGCCTTCGTACACTTGCAATTTGTGCGGAGGAGTTTTTAACCACGCCAATACAATGGTGCTATCACACCAACCTATTAACTTGCATATTTCGATGTCACCTTCTAATGAAGTGACGACATGGTTTAAAAGAGTCGTTAGCAAGGTTGCCCCATTTAATTCAATTTTTGGAATTGTGTGTTTTGTTTTAAGGGGGGCTACGCGGGACTTAGCCATGAGTAGCCGCACTTGAACAGTACCGTCTACGTTTGCCGACCGTAGATAAACTGCAGATGCAAAACCAACCGAGGATCCGTCACAAAACCCGTGAATTGAATATGTTGTTTTACCGTTCGACTTTAAACATCTAGGTATAGATATCTGTTGTAAATTCGGCAAGTCAACGAGAATATCTTTCCAATTCCGAATGATTTCTTCCGGTGCGGGAGCGTCCCAATCTATTTTTCGCGAATTACTAGAAGTACCAAGAAGGGTTTGCAACAACAATTTTATTTTAAACACTACTGCACAAACCCAGCCGAGGGGGTCGTACAATCGAGCTGATAGAGATAAGATACTGCGCCGAGTAATCGTACCTTCTACTGGCAGTCGCAGGCGGTAAGAGAAACTATCGCATTTTGGATCCCACTGTATACCTAAAACCTTTATAAAACCGGAACCGTCCGTATCCGCGTCAAATGACCGAAGATTCTCCAGATGATCTGACGGTAAGCCGTCCAATAATTCCGGCACGTTCGATGACCATTTACGCAATTCATAGCCGGCCGCGTCCATGAGCGCCACCAGCTCATCCCGCAAGTCCCTCGCGGAGTCCAGCGTGTCCGACCCTCCGTTTAAGTCGTCCACGTAGCTTTGACGACGTAATAACCGAGCCGCGCGCGGGTACCTATTTTCTTCGTCACTAGCCAATTGATGCAAACACCGAATTGCAATGAACGGACTCGATTTTAAGCCGTAGGTATTTGTTGTTAACTCGTAAACAAGTAGAGGTTCGTCCGATGACGATCGCCAGAATATAAGTTGATATTTCCGATCTTCCGGATGTACCCATGTCTGTCTAAACATCATTTTTACGTCAGTAGTAAATACAAACCGCGGTAACCGAAAACTAATTATGATTTGAGTAATATCGTTCTGTAATCGCGGCCCGGAATGTAAACAATCATTCAATGATACGCCCGTGGTCGTCTGCACACTTCCGTCAAAAACGACCCGAATTCAACATCACCCGATTTTTTAAAAACCCCATGATGACACAAAAAATAATGCTCTTGCCCGGACCCAATGTCAAAATTAGACACCGTCATGTGACCGAGTTTTATATATTCCGACATAAATTCCACATATTTTTTCCGAAATTCCGGTTGTCGTGCCATGCGCCGTTCTATGGCTATAAATCTCCGCAATGCTATTTCCCTAGATTCACCCAACTGTTGATGATCTAGCATCAGTGGTAACTTCACCACATATTTACCGTCAGTGCCTCGTGACGTAGAACTCGCAAAAAAACTCTCACATTCTAAATCCGCCGGATCCTTTATAAAACCCGAGTTTGGTCGTTCTTCAGACCGCCAAAATTTTTCAACCGCTTCGACGAGTGTCATGCCGACATGATTACTCGCTTGCGAGTTAATACGATGGTCCGTTGAAACCGTAGGGCCGAAAATTGCGTAATCGAAAATGGTACCTAGTGCAAACGGACCTCCCGCGCCCAAATCAATTTTATCTCCGTTTAAAATATCCCCTAAAATGTCACATCCGAAAATTATGTCAATGTGATTTTGATTAAATGACCCGTCGTCCGATAATTTAATATTATTAGCCGGTAAACCTAATTTTCGCGCGAAATACGAAGTAGGCCGTTTTAATACCACCGCCGTAACAGATAATAAAATCTCGCAAAATTTATCGGATCTAAAATAAAACTTAACCAAATAATTGCCGTCATTGTTGCATAACCCGCCGATACCTAATAAGGATGTTTTATTGTAATGTCGCTTCAAACCTAAAGTTGCTACCAAATCATTTTTAATGATTGAGACTTGGCTTCCCAAATCCAACAAGGCCCGAGACCGCACAAAGTTTCCGTTAACCGATTTTACTTCAATAATAACCATAGGCAAAATAACATTATTCAATAACCGTGGTACTACCGAGGCGACATTACTAAACTGTAATTGCTATTCTTGAGAACGCGGCCTACGATCCCCGCTATGACTTTGCGACCGCCTATCCCTTGAATGAGTCTGATTCCGACCGCTTTCATAATTGTTATTCCGGAACTCTCTAGAATCATATTCATGTTCATAATTACTCATTAAGTCTCGCATACGACTACCCGCCCCAGCGTTGTTAACGTGGTGCGAGCTGTTACCCGCATACGCGTCAGGCAACCCTTTTTCGATAGCCGGGTTATCGCGTTGTGAGGCGACGGCTGCTTGCCGTGAACGCTGCCTATCTTCCGGAGGCGATTGAGAGCGCGCAGTGGACATCGTACAAATTAATTTATTATGGCCAACGTTTCCACACCGATTACATGGCACCTGCCGATCGCATGTCGCGGCAGGATGCCTTTCGAAACATCTAAAGCAAAGGCCGTTAATTTTTACCCAGTCCTTACGTTCATAAGGTGGCATACTTGCAAATTTAAAACAAATGGCTAAGTTGTGCCCCGATAAATTACAATAATAACAGTTGTTATTTTTTTCGGAACCATAATTACGTTTATTAACCCATTCCGATTTGTAATGCTTATTACTGCGCTCCGCAACATGTACATTACGCGCCGCCGGTTTCCGTGTGCACTCCGCGTAAGTCCATGCCGGCTCTGTTGCCAAAGCCGCCGTGTCGATGAGTCGGCATTCATTTTGTAAAAACTCAGTTAGCTGGTCAAAGGTAGGTAAATTTAAGGTGTTACCGCCGTACCGCTGCTCAAATCGACTTTTAATATCTAACGGCATTTTTGTGAGACTAATATGCAATAAAATATAGCTCCACTCATCTACAGGTAGTCCTAAATTTTTTAAAGCCCGTGTAGATTCTAACAACGGATTTAATATTTTCGCTCTAAGTCCTACTCCTTTACTAATCGCCGGTAGATGTAATATGTGAATCCGCTTGCAACCGTTTGTTTTCATATCTACCTTTCAAAATATCCATGGCAACATCTAATGAACCGTCAACCATTGGCAGGTGTTTTATAAGCGACTTAGGTTCGTTTTCTAAGTTTGACTTTACTATATTTCTAAAGTAACAATGTGTTTTAACCAAACTATAACAAAATGTTTTGGAAAGGAAACTAAAGCCTTCAACAAAATATGATAAAACAAATCCAGTACAAAATAAAGCTAATCATCTTCATCAACTTGTATATCGGAATTTATATCTTTTTCATTATTTGTATTAACAACCGTCCAAGAATCAGCTATCTTTTTTAAATGAATTACATTTCGACGGTATTCTTTGCCAGTCGCATCATTACGTATGTTAATATCACCGTTGTTAACGCCGATAACCGTATGAGTATCTGAATCATAATTTGATGTTAATTTATTATCTTTAATCATGTTTTTAACCAGTACTTTCTCACCTATTTCTAAATTACAATCAGTCGCTTTTCTTTTCCGGTCAGCATACTCTCTTCCCTTTTCTTTCATTTGTTGGTCTCTGTCTCGAACTTCTGAATCTTCTGTTACTTTATTTTCTATATCTATTGCAGCAGGGATTTTGTCTCGAAACTGTCTCTTGTAAAATAACTCAGATGGTGATTTCCCTGTAACGGAATGAGGTGTGCTATTATACATCATCAAATAATCCAAAATATCTTCCTTTCAGTCTCTTTTTTCTGCCTGACTTATTTTGAGTCGCTTTAAAATATCGCGATTTTGTCTTTCGACTTCGCCATTCATTTGAGGCCAATACGGTATGGTGTTGTAATCGACAATGCCACATTCTTTGCAGAAGTTCTGAAAAACTTCGCTATGAAATTGGCTTCCATTATCACATGTCAAGGTTGCGGGATATCCTAACCTAGAAAAAATTTCTTTCAGAATCCTAACTGTGTCGGTTGCTGTTATATTTCGCATTATTTTTATTTATTTGTACCTGCTATAATAATCGACAAGTACCAGGAGGTAGTCGTGGCTAGGTAAAGGTTCTAAAAAGTCAAGAGCTACGTCAACCCAAGGCTCAACAGGTAACTCTCGCCTTTTCATAGGATGTGGAGGGTTTGGGGCCGAAACTAGTGTACAGCCTTTACAGGCCTTGACCACCCGTTCCGCATCTTTATCGATTCGGGGCCACCAGACTTTTGTTCGAAGACGAGCCTTCATCGCAACAATGCCTGGATGGCCTTCATGTGCCGCCTGTAACACACTTTGTCGCAGATTATTCGGTATGAAAATTTTAGTCCCACGTAGTAAAATTTCTCCCGAAAAACAAAGTTCGCTTTCTATGAGTTTGAAATTTGATATAGAACTATCCCACTGACCCTCAAAGATACCTTTTTTTACTTTTAAAATATCAACATCTTGAGCTGATGACGATCGAATTACATGCATCGGAATTGCAATAGGCCTACTGTAACTGACAATCTGATTTATATAATTTTCAGTGTCAAAAGGTTCAGTTTGAGTTGATTGACATAGCCTGGATACAGAATCAGCTATATTTGATTTGCCTGGCCTATAAACTATCTTATACTTGAACCCCTGTAATCTAAGTACCCATCTTTCGATCCGGGCGCACGGTTTAGAATTACGGCCAAAGATGATCTCCAAAGGTTTGTGATCACTTACTAACTCAAACTCCTTCCCAAACAAATAAATTTTAAAATGTTCTACAGCCCAAACTAATGCTAAAGCCTCTTTTTCTGTTTGGCAATATCGTTTTTCGCAATCAGTAAGGGCTTTATGACCGTAAGCGATCACCCTTGGGCCATTTTTATCGATTTGTACCAATACTGCACCCAGGCCAACAGGTGAGGCGTCAGCGATGACCTGTGTTCTGTCAGAAGGATTGTAATAACCTAAACTTTTGATGTTTGACAGGTGGCGTTTTATTTCAAGGAACGATTGATCATGCTTGGCAGTCCAAAACTTTCGAAGGTCTGCTGTTTTATGAATACCTAACCGCAACAATTCCCTCATGGGGTCTGTTAGGGTAGCCAGATCCGGTATCCATTTTCCTACGAAATTGACCAACCCCAGAAAGCTTTGTATTTCCTCAACCGTACTGGGCGCTCTACAAGATTGAATGCTAGAAATATATTTATCTAAAGGCCTAACACCGTTTTCTGAAAGTTCGTGTCCCAGAAATTGAATTTTTTTAACCTTAAGTTGGCATTTCTTCTCATTCAAAAGAACATTATATTCTTTTAGTACCCCAAGGACTTTGTTCAACCTATCATCATGTTCGGTTTCTGTGGCACCGAAAACAATAATATCATCAATGAAATTAAATGTACCTTCGCAGCCTAAAAGTACATTTTCTAAAATTTTTTGGAACCTCTCAGGTGCACATGAAATTCCGAACATTAATCTTTTGTATCGGAACAAGCCCTTGTTGGTACTAAAAGTTGTTGTAAAAGACCCGGACTAATTAATAATATGAATTACAATAAATGGACCTACCTAACCTAAATTAAATTAATTAATTAACAAAATGTAGCTTAACAGTATGGGATAGTATTAAAAATATTAGCTATTTAATGTACTATATTAGTCAGTAACCATAATTAAAACGTGCAACCAAATTGTACCTACCTAACACGATAATTAAAATTTATGAGATATTTAAGATATTAAATTATGGCAACCTTTTAACCCTACTTGTAATAATAACAATTAAGGAGTTAAACCCATTGGTAAAATATTTAGTTGTTAATTTGGAATTGTTGGTATTCATATCAGAAATGTGATAAGGAACCCTAAATTTATGAAGCTAGTTTTATTTATATTTTGGCCTTTGTTATAGAATGTGATCATCATAGTGGTATTACTCCTAGTTATGACAGTAGCAACCAAGTTCTTTTCAAACGAATTAAGACTTATAGTTTACTTTTCCTAACTTACCTAATGAACCTAATTAATACTTAATAGTCAACTTATAAAATGGAGATATACTTATGATTTACTTTATGCATTGAAACAGAAATACCCTAACAACTCGGTTTACCCCATTATTTGAAAATCCAGCAATATTTTCAGTTATAATAAATGTTATCAGATTCTCATACTTTAATGACTTTATTTGATTTGTAGTACAACCTAAAATATTAATTAAATTTATATTTGCTCTACTATTATAGTATAATATTAACTCATATGACTTTTATATTGATATATTAATGTATGTTAGCCAGTTGGTAACGACCCTGCCTACAAAGCTAGCAGTCCCAGGTTCAAAACCTGACACAGGTAAATATCTGTGTAATAAGTACTTTGTCCCTGAGTCATGGATGTTTACTTTACTTTCAAGTGAGTATTCTCCTTTACAAGTATGCATATCATTGTTTAGCTCCCATAGTACAACCAGAGCTTAGATTGAAACTAGACCTAATTTTCATTATTATTTGTATTAGAAATTTTATATCTGAAGAATTGTAATTCTAATTTTTCTATAATAATTATAGCATTTATTTCCATACCCTGTTTATTCAATTATTAGGTACTTATTGGATTTGAATATGGTATACAGATACAATCAACCAACATAGGGAGTTAATATTGTATCTCCGGCCCAAATTTATAGTTTTATCAGGGGACCTAGATTCCTAGTATCAGATACAAGTCTAGAATAACCATACCTAACCCTAACATATTAAGGCAACTGAGTAGCAGAATTAGAAGATGGTTTTACTTCATCACTTTCAAGTAATAAAATCTAATGGCGACTAAAATGAGTTTTATGGTTCTCGGTGACGCTAAATATATATAATGAAATGGATTATGAGGGCCCCCCCTAGTGTAGGGGAAGGCTTCCTGCCCACGCTGCCGCAGGAAGCTGTGCAATACGTCCCAGACTGTCTATTGCTCCACATACTATCTATTTGTTATCAACAAACAAGGTAAATTATGTAAGACATTCTAGCCTTTTATTAGAATTTTACTTTAACGTCTAATTTGACCATTTCAATACATATAAGTAGTGCTTCTTACTTAGAGATGCAGAATTAGCATGTTAGCTAGGTTTTTACTTAGGTTTGCTCTCCTAATAATTGAAACCCAATATCAATAGGTTAATTTCAACCTCAAGAAACATAATAAGATTGGTAATTTGGGCTCTTTACCCACTATTTGTTTTATATTTAAACTCATAGCTTGATTGATTCAGTATAAAAGGTAAAATAACTGGTATTGATTCCATCTGGAAATTTGTTTTCATTCTAAAACAATCTAGCCTTATCTTGTATGAAGCACACTTGTATTCCACTTCTACGGGAGCTAGTGACGCATCGGGACTTCTGCCCGTAATAAACCCAGACTGGTTCAATGAGATTCATACTTAGAATCCTCCAGTTTCATAACGCTAGCTATGAATCAACCTAGCTGGAGTATTATTGATTAACTATTTGATCTATTTGATCACTTTCAATCACTGATTTGACTTGGGCAACGTTATATCACTTTTATGTTTCTCGAAGTAAGACTGCAGCTTAATTTAACTTGTAAACAGTCATTTTTCTGCTTTAAATCATCCAAAACCGGCTCGAAATCATTCTCAACGCTTTCTACCAATACATCAGTTTGACGTTTTAAGCGCCCTCTCTACCACAGACTAGTTAGTCGTGAAGTGTCATTCATCTTATGAATTGACTTCACACAATATTTGCCTTAGCTTTTAACTTATTGAATTTATTCGCATAATATTTAAATTCTTATTATTTAATATATCCTGCTGGCCAGCAAGTAGGAAATGCGTTAACGAGACATATCATAAAATTAAAAAGCTAAGCTAAAGTTGCACCGAAGTAATTAAAACAACGAAACGGAGCGTTATAGAAAAAAAAGTGACGTTATAAACATATGCTCAAATAGACGTTGACAGCTGAGAAGAGTACTACTCACTGACAGTTTGATTGTCATACAAAACTGGAATAGTTACAAGTGAATCATATTTATATCAGTAATAGAGGGTATATAAAACAATAAAAAAAGACCCGCAACTAAGTATGGACACGGAACATCTTTACACGTTTGCCTTCGAATGCTTCACTGCCCGCTTAGGTCTGGCAGCCCCGGCGACGCTGGTGCCGGCAGCAGATGGACCAGGAACAGGCCTGGTCGCCGCCGGAACGGGCTTGGAAGATACTGGAGACCCTTGCCTCTGCCTAGTAACTTCCGCAGCAATACGCTCGAGGTCACCAACGCTCTCCAGACGAATCCGCTTGCCATCAGGAAGCTTCGCAAAGATATTCCCATCGCGTGTCCAGCAGTTGTTCATGCCGAGTAGTTTCCGAGTTTCACTAAACAGAATTTGCCGCGGCCGCGTGAGGAATTCGGAGACTGCCGTAGGGCTACCTTTAAGTGCAGTCTTGTTATTCCAAACAGAGGACTTTGAGGAGAGGTCGGCAAACCGAACTAAGACCGGGCGGTTGCGCCCCTCAGTAAACTTGCCTAATCTGTGACACTCTTTGAATGAGCTAACAGGAATATCAGAGATCTGAAGTTGGTGAGATATAATTTTAGAGATTGTATTGCTCACATTCTCACCAGATTCCTCGGGAAGGCCACTAAACAGCAGACATTTTCTCCGATGCCGCATCTCCATGGCGTCTTGAGATTTAATAAGTACTTCTATTTGTTGCCGAAGTAGATTAAGAATCTCCATGGTCTGCACCTTGAAATCGGCAAACTCCGCTGACAAACTGTTGATGGTAGCCCCCGCCGTTGGAGAACTGTGCAGCCTGGCCTCAAACTCATTAAGCTTCTTCGAAATAACAGACTCCAAAGAACTCTGAGCCTCAGTGACTGCCGACATAAGATCCATATTTTCAGCACACAGGATAAGTGAATAACTTCTAGGTTATATTTTGACAGGTGTGTGCCAGCAGGATTAACAGTGAAATATACTTTAAGTTAGTGCATTAACTGTTCCACAAACATTATCACACAACTATTGCACCCAATATTGATAAACAATGGAATAAAAATGTTTAAAAAGTGAGTAAGTGCAATTTATTTAAATTAAATATGCAAGAGCGTATATTATTAGTTTCACAACTACCGCCGAAAAAAGCATTAAAATTATGCGGCAAAGGCATTAATAATAAATATACCACATTTAGTACACATATAAAGTTTATTATAGTTTAAGCACAGTCCACAAGAGAATAGAAATTATTTACAAAACGAAAGAGTTAACACAGTGCATGGAAGAAGAAGAACGAAGCAAAAACAATTATTATAACCACGTTACGTAACAGTACGTTCGGGTGGCGCGCGCGCAGCCTCTCGGCGTCGTATCGCTAAATCGACTGACGGCGGTGTCAAAAACGAACGCGCACGAAGGTGCACGAGGATACCCGAGCGATAACGCATCGGAACGCGGCGCGGCGACCGGGCAGCTGCGCGCGAGCTTAAAACATTAAATTTACAACAATATTTCGCCACAGGATAATCAATTATATGGTATTTGTATTGGGATGAACATTGTTGTGGCGAGGGATCATTGTGACCACAGTTATTATGGAATTTACAATTGGGAAAAAGGATATAATGGATTCCAATATAGATCCCTAAAGAATTTATGGCGTTATAACACGGAGTATTGGTATTGTGGGATATAGTTACCACCGATGATACGCGAGAATATTTTATTATTTAAATTTAGACATATTTGCAAGAGGGAACAAAATATTCGTAAACATATAGGAACTATGACGGTTTTGAAAATTCGATAATGCATGCTTAATTGTTTATTCTGAAATCTAGGAATATTGGCCAGACTAGGGTGTGCATGAAACTGATCTCTTTTAATTGTTCTTTATTTTATTGTGTTGCCTTTTATTATCTCATGATGTGTTTTACTGCATTTGATATTGTGTTGTGTTATTAAAAGGGGAATATGCACGAATTCTTACTGTCAGTCAATATAATTTACTTATAGTTTTCTTTCAATTCATTAATTTTAGAATATATAAACAAGGTCATGTATGTTAGGCTTTTCAAAGTAAATACGAAAGCCACAGTAATTTAGTTATTTTATTTAAATTATTCAAATTAGTCTATTCAGTGGTAGAATAATAAATATAATTCAATTAATAAACTAATTTAATTGGTACAGTTACCCTACTCTCACTTTATTTTAGAATTGATTTTGTGCATATACCCTGACAACGAAGGTAAGTGCTTAAATTAAAAGTATAACCAAAATGGTTTTAATTTTCATGTAAAGTGCAACCCATACATTCCTTTCTTGTCTTAGGCGATACTACATTCAAGTTTGACAATTTAAAGTTATCAATAAAACAATCAAAGTTAAATTCAGTTATTGAAGTATCAGCGGAGAGGTAATGTTGGTTGGTAATATAGGTACCAAGAGAAAACGGAGGTAAAACTCCACTGAAACTTCCATATTATGGTCAAGCCAAGATTAGGTTAGGAATGTTATGGGAAATTTCATTTATGTGACTTTAATATTTTGACATATAGGTACCTTAACTATTAATTAAAAATTTACTTTACAACCTATCTTAATTTCATAGCATCCCTGACTGTAGAATATTAAAAGGGTAGGTAATAAAAAACTGACCATTTGAAATAAAATAAATTCTGCATTTGTTGTGTTAGTAGCGATGGGCTGTCATTGTTATATTACATCCAAGTCTTCATATATCACCAAACTTAATGAATTGTTGACTGTTTATACATCTCTAACAAATTGCAATAACTCTGAAACAAACCAATAAAGTTAATAATGTAGGTATTAAAATCTTTTTTGGTGGGACATTACACTGAGAGATCCAATGATTTGATATAAACAAGTTACTAGTTACAAATCATATACTATTAGTAATAGCAACTAATAGGCCTAAAATTAAAATTAAACTAGCAAACTATGATTTAAAAGATTTAACTACTTACTTAGTTTGGGGGGTGATTGAACATTCATGTGTTAATTGATGCCGAATGCAATTTCATGCATTTTCTATGCCTTGACTAGTCCGAAGTATGTCACTTTTATAACTTATTTCCACACATGACTCCGAGTTAGATAACCTTCGCTTGCATCTTACTGTGAAGGCCTTGCATTGAGTAGACCTTAACATGAGAATCTTGCTCGATATCCAAGGTGCACGAAGGCATTTGTAAATTCACTGTTCTGAAATTAACCACATAATTTATTAGTGATGTTTACATATATCACGGATGGCATTCTAAATTGGTCATAATCAAATGGTTTTATTGGTTGTTAGATACAAACGGCATGTGAGTAAATAACACGCAATAAAACGTAGGAAGTGTATAGTTAGCGCTAACCTCTTTATTTTATAACAAATAATATAATTACCTATAGAAAAGCGCCATTTATATTTAGGGTCATTCGTGAAATCCATTAATTACAAGAGACAAATCATAATTTCTTTAAGAATCAACAACGGTTTGAGTTGCCATTGGTTCTGTTTTTAATCTAGCTAAAGAGTAAGACTAAGGGCTGTCGTCCATACAGCCTAGCTTGATTATCTTTTCCAAATTACATATTTTAGATAGAATCGATTACAAGTTATGATGAGTAATAATTTATCCAAGTCTTCAAATGTACTAGAAAGTTGAAATCAAGCCTTTAAATTATTTCCTAAAACGAGTGTTGCTTTGATTCATTCGAAGTTTGGCAAGATGGAATTAAGTTTGATAAGACCATAGATAACGTAGATTGGATCGCTGTCCGTATTATAAAGCGCACTACTCATGGGACTACAACGTTTTAAGTTGGCGCATTCACGAGCCAATTAAATTAATTATATAGAATATGAATTGCAAAGTATTAAAAGATACAATGTGAGGAAATAAGTGGGAGTGGGGTGTAAAAATAAACAATTTTAATGATGAATTATATTCTTCAGTCTTGAAGGTCATTTATATTTTCCCTTTTAATATTTAATTCTTTAAAAGCCGGGTTAGTGTTGTTTATAGAATTATGCTATTGGTGCATTATTACTTACACTTCGTTTTGTTATTAACGAATTATTGATTCAATTAAAGTATTTGACAATAAATGATTGTCTTAACTAAATATATATGTGCTAAGCACTTGAATTAATAGTTCGCCCGTTTGATAGGGTGATGATTTAGTCGCAATATATCGGCTCTCTGGCACGACCTAGGCGCCTAACGGCCTAACAGGCGATAGCGCGTGACTGTTCCGAATAATTGGGCTAGGTCGTTACTCTGTAAGCGTAGGTATTATGAAATCTTCCCTATGGGATCCCTTTGTTACCCATAATATTGTTGTATCGAATTTTGAAAGTCAGAAATTGATTGTCATACTATTTATGCTCATAACTATCGATAGTCATAAAAATTGTAAAGCATAACGCTTAATAATGCTAAAGTGAATAGTCCATAATGTTAAGGATTATAATTTCCATAAGGCATAAAAATTATATCTATAACATTCAAAGGCATATTGATGATTAAACAGAAATATTTTTAAGCATATATTTTAAACTACTAATTATTATTATTCATACCGTTTCATTGTCTTAGTACATATGTAACTTTTATGACTCCAAATGTTCTTTCTTTTTTAATTTCAAATTGATGATATTATGAATATGATGTAGATATATAAGGACGACGACCACCATTAGGTTCACCATTAGGTCCATTAGGTACGACGACGAGCGAAGCGAGGAGGAGTGTTAGGTAGAACTGCGACCCTACAGCGCGCGAGCCGAGCGAGCGAAGCGAGCGTGCCGCGGTAACGGCCGGCGAAGCGCCAGAACCGAACATATTTTTTAACTGATACTTACATATAGTAGGCAAAACTTTGTATTTTACTTTTATGATAAACAAGTTTGGACCTTATAATCACTATGTCAAGCAATATTATTACCTTTAACATTATGAGGTGTAATACATTATGATGTAAAAAGTTATGAATAAAATTTTTATGACTTTCGACAAATATGACCAGGAAAAATCGGAAATACAAATTATACCCTCAAATATTATGACAATCAATATTATGACTAACAATATTTATGACTAAAAACGTTATGGAATCTTAAAAACGGAACTAAAACTTTATGGAAGACAATATAGACCCCTTCTCTATAAGTGTTAAACCGTGTAGGATTACTTGCCTAGTGGAACTGGTTACTCGTGGAGGCACTCTTCCACGTTATGATTCATGATAGGAGATCTGACGTCAGTAGCTGTAGATATGAGGCTCAAGATGGCGTCCATTAGGATCCAGGAAGAAAGTAGGTCCTTGTAATATGCCGCTGTATTGAAGATTTTAAGGGAAGGTTAATTTTGAGATTGTATTATCCGCGATTTAAAAACACTACCCCGGCTTAATATTATTCCCGGGTTTTCTAACATCCTTACTATACACCATTTTCCAAAATTTTATTCTAATTATTTTACTTAGTAATTGAAGTAATTTCGAGTTTTCTTTTAAATTAGACTATTGATTCAAATAAAATATTTGACAATAAATGATTGTCTTAACTAAATATATAAGTGCTAAGCACTTAAATTAATAGTTTGCCCGTTTAATGGGGTGATGATTTGGTCGAATACATCGGCGATTGGCACGAACTAGGAGCCCATCGGCTATAGCGCGTGACATACTCGAATAATTCGACAAGGTCGTCTCTCTGTAGACGAGGATACCAAAATAATCTTCATAGAAAACTCATGATCGGGAATGTACTAAACCCAACCGAAAGGAAAGGTACGGAGCATACGATGGTGAATTTTGGCCGGAGATTTATTAAAGTTAGTCAAGCGCGGTTCACATTGGTGTATAGAAAAAGTCTCTCTTGGGTAGACTAACTAACTACACTGACAGTAAGGACATTTTAGTGGGGATAGCAACTTTTGCTTTTGGTGGAGCGATGTCCAAGTCTGGAGACGAGTCGCACAGAGACGTGCGGAGGCCGAGTTCCTCTTCATTTTAATTTTATTATGAGGAGGGACCAATAGGGATTTAAATGTTCCATTACGCTCATTAAGTATAAGGCTTCCTTTACGGAGACGCGGCGCGTCGCGCGTCGCGTGCGGCGTGGCTTCTCGCGGCGCGTGGGACGTTTTTTCCGTTTATAGACAGGCGGTGCGTGCAGCGGCCCGCGTCATCGCACGCGCAAACACAAACATATGGCAATATACGATGTTGATCATAGAGATGCGAGACGGGAAAAGTGGCGGTGCCCGCCGCGGCGCACGCCGCGGCGCCCGCGGCGGCGGGCGCCGCGGATCCTCAGTCGCGTCACACACATAGAGCTATAATATATATTAATATACCAAAATATATATTATATTATAGCTAAGCACCACACACGACAAAGGTACCAAAATATATTTTACACGTCAAAATCTACCAGCACTTCCCAAGAGGAGACCACTGCTGAGAAGAAGCGCCGGAAGAAACTCAACAGTTAGTCATTTTTTTAATAAAAAATATAACAATGTCACTACTTATTCTAGCATTATATAAAACTGTAAAAATAATATTAAATATCTGCGTAGTTTTGCAGGAAAACATGACAGAATGACTTGTAAAAGACCCTACCCTATTCCTAACCTAATTGCGGCTACATCAATTTGTAAAAAATCAATTACAATAAATGGACCTACCTAACCTAAATTAAATTAATTAATTAACAAAATGTAGCTTTACAGTATGGGATAGTATTAAAAATATTAGCTATTTAATGTGCTATATTAGTCAGTAACCATAATTAAAACGTGCAACCAAATTGTACCTACCTAACAAGATAATTAAAATTTATAAGATATTTAAGATATTAAATTATGGCAACCTTTTAATCCTACTTGTATTAAATATCATTACCACCATTTTAGTATCTTTCCATGCGATGCATGAAACGTCACCAGAATGACGAGCAATGATAGTCCCCTTCGGCACGTTCTTTGGAGCCTTTGCGATATCCTTTGGTACATTCTTGCGGTTTGCACGCAACGTCCCTAAACAATCAAACCCCAAACTCTTAATATACCGTGTCAACGCTGGGGAATTATAAAAATTACCCATCGTGACGCAGTGACCTCGACGTTCGAGACTTTTTAATAAATTCAGTACCACTTCGGTACTCTTGCCAGCCAAGAGCGTACTAGGAGCCACGGTATCGCGGCTATCAGAATTTTTCCCCGTGTAAATTTCGAACTTATACAAATAGCCAGTCCTCGATTCGCAAAGCTCAAATGATTTTATGCCGAAACGCGCAGCCTTCGACCTTATTGCTTGAACCCAGGCCAGGTGGCCCTTGAATAAGGTGAACGACTCGTCTATTGCAATGTCCTGGTCAAGATTATATAATTTTTGAAATTTTGTCCCTAAATGACTGAGGACTGGCGCGAGTTTCCGCAACTTTGCTGAAAGCACTGCCCCTTCGCTATACGACACATTCTGACTCACATCAGAGTTGTCAGTAAAGTGAAGGAACTTTGTTAGCAAAACGAAGCGGTTGAATGTCATCAATTGCCTAAACTTGGGCATGTCTAGGTAGCTGTTCGACTTCCAGTAATCAGGCAAAGATGTTCGTGGATCCAATCCCATTAATATAAGTATGATAAAAAACAAGTACATCTCGTTTACATCGGTGTAAACCCAACGATGCATCCGAGATGAAGGTTTCAGTGTTCCTGCTGCTGTCTTTGCTTCGATCACTTGATCAGCATATTTATTGGTCTCCCTGGTTATAAGCTCCATGATGTCTATGATCTCAGATATCTATAAAGGCATCATAGGGATTATCGTAGTCTTTGATAGCTTCCGGAGTAGGACCCGAGAAAATCTCGTGAACACCCTGGAATGTATCATAAACTTCTTGCCAATCGAAATCAATAGATACGTTAGTCAATTGTTCGATAGCCTCATCCATTGCTCTCTCTACTGAATTTACAATATTACGAACAGGTTCATCCAGCTCTTCGTCTTCCGGGATATTCCTGTTCATAACACCAGTCGCAGCAATTTGATCCAGATTGAACTCATCGTCAAAATCTGAATCAAATTCACTGCCCCCGGCATTCGATCCTGCAGCATGCCTTTTCGATATTGCCGTCAGCCCCGATGTAGACGGGACAGCATCAACTATGTGTTGTGCAACAAGTTGTGATGAGCTATGGTCACCACTAGGCCCAGGTAGTGATGGCTCAGCCATTTGCACACTAGTGGTACTAACTACTTCTGACGTTACTATCTTGAAACGTAAAATGCCTTTAAGCAAACTGTATTCAAACACGAAATTGTATGTATGTACTTTTGTACTCTATTAGTTCTTGTGTATACAAGACGCTTTTAAATGAGAGCACACTGTGATGTTTCTCGCCGGACAGATATTTCACACAATATTACTTTTATGTTGTCCGGCAGCTTGAGCACGTCATGCTCGCTCAAAGGTCTTTGCTTACGGCGGCGTCGTTGATCGGGTCGCCACCTTCCCGAACATATGGTTGAGGGAGGCGATGGCTGAGATACGCGTCATACTCGTGAACGGGTGCTGTTTGTGGGGTCCGGTCTGTTCACGTCTGCAAGGACTTTTTCAGTTAATTATTCCAGTTATGGCTTTTGACGAAGAGACCTCGTCGTGTTGTTCTCCTAGTCATTACATTTAGTGTAACGTATTTGACCTTACATTTGTAATGTTTTCATTTGGGCTAGTTCTAATAATTAATATTTGTTACTTTATTACCTTGTAATGTAACTTACTTTTAAGTATTATTGTATTTTATATTTGAAAAAATGACCTTCAGCTGGAGTTTCTTGCGGCGCTTCTTCTCCGCAATGATGGTCTTGTCCGAAGCGCTGGTAGATTCACTCTATATTACTGACGTGTAAAAGAGCCCGTATGTGGCCAATTTACTGAATAAATATTTGACTTTGACTTTGACTTTGACCTCACTACAACTTGAAACTAACACAAGATTGCTGCGTAAAAGCGGTATGAGCTCCGGGGAATAAACCGGCGGCAGCAACTCACTAATCCATTCCTTAATATAATCGTAGTGATCTTCCAAAATTGCTTCGCCCTCCTCTTCGTCGATGCCGAGCGCTGCGGCTCGCTCTAACGCGCTGACACTACAAAATAAATACAATAAGGATAACATACATAGAATAATAATTATAATAGTAAATGACACGGAAACAGCGACGATCCAATCAAAAAACTTACTGAATGCTCTGCTCCAGCTCAAACCTCTTCTTTATGGACCCCCCGGGAGTTTTAATCAGCGGCACAGTGTCTTTAAAACGCATTGAACTCCCAGGGGTCTGCATTACACTAAATGCATTTAATAGCGGCCGAGATAGTCTGCAAAAAAAAAACCATCAATAAAAAACTCACTCACACACTCACTCATACACTCACTCACTCGCTCACTTAATCACTCACTCACTCACTCACTCACTCACTCACACACTCACATACTCACACACTCACTCACACACTCACTCACACACTCACACGGGTCCATATTGGCTCATAAAAAATTCTTATTCCGATTTTTGGTTTTACTACCGATTTGTATTCCTAATAATCACTCTTCATAATTTTTTTCCTCATACTTTTTTTGTTCATAACTTATTATTACTACCAACGGAACTCATAACAGACAGTTATCATATTTTTTTTATTAATAAACATTTGAATTCATAATAATCACTCTTCATATTTTTTTTCCTTATACTTTTTTTGTTCATACATTTTTATTACTACCAACGTAGCAGGGACTTAGAAATAGAAGGGTGATTCTTCGCTCATCGTCTACTATATGTAAGTATTAGTTAAAAATATGTTCATTTCTGGCGCTTCGCCGGCCGCTGCCGCGGGACGCTCGCTTCACTCGCTCGGCTCGCGCGCTGTAGGGTCGCAATTCTACCTAACACTCCTCCTTGCTTCGCTCGTCGTCGTACCTTATGGAGACCTTCGTTATGAATTAGAGTGATTAGGAGTTTCGATCGTTAGTATCAGAAAATATATGAAAACAAATATTAGTATATAGTAGAATTTATTTAAAATGTCGGAATCCACTTAAGAGCTTATCTTCCAATGAATGGCTTTGTTATCTATTGTGAAGCCCGACCGCTAATTAGCAGTGCAAAATGAAACGCACAAATAACAACAGATTTCATATGAATAGCAACTTTACCGCTTAAAGAAGAAGGTTCAAATTGCAATGGCAATGCATTCGAGATAGTACTGTTTAAAATTTAAAGCGGCAGCCAGGTACTATTTTGTTTGTGTCAGTTACAGGGTGATTCAGGGATAGCTTTCTTATCTTAGTATATAGTAGAATTTATTTAAAATGTCGGAATCCCCTTGAGAGCTTATCTTCCAATGAATGGCTTTGTTATCTATTGTGAAGCCCGACCGCTAATTAGCAGTGCAAAATGAAACGCACAAATAACAACAGATTTCATATGAATAGCAACTTTACCGCTTAAAGAAGAAGGTTCAAATTGCAATGGCAATGCATTCGAGATAGTACTGTTTAAAATTTAAAGCGGCAGCCAGGTACTATTTTCTTTGTGTCAGTTACAGGGTGATTCAGGGATAGCTTTCTTATCGTAGTATAGTACGCAAGCACGTCTGCATAGTTCTCAGTCGCCACCAAGTAACGACATTCCGTATTTTTGCCTACGTGCACGCGCCACGGCGCGCGATTTATGATGTTTCGCGGAGTATCACTTTGGAGTTGGATTTCATAACATTTACACAAAAATATACAAAACTGTTACATGTATTGGCTTCCTATATAAATAATGTATAAAGTTATGTAAACTTTACATCATATTAGATGAAATAAACCTGTAAATTCAACGAATGACTTAACTGCACGCTTGCGAAAAATGATGTAATGAAAAGTTGGAGGCTTTTTTTATCACGATATTTTTCGAAATGCCTAAAACAATTAGCAGATAACTATGCCTAGCTTTTTTCTGAGTAATTTGATATATAAAACAAGTCACAACAACTTACCTTTTTCGGTTAATATCCATTTTAGTTCTGCTTACACCGAACAATAAGGCGTCAATAATCGTAATGGCGGACGAGCATTATATCCTATAGGGCGATAATTTAGTTTTTATTATTTTTTCGCTGATTCAGATGCTTGATTTATGGGAAAAAAACTCCAATATGTTGCCAATTAAGTGAAAAATCAATAGGATTTTATTTTGTACACTGGCAGGGCCTTCGTTCATGAAATTTAAATTCTGCAATCACAGCGCTGTCCTACGCACAAATTAATAATAATAATAATAATAATAATAATAATAATTATCTTTATTTCAGGCAGTACCCATATACATCAAATTAGAAAATTAAATTTAAAATAGAATTACAATATAAATAAAAAGCAATAAAGCAGTGTAAAGTCCGTAAAAAATATAGTACAACACAATACAACACATTTAAATAACCTTCACTTCACTACTTTTTATTTTGGTCGCAGTGCACGGATGACCAGTAACTTAGGATCCGGCAGTCCAGGCGCTCGGACAAGGTGCGGAGAATCTCATTATTGGATGATCTGATACGGTCCCGAAAAGTCGCAATGCGCAATCTCATGATTGCGAAGAAGTCGGGCACTCTAGCCTCCGCAAACATGCTCGATGCGCTACAATAACGTGGTTGCTTCATCAGAATGCGATACGCGTTATTATATTGCACTCGGATGGCACTCATAGCGCGCCTGGTGCAGTTAGACCAGAGCTGGCATGTATAGAAGCATTGACAAAATGCTCTAAACAGTGTCAACTTTACTGGATCACTGCACCGCGCGAACCTCCGCGCGAGCATGTTGCTTCGCACAGCAGTAGCCCGACGTTCGCGCTCGATATCCAGATCATCCCTGAGGTCCTCCGTCACAATGTGTCCCAAGTACCGAAACTGGCTTACCCTCTCGATTGAGACTCCATCCAAAAATACTGGGGGAACATTGTCCGGACCCCTACCTGCCTTGAAGACCATAAACTGCGTCTTCTTCACGTTATACTTAAGACCATGGTCTAAAGCATAACGCTCGCAGACGCCCAGAAGCGTTCTGAGACCTTTAACAGAGGGGCTGAGGAGCACCATATCGTCTGCATAACTAAAGTTATTCAGGCACGTGTTGCCGATATGACAACCTACTTTGGTGCTCCTCAGCTCCTCGATCAGGTCATTTATATAAAGACTGAAGAGGTCCGGCGATGTCAACCCTCCTTGGCGAACTCCACACTCTAACCTATAGTCGTTAGAAGTGGAGTCGCCCCACCTCACTGCGTTAGTTTGGTTCCCATACCAATGTCTCAACAGATTCACGGTACCGGTAGGCACATTTGACCTAGCGAGTTTCTTCCACAGTAAATTATAGTTTACCAGGTCGAAAGCTCGACTGAGGTCAAGAAAGCACGCGTAAACTGATGTCTCTCTACGTACGTAGTGGTTCACAGTAGACTTGAGATAGTATATTGCTGAATCCGTTGAGAGACCGGCACGAAAACCAAACTGCGCATCATCCACAACAATATTGTCTCTTAAAGACGGGTGGAGTAACCTCTCCAGTATTTTACCCAATATTGTACCGAGCGAAATTGGCCGGTAGTTTTTAATACTGGCGAGGTCCCCCGTTTTGTTTTTTGGAACTGGAACCACCACGGTCTTCATGAGATTCTTAGGCAGATAACTATGGTCCAAGCATAGGTTATACAGGTCAGCCAGGACTCTGTATATATCATCCCCTGCGTACATAATGTGTTCTATACTTAAAGAGTCGAAGCCAGGTGATTTCCCACGGGTTATCTGCCTAACAGTCTCCATAACATCTTTAATCGTAAAGCGACTTAACGGGGACTTACTCTGTTTGACGCGGCCTTTTGCGGGACTTTCTAAATGATGAACATCACTTGCCAGCTGAGGTTCAACTTTGAAGTGGTGCGAAAACAATTCGGCAATATTCTTATGATCCGAAACATTTTCAACACTAGCGGGTACAGTTGTTTTATAATTAAATTTTTTAGTAGCTTTCCAAAATTTTCCAAAGTTCTTTTCGTTACGATGCCTCGCCAAAATCTCTAGTTTAATAGTCTCCTCGTTGTTTTGGCACCACCTCAATTGACTTTTAAACTTCTTGCGGCTCTCAGTCATATTGTAAAACAAGTTGCCCGTCATTGGCTTACCGCTCAGCATCCAGCAGTTATAGTGAAAGCGAGCCTGCTGGTGGTATTCTCTAACGTGGAAGTTCCAAACCATAATTTGTTCTTTTCTTTTTCGTGCACCACGACCAACATTCGCACTCCCGACAGCAGCCTGCTGTAGGGCAGTGACGATATTTTCGTAGTACTCGTCAATTAGGTACAGGTGATCCTTACAATAATTCTGACTACATTTATGACAATTATAATGACTAGAATACAATTTACTTAAGTGCTGGGTACAAAATTTCGCGTAACTATTAATTTGTTCAATACTTCTGTTACCCCAGCGTATAGTACGTTGGCTATGAACTTCAGTAGCAATCTATTGCTATTGTTGCTGACTTCTAAGTCGATTTATGAACCAGTCCAGATATATTGCAGGATAACATAAGCGGCAAATGGTCCGACCAATAAACACCATAGTCAACCCACAACGCCGTTACAGTGTTTGCCGCTGCATGGGTTAATATGCAATGGTCCAACCACCTTCTTGCACCATTAGCATCGCTCACGAAAGTGTACGTATCACTAAGCAGCCTCTCGGTATCCGCACACACAAATGAATGTTCCGCACAAAAGCTTGCGAGCTCTTGGCCAAATCTAGTGCCTGGGTGCGCATTATAGTCGCCAAGTACATAGACGGCTTCCACTTCATTATCCGCTATAACTGCTTCGACATCGGCAAGACAGCTAGTAAAGTCTGTAAGGTTTTCTTCCTTGTCGACCGGCATGTAGACACTAAGGACAATGATTGAGCGGCCGTCAAGGTCAATTTTAATGGCAGCTAACCTGTCACTAGCACAACCGACGATAGACACATTTGGAAATACCGATCTCTTCCAAAGCAAAGCCAGTCCTCCGTAGGGGCGACCCCTTAGTAAACCCACAGACGTATCCACTGATGATTTCGCAAAGCCACAATATTCTGAATCGATTTCGTTAATGAAACCCAAGTCGTGCGGCAGAAGCCAAGTCTGCTGCAAAGCTATAATGTCCGCTTGTTTACACAGCGCCCTTATCTGTTCAACTGATCGTTTAATAGATTTACAGTTAAAGGTCGTCATAACAACAGAAACGTTTTGCGACTTATCCATGATGAGTAGTATTTGCAACGGTACGAGTTGAACGCTCACGATAATGCCGATAAACTAAGCCGGCTGGCCAAAATTGTCCACTTAGGAACGTGTCGATTTTATTACTCAAAATTGTGATTTTGAATGAGTTAAAAGTGGTTTCTTGATATTGACTTAGTAATTTTACAGCGATGCATTGTTCGCCCATATCAGTTATGTACTCTATAATATCAGCTTCTGTTACACTTTTTTTAGTACGTGACACGTAAACTGAACACTGTGACTCCGCTACTTGTAATTTACCACTCGTGGTTGATGTTCCCCGCATATTCATATTCCTTTTTTTACGTTTTTTGCGTTCTACCAAAGTAAAGATGGAATTATCGTCAATATTTTGATCAGATGAAGGCAGCTTCAAACCTTTCCTATCGGGTACTTGCCGTTTATTTGCGGGGGCGTCAACCAAGCAAGTCTCATCCGACGGGCAGCGTTGTATAGGGACGCTTTTCGCTTGGCGCGGTGGCCTCTGCTTGCACATAATATTGCGATACGTAGGTGTGTGCACTATTACATCTTCATCGTTCCTCGCCGCTGCGGGCACAGGCGGCTGTGGTACAAGTACAGGCGCGGGCCGAGTGGGCATAGCTTTTTCCGGGGTCGTCGTCGATTTAATATTATGAATTATGTCGTTTGATTTTTCTGTTTGTGAGCTCATGCTTTCTTTCAACCCATTCAGTTCATTCGTTATTTTTGTTTGGTATGTGGAAATCTCGGCTCTCATCATCGTTATATCATTTATAAGACGAGCAATGTCAACATAGTCGAACGTGAACGGTGGCAAACGATTCAAGTTTTTAGCCACAAATATGGGTTGTGACTCGGGTTCCGTCTCCCTGATAATCTTAATGACATCTTTAATATGCCTCTTTTTCTTATCAATTCCTTTTCTTTGGATATTCCTCTGTCCATCACAGTCAAGACATTTTTCGATCAGTAAACTCTTTCCGGCCTCGATTTCAGCATCTGTGTAGTGACTTGCACAGATTTTTACGAGTGTCACATCGTCAATAATGTCTGTCTTGTTCTGAATAAAAGTCAGAAACTCGTTTATTATCACCGCCATCGCTTATTCACTTGTACCACACAACAACAGATAACATTGTCAATCACTTCGTAGTTAATACAAAAGAATGCACGCTATGTCTGACCGGTTAGACGGTCGAACTGAGACTGATGTCGAATGTCGTGCGCAGGACATTAACGGTCAAAATTTTCTACGCACAACTGTCGTGCGCCGGACACCTGACGGGTTAATTAACGTAGCTAGTTTTGCTCTTTTATATTACCACCATCTAAACTACCTAAACCTGTGCCAGTGTCCAGTATCTTTTCATGTGTTAAATGTTCATGTACCTTGTTCAGAATCAATCTGCTTAATCTATACCATCTTGACAAATAAACGAACAAATAGTTGATAGTAGTAAGATAATGGTAATAGATTGTACATAATTTATCTATTTTTATATTTCTTTATTGTTTTAAATATATTGTTCACTTATAATTTGCTTAGATAACTAAATATATCTAGGATAATTAACGTGTACCTATTAGTTGTTACACCATTGTACTAGTCCGATTATTTAATTTTCTAATTTGATATAAGTTAATTATAGTGAATGAGAAATATAAAAAGAAATTGTCGAAGCATATCCATACTAGGAATATTAATTAAAAAAAAAGATAAAAGATATTTATTCAGTAAGTAGGCCGCACGGGCACTTTTACACGTCAAAATCTACCAGCGCTTCCCAAGAGGAGACCACTGCTGAGAAAAAGCGCTGCAAGAAACTCAACAGTTAGTCATTTTTTAAATAAAAATATAACAATGTCACTACTTATTCTAGCATTATATAAAAATGTAAAAATAATATTAAATATCTGCGTAGTTTTGCAGGAAAACATGTCAGAATGACTATGAGAAAATGTATAATGTAAATGTGTAATGTATGTGTAATGTAATGTGTAAATGTATGTGTAATGTATATCACACAAAACAGTGTCTTCCTACATAAACCGTGTCCCCTAGACAAGATACAGCGTTTACATGATTTTTATGAGGTATGTACGAGTAGTAGGTAAGCTATTGAACATTAAAAATTAGTTAATTTTCTGGTTTAGGCCAAGCATTTTTGTCCGTTAGATAGTCCTCGACCCTATAGTACGCCTTTGATATCAACGACTTTTTCAAGTAATTTTTAAGTGCTGGAAGGGGTAACTCTAAAACTACGTCGGGTAATTTATTATAAAATGAATGCATTGACCTACAAATGATTTATATACTTTACGGACACGAAACTTTTTTACGGCAATTTTATTTTTATTCCTAGTATTTATATTATGTATATCAGAATTTTTAACAAAAGAGTCTAGGTTCTTAATAACATACATAATATTTTCATAAATATATTGGGATGCTACTGTTAAAATATTAATTTGTTTAAAAAGTTCTCTTAATGAATCACGGGAATTTAAGTTATATATAGAGCGAATGGCCCTTTTTTGTAACACAAATTTAGTTTGTATGTCAGCTGCTTTCCCCCAAACCAGAATACCGTATGACATAACACTATGAAAATAACTATGATAAACTAAGCGAGCTGTCTCAACATTGGTAAGTTGTCTAATTTTCCTAACGGCTTAAGCGGCCTTACTTAATTTGCCTGCTAGAACTGCTATATGGGGACTCCATTGCAAATTATTATCTATAGTTATGCCTAAGAAAAGTGCCTTATCTACCATTTCTAAACACTCGCCATTAAGAAAAATACTAGAATTTACCGGTTTAACATTAGGCAAAACGAACCTAACACATTTAGTTTTCTTAGCATTGAGTAGTAAGTTGTTACTCGTAAACCAATTAAGTACTTTAACAAGCGCGGCGTTTATCCTACTGTAGTCGACGGATTTTCGGTCTACCTTGAAAATGAGTGATGTATCATCAGCAAATAGTACAATATCACAAAGTGTATCTACTATGGGTGGTAAGTCATTTATATTAACCAAAAATAAGAAAGGACCTAATATAGAGCCCTGGGGCACACTTAATTTAACTGCAGCGCCAGCAGACTGCGTATTGTTTACAACAACCATTTGTGTTCTATCACTGAGGTAAGAAGACATAAGACTTAGAGCATTAGACCTTAATGTTCCAATTTTAAAATAAGGGTCGCGTGATCAACGCAATCAAAAGCTTTCGAAAGGTCACAAAATATTCCTACTGCATCACAAGATGTCTCCCAGATATTATATATATAAGAACAGATGCTGCATCAGTAGTGGATCGTCCCTTGGTGAAGCCGAACTGATTACTGTTAAGCAGTTTATTTCTATTGAAGTGACCTAACATATCATTCAACATTAACTTCTCAAAGACTTTACTTAGACTTTACTATATTTCATTAGATTTGGAAAGACCCCCTCAGATATGCAATTATTGTAAATTAATGATAAGTGGGGTGCAATTACCTCTATGATATGATGGATAACTTTAACTGACGTTCCCCATAAATCCTCGGTTTTTTTTAAACTGAGAGATTTAAATGCCTTTACAATAGCAACAGAATCTACTTGACTAAATTCAAAGTTTATATTACATTTACTGACATTATTACAAAGTAAAGATTGAGCGTCAATCGCGGATGATTGAAGACATTTAGTTGTATTAATTGCTATGTTAGAAAAAAAATCTTCGAAAGCTAAGGCTACGTCTGTATTTGACGTGATTTGTTTGTCTCCCGTGTTTAGTATGATTTGATTATCACGAGTTTTAGATTTACCCGTTTCCCGATTTATGATATTCCATACAGTTTTTACCTTATCGTCAGAAGCTTTGAGTTTTAAACTAAGGAAATTTGCCTTAGCAGTTAAGCAAACTTGCTTGAAGGCCTCGAATATTTCTTAACGTAATCTAGGAAATCAGCGTTCTTGTTCTCCTCCCTCTCTCTATACAGCTCATAAAGTCTATTCCTACTCCTATGAATGCCTAAAGTAGCCCATTCACTAAACTTGGTTTTCGACCAAGAAATAGTTTTCATTTTGAAATTGGTATTAAATTGATGAAGAATTACCCCAAACAGTTCTTTATAAATACTATTAGAATCATTCTGTGAGAACGGTAACGCACAGAGATCCCTCTGAACTTTATTTTTGAATAATTCCAAACGATTACTAGTTATGGGTCTGTATTTTATAGTCTGTGGAATTTGATTAAAATAATTAAGGAATGAAGCCTTTTGACCACTGTGGTCGGAATGAAAGCAATTAAATATTTGCTTATCCAAACATTCGCAATTACAAAAAATATTATCTAAGCAAGTTGCACTACTAACACCTACCCGTGTGGGTTCAAAAAACAAATTAACTAAGTTAAAAGATTGAAATAAACTAAGTAACTTAATAGTATTATTTGACGATTCCAGTAAGTTAACATTAAAATCTCCACATACTATAACAGGCTTTTGACTATTACATGCTAATTTCAACACATTTTCCATAGTAGATTCAAATGTGCAGAAATCAGCCAATGGTGGTCTGTAAATACATATTATTATATAGTTTTCTAATTCTGCGCAGGAGATTTCTACAATCCTTTCTATTGACAGCTTTACAATGTCCTTCCTATCTTTAGATTTAAGAGTACTTTTAACAATGATAAAGGAGCCACCATGAATAGCGGATTTTCTGGCATAAAAACTAACTAATTTAAAATTAACAAAATCAAAAATCAAAACTGGTCTTGTCTAAGCCAATGTTCAGTAATGCACATAATTTGTACATTTTCATTATCTAAAAATAACCCTACTTCTAATTCTTTGCTGGAAAATTCCTGAATATTTTGGTGAACTATAGTTATACTCAGAGGTGTTTCCGCTGTCTTATAATTTAGTTTAAAAGAGGTAAGGCATTATTGCCACTATTGGCGTGTTGGGGCCTACTTATCATGATAATTATTTGGTTCTATATTATAAGCCAAAAGATCTACCAAAGTCAAAATATCTTTTTTAGGCAAATGAAGTTTATCTAATGTTAATGTGAGGCGTTTAATACATTTATTCCAATCAAGGAAATGATATTTATTATTACAAGCTATGGCATTATACATTAAAGAATTAAAGCGTGCTATTTTATTGTTATAATCATATGGCATGCTTTGTGAGTATGGGAGTGCACAAAGTATAATTTTACCTATACCGGACTCTTCAATAATTCTTAAAGTTGACATTAATTTATCTACACTAGACCTATCTACACTGAAACTATTTCCAACTAAAATGACTAAAGTAGTAGTGCTGTCAAAGTTTCCCTTTAGGAGTGAGTCACACAAATGCATAAGACTTGTATTATGAAAACAATAATTTGTAACATTTTGTATTAATTTATTATTTAACTTGGAACCTATTCCAGACCCAATCTGGTCAGAGTAAATAACAGTTTTCTCATTTCTAATTTGTCTAGGGGACTCACTTATGACTACTTTTAAGGCACTTTGCTCTGAAGGTTCAAGGGCCACCTCTGGCTGAACCACAGTAATCTGACGTATACCCTTATTTAACAATCTACCCTACATAATTCTCGCCAAAAAGAAGTTACGATAAATGAATTAACATTGTAACCAATTAACTATATATTAATGTCCTCTTAGATATCCATGTTGATGTTTTCGCTTCACTCAAACCCTCCATATAACTCTAGTAGGTACATTAGTTAGGTAGGATGTGACTATATGTGTATTATTGCATATCCAAGGAGCTATCTAAAACAGCTTTTTGTAAACTTCTGCCTCGATTGTTTTAGACGATATGACTTAGCGGCCAAAATAATATCTGCCAAACTTTCAATACTTTTTTTTTCATTATTTCTAAATCGATGAATGGGACGTTACTATAAATGTTTTATTACATATCTAATGAGCTATCCAAAACTGCTTTTAGTAAACCTCTAATTCGATTGGTTTAGACGATATGACTTAGCGGCCAAAATAATATCGACCTAATTTTCAATACTTTTTTTTTTCATTATTTCTAGATCGATGAATAGGATGTGACAATGTATATTATTGCATATTTAAGGAACTGTCTAAAACAAATTTTAGTAAACCTCTACCTCGATTAGTTTAGAAGATATGACTTAGCGGCCAAAATAATATCGACCTATGTTTCAATACTTTTTTCTTTTTCATTATTTCTAGATCGTTGAATAAGATGTGACTATAATTTTATTATTGCATATCTAAGGAGCTATATGAAACAGCTTTTTGTAAAGCTCTACCTCGATTGGTTTAGACGATATGACTTAGCGACCAAAATAATATCGACCTAAGTTTCAACACTTATTTTTTTACATTATTTCTAGATCGACTAATGAGATGTGACTATAAGCGTGTTATTGCATATCTAAGGAACTATCGAAAACAGCTTTTAGTAAACGTCTACCTCGATTGGTTTAGACGATATGACTTAGCGGCCAAAATAATATCGACCTAAGTTTCAACACTTATTTTTTGTTTTATTATTTCTAGATCGATGAATGAGATGTGACTATAATTGTATTAGGTCGTTCGGATCAAACCCGCCCACGTTAAAAAAAAAATTGCGCAATATTTTAAGCGTTATTACGTCATGTTATTTTGTCACTAAAGAGAGTACTCAGTTGTAGTTCATCCTTCACTGCGATCACTACTCTATGGCTACAAATATTAATTTTGAAGGTCGTAACTCTATAGACGTATTTTCACAACGTCAAATAATAAAGTTTATGTACCTTGAGGGACATTCAGCGGCCGAAGCCAACCGAAGATTAGTCAATGTGATGACTTCTAATGCACTCTCTCGAACGACTGTTAAGGAGTGGTACCGACGCTTTCATAATGGAGACTTCGGTGTCGGGGAGCACCGTGGAGGCGATCATAAAGCTGAACCCAAAACTGACAAACGTTTACAGTAGTGACCGACCGAAACATGTTATTTTGCCGAAACCGAAACCGAAACCGAAGGTTCGGTTTCATTGTAGTTTCGGCCGAAACCGAAACCGAACCTTTTATAAAAAAAAAAGTCCTTAAAAAGTCGAAAAAATGTTAGTAAGCCCGTTTTTTTCTAAAATGAATATCTCGCCGACCTATAATTACAGGTTTCTACTTTCAAAGATTTATCACAATTAAATTTCAGCACAGTCACAGAGGTTCTGTTTGAAAATTTAACTACCCTATAAAGTGAAAAAAATACATTATTTGTAACACAAAGTTAGCGATTTATTAATGGTGGTATAAATTAAAACAAATTTATTATTAAAATATGATGCTAATATATTATGTTTTTTTATTTTCAGTTACTTAAATTTTAATTATACTCACAAATATCACAATCAGTTAGCCTCGAATGGCTAATTCAAATATAATTAGATAATCAAAATAATCAAATTGATCACCTTTGGTAATCATTTTAGCGAACCTTTTCTTTTATTATGTAAGGTGCATAACATAGGTTATGATAACAAATCAACAAGTATAATATAGTAACAAATCTATTTCTTAGTAACAAATCTATCTCTAGTAATTATTCGCGGAACAAACACAACACGTATTGACACGTCTACACGAGCAAAGCGCACTGATTTAGGTAGTTGCCGGCGGAGTCAGGCGAGCGACGCCATATTGCCAGCCGTGCCGAGCGCGCCCGACGTTAGCCGAGCGCGACCCGAAGGTACGATGTTGTAAGTTTCGGCGCGGCCGAAGGGTTCGGCCGTTTTGGCCGAAACCGAAACTCGGGCCGAAACTTGAGCTTTTGGCCGAAACTGGCCGAAACCGAAACCGAAACCGAAATTTCGGTCGGACACTAGTTTACAGATAATTCTAGAAGCGTTTCATGAATCTAGATCTTGGTCGTTAATCTCACTTTCGGTTAAGACTGGTATACCTAAGACCACCTGTTATGAATTAATAAAAAAAAAAACTAAACATGTCACAAAATAATGCTAAGTGGGTGCCCCATGAATTAACCGAAGATCAAAAAACTGTGCGAGTGGAATACGCAAAAGTGAATTTACGTGCATATAAACAACAACCAACCCGTCTAAAACGTACAGTGACCATCGATGAAACATGGGTCAGTCTTCACCGTCCACCTGAGAAAGACCAAACCAAAGTATGGCTTGCTAAAGGGGAAAAACGACCATCAGCTGTGCCAGAATCAAGATTTGGACTTAAGTTAATGTTGGTGTTAGCAATGGACTACAACGGCATATGCTACTATGAATTACTATATAAACATGAAACCATGAATCATAGTCGCTATATCCAATTTATGAATCATCTGATGGATCAGTGGGGTAAAAATCACAAGGATATAATATGGCTGTTAGATGACAACGCAAGGAGTCACCGTCACTCATCTATAGAAGTCTGGAGGGATCAACATAATATTGAGCGTTGGATTCAGCCACCATATTCTCCTGACTTAAGTCCTTGCGATTATGGTTGCTTTCATCAGTTAAAAAGAAGAATTGGTGGAGTGGCTTACCCTGACGCCAATGCCTTGCAAAAAGCTTTGGATAAAGAAATAGCTGATGGCAAACAACATGGAAGATACCAGGCAGTAAGAAAGTTACCTGAGCGGTGGCAATTGGTTATAAATTCGCAGGGTGACTACCTCTAATCTATCTTAAAATATAAGGTCGAACACGTGAAAACTATATAATTTATTGGAATTTTTGTGTGGGCGAGTTTGATCCGAACGACCTAATATAATTGCATATCTAATGAGCTATCTAAAACAGCTTTAAGTAAACCTCTACCTCGATTAGTTTAGACGATATGACTTAGCGGACAAAATAATGTCGACCTAAGTTGCAACACTTATTTTTTTTTACATTATTTCTAGATCGATGAATGAGATGTGACTATAATTGTATTATTGCATATCTAAGGAGCTATCTAAAACAGCTTATATTATAAGTAAGGAGACTTTGGGCTCGCCTGATTGTTTGTAGGTATGTTCTTTCGCAAGGGGCAGTATAGGTTCTATAGACAATGATTTAATCTAAAGATGAACTTGAATACAAGACGTAAACGTATTTTGTATACTTTAATAAACTTCTTAAACAAATAAATAGCAAAAGGGAAGCATAAATAAATCACGGAATAATTTAGGGATCTGGTACCTACTAGAGTTATATGGAGGGTTTGAGTGAAGCGAAAACATCAACATGGATATCTGAGAGGACATTAATATATAGTTAATTGGTTAAAATGTTAATTAATTTATCGTAACTTATTTTTGGCGAGAATTATGTAGGGTAGATTGTTAAATGAGGGTATACGTCAGATTAATATTCCTAGTATGGATATGCTTAGACAATTTCTTTTTATATTTCTCATTCACTATAATTAACTTATATCAAATTAGAAAATTAAATAATCGGACTAGTACAACTAATAGGTACACGTTAATTGTCCTAGATATATTTAGTTATCTAAGCAAATTATAAGTGAACAATATATTTAAAACAATAAAGAAATATAAAATAGATAAATTACGTACAATCTATTACCATTATCTTACTACTATCAACTATTTATTCGTTTATTTGTCAAGATGGTATAAATTAAGCAGATTGATTCTGAACAAGGTACATGAACATTTAACACATGAAAAGATACTGGACATTGGCACAGTTTTAGGTAGTTTAGATGGTGGGAATATAAAAGAGCAAAACTAGCTACGTTAATTAACCCGTCAGGTGTCCGGCGCTCGACAGTTGTGCGTAGAAAATTTTGACCGGTAATGTCCTGCGCACGACATTAATTTGTGCGTAGGACAGCGCTGTGATTGGAGAATTTAAATTTCATGAACGAAGGCCCTGCCAGTGTACAAAATAAAATCCTATTGATTTTTCACTTAGTGAGTGAGTGAGTGAGTGTGTGAGTGAGTGATTTATTGATGGTGTTTTTTTTTTCAGACCATATCGGCCGCTATTAAATGCATTTAGTGTAATGCAGACCCCTGGGATTTCAATGCGTTTTAAAGACACTGTGCCGCTGATTAAAACTCCCGGGGGGTCCATAAAGAAGAGGTTTAAGCTGGAGCAGAGCATTCAGTAAGTTTTTTGATTGGATCGTCGTTGTTTCCGTGTCATTTACTATTATAATTATTATTCTATGTATGTTATCTTTATTGTATTTATTTTGTAGTGTCTGCGTGTTAGAGCGAGCCGCAGCGCTCGGCATCGACGAAGAGGATGGCGAAGCAATTTTGGAAGATCACAACGATTATATTAAGGATTGGATTAGTGAGTTGCCGCCGCCGGTTTATTTCCCGGAGCTCATACCGCTTTTACGCAGCAATCTTGTGTAAGTTTCAAGTTGTAGTGAGGTAGTTAGTACCACTAGTGTGCAAATGGCTGAGCCATCACTACCTGGGCCTAGTGGTGACCATAGCTCATCACAACTTGTTGCACAACACATAGTTGATGCTGTCCCGTCTACATCGGGGCTGACGGCAATATCGAAAAGGCATGCTGCAGGATCGAATGCCCGGGGCAGTGAATTTGATTCAGATTTTGACGATGAGTTCAATCTGGATCAAATTGCTGCGACTGGTGTTATGAACAGGAATATCCCGGAAGACGAAGAGCTGGATGAACCTGTTCGTAATATTGTAAATTCAGTAGAGAGAGCAATGGATGAGGCTATCGAACAATTGACTAACGTATCTATTGATTTCGATTGGCAAGAAGTTTATGATACATTCCAGGGTGTTCACGAGATTTTCTCGGGTCCTACTCCGGAAGCTATCAAAGACTACGATAATCCCTATGATGCCTTTATAGATGTCTGGGATCATAGACATCATGGAGCTTATAACCAGGGAGACCAATTAATATGCTCATTAAGTGATCAAAGCAAAGACAGCAGCAGGAACACTGAAACCTTCATCTCGGATGCATCGTTGGGTTGACACCGATGTAAACGAGATGTACTTGTTTTTTACCATACTTATATTAATGGGATTGGATCCACGAACATCTTTGCCTGATTACTGGAAGTCGAACAGCTACCTATACTGCCCCTTGCGAAAGAACATACCTACAAACAATCAGGCGAGCCCAAAGCCTCCTTACTTATAATATGTATAGTTATATATATATGAATGGAATGTGACTATATGTGTAATAATGATCCCAAGTCAGCAGCTATATATATATACATACATATATACATACATATATATATATTTTCTACGCACAACTGTCGAGCGCCGGACACCTGACGGGTTAATTAACGTAGCTAGTTTTGCTCTTTTATATTCCCACCATCTAAACTACCTAAAACTGTGCCAATGTCCAGTATCTTTTCATGTGTTAAATGTTCATGTACCTTGTTCAGAATCAATCTGCTTAATTTATACCATCTTGACAAATAAACGAATAAATAGTTGATAGTAGTAAGATAATGGTAATAGATTGTACGTAATTTATCTATTTTATATTTCTTTATTGTTTTAAATATATTGTTCACTTATAATTTGCTTAGATAACTAAATATATCTAGGACAATTAACGTGTACCTATTAGTTGTACTAGTCCGATTATTTAATTTTCTAATTTGATATAAGTTAATTATAGTGAATGAGAAATATAAAAAGAAATTGTCTAAGCATATCCATACTAGGAATATTAATCTGACGTATACCCTCATTTAACAATCTACCCTACATAATTCTCGCCAAAAATAAGTTACGATAAATTAATTAACATTTTAACCAATTAACTATATATTAATGTCCTCTCAGATATCCATGTTGATGTTTTCGCTTCACTCAAACCCTCCATATAACTCTAGTAGGTACCAGATCCCTAAATTATTCCGTGATTTATTTATGCTTCCCTTTTGCTATTTATTTGTTTAAGAAGTTTATTAAAGTATACAAAATACGTTTACGTCTTGTATTCAAGTTCATCTTTAGATTAAATCATTGTCTATAGAACCTATACTGCCCCTTGCGAAAGAACATACCTACAAACAATCAGGCGAGCCCAAAGTCTCCTTACTTATAATATAAGCTGTTTTAGATAGCTCCTTAGATATGCAATAATACAATTATAGTCACATCTCATTCATCGATCTAGAAATAATGTAAAAAAAAATAAGTGTTGCAACTTAGGTCGACATTATTTTGTCCGCTAAGTCATATCGTCTAAACTAATCGAGGTAGAGGTTTACTTAAAGCTGTTTTAGATAGCTCATTAGATATGCAATTATATTAGGTCGTTCGGATCAAACTCGCCCACACAAAAATTCCAATAAATTATATAGTTTTCACGTGTTCGACCTTATATTTTAAGATAGATTAGAGGTAGTCACCCTGCGAATTTATAACCAATTGCCACCGCTCAGGTAACTTTCTTACTGCCTGGTATCTTCCATGTTGTTTGCCATCAGCTATTTCTTTATCCAAAGCTTTTTGCAAGGCATTGGCGTCAGGGTAAGCCACTCCACCAATTCTTCTTTTTAACTGATGAAAGCAACCATAATCGCAAGGACTTAAGTCAGGAGAATATGGTGGCTGAATCCAACGCTCAATATTATGTTGATCCCTCCAGACTTCTATAGATGAGTGACGGTGACTCCTTGCGTTGTCATCTAACAGCCATATTATATCCTTGTGATTTTTACCCCACTGATCCATCAGATGATTCATAAATTGGATATAGCGACTATGATTCATGGTTTCATGTTTATATAGTAATTCATAGTAGCATATGCCGTTGTAGTCCATTGCTAACACCAACATTAACTTAAGTCCAAATCTTGATTCTGGCACAGCTGATGGTCGTTTTTCCCCTTTAGCAAGCCATACTTTGGTTTGGTCTTTCTCAGGTGGACGGTGAAGACTGACCCATGTTTCATCGATGGTCACTGTACGTTTTAGACGGGTTGGTTGTTGTTTATATGCACGTAAATTCACTTTTGCGTATTCCACTCGCACAGTTTTTTGATCTTCGGTTAATTCATGGGGCACCCACTTAGCATTATTTTGTGACATGTTTAGTTTTTTTTTTTATTAATTCATAACAGGTGGTCTTAGGTATACCAGTCTTAACCGAAAGTGAGATTAACGACCAAGATCTAGATTCATGAAACGCTTCTAGAATTATCTGTAAACTAGTGTCCGACCGAAATTTCGGTTTCGGTTTCGGTTTCGGCCAGTTTCGGCCAAAAGCTCAAGTTTCGGCCCGAGTTTCGGTTTCGGCCAAAACGGCCGAACCCTTCGGCCGCGCCGAAACTTACAACATCGTACCTTCGGGTCGCGCTCGGCTAACGTCGGGCGCGCTCGGCACGGCTGGCAATATGGCGTCGCTCGCCTGACTCCGCCGGCAACTACCTAAATCAGTGCGCTTTGCTCGTGTAGACGTGTCAATACGTGTTGTGTTTGTTCCGCGAATAATTACTAGAGATAGATTTGTTACTAAGAAATAGATTTGTTACTATATTATACTTGTTGATTTGTTATCATAACCTATGTTATGCACCTTACATAATAAAAGAAAAGGTTCGCTAAAATGATTACCAAAGGTGATCAATTTGATTATTTTGATTATCTAATTATATTTGAATTAGCCATTCGAGGCTAACTGATTGTGATATTTGTGAGTATAATTAAAATTTAAGTAACTGAAAATAAAAAAACATAATATATTAGCATCATATTTTAATAATAAATTTGTTTTAATTTATACCACCATTAATAAATCGCTAACTTTGTGTTACAAATAATGTATTTTTTTCACTTTATAGGGTAGTTAAATTTTCAAACAGAACCTCTGTGACTGTGCTGAAATTTAATTGTGATAAATCTTTGAAAGTAGAAACCTGTAATTATAGGTCGGCGAGATATTCATTTTAGAAAAAAACGGGCTTACTAACATTTTTTCGACTTTTTAAGGACTTTTTTTTTTATAAAAGGTTCGGTTTCGGTTTCGGCCGAAACTACAATGAAACCGAACCTTCGGTTTCGGTTTCGGTTTCGGCAAAATAACATGTTTCGGTCGGTCACTACTGTAAACGTTTGTCAGTTTTGGGTTCAGCTTTATGATCGCCTCCACGGTGCTCCCCGACACCGAAGTCTCCATTATGAAAGCGTCGGTACCACTCCTTAACAGTCGTTCGAGAGAGTGCATTAGAAGTCATCACATTGACTAATCTTCGGTTGGCTTCGGCCGCTGAATGTCCCTCAAGGTACATAAACTTTATTATTTGACGTTGTGAAAATACGTCTATAGAGTTACGACCTTCAAAATTAATATTTGTAGCCATAGAGTAGTGATCGCAGTGAAGGATGAACTACAACTGAGTACTCTCTTTAGTGACAAAATAACATGACGTAATAACGCTTAAAATATTGCGCAATTTTTTTTTTAACGTGGGCGGGTTTGATCCGAACGACCTAATACAATTATAGTCACATCTCATTCATCGATCTAGAAATAATAAAACAAAAAATAAGTGTTGAAACTTAGGTCGATATTATTTTGGCCGCTAAGTCATATCGTCTAAACCAATCGAGGTAGACGTTTACTAAAAGCTGTTTTCGATAGTTCCTTAGATATGCAATAACACGCTTATAGTCACATCTCATTAGTCGATCTAGAAATAATGTAAAAAAATAAGTGTTGAAACTTAGGTCGATATTATTTTGGTCGCTAAGTCATATCGTCTAAACCAATCGAGGTAGAGCTTTACAAAAAGCTGTTTCATATAGCTCCTTAGATATGCAATAATAAAATTATAGTCACATCTTATTCAACGATCTAGAAATAATGAAAAAGAAAAAAGTATTGAAACATAGGTCGATATTATTTTGGCCGCTAAGTCATATCTTCTAAACTAATCGAGGTAGAGGTTTACTAAAATTTGTTTTAGACAGTTCCTTAAATATGCAATAATATACATTGTCACATCCTATTCATCGATCTAGAAATAATGAAAAAAAAAAGTATTGAAAATTAGGTCGATATTATTTTGGCCGCTAAGTCATATCGTCTAAACCAATCGAATTAGAGGTTTACTAAAAGCAGTTTTGGATAGCTCATTAGATATGTAATAAAACATTTATAGTAACGTCCCATTCATCGATTTAGAAATAATGAAAAAAAAAGTATTGAAAGTTTGGCAGATATTATTTTGGCCGCTAAGTCATATCGTCTAAAACAATCGAGGCAGAAGTTTACAAAAAGCTGTTTTAGATAGCTCCTTGGATATGCAATAATACACATATAGTCACATCCTACCTAACTAATGTACCTACTAGAGTTATATGGAGGGTTTGAGTGAAGCGAAAACATCAACATGGATATCTAAGAGGACATTAATATATAGTTAATTGGTTACAATGTTAATTCATTTATCGTAACTTCTTTTTGGCGAGAATTATGTAGGGTAGATTGTTAAATAAGGGTATACGTCAGATTACTGTGGTTCAGCCAGAGGTGGCCCTTGAACCTTCAGAGCAAAGTGCCTTAAAAGTAGTCATAAGTGAGTCCCCTAGACAAATTAGAAATGAGAAAACTGTTATTTACTCTGACCAGATTGGGTCTGGAATAGGTTCCAAGTTAAATAATAAATTAATACAAAATGTTACAAATTATTGTTTTCATAATACAAGTCTTATGCATTTGTGTGACTCACTCCTAAAGGGAAACTTTGACAGCACTACTACTTTAGTCATTTTAGTTGGAAATAGTTTCAGTGTAGATAGGTCTAGTGTAGATAAATTAATGTCAACTTTAAGAATTATTGAAGAGTCCGGTATAGGTAAAATTATACTTTGTGCACTCCCATACTCACAAAGCATGCCATATGATTATAACAATAAAATAGCACGCTTTAATTCTTTAATGTATAATGCCATAGCTTGTAATAATAAATATCATTTCCTTGATTGGAATAAATGTATTAAACGCCTCACATTAACATTAGATAAACTTCATTTGCCTAAAAAAGATATTTTGACTTTGGTAGATCTTTTGGCTTATAATATAGAACCAAATAATTATCATGATAAGTAGGCCCCAACACGCCAATAGTGGCAATAATGCCTTACCTCTTTTAAACTAAATTATAAGACAGCGGAAACACCTCTGAGTATAACTATAGTTCACCAAAATATTCAGGAATTTTCCAGCAAAGAATTAGAAGTAGGGTTATTTTTAGATAATGAAAATGTACAAATTATGTGCATTACTGAACATTGGCTTAGACAAGACCAGTTTTGATTTTTGATTTTGTTAATTTTAAATTAGTTAGTTTTTATGCCAGAAAATCCGCTATTCATGGTGGCTCCTTTATCATTGTTAAAAGTACTCTTAAATCTAAAGATAGGAAGGACATTGTAAAGCTGTCAATAGAAAGGATTGTAGAAATCTCCTGCGCAGAATTAGAAAACTATATAATAATATGTATTTACAGACCACCATTGGCTGATTTCTGCACATTTGAATCTACTATGGAAAATGTGTTGAAATTAGCATGTAATAGTCAAAAGCCTGTTATAGTATGTGGAGATTTTAATGTTAACTTACTGGAATCGTCAAATAATACTATTAAGTTACTTAGTTTATTTCAATCTTTTAACTTAGTTAATTTGTTTTTTGAACCCACACGGGTAGGTGTTAGTAGTGCAACTTGCTTAGATAATATTTTTTGTAATTGCGAATGTTTGGATAAGCAAATATTTAATTGCTTTCATTCCGACCACAGTGGTCAAAAGGCTTCATTCCTTAATTATTTTAATCAAATTCCACAGACTATAAAATACAGACCCATAACTAGTAATCGTTTGGAATTATTCAAAAATAAAGTTCAGAGGGATCTCTGTGCGTTACCGTTCTCACAGAATGATTCTAATAGTATTTATAAAGAACTGTTTGGGGTAATTCTTCATCAATTTAATACCAATTTCAAAATGAAAACTATTTCTTGGTCGAAAACCAAGTTTAGTGAATGGGCTACTTTAGGCATTCATAGGAGTAGGAATAGACTTTATGAGCTGTATAGAGAGAGGGAGGAGAACAAGAACGCTGATTTCCTAGATTACGTTAAGAAATATTCGAGGCCTTCAAGCAAGTTTGCTTAACTGCTAAGGCAAATTTCCTTAGTTTAAAACTCAAAGCTTCTGACGATAAGGTAAAAACTGTATGGAATATCATAAATCGGGAAACGGGTAAATCTAAAACTCGTGATAATCAAATCATACTAAACACGGGAGACAAACAAATCACGTCAAATACAGACGTAGCCTTAGCTTTCGAAGATTTTTTTTCTAACATAGCAATTAATACAACTAAATGTCTTCAATCATCCGCGATTGACGCTCAATCTTTACTTTGTAATAATGTCAGTAAATGTAATATAAACTTTGAATTTAGTCAAGTAGATTCTGTTGCTATTGTAAAGGCATTTAAATCTCTCAGTTTAAAAAAAACCGAGGATTTATGGGGAACGTCAGTTAAAGTTATCCATCATATCATAGAGGTAATTGCACCCCACTTATCATTAATTTACAATAATTGCATATCTGAGGGGGTCTTTCCAAATCTAATGAAATATAGTAAAGTCTAAGTAAAGTCTTTGAGAAGTTAATGTTGAATGATATGTTAGGTCACTTCAATAGAAATAAACTGCTTAACAGTAATCAGTTCGGCTTCACCAAGGGACGATCCACTACTGATGCAGCATCTGTTCTTATATATATAATATCTGGGAGACATCTTGTGATGCAGTAGGAATATTTTGTGACCTTTCGAAAGCTTTTGATTGCGTTGATCACGCGACCCTTATTTTAAAATTGGAACATTAAGGTCTAATGCTCTAAGTCTTATGTCTTCTTACCTCAGTGATAGAACACAAATGGTTGTTGTAAACAATACGCAGTCTGCTGGCGCTGCAGTTAAATTAAGTGTGCCCCAGGGCTCTATATTAGGTCCTTTCTTATTTTTGGTTAATATAAATGACTTACCACCCATAGTAGATACACTTTGTGATATTGTACTATTTGCTGATGATACATCACTCATTTTCAAGGTAGACCGAAAATCCGTCGACTACAGTAGGATAAACGCCGCGCTTGTTAAAGTACTTAATTGGTTTACGAGTAACAACTTACTACTCAATGCTAAGAAAACTAAATGTGTTAGGTTCGTTTTGCCTAATGTTAAACCGGTAAATTCTAGTATTTTTCTTAATGGCGAGTGTTTAGAAATGGTAGATAAGGCACTTTTCTTAGGCATAACTATAGATAATAATTTGCAATGGAGTCCCCATATAGCAGTTCTAGCAGGCAAATTAAGTAAGGCCGCTTAAGCCGTTAGGAAAATTAGACAACTTACCAATGTTGAGACAGCTCGCTTAGTTTATCATAGTTATTTTCATAGTGTTATGTCATACGGTATTCTGGTTTGGGGAAAAGCAGCTGACATACAAATTAATTTGTGTTACAAAAAAGGGCCATTCGCTCTATATATAACTTAAATTCCCGTGATTCATTAAGAGAACTTTTTAAACAAATTAATATTTTAACAGTAGCATCCCAATATATTTATGAAAATATTATGTATGTTATTAAGAACCTAGACTCTTTTGTTAAAAATTCTGATATACATAATATAAATACTAGGAATAAAAATAAAATTGCCGTAAAAAAGTTTCGTGTCCGTAAAGTATATAAATCATTTGTAGGTCAATGCATTCATTTTATAATAAATTACCCGACGTAGTTTTAGAGTTACCCCTTCCAGCACTTAAAAATTACTTGAAAAAGTCGTTGATATCAAAGGCGTACTATAGGGTCGAGGACTATCTAACGGACAAAAATGCTTGGCCTAAACCAGAAAATTAACTAATTTTTAATGTTCAATAGCTTACCTACTACTCGTACATACCTCATAAAAATCATGTAAACGCTGTATCTTGTCTAGGGGACACGGTTTATGTAGGAAGACACTGTTTTGTGTGATATATATTTATACATTTTCTCGTAGTCATTCTGACATGTTTTCCTGCAAAACTACGCAGATATTTAATATTATTTTTACATTTTTATATAATGCTAGAATAAGTAGTGACATTGTTATATTTTTATTTAAAAAATGACTAACTGTGGAGTTTCTTGCAGCGCTTTTTCTCAGCAGTGGTCTCCTCTTGGGAAGCGCTGGTAGATTTTGACGTGTAAAAGTGCCCGTGCGGCCTACTTACTGAATAAATATTTTTTATCTTTTTTTTTTATTAATATTCCTAGTATGGATATGCTTCGACAATTTCTTTTTATATTTCTCATTCACTATAATTAACTTATATCAAATTAGAAAATTAAATAATCGGACTAGTACAATGGTGTAACAACTAATAGGTACACGTTAATTATCCTAGATATATTTAGTTATCTAAGCAAATTATAAGTGAACAATATATTTAAAACAATAAAGAAATATAAAAATAGATAAATTACGTACAATCTATTACCATTATCTTACTACTATCAATTATTTGTTCGTTTATTTGTCAAGATGGTATAGATTAAGCAGATTGATTCTGAACAAGGTACATGAACATTTAACACATGAAAAGATACTGGACATTGGCACAGGTTTAGGTAGTTTAGATGGTGGTAATACAGTGATCAGGTAATCGGGTGAGAAGTGTATAAAAGAGCAAAACTAGCTACGTTAATTAACCCGTCAGGTGTCCGGCGCACGACAGTTGTGCGTAGAAAATTTTGACCGGTAATGTCCTGCGCACGACATTAATTTGTGCGTAGGACAGCGCTGTGATTGCAGAATTTAAATTTCATGAACGAAGGCCCTGCCAGTGTACAAAATAAAATCCTATTGATTTTTCACTTAATTGGCAACATATTGGAGTTTTTTTCCCATAAATCAAGCATCTGAATCAGCGAAAAAATAATAAAAACTAAATTATCGCCCTATAGGATATAATGCTCGTCCGCCATTACGATTATTGACGCCTTATTGTTCGGTGTAAGCAGAACTAAAATGGATATTAACCGAAAAAGGTAAGTTGTTGTGACTTGTTTTATATATCAAATTACTCAGAAAAAAGCTAGGCATAGTTATCTGCTAATTGTTTTAGGCATTTCGAAAAATATCGTGATAAAAAAAGCCTCCAACTTTTCATTACATCATTTTTCGCAAGCGTGCAGTTAAGTCATTCGTTGAATTTACAGGTTTATTTCATCTAATATGATGTAAAGTTTACATAACTTTATACATTATTTATATAGGAAGCCAATACATGTAACAGTTTTGTATATTTTTGTGTAAATGTTATGAAATCCAACTCCAAAGTGATACTCCGTGAAACATCATAAATCGCGCGCCGTGGCGCGTGCACGTAGGCAAAAATACGGAATGTCGTTACTTGGTGGCGACTGAGAACTATGCAGACGTGCTTGCGTACTATACTACGATAAGAAAGCTATCCCTGAATCACCCTGTAACTGACACAAAGAAAATAGTACCTGGCTGCCGCTTTAAATTTTAAACAGTACTATCTCGAATGCATTGCCATTGCAATTTGAACCTTCTTCTTTAAGCGGTAAAGTTGCTATTCATATGAAATCTGTTGTTATTTGTGCGTTTCATTTTGCACTGCTAATTAGCGGTCGGGCTTCACAATAGATAACAAAGCCATTCATTGGAAGATAAGCTCTCAAGTGGATTCCGACATTTTAAATAAATTCTACTATATACTAAGATAAGAAAGCTATCCCTGAATCACCCTGTAACTGACACAAACAAAATAGTACCTGGCTGCCGCTTTAAATTTTAAACAGTACTATCTCGAATGCATTGCCATTGCAATTTGAACCTTCTTCTTTAAGCGGTAAAGTTGCTATTCATATGAAATCTGTTGTTATTTGTGCGTTTCATTTTGCACTGCTAATTAGCGGTCGGGCTTCACAATAGATAACAAAGCCATTCATTGGAAGATAAGCTCTTAAGTGGATTCCGACATTTTAAATAAATTCTACTATATACTAATATTTGTTTTCATATATTTTCTGATACTAACGATCGAAACTCCTAATCACTCTAATTCATAACGAAGGTCTCCATAAGGTACGACGACGAGCGAAGCAAGGAGGAGTGTTAGGTAGAATTGCGACCCTACAGCGCGCGAGCCGAGCGAGTGAAGCGAGCGTCCCGCGGCAGCGGCCGGCGAAGCGCCAGAAATGAACATATTTTTAACTAATACTTACATATAGTAGACGATGAGCGAAGAATCACCCTTCTATTTCTAAGTCCCTGCTACGTTGGTAGTAATAAAAATGTATGAACAAAAAAAGTATAAGGAAAAAAAATATGAAGAGTGATTATTATGAATTCAAATGTTTATTAATAAAAAAAATATGATAACTGTCTGTTATGAGTTCCGTTGGTAGTAATAATAAGTTATGAACAAAAAAAGTATGAGGAAAAAAATTATGAAGAGTGATTATTAGGAATACAAATCGGTAGTAAAACCAAAAATCGGAATAAGAATTTTTTATGAGCCAATATGGACCCGTGTGAGTGTGTGAGTGAGTGTGTGAGTGAGTGTGTGAGTATGTGAGTGTGTGAGTGAGTGAGTGAGTGAGTGAGTGAGTGATTAAGTGAGCGAGTGAGTGAGTGTATGAGTGAGTGTGTGAGTGAGTTTTTTATTGATGGTTTTTTTTTTGCAGACTATCTCGGCCGCTATTAAATGCATTTAGTGTAATGCAGACCCCTGGGAGTTCAATGCGTTTTAAAGACACTGTGCCGCTGATTAAAACTCCCGGGGGGTCCATAAAGAAGAGGTTTGAGCTGGAGCAGAGCATTCAGTAAGTTTTTTGATTGGATCGTCGCTGTTTCCGTGTCATTTACTATTATAATTATTATTCTATGTATGTTATCCTTATTGTATTTATTTTGTAGTGTCAGCGCGTTAGAGCGAGCCGCAGCGCTCGGCATCGACGAAGAGGAGGGCGAAGCAATTTTGGAAGATCACTACGATTATATTAAGGAATGGATTAGTGAGTTGCTGCCGCCGGTTTATTCCCCGGAGCTCATACCGCTTTTACGCAGCAATCTTGTGTTAGTTTCAAGTTGTAGTGAGGTCAAAGTCAAAGTCAAAGTCAAATATTTATTCAGTAAATTGGCCACATACGGGCTCTTTTACACGTCAGTAATATAGAGTGAATCTACCAGCGCTTCGGACAAGACCATCATTGCGGAGAAGAAGCGCCGCAAGAAACTCCAGCTGAAGGTCATTTTTTCAAATATAAAATACAATAATACTTAAAAGTAAGTTACATTACAAGGTAATAAAGTAACAAATATTAATTATTAGAACTAGCCCAAATGAAAACATTACAAATGTAAGGTCAAATACGTTACACTAAATGTAATGACTAGGAGAACAACACGACGAGGTCTCTTCGTCAAAAGCCATAACTGGAATAATTAACTGAAAAAGTCCTTGCAGACGTGAACAGACCGGACCCCACAAACAGCACCCGTTCACGAGTATGACGCGTATCTCAGCCATCGCCTCCCTCAACCATATGTTCGGGAAGGTGGCGACCCGATCAACGACGCCGCCGTAAGCAAAGACCTTTGAGCGAGCATGACGTGCTCAAGCTGCCGGACAACATAAAAGTAATATTGTGTGAAATATCTGTCCGGCGAGAAACATCACAGTGTGCTCTCATTTAAAAGCGTCTTGTATACACAAGAACTAATAGAGTACAAAAGTACATACATACAATTTCGTGTTTGAATACAGTTTGCTTAAAGGCATTTTACGTTTCAAGATAGTAACGTCAGAAGTAGTTAGTACCACTAGTGTGCAAATGGCTGAGCCATCACTACCTGGGCCTAGTGGTGACCATAGCTCATCACAACTTGTTGCACAACACATAGTTGATGCTGTCCCGTCTACATCGGGGCTGACGGCAATATCGAAAAGGCATGCTGCAGGATCGAATGCCGGGGGCAGTGAATTTGATTCAGATTTTGACGATGAGTTCAATCTGGATCAAATTGCTGCGACTGGTGTTATGAACAGGAATATCCCGGAAGACGAAGAGCTGGATGAACCTGTTCGTAATATTGTAAATTCAGTAGAGAGAGCAATGGATGAGGCTATCGAACAATTGACTAACGTATCTATTGATTTCGATTGGCAAGAAGTTTATGATACATTCCAGGGTGTTCACGAGATTTTCTCGGGTCCTACTCCGGAAGCTATCAAAGACTACGATAATCCCTATGATGCCTTTATAGATATCTGAGATCATAGACATCATGGAGCTTATAACCAGGGAGACCAATAAATATGCTGATCAAGTGATCGAAGCAAAGACAGCAGCAGGAACACTGAAACCTTCATCTCGGATGCATCGTTGGGTTTACACCGATGTAAACGAGATGTACTTGTTTTTTATCATACTTATATTAATGGGATTGGATCCACGAACATCTTTGCCTGATTACTGGAAGTCGAACAGCTACCTAGACATGCCCAAGTTTAGGCAATTGATGACATTCAACCGCTTCGTTTTGCTAACAAAGTTCCTTCACTTTACTGACAACTCTGATGTGAGTCAGAATGTGTCGTATAGCGAAGGGGCAGTGCTTTCAGCAAAGTTGCGGAAACTCGCGCCAGTCCTCAGTCATTTAGGGACAAAATTTCAAAAATTATATAATCTTGACCAGGACATTGCAATAGACGAGTCGTTCACCTTATTCAAGGGCCACCTGGCCTGGGTTCAAGCAATAAGGTCGAAGGCTGCGCGTTTCGGCATAAAATCATTTGAGCTTTGCGAATCGAGGACTGGCTATTTGTATAAGTTCGAAATTTACACGGGGAAAAATTCTGATAGCCGCGATACCGTGGCTCCTAGTACGCTCTTGGCTGGCAAGAGTACCGAAGTGGTACTGAATTTATTAAAAAGTCTCGAACGTCGAGGTCACTGCGTCACGATGGGTAATTTTTATAATTCCCCAGCGTTGACACGGTATATTAAGAGTTTGGGGTTTGATTGTTTAGGGACGTTGCGTGCAAACCGCAAGAATGTACCAAAGGATATCGCAAAGGCTCCAAAGAACGTGCCGAAGGGGACTATCATTGCTCGTCATTCTGGTGACGTTTCATGCATCGCATGGAAAGATACTAAAATGGTGGTAATGATATCTACTTTCCACAACGCGGAGACCTATGTAGGAAGAAAGGCAGGACGTGAACTCTTAAAGCCCGTCGCAGTAAGGGATTATAACAATACAATGGGAGTTGTTGATCTTAAAGACCAAAAACTCTCAATGTATTTGTTGGAAAGAAAAAGATGCGTGAAATGGTATATGAAAATATTCAAAAGGTTGCTGAACGTCAGTGTGCACAACGCTCTCGTTTTGCTGTTGAGCTCTTTGAAGCGTCGTAATATGCCTGAGATCTTGCACCGTGATTTTCGTTACCAGCTGGCTAATTCTCTCGTGACAGCCTACGTGCCCCCATTTTCACGAGAGATTTCAGCTCCTGTTGCTGAAATCATGCGGCTTAGACGAGATATAGTACACGTTCCCAAATACTTTTCATCTACGGAGCGAAAACGTTGTCATATCTGCAGTCGGAGAGACATAAGAAAAATGACACATTTGAAATGCGTTACCTGCGATGAATTCATGTGTCCCGAACAGTGTTGGAGTGATTGGCACTCTCTTCAGCAAATGCCTGGTAGATCAATTCAAGAACGCAAATCGCGTAGAAAATGATCACTTTTCCTTTGTCTCTTGTCTTCCCTGTCTTATTGTCTTTCAATGTGCCTGAGTTGTTTTTGCAAATGTGTTCAACGTTCTTAAGTATTCATTTTTTTAATAAACAGTTCAATTGTCAGTGATGCCGTTTGGTAAATACCAGGTATTTACTAACAGTATCAGAAAATATTAGGCAGAATTCACGGGGAGGGTGGGTTGTAGGTGGGCGGGGGTAGGGCCTTTTTTTTTTGTTCTTAACGTGAGGTTATACTGTAATGTAATAAAGGCATTCCAATATAAACTCATAGGGAAAACTAGTTTCATGTAAAGTTGTCCGACCATTCGTATTGATATACAAAAGTGCCTTTGCGCCTGTTGCTCTTCATACATTGCTCTCATTACCCCGACAACCGAATTTACAATAAAACATAGGTCCACTCAATTTTTTGGGCAATCTCACTTTCTATTCTTTAACATAAGGTAGCTGGAATCTTATAAATTACTGAGTAATGCAGTCTAAATATTATTTTTTATTTAGATTGCAATATTCTGTAATATGTAAGATTCTAGGATCAGAAGATTACCAGAAGTGTGAACAAGTACGCTTTGTTAACATTCAACTTAAAGTGTTTGTGTGTTATCCATTCATACATAATATGTAATTAATTTACAAAAGGATGTTTGTATTTTTTCAGAATCCACACCGAAGCGCGCCACTTCACCGCCAAAGCTTCAGCTTTTTTTTATGTTTTTTTTTATTATACTTTTTTTATAAATCCAAAATTTGTATTTGTTTTATTATTTTATATCAAATGCATCCCTAATAGCAATTATCACAGGTTTGATTCCTGCTGAAATTTATGTGTATTCTATTACTCGCCTGTGGGCTGGTTATGTGCAAAATCAACGCGTCAGGGCCCTTGCTTAGCCAAGATACATTTCGCAAAGTAGCGTTTCTATTCGTTTCGTTTTTAAACCAATCGTGTCACTGGTAGATCACGTCATACGAAGAGTCACGTGATCTACCAGTGACGCGATTGGTTTAAAAACGAAACGAACAGAAACGCTAGTTAGCGTAATGCATCTTGGCTAAGGGCCCAGAATAGCTTTCGTTTTACACTTGCTTCACCTTTTGAACGTCAAGCTGCAAAACAAAACGCTGCCTACCGGACGCCACAACAAAAACGTACAAGTCGATCTCGAAAAACGTAGTGATTCCAAAACGAAATATCGATACCATAATTGACTCTATGTAATGTATGTGTATTTGAGTACTATCGGAAAACTTTAACAAATATTTCACTATAATGTACTTTTTTCATATTTTATTAACATTATAAACATACAATAAAGTATGAAAACACCAAAATGATCGCACGACATACATTTTAATTTAGTAACAGATTCACAATACTACTTGCTTTTGTACGAGGTGATGACGTCACGTGTTGACGGTTCTGGCCGACACGGGCGTCACATGCAATGGAAATTGTAATAATACTAGAGTTGAGGAACTGTGTAAGGCATTAAATTTCATATCGATATCTTTGAGTAAGAATCTTAATAATATTAAAGTCCAAATAAAATTGCGTTTTTTAAGTGTAATGATTAATGATTTATGATGAACGACGAGTTTTGCCACACATTTCCGTAAGATAAAAATGTTGCTCGTCTGAACATTTTGAGAATTGCCCGTATCAATAAACGGGAAAAACCGCGGGAGCAATAGCGGCAACAATTAAAACCCTGATTGTGAGCTCAACTGTTAATAATTATTAGTTTAAACCGCGGTTTTACCTGACCGACCTTTGTTAGCGAATTTTGTGGCAGATTTTGTACAAAGAATAGTCTTATTATTAGTACTTAGCTATGCTGCTCCATAAGCCCCGTAAGTGTGAGCGAGAGATAAGGAAGTTTTATGGCCCTAGAAATTATTTCGTAAAGGTACTAGAATTATTTATAATGTAGCATTGGTCGGTCCATTTTCGATTACCAAATGATGTTAAATAAAATTAATTTTCATATTTATATTTTCTTATGCTTAGTTAATAAAATTACATTACAAGTGTGAAATTACATTACAGGTTGGTACAAATCAGCTCCGTAGATGGCTAATATTTTTATTCTATTATGAATCTATTAAGTATTTAGATAAAATTTATAGACTTCCCTCGAAATAATCTATTTCAACTTGTTCCGATACAAATTCTGGAATTTCATCGTCGGCGTTATCAACACCTAGTAAAATTCGCAGCAACTTCTCCGTACGATAAGACTCCTCACACATTTCGTCGACACTGCACAACACTATTCAAGATGATTTCGCGCCTCTGACGTCACAGATTAGCGTCTACAGCCGACGGGGGCGCATAGGACACTGATAAGCACTTGTTTACTTGAGGTGTGCAAAACCTGTTTGTCGATTGTTATTATTAACTAAATGGTGAACTATTATTTTACCATTTCTGCGTGCAAAGTATATGGGATACCATTGTTATATAATATTTACGTAATTTATGATAAATTTGGATTATGTAGTTTAATAATTTATCATGGATAAAATGACTCTGTAATAGTTATTCTTACACTTTTCCAAACATAAAACGCAGCGGGCGGTCACATCACTATGTGTCGGCTGGAGCCATCGTTGGCGTAGTAAGCAGTGACAATTACTGTATTAAATCACAGAGTCACAGAAAGTGGATTTATTCATAATTCTGCTATTATAAACAATGTATTTTAGGTTTAGACTAATATAGACTTGCAAAGCAATCATAAAACTCCATTAATTTTCTTGTAATTTTTTTATTAAACTTGATATTGATGTTAAACTTTGTGTCCGCTGTAGCTGACGTGGCGTCAGTGGCACGACTTTCCGTTGTCGGCCAGAGCCGACTGGGGCGTTATAAAGGTTCATAGTACATCTGTCATTTCAAAACGATGCCAACGCGTTGGTTTCTTACGTAATTAACCCCCTGATCTGTTTTATGGTATTACTACCATGCAGGTTCGATTCCTGCTAAAATATGAATTTTTAGCTACCCCGGGCAGTAAGTAGCATTTACCTCCTGCTACGCGGGCAGTAAATCACAATAAAATTGTGCACTTGCTATGGGTGTTAGCAAAGAAAGCCTCAGATTTACCTCATTTTCGACATGTGCTACCTTCGTTATAAGGCATTATTTGTTTTACCGCCCCAATGGGACAATTCTAGATTCGATCGAAATCCATCTCTATTAGAGAATGTATGAAAAACTATCATGCCGCCTCATTTAGAATCTTGAAAAGAGATGGATCTCGAACAAACCAAGAACTAGGCGCCAAGTGTTAAATTGCAAAAATTTAAATTGCACTTCTCATTGCAAGGACTAAGGATTATTTTGTATCTAGTTTGTGTAGTGTTTCTAATATAAAGATCGCAATAGAAGATAAATAAACACTTTTCTAAACAAATACGATATACACGATATACGGTATACAAGATAATAACAAATGACGTTTGAAGTAGAACACAAAATAATGACAGCTGGCCTAAATTCAGTAATTACAATATAGGTAATCAATAAAGTTTACGTGTCCATACATACATAAACTCACGCCTTCATTCCCCAGAGTGGGGTAGGCACAGCCACAAAATTACCAAAAACTCCAAAAAACCAATGTGTCCAATCAAGATTATAAACTTTTTACTTCAAAGTCAAATCAAACGTAAAATGTAACAAAGAACGAAATTTTACTAATCATACAATAAATCTAATAAGTTTCCATCTCTATTCCATTCCAGATCCACAAACGAAATAAAAATGCTTATTTTTATTTTTATAATATAAAAATTATTTTATCAGCATAATCTTTGTATTTAAATATTTTTTTCATATAAACCTCTTCTTAACTAAATATTTATTTTTGCAAACGTTATAACGTATTTTACTTTACTTTAATTATAGGGCACGGCACATAGTCACATAAAATCTGTATTTTTTATATTCGTTGACGTAATATTTATCGCATTACGATTTTTCTACTGGCGGTACTGGGGAGTAGGCACAAGTGGCGCGGCGGAGCGCGCGCGATCGGAAAAAACCAGTAATGTGACGGTAATGGCCGCCGCCCGCGCCGCTCGTTACGATTCCGTAAACAAATATTTTTTGTGATGTTGTTTATGTGTCTAGTGATAAATAAATTGATGAATTCGACGCGTAAACTTATAATGGTAATAATTATGCAATAGAAAAGTGAAATGTGGCAATATATTTAGTGCAGTGTGTCAAAGAATAAACCGATCGGATGAAAAAAATATCAAAACCTAAACAAATAATTTATTATCATCAGTAAAACGTAAGTCAATAATCTGTATTCCTTTTTACGTGCATTGTCTGTTCTTTTATCTTTCCATCGATATATCAATCTTAAAATATAATTATACCAATCGGAAACAATTCACCTTTTCCTAAACTCAAACAGAAAAACAAAATATCTCGAAAATCAGCTGGACATTTCGTGAACTTGTGTGAATCAAAGGCCGATCGCTTGACGGGTTGATTACGTTGTATTCGGAATTTAATCAGGCTTGTCCATATAATACTTTCGTTGCTAATCTACAGCGACCATTTTAACAAGGAATATCGAGTCGTTATTGCGACGTTGCTGCAGCAAATACCTACATTTTTATTTTATTTTATTTGTACATAGTTTTTTAGTTATTCGCCAAATATTTTTTCAAGTAACTCAATTTGATAAAAATACTAAGCTAAATTCAAGTATGTCGCCTACAACCAAGTTAGAATCAAGTAAGTCGAAGCAATGATACTCGTTTTCTACTTGGTTTAGGTAGTTGCTTGCTTTCATCTCGGTCCAACATGTAAAGTAAACTATAATAGTTCCCTAGTTCCTTGGATTACAAGTGAATTGCTTGTTTTCACCGTGGTCGTCATCCACAAATAACAGGACTACCCTACTAATATTTGCATTTTGTTAATCCATAAATTGTTCATATTCAATAAGAAAATGAATTTATAAATGTTTATTGTTTGCCCGATGACAGGATTCGTCAATTTTTTATTTCATTATTTGACATTAAGTAAACATATTTTTAGTCCGAGCTACTTTTCTCCTTGTAGTACCTTGCCATGTATAGTTACGTATTTTTTTCAAAGCCTGTTTTTAATTTAACCAATGCTACAACTACCCTAGGGATCGTTACGTATTTTTTAACACAGTTGCTCAAAAAGTGGTACTTTTCGTAGCTGTATATCGTGCGGAAAATCAAACCAAAAATCAGAAAGTCAAGAAAAAAGGATAGATGAATTGGAAAAAAGAGCGGTCCAGAGAAATTTAGTATTTTTTGGATTTGAAGATGAGGACGTACCATACCTGCAGATGCAAGCTAAGCTTCTACAAACAATAAACAACAAGTTGAAAATAAATGTAAAAGACAGTGAAGTAGAAGCCGTAAGGAGAATAGGGAAAAAAGGCAGCAAACCTAGACCAATCGCAGTAACCTTCACCACCCTGGGCACAAAAATAAAAATTCTTCAAAACAAGAAGATGTTCTCCGGTACAGATCTCTATGTATAGCAAGAATTCCCGCCAAAAATACTTAAAATAAGAGAAGAACTCAAGCCTCAGCTAAAAAAACATCTCGAGCAAGGACAGAAGGCTTTTATCCGCTATGATAAAATCATAATAACTGAGAAAAATAGAAAACGTGCACCATCCTCTTCTCCCCCTGCCGCAGAAGACAAAAATAGTAACACAGCTAGAGCTTATCCTACCAAGAAACTCAAAGGAAGCAGTACACTTTTAGATTACATGCATCAGAATGAGAAGAGTGCAACCCAAAGCAATGCGAATACGAAAACATCTACAATATGAGATACGGTAGGCCCCTCCATACATAACCAAACATCTATAAACACGAATACATCTCCCAGTCCGGGTGGTCGCCGTGGGAGCATTAGACCGCAACCCTCCATCAGGAAGGACAAAGAAACAAATACACATTTATACATAGGAACTTTCAACATACGCTCTCTTGTCTCTGAAGATAGAAAAAATCAACTCGAGTATGCATTACAAAATATAAAGTGGGACGTATTAGGTTTGTCAGAAATCAAGAAACAAGGAACAAAAATTTTTGAATATGAGGATTACGTATTGATGTTCAAAGGAATAAAACCTGGTACAAACGGTGTTGGTTTTATGATAAAAAACCACTTGAAATCAAACATAGAAGAGTTCATGCCTTTTTCAGATAGAGTCGCAAGACTAGATTTGAAATTCGAGAACGAACGTATATCTTTAATACAAGCTTACTCACCTACAGAAAAAGCATCCGATGAAGAACATCAAAAATTCTACAATGATTTAAATAATGCGTTACAGAAATCAAGTAAGAATGTCCTTATACTGGGAGATTTTAACGCTAAAGTAGGACAAGTGACTCTAGATGATGACAAAGCCGTTGGTAAATGGGGATTTGGAAATAGAAATGAACGTGGTGAAATCCTGATACAATACTGCCTAGAAAATTAGCTATACATAGTCAATACATTTTTCAATAAAAAGACAAAGAAAAGATGGACATGGATATCGCCAGACGGCCAAACTCACAACGAGATCGATTATATCTTGACTAACAATATTGGAAAAATAAGAAACATACAGGCTATTGACACAGTATTCAGCACAGACCACAGGCTTTTAAGAATAGAGTACAATCTGAAACAAAATTGGAAAAAAGATAGAAAATCATTCGGTCTCAAGAAATCCCAGCTAAACCCTATAGAGAAAGAAAGCATAAAAAACTGTTTTTCGGAAATACATCAAAAACACAATACTGAAACTAAAAGTACTCAACAAAAATACTCAGAGCTAACAAAGAACATAAAAGAAAGTTTAAAACATCTACCAAAACTCAAGGAAAAAACGGAAAACGAAATCATTTTCAATGAACACTTGGAAGAATTGATGCTGGAAAGAACGCTCTTAAAGTCAAAGAAAAATAGATCTCAAAAAGATAGAAAGAGACTGACGAAGTTATATCATAAAATAAAAAAGACTATTAAAAAGAACAAGAGTCGACTTAAATATGATATAATTGAAGAAGAACTTAAACTTAGAGGTTCTGTAAAGAAATCTGAAAAACGCTTAACCAAACATAAAGAGTGGATAATCTCCTTGAGAGGAGGCAACGGTGATAAAATAACAAATAGAAAGGGTCTAGTGAAAGAAGCAACCAAATATTATGAAAATCTGTACAAAAACGGAAAAGGTAACTCTGTAATCGTAATTTTTGTAATTAAAATAATTGTGTTAAAGTATTGAGTTTATTATTTTATAATTAATCACCTGAACACTTTTATATATTTTGTTATCTAAGCAAATTATAAGTGAACAATATATTTAAAACAATAAAGAAATATAAAAATAGATAAATGACGTACAATCTACTACTTTTTGTTCGTTTATTTGTCAAGATGGTATAGATTAAACGATTGATTCTGAACAAGGTACATGAACATTTTAACACATGAAAAGATACTGGACATTGGCACAGTTTTAGGTGGTTTAGATGGTGGTAATATAAAAGAGCAAAACTAGCTACGTTAATTAAATACGTTGTATTCGGAATTTAATCAGGCTTGTCCATATAATACTTTCGTTGCTAATCTACAGCGACCATTTTAACAAGGAATATCGAGTCGTTATTGCGACGTTGCTGCAGCAATAACTCGTTATTGCTGATAGGGAAGCTCATTGTTACAAATTAACTAAACGTTAATTTCGTTATTGCTACTATGGAAGGACGTTATTATTGAAGGGTCAATGATGTTGGTCGCTAAGAAAAAAATGAAATAAAACGAAAAGGGGAGAGGGAAATGGGATGAGTATAAATACGAAAAATGTGGTAGTATATTGATCTTTTGAACGTCTGATGGGAGAGGTCGAAGCGCTGCCGGAGAGCATCTCTGAAGCAAAGTAGTGCCTGGACGGAGAATTGGAACCAATTAGATGAGTATAAATCCCTAACCCTGATAGGACGTTAAATTTATTTAACGTAGTCATAGGAATCCGTTAAAGCATTCAAGTATCCCACCTGCTGTCGTCAAGACACCTTTAACTCTGGTTTACCAGGCTGTGACCTGAGTCTGGGTTGCAGGCAGCGGGTTTATCCTATATTAATGCATACTATTTGATCCCAACACCTATATACGGGTGCGCCAAAGTTCATATAAAATTGCAAATTAGATTATTGGAACTCCGAAAATGTATCTCATACAATTTTACAACCTAATGATCATTGTACATAATTTTTTTTATTACTGACGATCGAAACTGATAATCATCAGATTTCATAATATCACTAATTATACACCTTGTTTATACTAATATTTGTTTTCATATATTTTCTGATACTAACGATCGAAACTCCTAATCATTCTAATTCATAACGAAGGTCTCCGTTAGGTACGACGACGAGCGAAGCGAGGAGGAGTGTTAGGTAGAATTGCGACCCTACAGCGCGCGAGCCGAGCGAGCAGCGTGACCACTTTAGAATCGGCATTTCTACTAAAATCGTAATCAAAAACTACTAAAATATACCGAACTTCATATGTATTCTACTATAAATCTACCATTGACAAATATTCGATTTAAATAAGGTTCTGAATATAAAATCAGATCAATTGCGAGTACACAAATAATAAATAAAAAACGACATGCTCATCATTTTTTTTCTTTATTTAAGTACTTAAGAATCATCAACATCGTCGCTGTCATCATCACTGTCAAATTTTTTAATATTTCGGTATAATTGTTTTTCGTTTTGCAAAACTTTTATCATTCCTGAATCAGGTTCGAAGTTTGTGCAGTTACCTGCTTCACTTACACCTTCTTTTGCGTGCAAAAGAGCAGAAACATTTTCATTATGGAACCTGTTGCGATCTTTCGTTTTGATTCTATTTACTGCCGAGAAAATCCGTTCACATTTCGCGTTCGATACGGGTAGGCATAGCAACTGCTTTGAAAAATCAGCAATAGTTTTGAATTTGGGTTTTTTGTTGCTGTCACACAATTTACCGAGAGCCGCCCAAAATTCTTCTACATCAGTTACCGCTTCTCTGTTGCTTGTAGAACACATTAACTCTCCGACTTCGCGGTCCAGTTTCAATTCTCGAAATTCGTTGTCAATCAATTGCAACTGATTATTGGGAACAATGTTAGGAAATTTAGAGGCAACACAACTGAGACTTGTGAATTCACCATGTACAGCTGTTTGTGGATTTAAAAAGGTCAGATTCTGAAATATGTCTGTATCAAGTGGCAGTCTGTTTTTTAATTGAACACTCAAGACTCTCAGAAACTCCTGACATCTTTTGAAAATATCTGGAACATGGTGTTGGGGTACTTGATTTCTTTGGGATTCTAAATGCTTAGCAAAGTTGACACCCAAGTATAAATTGTGATATGGTAAAAAGTTTACCGAAGAGTCGGGGTCAATACTTTGCAGTGCTGTATTTTTTACATATTGGCTTTTCATATAACAGCTCAATATGGTAAGGAATATGTCATTCATATCATTAAAAAGCCTGTGTACAACAGGGTAGTCTCCTTGAAAAACTGTGTTAAACTTGTTCGTGAACGGTAAAATATAATCGAGAAAATATAAATACAATTTTACCGTTTCGTCATTAAAACAGTTATGAAGAAATTCCGCGGATGCGTTTGAGTGTCTGTCTGCTAGATATTGGTCTTGAAAGTATAGTTTCAAGGCTGCCCACTGATGCAAGATTCGCGAAACGCTACCATGAAGGGAAAGCCAACGAATGTCGTAGTGCCTTAGTAACTTATAAGGTTTGGTTTCTGTAAAATTCTGAAATTCTAGAAAATCTCGTTGACGTTTACTGCTTTGAGCAAAGTAGTTATATATCTCTTTCACGAATTGTTCTAACTTTCGTGGCAACATCCTACATGCGTAACTCACAGCTAACGCAGTCGAGTGGCATACACATTTTACATATAGACAGTGCGGATTTAAGTCTTTCATTTTGGCCACTATACCCGCATTTTGACCAAACATAACATTTGTTGTGTCTGCTGCAAACCCTATCATATCTTCCCATCTTAAACCGTGTTTTTCAAAAGCTTTTTCCAGTACATCTAATAAATCTTGAGCCGTTTCACCGTGAATGTCGATCAAACCAAATAGTTTTGTTTTCACGCGAAAACTTTTCTCAGAATAGAATTTTATTGCAACTGCCAAAACTTTTGTCGTACTGACATCAGTACTTTCATCAATAATTATGGAAAACGAAGATGGTACCGATTTTAAATCTTCGTGGAGCTTTTCCTCGAACTGGTTACCCAACGCATTATAAGCGACACCGGAGGCTTTTGTTCGTTTGCAAGAAAATTTCTTTGCTATTTCCGAATCGTGAAAAGCTTTATTTATTACTTCGCTTAAGTGGTCCATAAAACGAAAAGGAACATTGTGTTCTACAAGACAGGCAACTATTTTAATTTCTGCCTTTTTAACTTCCGTTTCAAGCGATGTTTTCTTGAAATATTTATCAATCTACAAAAAAAATAGATCAATGTCTCTTGAGACAAAAATAATGCAATGAACAAAAGAAAGAAATATATAAATAGAAATACCTGCGAAGATCCAGAAAAACCAACCATGTTTTTCGTATGTTTCACTGTATTACTGTGTTCTTTAATCGAAGCCATACGTGATAAAATTTTTGCATTACATGCTTTACAGAAGGCACTAGTGTTATCTTCGCTACATTTGCTTAACCACCTTGTAAACTCTGGAATTTCTTCCCATTCCGGCTTATACTGTTGCTCATATTTTCTTTTCATAGCGACACAATGAAACAATCTTTCTTCTTACAGCACAAAAATAGTAATAATTAAATAACGCAGCGCACAGTACCGACCGTTTATTCAATGTGAGAAACGTCAAGCAAATCTAAAACTAAAGTCACACGACAATAATATAATTAATTCAACTTGAAACTGAACCCTATCGACAAAATAATAAAGTTCCTTTTACAACGCGAGTTTCACCTTGCTTAAAGTAGTCACTAGAATCGGGGATTCACCTCTTAAGTATGGGGACATCCCGCTAGTGTAGCCAGTTTTTGAATAAAAATGTGGTTACAACCATAAACTACTAAATACTACTGGACTTATTTTTTCATACCAAAACCGTATCCATTTTGCTTGAAATCTACCAAAAAAGTAGAAAACTACTGAAAGTGGTCACGCTGCGAGCGAGCGAAGCGAGCGTGCCGCGGTAGCGGCCGGCGAAGCGCCAGAAATGAACATATTTTTAACTAATACTTACATATAGTAGACGATGAGCGAAGAATCACCCTTCTATTTCTAAGTCCCTGCTCCGTTGGTAGTAATAAAAATGTATGAACAAAAAAAGTATAAGGAAAAAAAATTATGAAGAGTGATTATTATGAATACAAATCGGTAGTAAAACAAAAAATCGGAATAAGAATTTTGTATGAGCCAATATGGACCCCCTATATACAAACGTGTGGCTATTGCAGCAATGTAGTAGCTTACATGTTTGGCTTACACGCCGAAAGGCGGTGCAGATCTTCAAGCGGATCTGCCAACGACTTTCGGGTTGTTGAACTTGCTTGTCCATGCGCCGGTAATAATACACATTGAAGAGGCCACGAGTTGGCATGAGCGGCGAGGCTGTCCTGACCCGGGAATTCCAACAGACCTTTGTCCAAGAACGGATGTGTGTACTTCACTGCCGGGGGGATCCCCCTTCCAAAATCCTTTATCCTATCCTTGAGCTGGCTCCGACTGTAGGAACCCGGTTCAAGCAGAAAAGGGCGTCTTTAGGCACGGGTAGGTAGGATGTGTATGCGGCTTAATTATTTATTTTAAAATCTAGGAATATAGGGCAAGTTAAGATTTGCATGAAAATTGTCTCTTTTAGTTATTCGTTAGTTCGTTTTAGTTATTCGTTTAGTAATTCGTTGATGTCAAAGGCGTACTATAGGGTCGAGGACTATCTAACGGACAAAAATGCTTGGCCTAAACCAGAAAATTAACTAATGTTTAATGTTCAATAGCTTACCTACTACTCGTACATACCTCATAAAAATCATGTAAACGCTGTATCCTGTCTAGAGGACACGGTTTATGTAGGAAGACATGTCAAAACTGTTTTGTGTGATATATATATATATAAATTTTCTCGTAGTCTGTAAAGGAACTAGCTTCATCTAAACTATTTCGTCACTTCACAAAATAATTTGTAGGCGGAAAAAAGTTAATAATAAATAATACTAAAAATAAATTATAATTTTAGAAGCAAATGAATCAATACTATGAAGGAGCTTTGTAATTATTATAATCAAACTTAATCCATTTATAATGTTTGTAAGCTTAGTTTCAAAAAGTGCAAGATTCAGTAACAATTACTTAAAAATAAAATTAAATAAAGAAAGTTTTAGAACCAGTATAAAACTTGAATCAGTATAAATGCTTAAAATTCTTGGAAAGGAATTAATAAATTATTGTTGCTAAGCTAAATTTAAATTAAAAGAAATTGAGTCCTATTTGTTAGACATTATGATATGTTTGACAATACAGTTAGAAAAAGGGACGCCATCTTTACGTTAGACGCATCTATAATACGGAATAAACAAATGTCTAAATAGAAAATCAACTTTAAACTAAGGATCATAATGTTGGAGTTGGAACCGATGTAAGACTTGTAGCAGGGCCGCCATTCTTGTACGTCGGCGCCAGGTGCCCAGATGTCTAGCCATCATCAGAGTTCTATCTAGATAGAAAATGAACTTTAAACTAAGGACATAATGTTGGAATTTGAAGCGATGTAAGACTTGTAAGAGTTGGAATTGGGCCGCCATGTTTCTGCACCGCGCCGGGAGAGCGGACGTCTAGATAGAAAATGAACTTTAAATTTAAGGGAATAATGTCGGAATTTGAAGCGATGTAAGACTTGTAAGAGGGCCGCCATTTTTTGTACGCCGCGCCGGGAGGGCGAATGGTTACTCGTAGATAGAAAATGAACTGTAAACTGAAGGTCATTATGCTGGAATTTGAAGCGATGTAAGACTTGTAAAAGTGGTCGGGGTCGAGAAGGCATAAATAGATGTGAATAAGGGTGATCTTCACTTTTTGCTTGGCGGTCGTCAGAGGAGTAAGTTGTAGCCGAAAACTGGGAGCAGATTTTTATTATATTGTACTTATGTATTTGTACATATTATTTAACTGGGGTAATTTAGTATATAAATATTTGGGCTTTTTGTTGGCGGGCTTCGGAGGAGTAAGTTGTAGCCGAAAACTGGGAGCAGAATTTTATTATATTGTACTTATGTATTTGTACATATTATTTAACTGGGGTTAATTTAGGATATTCATATTTGGGTTTATAACTATCGTCGGTTGGGTGAATTGTTGCTGCCACTGGGAGGTTGGAGTTGGAGTTAATACTTATTTCTTGGGTATTTGTGGACATCATTTAATTGGGTTAATTTAGAATTTAATTATGGGGTTTTGATGATGCAGCTCGATGGGATATAATGGATTCATAGCTTGAAATTTGGGGTATATTATTTAATTGTGTTAGTTTAAGGTTTAATATTTGTGTTCCAGGTAATTAACTTATAGTGAATGTTTTGCTTGGTGTTAATTTTGTTTTTAATTCCAGGTCTCCGCTTTGTTCGACTTACTTGGTAGTCGTTGGGCTGAGATCCAGGCAGACGTTGATAACAATTATAAAACTTCACTTACATTTTGGTTAAGGGATATTTGAATATCAGATCTTATCTTTTAACCAAGTAAGTTAAGGGTTTTCGCGTACGGCTCTGACGGCTGTTAACTCGCGTTTCGTCAGATATCACTAGCAATATTCTGTAAATTTGCTCTTCAGGTACCGTAACTGGAACCGATGCTTTGGCAGTGGGGACGGTATGCAGAATATGTATTAGTTATAGTCCCTTATTTATATATTTATATATCGACCACCTTAGGTATTTATCCGACTCGGATGCCAACTTAAGGCTTTCATTAGCCGGCGGAACAGTCTTAGGATTACACACAGGAATTCTAGTTCCGAAGTTTTTGTCATGATAGGTTTAGCTGGTCTAGCAGGGTATCTTTACACCGAGATATTCTGACACTACACATCTACACGATTAATTGTAAATGTAAGAGTTACGTGACTCTTTAGTTTGGTTCAAAACAGTAGAATTTTAGGGTTTGTTAGGTAGTTAGAAGTTTCCTCATTACACCGTGAGGAGCTTTAATACACATAATTGCGCTTTAGCTAGGCAAGAAATCGTCGAATCACGTTAAACAACAAAATAACAATAAAAGTTAAAATATCCATATAACTAAATAAATTATAGCGATTATAGTAAAATGAACTATATTTCAAATAATAAGAATTTAAATATTATGCGAATAAATTCAATAAGTTAAAAGCTAAGGCAAATATTGTGTGAAGTCAATTCATAAGATGAATGACACTTCACGACTAACTAGTCTGTGGTAGAGAGGGCGCTTAAAACGTCAAACTGATGTATTGGTAGAAAGGGTTGAGAATTATTTCGAGCCGGTTTTGGATGATTTAAAGCAGAAAAATTACTGTTTACAAGTTAAATTAAGCTGCAGTCTTACTTCGAGAAACATAAAAGTGATATAACGTTGCCCAAGTCAAATCAGTGATTGAAAGTGATCAAATAGATCAAATAGTTATTCAATAATACTCCAGCTAGGTTGATTCATAGCTAGCGTTATGAAACTGGAGGATTCTTAGTATGAATCTCATTGAACCAGTCTGGGCTTATTACGGGCAGAAGTCCCGATGCGTCACTAGCTCCCGTAGAAGTGGAATACAAGTGTGCTTCATACAAGATAAGGCTAGATTGTTTTAGAATGAAAACAAATTTCCAGATGGAATCAATACCAGTTATTTTACCTTTTATACTGAATCAATCAAGCTATGAGTTTAAATATAAAACAAATAGTGGGTAAAGAGCCCAAATTACCAATCTTATTATGTTTCTTGAGGTTGAAATTAACCTATTGATATTGGGTTTCAATTATTAGGAGAGCAAACCTAAGTAAAAACCTAGCTAACATGCTAATTCTGCATCTCTAAGTAAGAAGCACTACTTATATGTATTGAAATGGTCAAATTAGACGTTAAAGTAAAATTCTAATAAAAGGCTAGAATGTCTTACATAATTTACCTTGTTTGTTGATAACAAATAGATATGTCATGTAGTATTAGATATAGTTATATAGGTATAAGTAGTAAGCATATATAGTCGTCTCCAATGTATAATGAGGCAGTAATAAATCATCTTTCTTTCGATACACAGTGTTTTCACTTGACTCCTAGTCCTCACCCTACATGGCGACCCTGCCATTTAGGTCGTCGCGAGGCTAGCTTACCCGGTGAATCATCTTATATACGAATAAATTAAAAATGATTCAAACGGACAATAGTAAAGCGTTGCAAAAATTAAATGAACTATCATTGGAAATAATTTCAATATTTGTGATAAGTTGCGCCGTCGTATTAGGCATCGTGCTCTTGTGCAACTTTATTATGCGCTGCCGCTGTTAAATGCTATAAACACGAAGACCTCAATAGCAATTTCGTACATATCGCGCGACATGGGCTCCGTAAAATCAAAGGACGAAGTCATCATAGCACAGACTGCAGCTGGGGGCGGAAATAGAGCTTCTGCGGCGACCGACGAGCTCAACTTTCACGCCAGCACGACCAATATTCTGCTTGGAGTCCTGGTGGCCATCCTGATCATTGGCTCGGCATACGCAATATATTGGAAATGTAAGAAGACTCATAAAAAATGGATGAGGCACGAGATCGCGTTGCATAACTTGCAAAAATCTACCAGTGCGTAATTTAAAGGTTGAACAGTCTTAACAGTATGAAGTGTAGTGAGTGAAAGTGCGCGTAAAGTTACGGACAATCGGTTAAAGTTGACTTTACAGAAGATGGAAATTACAGGACAGTAAGTGTACAAAGAAAAATCATAATTAAGGTACTTAGGTCATTTAACGAAATAATTTTAAAAGTGCATAATGCAATGTAATGGCAACCGAATTATTAAAATGCTTAGAAGAATTAACAATTATAAGAAAATATTTAGTTAAAAAGGGAAAGGTAAGATTTGAAGGTAATGTTATAACAAATAAATTTGGAGATGCAAAAACAATTTATGACATATCGATGGCCCCACCGAATAAACGTGCATGTGAAAAAAGCTAATTTTACAGGAAAAAATAAAAACGTTAGAACTGTGATTACGAGCAAATAGGACAGAATTGGTATATAACATGTACATAAAATAGATAGATTTTAAAATAATCTTTCTATTAACTTTATAATACATTAAGTATAAATGCTAGTTTTCAAGAAAATTGAGAAAAAGCATGTTATTTTTTTATTCTAGTGTAGATAAGCGCAGATAGTACGTGCTTTAAACGTTTACACGTTTTTTCGTGTTATAAGGTCCGTTATTTTAAATGTAATGCAATGTTGCGTTATTTTTTGCGTAGAATCCAGACTACTGCTGTGATGGGTACTAAGCTCTCGCATGCTTTTTTAGGAAGAAATACACTATTGTTAATATCAGTTTTAATCAGTAACACGCTTACTTGTGCAAGATTGCGTAAGACAATTTTGTGCAAATATTCTTAACAATAACTAAGGCGTTCTTGTTAATGTTTTGTAACTAAAACTGTCTTCTTTTTTACCATTTAAACTTAATATACCTTTTGTTTTTTTGTGAATTTAATAAAAATTTGGTTAAAAATGGATTTGTAAAGTAAACACATACAGTAAACACGGGTTACTTTAGACCTGGGGGGTAACATTGCCCACCCAATAAAAATACTTTACTTTTTTATTTTTAACTTTATCTTTATCTTATTTTTATCTACACTACGTATTCTAAAGAAAGTATTTGTTACTTAAAATTGCGAAATATACGAAGAAAAGCTGGAAATATAGGGGCTAAAGTTAAAGTTACCCGTGTTTACGGTACTCATCTTGTAAAAAATTTAGATCTGGTGTCAGATTTAAGAACCGAAACGTTTTTTGGCAGCTCTTAAAAAAATAGGCGCTAGACGAAGCCTACCCCTACACATCTACAGTGACAACGGTATCAATTTTATTATTGCGGCAAAGGTGCTGGCACAAGAAAAAGGAAAGGCTCTTAAACGTCACATCAACACCGAGATCATTGATACACTGGGCCAGCTCAAACATTGAATGGAACTTTACCGCGCCCGCATAGCCTACAGATAATGGAGAGTGGGAGATTGCAGTTAAGACCACCTACGACGAGTGAATGGTGAACAAAAACGAACACTTAAAGAGAATTTACTCCACCCTCCTGGCATAAATAGAGAACTGTCTCAACTCCAGACCTTTAATAGTACACCTCTAACAGAGGGCATAGGTGACTTGGATTACCTCACTCCGGGGCATTTCTCCCTTTTCGCCAGAAACAGAACCACGTAACCTTCGAACATGGTGGCAATTAACCGGAAAACTGGCTGAATACCTGCAAACACTACAGACCCGGAGTAATAGACCACTGTCAAAAGAGTCTTGAAAGTCGGAGACATGGTCTTAGTGAAAGAGGATAACATACCTCCGGCGAAATGGTTAGTAGGAAGAGTTACGGACACCCATCATGTGAAGTATTCAAGTTTAAATGGGCACCAACGGTGGTGCTATTATATTAATACAACTACACAGCACAACACAACTACAACATGACTTGAGAAAATTGGAACATTATAACGACCTAATTATCGACTGAAAATGGATCACACGCTAAAAGAACAAGACGTGGTCTTATTAACGGCGTGGGTTAAGTCGCAAACTCACTTTCTGGCGTACCGGACGAGAGATTTCCCCAACAATATGACAGAGATATCCATCTTACCCGCAACAACGAAAATCATACTACAGTTGTAGGTATAAAAATCACACGTCGACAATAGAAGGTGAATATAGACTTCTACAAAGAAATGAGCAAGTCATGAATCAACAATTCACGGCTATTAACAAACACCTAGCAGAATCAGACAAGATTGACCGCCAAGACAACAGTATACGACTGCCACAGCACTCGCCCCAGGGATGGACATGGACAACCTGCGGCGTCCACAACAAAGGCTACTACTGGACTTGATAAATGATGCCAACCTTCTAAAGCCGGAACAATTCGAGGAACGACTAAATAAATCGCTGGACAACTTCCTAGCGAATTATCACTACCCTGCGTCAATTCTGTATTCCAATTCCGCAAATCGTCTCGGAAACCACTCAGCGAGTCGCCGTAACATCGGAATACTTAGCAGTCAACCTCGAAAAGGAAAGGCGTGACGCCACTCTTGTTACAGGGCACAGGAATCATTACGATATAAACGGGAGCACCATGTTATCCATTCTCATACCAACTTCCACAGTGACATCACAATCAACGACATGTAGGGGAGAGTAGGGTAATTGAGAACACCGGGTAATTGGGAACAGCTAGCTAAGTAATACTTCCCCCCGCACTACACCGTCCCGCACCTGTTCAAAAGACGCTTGCAGCGCCCCTCAGTGCCTACACGACAGTGAGAGGGAAAAGCTGCGCGCACGCTGTCACGGTGAGTCGAACAATTTTTCTTGCATTTTTGATATAATTTTTGTCTTGTGTTATAATAGATGTAAACTTCATATTTTTTAGTTCCAAGGCACCATATTTCTTTACTATCATGCACGTACTATCTGTTTTCAAAGCCCACGTGGTTTGATGTTCACCAAAAATACTGTTGAGGTTGGCGGCCGTTTTGATTTATATTGACTACTTCGGGTAATTGGGAATGACGTCAGGCGGGTAATTGGGGACGTTCCTAATTACCCCTAGTACTGCTGGTTAATTATGTAAAAATGAATCAACGTTACAAATTGTTTTAGATGCCGCGAAATTACATAAGAAAGACTGGATCTAGATACCATGCAGTCGCAGATGTCCAAAGTAAAAAGCTCACATTGAGCAAAGCTGCTACCAAATACTCAGTACCAAAAACAACATTATTTAAACAACTAAAACAAAACTAATTCAAGGAAGCAAAAAAGGTCGGCACTGTGTATTTAATAAGGAACAAGAACACCAGCTAGAAAAATACATACTTCATTGCTGCAAGTCTTTTTCTTTTTTCTCAATTACCCCATAGGGTATCGGGTAAAAAGGAACGGCAATGTTTTTTGTTTTCATTCACATTTCCAATAAAACGTTGATTTTTAAGATTGTTATTGTCGTTAATAAGTAGATAGATAAGCAGAGTTTATGATGCAATAAAAGTTGAGTATATCCATGACATTTTTCTATTATTTTTGGGCGTTAGAATTTAAGTGTTCCCAATTACCCCACTTACCCTTATATACAGCAATCCGTAATAAATAACTGTGGAGAAAAACTACCGCTTTATAATTGAAGACTATGGAGAAGCTCTAGACAGAATAAAGGTCAGCATTGAGGCGGTAAAGGACAACACAATGCATTCGAAGTCAAGAAGAAGAAGTCATCCTACCAGACGCATCACTACATCTTCATCGCATTTATCGTGGTTTGCACGATCGCCACCACCACCTATCTGTATTGGAATATACCTTCTACATCTGGCGCAGACTTCGGCACACCGCTGGCTGGTGAAGGCGTTGCTCCGGAACAAGGATCCAATGAAAACATTTCATTTCGTTACTTTTCTCAACCGCGGGTCTCCGACAGCGTTAAAGAGGTGATTGTGCGTGATCCAAAACGTCTGGATAAGATAACCTCACCGTAATAATCTTAAATTTTCTTTCACTTTCTTAAATTTGGCACCATGTACGAGCACGCTCGATAGTTTAGAATTAAGCCGACAATGCACCTAGTGCGCGTTGCAAACGTTTACTAGCTAGTCTTGATGTCACGCGCCACTCCCTGTCCCTCTCTTTCTTCAACTAAGTAGCCATTGCTGTTTTAATAACAGGTGCAAAGAAAGTCTAAGCTCATCAAACAAAATTTGACGCGTAGAATATTATCAGTGAATATTCGTATTTTGAATTATTACAATATTACGTAGAGAAATTCTATGCTGCAACCGTTATTACACAATGTGAGTGTTATTTTATTAAATAGCAAACAGTTGTTACTATAATTTTTATAGCGACTTTATACTGCAAGAAGCGATACTCTCAAAATTCATATCGTTCATAACACCAAAAAGCGTACATCAGAATAATACACAAATATAAAATTTAGTAAAGTTTTGAACAAAAATGTTTAAGAATCACGCACGTTTGTTCGTGTTTAGGCGATGGATTGTAATTTGTGTAACAAGTGAGAATAACACTATTCGTGTGGTCTCACTGATTATATTTTCCGTAGAATAAAAATATTTTCTTTAATAAATCAGAAAATAATAAGCGTGGCCCCCTCAAAAAAATAGGGGGGGTGTATTACAACATGGGGAATCTAAATCGGCAAAAAAAAAATTTTACTGTATTAACCTTTGCACGTTTATTCGGTGGGGCCATCGATATGTAATGACATTATACAAACAGATAAAATACTTAGAGAATCAAAAAATGCCAACGAAATTTTCATCAGTATAAAGAAATTGTATGATGAGATTTTAACATTATGTACTAAGTCAGAGTCAGAGGGTAACGATAGTGATTATAGTGACGCATCAGAAATAGAAGATTCTATCATGGATTTCGACTTAAAAACGGCATGTGGCTTGATTCCTTTAATGGACGGTAGCGAGGAAACTACCAAGAGGTTAATCGACTCAGTCGATATGTATTCGAACATGCTGAAAGAAGAAGGTAAAAAACATCTCATTAATTTTATTTTAAAAGGTCGCTTAACAGAAAATGCAAAATTACGCATGTCGAGTACCTATCCTTCTGTGGACGATCTTATAAGGGATTTAAGGAACACACTTCTCCCAAAGAAGTCATTTACGGCTATTCAAACCCAACTTCAAAACACAACACAAGGTTGGCGTTCAATAGATCAGTACGGATCAGAGATCGAAAAATTGTTCTCCGAATTAACGATAGCTCAAGCGGATGGAAATTCGGCAAACTATAGCGTCCTTAAACCCCTTAATGAGAAAATGTCGATTAAAAGGTTTTCAGATGGATTAAAAGATCAAAGGTTAGGAACAATCATCGCAGCCCGCAACTATAGCAGCTTGAAAGACGCGGTACAAGCGGCCAAGGACGAAGAGGTATCAAGACCCTCTACTTCACGATCAAATCAAGCAGAGGTCATGGGTATGTACCACTCTCAAAGACCCTTTAACAGGTACTTCAGGGGACAAAATTATGGATCGAGGGGTCATCGGCAGAGCAACTTTTCAAGGGGGCAACAACAACATTCGTACCGTCGCTTCCCTCAACAACAATATACCCGCACAAGAGGTAATTCTGGAGGCGGTCGTGGAAACCGATCACGGGGTAACTTCAATGCATTCCGCGGTAGAGTCCACACTTTCCATAGTCGTGGCGCTCACGCTCATAGCAACATAAACATAATGTCAAGCGAAAGAGATTCGCCGTCATCGCCTAATACGGAATCGCTCAATCATTTTTTTCGTGTCTGAATCGATATACGCGTGTAACGATTTAAATCATATCATATTAAACATAGGCAACTCCAAATACAGATGGCTAATGGACACGGGCGCATCTATATCAGCACTCAAAAAAGAACGCGCTCAAAGTTTACAAATTCCATTCCATAAACAGCGACTTAGTGTCAAAGGTATAGGTGGAAATGTTTATTCGGAAGGCTATGTTTACCTAACGTAAAATTACGAAGGTAATGAGTTTGAACATAAATTTTATATTTTCAGTAACTTACCATGTACAACAGATGGCATTTTAGGCCAAGACTTTTTTAAGAAATTTGGAGTAGTTTTAAATTTTGAAAAAAATTTCATGCAATTGAATGCGCAAAGTGGGCAATCTTTAAAAATAAACTTTACATGTCCATGTAGCAGTAATTCATATTTAACGGTACCAGCACGTAGCGAGTTTGTGCATTATATAAATACAAAAATAACCGAAGACTGTGTGATTAAAAATCAAGAGTTATGTGAGGGCGTATTCGTCGCGAATATGATAGTAAAACCAGACAACGGGACAATACCCATAAAAATACTAAACACTCGAGATAACGACGTACATTTAAGCCAATTCACAGTTGATAAATCAAGTTTAAGTGATTATCACGTTTGTCAGTTTAATAAGCCCGTAATGAATGCACAACGCGTTAAGTGTTTATTTGCGGCACTAGATTTAAAAAACCTAAACACAGAGGAACAAAAATCAATTGAAAATATATGTGCCAAATACCCCGACGTTTTTCATTTACCAGGGGATAAATTAACAACAACAACATTATATAAACAGACGATAGAATTAAAAAATAACAGCTCTCCCATATATGTTAAGCCGTACAGATTACCTTACGCACAAAAAGAGGAAATTAATAAACAGATAGAGAGTATGCTACACGAAGGTATAATAGAAGAAGCTCGCAGTGCATGGTCAAGTCCATTGTTATTAGTACCGAAAAAATCAGATTCTTCGAATCAGAAAAAATGGCGAGTAGTAATTGACTACAGAAAATTAAATAACCAAATTAAAGACGATAAATTTCCCCTCCCCAATATTACCGAAGTCCTCGACTCTTTATCCGGCTCTGTTTACTTTTCTCATTTAGATTTATTTCAAGGGTTCTATCAAATTAATTTAGATAACTCCAGTAGGCCATACACGGCATTCACAACAAGCAAGAACCAGTATCAAATGACACGACTGCCTATGGGGCTAAAGACGAGCCCCAGTGCCTTCTCTAGAATGATGACGGTAGCTATGTCAGGTTTAAATTATGAGAAATGTTTGGTTTATCAGGACGACCTTGTCGTATTTGGACGAAATTTGGCTACTCACAATAAAAATTTAATAGACATACTCAGTAGACTACGTAAAATTAATTTAAAACTTAATCCGGCAAAATGTCAGTTCTTGCAGAAACAAATTTTATATCTCGGTCATATAGTTTCAGAAAATGGTATATTACCAGATCCCGAAAAAACTAAAGTCCTACAGAATTACCCACGACCACAAAACGCAGACGAAGTCAAGCGATTCGTCGCGTTTGCAAGTTATTATCGTAAGTTTATAACTAACTTCGCGGGGATAGCATACCCATTGAATAAATTAAATTGCAAAAATGCACCGTTCATATGGACTGACGATTGCGAGCAGTCATTTCAAAAGCTTAAAACGGCACTAATGAAACCACCAGTGCTTCAGTATCCAGAATTTACAAAAACAAACCAGTTTGTATTACAGACGGACGCGTCTGGAATTGCAATCGGTTCGGTACTATGTAACGCAGACGGTCGACCTGTGGCTTACGCTAGTCGAAGTTTAAATAAGGCAGAAATGAATTATCCTACTATTGAAAAAGAACTCTTAGCAATAGTATGGAGTGTTAAATACTTTCGACCTTATTTATATGGCAGACAGTTTAAAATACAGACCGATCATCGACCACTAGTTTATTTGTTCGGTATGAAAGATCCCACTAGTAGGTTATTAAAGTTTAGGTTACAATTAGAGGAATATAGTTTTACAGTAGAGTATTTAAAAGGATGCAATAATGCGGCTGCAGACGCATTGTCGCGTATAAGTATTACGTCAGACGATTTAAAAAGTATGAATGAGAAATTAATGAACGTCATGACGCGTGCACAAAGACGAAAGCAAGAATGTTTACAAGGAAATAACAGTACAAATTCTTCGGCGATTAATACTCCCACGCATTCAAGGACTGATCACCCGAGAATAGTGGAGATTATTAAAAAACCGGAAAATTTTACTGAATTATGTATTAAAACACAAAGACAATATAATAAGATAATACGAGACAATTTTATAACTGAAACGTCTAGATATTTTGTTTACGTGCCCAGAAAATCAAGTGTATATCTAAACCCCACATCCTTATCATCAATGACGCGAGACGAATTGGTGAAGGATCTGGATAATATAAGCAGGAAAATAAAAGCAAAAGAAATATGCGTAATAAGAAATGAACTTAATAAGGAGTTAATAGCGGGAATAGTAGAGGAAATAAATAAATATGAAAAATGGACGGGTCCAAAAATATGTATTTTAAATAATGTACAAAAGATTAACAATTTAGACGATAGACGTGTAATAATAAACGACTTTCACCTTCTTCCCACAAGTGGCCACGCGGGAATTAGGAGAATGTTAAACAATATAAAGAAATTTTATTTTTGGCCTAGCATGGAAAAAGACGTTCAAAAATTCGTCGCGAATTGCACACAATGCCAAAAACAAAAATATCGGGTTGAAACAAAACAACCAATGCAAATTACGACTACATCGAATCATGCATTCGAAAAAATATATTTAGACATAGTCGGTCCTCTACCAAAGGACGAATATGGACATAGGTATGCGCTCACGTTACAGTGTGAGCTCACCAAGTTCGTCGAGACGTATCCGCTAAAATCAAAAGACGCGGTAAGTGTTGCTCAATCATTCGTCAACAATTTTGTGTTGCGGTTTGGCATTCCACGAGAAATCGCCACCGACCGGGGGACGGAGTTCATCTCCGGCACGATGAAAGAGGTGTGTACTTTGCTTCAAATTAAGCAACTGTTCTCGACAGCGTACCATCATGAGTCAATCGGTGCTCTAGAGAATTCACATAAGGTAATGGGAGCATATTTGAGAATAAACTGTGAAAATAAAATGGATTCTTGGAGCACCTGGTTGCCTTATTATAGCTTTGCGTACAATAACACGGTACACACCGAGACAAAGTATACACAACATGAACTCGTATTTGGTAAGTTATGCATGATACCTAGTAATTTTAAAGATAGTATAATACATCCATTATATAACCACGGTAATTATCCGCTAGAATTAAAATATAGATTAGAGGTAGCCCAAGCCGATGCCAGAAATAACTTAATAACAAGCAAGCTAAAAAGGAAACAGAAATATGACGCCAGCGCTAAGCCAGTATGTTATGATAAAGATAGCTACTTGTTACTACGAAATCCATCGACAGATAAAACACAGAGTATTTTTCTAGGACCATATTTAGTGTTGGAAGACTTGGGATGTAATGTTAAAATACTAAAGAATGGTAAAGAAGATATTGTGCATAAAAATCGCACAAAACCTTTTATTGTATGAAAAGGTTAGACATTATAAGTTGAACTCAAATTCAATAAATAAATAATATTGGTAGTGAAAAACACTATCCGTAAATCCTATCCGTGTTTATAATTATAACATTAAGCTACTACTGTTACTACTTTAAGTAAAATTTAAATCCGAAAAAAAAAACTACACATATGTTTGTTTTTTTTTAAAAACACCATGAGTGATGTCATGTAGTATTAGATATAGTTATATAGGTATAAGTAGTAAGCATATATAGTCGTCTCCAATGTATAATGAGGCAGTAATAAATCATCTTTCTTTCGATACACAGTGTTTTCACTTGACTTCTAGTCCTCACCCTACAGATAGTATGTGGAGCAATATACAGTCTGGGACGTATTGCACAGCTTCCTGCGGCAGCGTGGGCAGGAAGCCTTCCCCTACACTAGGGGGGGCCCTCATAAGCCATTTCATTATATATATTTAGCGTCACCGAGAACCATAAAACTCATTTTAGTCGACATTAGATTTTATTACTTGAAAGTGATGAAGTAAAACCATCTTCTAATTCTGCTACTCAGTTGCCTTAATATGTTAGGGTTAGGTATGGTTATTCTAGACTTGTATCTGATACTAGGAATCTAGGTCCCCTGATAAAACTATAAATTTGGGCCGGAGATACAATATTAACTCTCTATATTGGTTGATTGCATCTGTAGGTATGCCATATTCAAATCCAATAAGTACCTATTAATAGAATAAACAGGGTTTGGAAATTAATGTTATAATTATTATAGAAAAATTAGAATAACAATTCTTCAGATATAACATTTTTAATACAGATAATAATGAAAATTAGGCCTAGTTTCAAACTAAGCTCTGACTGTACTGTGGGTGCTAGACAATGACATGCATACTTGTAAGGGGAAAGACATGCTTAAATGTATGGTAAACATTCATGACTCAGGGACAAGGTGGTTGCTTATTACACAAATATTTGCCTGCGTCAGGTTTCGAACCTGGGACTGCTAGCTTTGTGGGCAGGGTCGTTACCAACTGGCTAACATTCATTAATATGTCAATATAAAAGTCATATGAGTTAATATACTATAATAGTAGAGCAAATATAAATTTAATTAATATTTTAGGTTGTACTCAAATCAATTAAAGTCATTAAAGTATGAGAATCTGATAACATTTATTATTAATGAAAATATTGCTGGATTTTCAAATAATGGGGTAAAACAAGTTGTTAGGGTATTTCTGTTTCAATGCATAAAGTAAATCATAAGTATATCTCTCCATTTTATAAGTTGACTATTAAGTATTAATTAGGTTCATTAGGTAAGTTAGGAAAAGTAAACTATAAGTCTTAATTAGTTTGAAAAGAGCTTGGTTGCTACTGTCATAACTAGGAGTAATACCACTATGATGATCACATTCTATAACAAAGGCCAAATTATAAATAAAACTAGCTTCATAAATTTAGGGTTCTTTATCACATCATTTCTGATGTGAATACCAACAATTCCAAATTAACAACTAAATATTTTACCAACGGGTTTAACTCCTTAATTGTTATTATTACAAGTAGGATTAAAAGGTTGCCATAATTTAATATCTTAAATATCTTATAAATTTTAATTATCTTGTTAGGTAGGTACAATTTGGTTGCACGTTTTAATTATGGTTACTGACTAATATAGCACATTAAATAGCTAATATTTTTAATACTATCCCATACTGTAAGCTACATTTAATTCAATAAATTAATTTAGGTTAGGTAGGTCCATTTATTGTAATTCATATTATTAATTAGTCCGGGTCTTTTACAATTTAGTGTGGCCGTGACCAAGATTGATATGAGTAAGTGGTTTTTTTACAGTTTGGAGACCGTGACCGAGGATGTATGACTTATTTACAATATGGTAAACCAAAACCAGAATATTTAAATAAATATGGGATTGAGTGCTATAATATTAGTCAGTGACTAAATTAGTAGGCATTTTTACTTTTAACATCAATGAAATATTGTAATCAGTTTGCAATACTGTAGTGAGTTGTTGGTTGTACATATCTGAAGTGATTATTACTTGTATGTAGCTAAGTTAGTAGTGATCGCTTGTAGCGATCACAATTTGTTGACGTGGTGGAGTAGAACAATTAAGACTTATAGTTGACTGTAAATGGGTGATCATTAAATTAAAGCTCAATAGGGGTTCGCAATAACATTAACAGAAACATAACATTGAACTAACTTACAAAGTAACCTACAAAGCATCTATATCATATGAGAAATAAAACACAGATAGTATAAACATTATCGGTTGTAATCTTAACTTTACATGAAGTTTATGTTATCATAATTCTTCATTTCCTTTTAAATTTTCTGCATTTCCATGTAATGTCGGCGTAGTGAAGTGGCATTGTCTTTTACGTTCCGTGGGTGTCGTAAGGAGCGATTATTTTAGAGCAGATTGTTAGGTTGGACTGTCAAGCTTTTGCAGCAATGTTACTCGATGTTGCTTCTTGAATTCACAAATTTGTTGAAGTAGCATTGAGGCTTCATGGACTCTGCCTAAGTTGAAATGCGGGCGAGAAGTTGAGCTTCATATTAATAAACCCTTGACGCCATTCAATTCATTATTTCAAACACCAAGTCGGGTCTCTTCCATTTATCGGGAGCACTAAAGATTAGTTCACTTTTCTATTAGTAAACAACAAAATTGAAGCGCGAACGGAGATCCTTGCAGCTATACAAGAGCAATATTTTCTCACTAATTACTTGTGGATGTGTTATTGTCTATCCACATACGATTGTAATAATTAATGGGTCGTCGCGGTCGATACCTTGATCGATATTATTCTGTAACAGTCACAGATAGTAATAATATGATTCTTGTGTATACAAGACGCTTTTAAATGAGAGCACACTGTGATGTTTCTCGCCGGACAGCTATTTCACACAATATTACTTTTATGTTGTCCGGCAGCTTGAGCACGTCATGCTCGCTCAAAGGTCTTTGCTTACGGCGGCGTCGTTGATCGGGTCGCCACCTTCCCGAACATATGGTTGAGGGAGGCGATGGCTGAGATACGCGTCATACTCGTGAACGGGTGCTGTTTGTGGGGTCCGGTCTGTTCACGTCTGCAAGGACTTGTTCAGTTAATTATTCTAGTTATGGCTTTTGACGAAGAGACCTCGTCGTGTTGTTCTCCTAGTCATTACATTTATTGTAACGTATTTGACCTTACATTTGTAATGTTTTCATTTGTGCTAGTTCTAATAATTAATATTTGTTACTTTATTACCTTGTAATGTAACTTACTTTTAAGTATTATTGTATTTTATATTGGAAAAAATGACCTTCTGCTGGAGTTTCTTGCGGCGCTTCTTCTCCGCAATGATGGTCTTGTCCGAAGCGCTGGTAGATTCACTCTATATTACTGACGTGTAAAAGAGCCCGTATGTGGCCAATTTACTGAATAAATATTTGAATTTGAATTTGGCAATTATTTGGCAACGTTTGACGTTAGCCTACGCAGTTGTTAACGGTGTTTGAGACACGTAAATAAACGCGCGTGGGGTATTTAAAAGGATAAGAAAAGAGGATGTTTAATAATAACACAATAAAATATTACATAAATGTTGGCGGGTTACTTTACTAAAGGTCAACTTGTTTAATTATATATCTGGTTAAATTGGTAATCGTTGAAGTAGTCTGTTATCTCCACTATGATGCATTAATAAAACGATTTGTTATGCGGTGAGCTGGTTCTTGAGGGAATAGCGTAGTCGGCTGGAATCGCCATTAATAACACTTTCAGATGCTACTAGATGAAGTACCTAGTCATGAACATTTATTCATTAATAAGTGTATCTATTTATACATGTTGGGTTGCACTGAGATAAGCAATATGCGTTTATGTAGCAGTAAACTATTACGTTACTGTTAGACACTTAAAGGGCTAATCATCATACTATAAAGGCATTATTGATTAAATTAAATTCAGCAATTTGTTACTTATCTATTTACTTTAGCATAAAGGTAATTGCGGGTTCCATTGCCAAACCCTCCTTTATAGTTTGTTTTGGAAACAAGTTATAAAAAATAAAATAAAAAAAACCACATATTAACAATAATAATATTTTATTTTATAAAGCTTTTATACCATACATAGGGTTAAGTAAGTTACCTTGACTACAGTAAAGCAATCTATTAACATGAAAATAGTTTATATATAAAATAGAACTATAACAAAATTTAATATTTTTAAATAAAATTTTATTTACATGTTTGTTCTTTTTAGTTCAAATTATTGGCTAGATAGAATAAACAAGTTAATTTTGTTTAGTTGAAGTGAGTGAGTGTTAGTGCACATAAAAGATAATATAAAAAGGAAAAGATAATTAAAACTCAGAACAATTAGGGGGCGTTAATCTGACTTTAAAGATGATAATGAGAACGGTGAACACCTTATCTATTAAATTAAACAAAATAAGCGAAGAAATTCAAAATAAAAAAAAATGAGATAGGAACAAAGCAAGTATATTATTATTATTAAACAATTATAAGGTTATTAAAATATGGAGAAAACATAATTATTGAAATTCACTAAAGGAAATCAAAATAATTTACAACTATTGTGGGGTCGGTATTGGATACCTTAGAATTTTTAAAGTTGGGTTTTGGTTTATAATACAAAGAAAATACTTGTAGAAGCGAATTAATAAATCCAAAATGATAAACAGTAAATACAAAAATAGCTATTTGTTATTTTATTCTTCTAAAACGCACTTGAAAGCAAGTGGTTGCCCGTCTTAATTTACTGTCAGAGATGGGGATGCTAGACAAGTTATTATATTTCGGTAACAGGGTTTGAAAACAATTATACTAAGGAAGGTGTAAATAACACAGAAGTACAGGTTAAATTGTTATTCATAGAAACATTTAAGTTAAATCACCCAGATTCTAAAGAATCATAATTTACATCAGCTGTATAAAAAAAGGAGAAGTTAAATTGTTAGGGTTTCATAGGAAAAATTAAGGAGGGGGCGCAATTAAATTGGACAATCGTGATATGGAGAATAATGTTGGTTTTCGCACCGGGTTCTAACTGAGTACTCATTCTAGCAATATTGAAAGATGAAATTATTGAACAGTTTTATTTGTAATGGGACACCAGGGGGCGTTTTAAGGTGATTAAACATATAAGAGATAAATTCAATTAGATATATCACGAAACAATTAAAACAATTGCTTATGTCATGTCATATTTGTCAAAATTAAATTATAAGAACATAGTTAAGGTCCGCGGTTACTCTCAAAAATCAAGGGGTTTATTCAAAGAGTTCAAAACACTTGTGCCCGTTCCTGTCTTGGCGTTCCATTGTAGGTTCATGTCACACTTCACTTTAATAAACGCCACTTTCTTAAAATTCTACATAGACGCAAGCTTCATATGGCATGTCTCCTCTTGGGGTAGCTAAACACCAGGCCTCAACATATCTCTTCGGGAAAATTGTCTTTCGTAAGCCACGGGGTTCATGGCAATGAGGGTCACCATTGTTGTCCATCAACATACGTTAACTGCTTTTCGTGAGTTTCAAATATTTAGCGACAGTGTTGAAAAAAAAAAAACCGTCCCACCGCTCAGGAATCTGAAATGTAAACATAATTTAAAGCTCAAGGCTCAAAAGGTCGAGAAAATTTCAGAAATGACACTAATTGCGTCTATTTGGTTTGTTACATACCTGCGTTTGCGCCTCACAGGAGCATGATGTTACTTGCTGTTTGTACATCTCATTGACTTTGCAAAATGTAATTTGGGGTTTCAATCGGGTTTTCTCGGTCTTTGATTTAATTTTTGTTGCGAATAATGTAATAATGTAATTGTTTAGTTATCATAGATAAGACCTAGGTTATTTATATTCTTTTTCTTTAAAGTCACAGACTATATAAATTTGTGTAAAGCGAAGTTTGCACGACGGCATTATCAAGTTGCATGACATGTTTTAAGCCGGCCTTACACGGTCTAAGTCAGATTGTGGGTTCGTGTTCATGTTATTAATTAAGAAAGCACGAATTTGCATATAATTTAACTATCACATAATAATATAACTATAATCTGAACTTTTTCTGATTATGAATTTCTCATATTGATCTGACAGATTAATCTGACATACGTTATGAATTCTGAACGCACCCATTTTCATACATTGTTTATGGTCGAACACACATTCTCGGGTTTCAGATTATCAATTTAGTTGACATTGCAATAATAAGTATAGATACCTACTGACGTTCGTGAGATAACTGATTAGTCGGAATTTTTAAGACAGTATGAGGCTAGTCACCGGGATTTGTATTATGAATTCAGAGTCTTGAATCGGATTATGTATGACCGGCCTTATCTAGTTCTTTTTGGTTTTAATAGTGAGTAAGGAAATGTAGTGTGTATTAGTAAAGTTGAAAGATTTAACAAATAAGGACAGTCTTGTTTATATAGCTTCTGAGTGGAAAGGGAGAGGCCTGTCCATGATTATTTACTAAGAGGACATTAAATACTAGAAGTTGAAAAGTTAGATGGGTTAGTGAATTTGAATGAAATCCTTGGAAGACTATGACTATTAATCATAGATAGAGGGGTGAGTCGGTGGCCTTTCGTTAGGTAGGTTAAGGAAAATTTATACTAACAGTTAATTATTTAAAATTTTAAAAATATATATATAAAAAAAAAATATTAGAGCGAAAGTAACTAGAGGCGTCTAGGATGGTTGGTCAGGATAAAGTCTTTGGAAAAAAAAAATAGAAGGGGGTTATATATAAACTTATAAAAAAAAATTAGATCTTTTTGAAAAAAAAAGGGGATTCAAGGGGTTTTGCAACCAAATGTATAATAGTTGAAGAAAGAAAAAAAAAAAAATTAAATTAAATTAGGAAAAATTTTAAATTAAAAAGTAAAATCTAATGGTGGGAAGTAAAATTTGGATACCACAATTAATATTTAAAGAAAAAAAAACGGAATGGTTTCTCTCTGGATTTATATCACTGAAGTTAAGTGACAGATGTTTGTCTTATCAATTTTTAGTTGTTTTTGCTAATTTGATTTGTCGGTTAGTTAGAAATAGTTAGAATTATAAATAGGAAGAATATATCATAATACCACGATAAAAAATAAAACTAAATTAATTTAGTGTCACATTCGAACAGTGCAGTGGAATGTCTAGTGGAGTGAATCAGAGATTGAGGAAGGAAGACGACTATATATTTTTTAATTAGGGACAGACAAGACATTTATTTGCAACAGACAGTAAATAATGGAATTGGACTTACCTAGGTAAGAGGCTATGCATTTCAATGTTCTGCGAATAGTGATACGGGTTTTACTGTTATTTAACCGGAGACATAAAACTTATACAACAGATCTCTTTGTGAGGTAGTGGTAGGTAAGTCGATATGTTCGACAATTCCAAAGTTAATTTTGGCCACAGGGAGATCTTTCCAATACAGTGCCCGGGAGGCGTTCGATATTCACTCTACTCATACCCCATTGAGTTTATGAGAATAGTTATGGATAATTATTCTTGATAGAGTTGTGGTAAATGTTAAGATATGACTGGTAGAAACTATAAGTAATGGAGTTTGTATAGAGGGATATATAAAGGCTTTTTAACGCAAATAGCCAGATGTGCAACATTTTGTGACAAAATGTCAATATCTTTATATATTGCTATTAGAGCTGAAACTGCCTGAGAAACAGTTTTCCTTCATATGAACTAAATGCGCTTGGTTCCAGAGATATTATTAGACATAACCACAGTTCGAAGTTAAGAATAAGAGTTATTTCTATGAACATAAGCTAAATGGTATAAAAACACATATACATCATATTTCAGGATGGTTTTAATAAATAACAGTAAAATTTGTTGAGATTATTTTGTGAATTAGTGGTTAGAATATTTTCTTCCTGTTGAGTAGAGAGGAATAGTAAGTGGAAAGTTAAAATGGTGATTGGAGACAGAAAGAAACATATTCTAAAGGGGGCGGATGTAACGGAACTAGCTTCATCTAAACTATTTCGTCACTTCACAAAATAATTTGTAGGCGGAAAAAAGTTAATAATAAATAATACTAAAAATAAATTATAATTTTAGAAGCAAATAAATCAATACTATGAAGGGGCTTTGTAATTATTATAATCAAACTTAATCCATTTATAATGTTTGTAAGCTAAGTATCAAAAAGTGCAAGATTCAGTAACAATTACTTAAAAATAAAATTAAATAAAGAAAGTTTTAGAACCAGTATAAAACTTGAATCAGTATAAATGCTTAAAATTCTTGGAAAGGAATTAATAAATTATTGTTGCTAAGCTAAATTTAAATTAAAAGAAATTGAGTCCTATTTGTTAGACATTATGATATGTTTGACAATACAGTTAGAAAAAGGGACGCCATCTTTACGTTAGACGCATCTATAATACGGAATAAACAAATGTCTAAATAGAAAATCAACTTTAAACTAAGGATCATAATGTTGGAGTTGGAACCGATGTAAGACTTGTAGCAGGGCCGCCATTCTTGTACGTCGGCACCAGGTGCCCAGATGTCTAGCCATCATCAGAGTTCTATCTAGATAGAAAATGAACTTTAAACTAAGGACATAATGTTGGAATTTGAAGCGATGTAAGACTTGTAAGAGTTGGAATTGGGCCGCCATGTTTCTGCACCGCGCCGGGAGAGCGGACGTCTAGATAGAAAATGAACTTTAAATTTAAGGGAATAATGTCGGAATTTGAAGCGATGTAAGACTTGTAAGAGGGCCGCCATTTTTTGTACGCCGCGCCGGGAGGGCGAATGGTTACTCGTAGATAGAAAATGAACTGTAAACTGAAGGTCATTATGCTGGAATTTGAAGCGATGTAAGACTTGTAAAAGTGGTCGGGGTCGAGAAGGCATAAATAGATGTGAATAAGGGTGATCTTCACTTTTTGCTTGGCGGTCGTCAGAGGAGTAAGTTGTAGCCGAAAACTGGGAGCAGATTTTTATTATATTGTACTTATGTATTTGTACATATTATTTAACTGGGGTAATTTAGTATATAAATATTTGGGCTTTTTGTTGGCGGGCTTCGGAGGAGTAAGTTGTAGCCGAAAACTGGGAGCAGAATTTTATTATATTGTACTTATGTATTTGTACATATTATTTAACTGGGGTTAATTTAGGATATTCATATTTGGGTTTATAACTATCGTCGGTTGGGTGAATTGTTGCTGCCACTGGGAGGTTGGAGTTGGAGTTAATACTTATTTCTTGGGTATTTGTGGACATCATTTAATTGGGTTAATTTAGAATTTAATTATGGGGTTTTGATGATGCAGCTCGATGGGATATAATGGATTCATAGCTTGAAATTTGGGGTATATTATTTAATTGTGTTAGTTTAAGGTTTAATATTTGTGTTCCAGGTAATTAACTTATAGTGAATGTTTTGCTTGGCGTTAATTTTGTTTTTAATTCCAGGTCTCCGCTTTGTTCGACTTACTTGGTAGTCGTTGGGCTGAGATCCAGGCAGACGTTGATAACAATTATAAAACTTCACTTACATTTTGGTTAAGGGATATTTGAATATCAGATCTTATCTTTTAACCAAGTAAGTTAAGGGTTTTCGCGTACGGCTCTGACGGCTGTTAACTCGCGTTTCGTCAGATATCACTAGCAATATTCTGTAAATTTGCTCTTCAGGTACCGTAACTGGAACCGATGCTTTGGCAGTGGGGACGGTATGCAGAATATGTATTAGTTATAGTCCCTTATTTATATATTTATATATCGACCACCTTAGGTATTTATCCGACTCGGATGCCAACTTAAGGCTTTCATTAGCCGGCGGAACAGTCTTAGGATTACACACAGGAATTCTAGTTCCGAAGTTTTTGTCATGATAGGTTTAGCTGGTCTAGCAGGGTATCTTTACACCGAGATATTCTGACATTACACATCTACACGATTAATTGTAAATGTAAGAGTTACGTGACTCTTTAGTTTGGTTCAAAACAGTAGAATTTTAGGGTTTGTTAGGTAGTTAGAAGTTTCCTCATTACACCGTGAGGAGCTTTAATACACATAATTGCGCTTTAGCTAGGCAAGAAATCGTCGAATCACGTTAAACAACAAAATAACAATAAAAGTTAAAATATCCATATAACTAAATAAATTATAACGATTATAGTAAAATGAACTATATTTAAAATAATAAGAATTTAAATATTATGCGAATAAATTCAATAAGTTAAAAGCTAAGGCAAATATTGTGTGAAGTCAATTCATAAGATGAATGACACTTCACGACTAACTAGTCTGTGGTAGAGAGGGCGCTTAAAACGTCAAACTGATGTATTGGTAGAAAGCGTTGAGAATGATTTCGAGCCGGTTTTGGATGATTTAAAGCAGAAAAATGACTGTTTACAAGTTAAATTAAGCTGCAGTCTTACTTCGAGAAACATAAAAGTGATATAACGTTATAAGTTATATAAGTTAATCAATAATACTCCAGCTAGGTTGATTCATAGCTAGCATTATGAAACTGGAGGATTCTAAGTATGAATCTCATTGAACCAGTCTGGGCTTATTACGGGCAGAAGTCCCGATGCGTCACTAGCTCCCGTAGAAGTGGAATACAAGTGTGCTTCATACAAGATAAGGCTAGATTGTTTTAGAATGAAAACAAATTTCCAGATGGAATCAATACCAGTCATTTTAACTTTTATACTGAATCAATCAAGCTATGAGTTTAAATATAAAACAAATAGTGTGTAAAGAGCCCAAATTACCAATCTTATTATGTTTCTTGAGGTTGAAATTAACCTATTGATATTGGGTTTCAATTATTAGGAGAGCAAACCTAAGTAAAAACCTAGCTAACATGCTAATTCTGCATCTCTAAGTAAGAAGCACTACTTATATGTATTGAAATGGTCAAATTAGACGTTAAAGTAAAATTCTAATAAAAGGCTAGAATGTCTTACATAATTTACCTTGTTTGTTGATAACAAATAGATAGTATGTGGAGCAATATACAGTCTGGGACGTATTGCACAGCTTCCTGCGGCAGCGTGGGCAGGAAGCCTTCCCCTACACTAGGGGGGGCCCTCATAAGCCATTTCATTATATATATTTAGCGTCACCGAGAACCATAAAACTCATTTTAGTTGACATTAGATTTTATTACTTGAAAGTGATGAAGTAAAACCATCTTCTAATTCTGCTACTCAGTTGCCTTAATATGTTAGGGTTAGGTATGGTTATTCTAGACTTGTATCTGATACTAGGAATCTAGGTCCCCAGATAAAACTATAAATTTGGGCCGGAGATACAATATTAACTCTCTATATTGGTTGATTGCATCTGTAGGTATGCCATATTCAAATCCAATAAGTACCTATTAATAGAATAAACAGGGTTTGGAAATTAATGTTATAATTATTATAGAAAAATTAGAATAACAATTCTTCAGATATAACATTTTTAATACAGATAATAATGAAAATTAGGCCTAGTTTCAAACTAAGCTCTGACTGTACTGTGGGTGCTAGACAATGACATGCATACTTGTAAGGGGAAAGACATGCTTAAATGTATGGTAAACATTCATGACTCAGGGACAAGGTGGTTGCTTATTACACAAATATTTGCCTGCGTCAGGTTTCGAACCTGGGACTGCTAGCTTTGTGGGCAGGGTCGTTACCAACTGGCTAACATTCATTAATATGTCAATATAAAAGTCATATGAGTTAATATACTATAATAGTAGAGCAAATATAAATTTAATTAATATTTTAGGTTGTACTCAAATCAATTAAAGTCATTAAAGTATGAGAATCTGATAACATTTATTATTAATGAAAATATTGCTGGATTTTCAAATAATGGGGTAAAACAAGTTGTTAGGGTATTTCTGTTTCAATGCATAAAGTAAATCATAAGTATATCTCTCCATTTTATAAGTTGACTATTAAGTATTAATTAGGTTCATTAGGTAAGTTAGGAAAAGTAAACTATAAGTCTTAATTAGTTTGAAAAGAGCTTGGTTGCTACTGTCATAACTAGGAGTAATACCACTATGATGATCACATTCTATAACAAAGGCCAAAATATAAATAAAACTAGCTTCATAAATTTAGGGTTCTTTATCATATCATTTCTGATGTGAATACCAACAATTCCAAATTAACAACTAAATATTTTACCAATGGGTTTAACTCCTTAATTGTTATTATTACAAGTAGGATTAAAAGGTTGCCATAATTTAATATCTTAAATATCTTATAAATTTTAATTATCTTGTTAGGTAGGTACAATTTGGTTGCACGTTTTAATTATGGTTACTGACTAATATAGCACATTAAATAGCTAATATTTTTAATACTATCCCATACTGTAAAGCTACATTTTGTTAATTAATTAATTTAATTTAGGTTAGGTAGGTCCATTTATTGTAATTGATTTTTTACAAATTGATGTAGCCGCAATTAGGTTAGGAATAGGGTAGGGTCTTTTACAAGTCATTCTGTCATGTTTTCCTGCAAAACTACGCAGATATTTAATATTATTTTTACAGTTTTATATAATGCTAGAATAAGTAGTGACATTGTTATATTTTTTATTAAAAAAATGACTAACTGTTGAGTTTCTTCCGGCGCTTCTTCTCAGCAGTGGTCTCCTCTTGGGAAGTGCTGGTAGATTTTGACGTGTAAAATATATTTTGGTACCTTTGTCGTGTGTGGTGCTTAGCTATAATATAATATATATTTTGGTATATTAATATATATTATAGCTCTATGTGTGTGACGCGACTGAGGATCCGCGGCGCCCGCCGCCGCGGGCGCCGCGGCGTGCGCCGCGGCGGGCACCGCCACTTTTCCCGTCTCGCATCTCTATGATCAACATCGTATATTGCCATATGTTTGTGTTTGCGCGTGCGATGACGCGGGCCGCTGCACGCACCGCCTGTCTATAAACGGAAAAAACGTCCCACGCGCCGCGAGAAGCCACGCCGCACGCGACGCGCGACGCGCCGCGTCTCCGTAAAGGAAGCCTTATACTTAATGAGCGTAATGGAACATTTAAATCCCTATTGGTCCCTCCTCATAATAAAATTAAAATGAAAAGGAACTCGGCCTCCGCACGTCTCTGTGCGACTCGTCTCCAGACTTGGACATCGCTCCACCAAAAGCAAAAGTTGCTATCCCCACTAAAATGTCCTTACTGTCAGTGTAGTTAGTTAGTCTACCCAAGAGAGACTTTTTCTATACACCAATGTGAACCGCGCTTGACTAACTTTAATAAATCTCCGGCCAAAATTCACCATCGTATGCTCCGTACCTTTCCTTTCGGTTGGGTTTAGTACATTCCCGATCATGAGTTTTCTATGAAGATTATTTTGGTATCCTCGTCTACAGAGAGACGACCTTGTCGAATTATTCGAGTATGTCACGCGCTATAGCCGATGGGCTCCTAGTTCGTGCCAATCGCCGATGTATTCGACCAAATCATCACCCCATTAAACGGGCAAACTATTAATTTAAGTGCTTAGCACTTATATATTTAGTTAAGACAATCATTTATTGTCAAATATTTTATTTGAATCAATAGTCTAATTTAAAAGAAAACTCGAAATTACTTCAATTACTAAGTAAAATAATTAGAATAAAATTTTGGAAAATGGTGTATAGTAAGGATGTTAGAAAACCCGGGAATAATATTAAGCCGGGGTAGTGTTTTTAAATCGCGGATAATACAATCTCAAAATTAACCTTCCCTTAAAATCTTCAATACAGCGGCATATTACAAGGACCTACTTTCTTCCTGGATCCTAATGGACGCCATCTTGAGCCTCATATCTACAGCTACTGACGTCAGATCTCCTATCATGAATCATAACGTGGAAGAGTGCCTCCACGAGTAACCAGTTCCACTAGGCAAGTAATCCTACACGGTTTAACACTTATAGAGAAGGGGTCTATATTGTCTTCCATAAAGTTTTAGTTCCGTTTTTAAGATTCCATAACGTTTTTAGTCATAAATATTGTTAGTCATAATATTGATTGTCATAATATTTGAGGGTATAATTTGTATTTCCGATTTTTCCTGGTCATATTTGTCGAAAGTCATAAAAATTTTATTCATAACTTTTTACATCATAATGTATTACACCTCATAATGTTAAAGGTAATAATATTGCTTGACATAGTGATTATAAGGTCCAAACTTGTTTATCATAAAAGTAAAATACAAAGTTTTGCCTACTATATGTAAGTATCAGTTAAAAAATATGTTCGGTTCTGGCGCTTCGCCGGCCGTTACCGCGGCACGCTCGCTTCGCTCGCTCGGCTCGCGCGCTGTAGGGTCGCAGTTCTACCTAACACTCCTCCTCGCTTCGCTCGTCGTCGTACCTAATGGACCTAATGGTGAACCTAATGGTGGTCGTCGTCCTTATATATCTACATCATATTCATAATATCATCAATTTGAAATTAAAAAAGAAAGAACATTTGGAGTCATAAAAGTTACATATGTACTAAGACAATGAAACGGTATGAATAATAATAATTAGTAGTTTAAAATATATGCTTAAAAATATTTCTGTTTAATCATCAATATGCCTTTGAATGTTATAGATATAATTTTTATGCCTTATGGAAATTATAATCCTTAACATTATGGACTATTCACTTTAGCATTATTAAGCGTTATGCTTTACAATTTTTATGACTATCGATAGTTATGAGCATAAATAGTATGACAATCAATTTCTGACTTTCAAAATTCGATACAACAATATTATGGGTAACAAAGGGATCCCATAGGGAAGATTTCATAATACCTACGCTTACAGAGTAACGACCTAGCCCAATTATTCGGAACAGTCACGCGCTATCGCCTGTTAGGCCGTTAGGCGCCTAGGTCGTGCCAGAGAGCCGATATATTGCGACTAAATCATCACCCTATCAAACGGGCGAACTATTAATTCAAGTGCTTAGCACATATATATTTAGTTAAGACAATCATTTATTGTCAAATACTTTAATTGAATCAATAATTCGTTAATAACAAAACGAAGTGTAAGTAATAATGCACCAATAGCATAATTCTATAAACAACACTAACCCGGCTTTTAAAGAATTAAATATTAAAAGGGAAAATATAAATGACCTTCAAGACTGAAGAATATAATTCATCATTAAAATTGTTTATTTTTACACCCCACTCCCACTTATTTCCTCACATTGTATCTTTTAATACTTTGCAATTCATATTCTATATAATTAATTGAATTGGCTCGTGAATGCGCCAACTTAAAACGTTGTAGTCCCATGAGTAGTGCGCTTTATAATACGGACAGCGATCCAATCTACGTTATCTATGGTCTTATCAAACTTAATTCCATCTTGCCAAACTTCGAATGAATCAAAGCAACACTCGTTTTAGGAAATAATTTAAAGGCTTGATTTCAACTTTCTAGTACATTTGAAGACTTGGATAAATTATTACTCATCATAACTTGTAATCGATTCTATCTAAAATATGTAATTTGGAAAAGATAATCAAGCTAGGCTGTATGGACGACAGCCCTTAGTCTTACTCTTTAGCTAGATTAAAAACAGAACCAATGGCAACTCAAACCGTTGTTGATTCTTAAAGAAATTATGATTTGTCTCTTGTAATTAATGGATTTCACGAATGACCCTAAATATAAATGGCGCTTTTCTATAGGTAATTATATTATTTGTTATAAAATAAAGAGGTTAGCGCTAACTATACACTTCCTACGTTTTATTGCGTGTTATTTACTCACATGCCGTTTGTATCTAACAACCAATAAAACCATTTGATTATGACCAATTTAGAATGCCATCCGTGATATATGTAAACATCACTAATAAATTATGTGGTTAATTTCAGAACAGTGAATTTACAAATGCCTTCGTGCACCTTGGATATCGAGCAAGATTCTCATGTTAAGGTCTACTCAATGCAAGGCCTTCACAGTAAGATGCAAGCGAAGGTTATCTAACTCGGAGTCATGTGTGGAAATAAGTTATAAAAGTGACATACTTCGGACTAGTCAAGGCATAGAAAATGCATGAAATTGCATTCGGCATCAATTAACACATGAATGTTCAATCACCCCCCAAACTAAGTAAGTAGTTAAATCTTTTAAATCATAGTTTGCTAGTTTAATTTTAATTTTAGGCCTATTAGTTGCTATTACTAATAGTATATGATTTGTAACTAGTAACTTGTTTATATCAAATCATTGGATCTCTCAGTGTAATGTCCCACCAAAAAAGATTTTAATACCTACATTATTAACTTTATTGGTTTGTTTCAGAGTTATTGCAATTTGTTAGAGATGTATAAACAGTCAACAATTCATTAAGTTTGGTGATATATGAAGACTTGGATGTAATATAACAATGACAGCCCATCGCTACTAACACAACAAATGCAGAATTTATTTTATTTCAAATGGTCAGTTTTTTATTACCTACCCTTTTAATATTCTACAGTCAGGGATGCTATGAAATTAAGATAGGTTGTAAAGTAAATTTTTAATTAATAGTTAAGGTACCTATATGTCAAAATATTAAAGTCACATAAATGAAATTTCCCATAACATTCCTAACCTAATCTTGGCTTGACCATAATATGGAAGTTTCAGTGGAGTTTTACCTCCGTTTTCTCTTGGTACCTATATTACCAACCAACATTACCTCTCCGCTGATACTTCAATAACTGAATTTAACTTTGATTGTTTTATTGATAACTTTAAATTGTCAAACTTGAATGTAGTATCGCCTAAGACAAGAAAGGAATGTATGGGTTGCACTTTACATGAAAATTAAAACCATTTTGGTTATACTTTTAATTTAAGCACTTACCTTCGTTGTCAGGGTATATGCACAAAATCAATTCTAAAATAAAGTGAGAGTAGGGTAACTGTACCAATTAAATTAGTTTATTAATTGAATTATATTTATTATTCTACCACTGAATAGACTAATTTGAATAATTTAAATAAAATAACTAAATTACTGTGGCTTTCGTATTTACTTTGAAAAGCCTAACATACATGACCTTGTTTATATATTCTAAAATTAATGAATTGAAAGAAAACTATAAGTAAATTATATTGACTGACAGTAAGAATTCGTGCATATTCCCCTTTTAATAACACAACACAATATCAAATGCAGTAAAACACATCATGAGATAATAAAAGGCAACACAATAAAATAAAGAACAATTAAAAGAGATCAGTTTCATGCACACCCTAGTCTGGCCAATATTCCTAGATTTCAGAATAAACAATTAAGCATGCATTATCGAATTTTCAAAACCGTCATAGTTCCTATATGTTTACGAATATTTTGTTCCCTCTTGCAAATATGTCTAAATTTAAATAATAAAATATTCTCGCGTATCATCGGTGGTAACTATATCCCACAATACCAATACTCCGTGTTATAACGCCATAAATTCTTTAGGGATCTATATTGGAATCCATTATATCCTTTTTCCCAATTGTAAATTCCATAATAACTGTGGTCACAATGATCCCTCGCCACAACAATGTTCATCCCAATACAAATACCATATAATTGATTATCCTGTGGCGAAATATTGTTGTAAATTTAATGTTTTAAGCTCGCGCGCAGCTGCCCGGTCGCCGCGCCGCGTTCCGATGCGTTATCGCTCGGGTATCCTCGTGCACCTTCGTGCGCGTTCGTTTTTGACACCGCCGTCAGTCGATTTAGCGATACGACGCCGAGAGGCTGCGCGCGCGCCACCCGAACGTACTGTTACGTAACGTGGTTATAATAATTGTTTTTGCTTCGTTCTTCTTCTTCCATGCACTGTGTTAACTCTTTCGTTTTGTAAATAATTTCTATTCTCTTGTGGACTGTGCTTAAACTATAATAAACTTTATATGTGTACTAAATGTGGTATATTTATTATTAATGCCTTTGCCGCATAATTTTAATGCTTTTTTCGGCGGTAGTTGTGAAACTAATAATATACGCTCTTGCATATTTAATTTAAATAAATTGCACTTACTCACTTTTTAAACATTTTTATTCCATTGTTTATCAATATTGGGTGCAATAGTTGTGTGATAATGTTTGTGGAACAGTTAATGCACTAACTTAAAGTATATTTCACTGTTAATCCTGCTGGCACACACCTGTCAAAATATAACCTAGAAGTTATTCACTTATCCTGTGTGCTGAAAATATGGATCTTATGTCGGCAGTCACTGAGGCTCAGAGTTCTTTGGAGTCTGTTATTTCGAAGAAGCTTAATGAGTTTGAGGCCAGGCTGCACAGTTCTTCAACGGCGGGGGCTACCATCAACAGTTTGTCAGCGGAGTTTGCCGATTTCAAGGTGCAGACCATGGAGATTCTTAATCTACTTCGGCAACAAATAGAAGTACTTATTAAATCTCAAGACGCCATGGAGATGCGGCATCGGAGAAAATGTCTGCTGTTTAGTGGCCTTCCCGAGGAATCTGGTGAGAATGTGAGCAATACAATCTCTAAAATTATATCTCACCAACTTCAGATCTCTGATATTCCTGTTAGCTCATTCAAAGAGTGTCACAGATTAGGCAAGTTTACTGAGGGGCGCAACCGCCCGGTCTTAGTTCGGTTTGCCGACCTCTCCTCAAAGTCCTCTGTTTGGAATAACAAGACTGCACTTAAAGGTAGCCCTACGGCAGTCTCCGAATTCCTCACGCGGCCGCGGCAAATTCTGTTTAGTGAAACTCGGAAACTACTCGGCATGAACAACTGCTGGACACGCGATGGGAATATCTTTGCGAAGCTTCCTGATGGCAAGCGGATTCGTCTGGAGAGCGTTGGTGACCTCGAGCGTATTGCTGCGGAAGTTACTAGGCAGAGGCAAGGGTCTCCAGTATCTTCCAAGCCCGTTCCGGCGGCGACCAGGCCTGTTCCTGGTCCATCTGCTGCCGGCACCAGCGTCGCCGGGGCTGCCAGACCTAAGCGGGCAGTGAAGCATTCGAAGGCAAACGTGTAAAGATGTTCCGTGTCCATACTTAGTTGCGGGTCTTTTTTTATTGTTTTATATACCCTCTATTACTGATATAAATATGATTCACTTGTAACTATTCCAGTTTTGTATGACAATCAAACTGTCAGTGAGTAGTACTCTTCTCAGCTGTCAACGTCTATTTGAGCATATGTTTATAACGTCACTTTTTTTTCTATAACGCTCCGTTTCGTTGTTTTAATTACTTCGGTGCAACTTTAGCTTAGCTTTTTAATTTTATGATATGTCTCGTTAACGCATTTCCTACTTGCTGGCCAGCAGGATTAGCATTATTTTGTGCATATAGTCCCGGCATTATTTTATCTGTCCTTGTTTATTTATATTCATATCTATTTGTTTATCATTATATTTATTTTATAATTGTTTGATGTCTGATAATGATTCCTTTTACTCTGCTAGTGATGACAGTTCTACATATCTTTCTTTAGATTCTCATGACACTTCGTTAACTCTTGGCTCTTTGTTATCTCGCGAATTTGTTAATTCTAAGCACTTTAATGTTTGTCATATTAATGCGCAAAGCATCCCTTCACACTATTCTGAGTTATTGGATACGTTTTCCACTGATTGCATTCACGCCGTTTTGGTATCGGAAAGTTGGCTTAAACCCACATTGCAATCAACCTCTTTTCCTCTACCTGGTTTTGTTTTGATCAGGAACGATCGCATTGGTAAGGGTGCCGGTGGTGTGGCCATTTACCTCCGTAGCAATATTCCCTACAAAATTGTACATATTTCACCCTCTCTCTACTCTGGTTCTGCGGAATACATATTCCTTGAGGTGAAGGTAGGTGGAGTCAAGGCTGTTCTCGGTGTTGTGTACTGCCCTCCTGGAGTTGATTATTTCGCTGATATCGAGCCAATACTCGAATCGGTATGCTCTGAGTACACACACCACCTGATCATGGGAGATTTCAACACTGATGTAAGTAAAATTTCTCCATATAGCCAGAAGCTGTCGACTCTCGTTAAATCAGTCAATCTTTCGATTCTTCCTCTTGAACCCACTCACCACTCCGTCTCCTCTGATACCTGGCTGGACATTATCCTCACTTCTTCCCCTGATCAAATTATCAAACATGGACAGTATCTTGCTCCAGGCTTTTCTCACCATGATCTCGTGTTTGCCTCGTATAGATTGAAACCCTCAAAATCGAAACCTGCCATTGTAAGTATGCGTAGCTTTGCTAAACTTAACACCGACGCTCTATTGCACGACGTTGTTAGTGTTGACTGGGCTCCAGTTCTCGTTGCTTCTACTACTGATAGCAAGGTGACACTTTTTAATTAAGCTATACTGAGGGTTTTCGATAAACATGCACCTCTGCGCTCTGTCAGAATTAAGCGGCCTCCTGCACCCTGGATTACCAGTGGCGTGAAAATGGCTATGCGGAAAAGGGACCGGGCTTTTCGTCTCTACAGACGTGACCGTACCGATGATAATTGGTCAGTTTATAAAAAAGCTCGGAACAGATGCAATCAGATGGTGCGTGCAGCTAAACGTCATTTTATACACGAAAATGTTTCCTCCTCTTCCATGGCCGATGTTTGGAAGTTTATTAGGTCATTGAGTCTGGGAAAGCCAGGTAACTGTTCTGACGGGACATCTTTTTCCCTCAATGACTTAAACATTCACTTCTCCTCAGTACCTGGCCTTGATAATTCTATTAAATCCTCCACTCTTTCTGATATTTCCAGCTTTCCCTCACTTCTTTCAGAGTCCTTCTCTTTTTCAGAAATCACTCAAGACGAAGTCAAGAAAATTATATCATCCATCAAATCCAAGGCTGTTGGTTACGATGACGTGAGTCGTTCCATGATTTTACCTATTATCGATGGTATACTTCCGATAGTCACTCATATCATCAATTTTTCCCTATCCTCCGGTGAATTTTCTTTTCTCTGGCGCAAAGCCTTTGTTATTCCACTACCTAAAATCAACAATCCCTCCTCACTCAATAACTTTAGACCGATTTCTATCTTGCCTTTTCTATCCAAAATTGTTGAAGCCGTGGCACATAAACAACTTTCTAGCTTTTTACAAAAATACGACATTCTAAGCCCGGTTCAATCTGGTTTTCGTCCCGGCCATAGTACCTCTACGGCACTTCTCAAGATCACCGAGGATATTAGGTGGGGTATGGAGAATACGTCGGTTACAGTTCTTGTCCTCATTGATTTCTCCAACGCATTTAATACTGTTGACCATGATATTCTTCTGGCTCTTCTCAAACATCTGAATGTCTCGCCTTCCGCTCTAAATTGGTTCTCTTCCTATCTTCGTGGGCGTCAGCAGGCTGTCCGGGTTGACAAGTCTCTATCTGACTGGTGTGATTTGGCTGCTGGCGTACCTCAAGGAGGTATTCTTTCTCCTCTCCTTTTCTCGATATTTGTTAACTTTATTACTTCTGGACTTGGCTGCACGCACCATCTGTATGCAGACGATCTGCAAATCTACGATCAGTGTCACGTGACTGAGCTTGATAGTGCTGTCAGAAAATTGAACAATGACCTGCAGCACATTCAGCATTGGTCTGAGAGGTTTGGCTTGTTTGTCAACCCATCTAAGTGTCAAGCTATAATTATTGGTAGTTCTCGACAACTTGCGAAACTTGACTTGGCAACTGCTCCGCTAGTTACTTATAATAATATTCCCATTGCTTTTAGCTCCAGCGTCAAAGACCTAGGCCTGATTATAGATAGCACTCTTTCCTGGAAGACTCATGTCACTGAATTGAGCCGTAAAGTAATAGGCACCTTCCACTATCTTAGCAGATTCAAGCATTTTTTGCCCGTCAAAACTAAAATATTACTGGTACAAACCCTTATCATCCCTATTTTAGATTATGGTGATGTATGTTATTGCGACCTTACCGAAGAGCTTTTAAATAAATTGGATCGCCTTCTCAATTATTGCATCCGCTTTATTTTCTGTTTGCGCAAATATGACCATGTTTCTGCCTCTCGGTCCCAGTTGGGATGGCTCTCTATCCGACAACGTCGCAAAGTTAGGATGCTCTGCACACTTTATTCAATCTTAAATGATCCTCTTTCTCCTGGCTACCTTAAATCTTTCTTTCAATATCTTGGTTCTTCTAGCGGCCGTCAGCAACGCTCAGCTCGCAATTTAACTCTTTCCTTCCCTCTGCACCGCTCTGGCTTTATTAGCAACTCTTTCACCCTTCAAGTTATTCGCCTTTGGAATGGTCTCCCCTCGAAAATCAGGCAAGCCCCTAATAAATTCGCGTTCAAGAAATTAGTAAGAGCACACATTTCCACACAGAACTGACATCTTACAGTTTTCCTTTTATTGCAATGTATGTATGTATATATATATATATATATATATATATATATATTTATATATATTGTATTTATGTATTTGTATATATTCTTGGTACGTTAATGTATACATATGCATTTATCTATAATGTATGTTTATGTATTTTAATCGCATTACATGTTTTCTCCTAATGCTTTTGCTCGTACAATATTGCACCGCCTACAACAATTTTCTGCTTGCCCAAAGGTCAACTGGTAGAGAATGCCATTAGGCATTAAGTTCACCTTTTGTACTCAAATTTGTATTTTTGTGCAATAAAGATTAAATAAATAAAATAAATAATTGGTGACTTCCCGACGCCTGTTGAACTGAGTGCGGAGCAGTGTTAGATCCTGGCGCGTGAACTTTAATTTGTATTGAGTTATTTCGTTATGCCGGACAAACAAGGTGTGGCGGAACCGACCGTTAGTGCAGTGGGAGTTAAAGTGCCGCCATTTTGGGCGGAAGAACCGGCATTATGGTTTGCCCAGTTGGAAGGACAGTTTACGTTGGCAAATGTGGTTAGTGACTCGACGAAGTTTTACCATGTCGTCAGTAACCTTGAGCATAGATATGCGGCCGAAGTCAAGGACTTAATAACTACTCCACCGGCAACGGGAAAATACGACAAGCTGAAGTCAGAGCTGGTACATCGTTTGTCAGTATCCAAGGATAAGCGCGTTGAGGAATTAGTGTCTCAAGCTGAACTTGGTGATCGCAAGCCTTCCCAGTTTCTTCGGTATCTACGCGACTTAGCCGGTAGTGACATATCAGAGGATTTTTTGCGCAGCATGTGGGCTAAGCGTCTACCGACTCATGTGCAGACCGTCATCGCTACAATGTCGGACGCTAGTTTGGATAAGGTGGCGGCGCTTGCGGATAAAGTATACGAGATCGTCGTGCCCATCCCGAACGTAGCCGAGACCCACGCTCCAGTTTTACCACCGTCACCTGCTCCTTTAGCATCGACTTCGTGTGATACAAGCACCATGGAAGAGAGGCTCAATCGTCGAATTGACGATCTGGTGCGGCAAGTGGCTGCCCTATCGACTGGCAATTCCCGTGGCCGTGCTGCATCCCGCTCCCGCTCCAGGAGTCGTCGGGGCAACTTCCGTTCGAGGAGCCGGTCCCAGAACAACGGAAAGTGTTGGTACCACGACAGGTTCGGCCCGCGAGCAACCAAGTGCCGGGCACCGTGCACCTGGGGTGAGGGAAATGCCAACGGCGGTCGCTGATGGAGGCGAGTGACTGTCCAGAGTCCCCCGGCCGCCTCTTCGTTACGGACCGAAAAACGCGAGTGACATTTTTAATAGACAGTGGTTCGGACCTATGTGTTTTACCAGTTAAATCCGTGCGTAATCATCGACGTCAAAAGGACAAATACGAACTTTTTGCAGCTAACGGGACTCCTATCGCTACTTATGGCTCAATTAGTGTTATGCTAGATTTTGGCTTACGACGCGCATTTGGTTGGCGATTTGTAGTGGCTGACGTAACGAGGCCTATAATTGGCGTAGACTTTTTATCATTTTATGGCTTGTTAATTGACATTAGGAATAAGCGCTTAATTGATAATTGCACCGCGCTTAGTGTCGCTGCTTTTTCGGCTGCTTCTTGCTCTCTGTGCCATATTAAAGCTGTTACAGGTACCACACCGTATCACAGTTTGCTACAGCAGTTCCCCGAAATCACCAGGCCAGCCGGTGACCCGACGGAGCGTGAGGTGAAGCATAATACGCTTCACTATATCCGTACCACCCCCGGCCCACCTGTCTACTGCCGCCCGAGAAGATTGGACGCCGACCGCCTCAAGTTAGCCAAACAAGAGTTTGATGATATGGTGCGCTCAGGTATAGCACGTCGATCCGACAGCCCATGGTCTTCGCCCCTTCACATGGTGCCTAAAAAGAACAACGGTTGGCGGCCATGTGGCGACTATCGTGCGTTGAACGCCCGCACCATACCAGACAGATACCCGGTTAGGCACCTTGCAGATTTCTCGCACAACCTACATGGATGTCAGGTATTTAGCACCCTGGACCTAGTTCGCGCCTACAACCAGATCTTGGTATTTAAAGATGACATCGCAAAGACAGCCATCACGACTCCTTTTGGTCTCTTTGAGTTCAACTTTATGGGATTTGGCCTAAGAAATGCTGCCCAGACGTTCCAGCGTTTCATCGATGAGATCCTTGGTGACCTGGAATTTTGTTTTCCCTATTTAGATGACATCCTGGTAGCGTCATCAAATACGAGCGACCACATGAGCCACCTGAAGCAGGTTTTCGAGCGACTTCGCGAGCATGGTGTCCTCATTAACACAGGTAAATGCGTGTTTGGTAAACCCGAGGTCACGTTTCTCGGTCATATGATTACCAACGAGGGCACAGTACCTTTGCCTGAAAAAGTAAAGGCCATCACCGAATTTCCTCGCCCTACCAACATTAAAGAGCTTCGTCGTTTCTTGGGCATGCTTAACTTTTATCGACGTTTCCTACCGCACGCTGCCCAAAAACAAGCTCCGCTAAATGGCCTGTTAGCGGGTCACCATTGCAAGAGCTCAGCGAAGATAGACTGGAACGACGACCTTGATGCCGCTTTTGTTGACTGCAAAGTGAGCTTAGGTGAAGCTACACTCCTCGTTCATCCGCGCCCGAATGCAGATGTAGCGCTAGTGACGGACGCGTCGGATACAGCGATTGGGGCAGTGATTCAGCAGCGGGTGAATAACACGTGGGAGCCTTTAGGATTCTTTTCACGGAAGCTGAATCCAGCCCAGCGTAAGTATAGCCCTTATGATAGGGAGCTGTTGGCAATATACGAGGGCGTCAAGTACTTTCGGCATATGCTAGAATTAAAGCCGTTTATAATTTATACCGACCACAAGCCGATCGTTTACGCATTCAGTAAGCCCTTGGACAAATGCTCACCCCGTCAGTTCCGGTACCTAGATTTTCTCGCCCAGTTTTCCACCGACATCCGACATATAGCAGGTGAAGACAATGTCGTGGCTGACGCTCTTTCTCGACCAGTTGAAGCAATCAGCAGCATTAACTATAAAGCATTAGCTTCTGCTCAGGAGACCGATGTTGAGCTACAACAGCTGCTTAAGACAGGATCGTCATTGCAGCTTCGGAAGCTGGTCGTTCCAGGACCCACAGGTGACGTAGCCATATTTTGTGACACATCTGGGCCCGTAGCACGCCCTTACTTGACTCCAGAATTCCGTCGGCACGCTTTTGACTCCACGCATGGTCTCAGCCATCCCAGTGCCAAGGCTACAGTAAAGCTATTGACCCAGCGGTACGTATGGCCTGGAATAAAGAAAAGCTGTCGCGAATGGTCTCGGGCCTGCCAGCACTGCCAGCGTTGTAAAGTGTCGAGACATGTACACTCGCCAGTAATGGAATTTAGAGCGCCATCAGAACGATTTGCGCACGTGCATGTAGACTTGGTTGGCCCACTACCGATCTCACGTGGATTTCAATATTGCCTGACAGCAGTGGACCGTTTTACTAGATGGCCGGAAGTAATGCCTATTTCCGATATAAGAGCGGAAACCGTGACACACGCGTTTGTTACCGGTTGGGTATCAAGATTCGGCTGCCCCAAACGAATAACGACTGACAGAGTTCGACAGTTCATATCGGACACGTTTCAGAGGTTTGCGAAGACGATGGGAGCAGAGCACGTTCAGACGACTGCTTACCACCCTGCAGCAAATGGCTTGGTAGAACGTTTTCACAGGCAGATGAAAGCTGCCATAAAGTGCCACGGTAGTGAGGATTGGGTGGAGGTCCTGCCTCTGGTTCTTTTAGGAATCAGAACGGCATGGAAAGACGATCTGACCGCTTCCACCGCAGAATTGGTTTATGGCGAACAGTTGCGCTTACCTGGAGATTTCTTCGAATCCTCAGGTCAAGATACCCCAGCTGACTACACAGACTTCCTTACTCGCTTACGCCTTCAGATGCACAAACTGGCTCCAACACCAGTCGTTCGACATGGCTCACGAAAAGTTTTTGTTCATAAGGACTTGGCAACATCTTCGCACGTGTTTATACGCAATGATGCTGTCCGTAGACCTCTGCAACCTACGTACATGGGACCATATCGTGTCATCGAGAGAGGAGACAAGTTTTTCAAACTTGATATAAAGGGCAAGACTAACAGTGTCTTAATTGACCGCCTTAAGCCTGCGTACATGTTGTCAGACTCGGATCTATGTCGACCTCCCGATCAACCTAACACAACGCCCCAACCGGCTACAGATGAACGCAAGACTCGTTCGGGACGTATTGTCCGGTTCCCGGACTATTTTTGATCGACCTAAAGGTCTCCGGGGGGGCTGATGTGGCGAAATATTATTGTAAATTTAATGTTTTAAGCTCGCGCGCAGCTGCCCGGTCGCCGCGCCGCGTTCCGATGCGTTATCGCTCGGGTATCCTCGTGCACCTTCGTGCGCGTTCGTTTTTGACACCGCCGTCAGTCGATTTAGCGATACGACGCCGAGAGGCTGCGCGCGCGCCACCCGAACGTACTGTTACGTAACGTGGTTATAATAATTGTTTTTGCTTCGTTCTTCTTCTTCCATGCACTGTGTTAACTCTTTCGTTTTGTAAATAATTTCTATTCTCTTGTGGACTGTGCTTAAACTATAATAAACTTTATATGTGTACTAAATGTGGTATATTTATTATTAATGCCTTTGCCACAATCCTAATATTAAATATCCCAATGCTCATCCGCACTATTTTCTTAAGTACTAATGATCAAGTGCCCTAACAGTCACATATCCTAATACTGGTTGCCACAATCATCATATGTCTTAATAGTTACATATCCTAAAACATGATATCCAGCCTGCATTATTTTTATGTTTATATATATCACATGAATGTTTATTTTTTTTCCCAAAATAAAAATTATGTCAAATATAGTGGTGGCCTATCAATTTTACCCTTCCATCCTAATATACTCAATATAGGCCTCCGCGGCTCGCTCGTTAGGGTCGCAGTTATACCTAACAGTAACACTCCTCCTCGCTTCGCTCGTCGTCGTACCTAACCTAACCCAAGTCTGACCTGCCTTAAGGTAGAAAAGGTAATGATTCTTACTTTACACTAATAAATTTAACGCCTACTATAAACATGGCATTCGACTTTAGGATATTAGGTAATGTAATATAGCTTATGACCACTATGGCAAGCAAACATCATGGCATTTGATCCCAGGACATGTGGTTTATGATTTTGTATGTCATGACCCCTAAGTTTTATGTGTTAACAGATTAGTACTAAACATATTAGGCATTTAGAGCATCAGGAAATGCAACATTATGGTTTATGATCATTAGGATGTAAAATTACCATGGCAAATAATCATTATGAGAAATGATTGATATGTCAAAAGTGTTAAGAGTAAAAGTGATATGGCATTTGACTTTAGGACACACGATATTATGGATTGCGAAGGAGATCCGTTCTTTAGTCTAAACTTCAATCCATTTATCAACCGTCCTTTCTCCAAAATAAAACTTGTTTGATTTTGATACCAACTCTAACATATCCATTGTTCATTCTCCTTTATTATCATTTCATTTATTTCTTACATTAAATAAATATTTTTTCCTTATTTGTAGAACTAATACAATAAAATTAAAATAAACTTAAAACAAAATTTAAACCTTTAATTTATAATTATTACAAACCCCACGTACCCAGCTCACTATTTAACCCTTATATCCAAAATACCATGCAAAAGTTACTTCCCTAGCTTTAACTGAATTTTTATTTTTATTTTGTATTTTATATCTTTTCCAACTACCGTGCCCTAATGTTCGATTATAAGCAAGAATGAATTTATAAATAATCTTTTAGTATTCAAAATAAAACATGATCAACATTAATTTAATAAATAAGAGGCAAATAGTTGCTGGTTTAAGATTGTTTATAGAAAATGTTCAAGATTTACTCTTAAACGTATAAAAGGTTTACCTTGAAAATGTTTAAAAATTTACCCCTGTTAGATTTTGCAGTTTTATTTGTTATTGCTAACAGGTTTTATTATTTGAATGGTCAAATTTTACTCAATAATAATTATTTGGTAAGTAAATTCCAAAACAATACTCTCTCAGAATTGCCTGTAAATGCATCAAGCATAGTAATGATGTGGTAAAATTTATCAATTATTATTTCGCATTTATGATATATATACATTAAAAAAGAAAATAACTGAACTCCTGTCAATAAACTAAACATGTATCTATAATAAGTTTGCATCCCACAATGAAGAAAAGTTAAGTGAAGATGAATTATAAAAATTGTAGAATTAGTATAATGCTAATGATAAATATAAGTCAATAATACAAAGTGTACCTGCAAGCTTGCATACGGAACCAATTTTCCTTACACAGTAATTGAAGGCAAATACATTCGCATCAGAGATACATGAAATCAACATGATTTTATAAACCTTTTATTTTAAATTAGAATTTTAACTCTCAACCGAAATTATTGTCACCCTACGCCCGGTTAATTTTAAGAGATTAGTTTAGAAATAAGACTTCCTTAAACCAACTGTTTTCCAAAATAAACATCCACAAAGTTACTTTATTTTCTTAATCTATGACAACTTGTCAACCATAACTGAAATATGCAGTATGCACCTCAAGCGTCGGGTGACCATGAAATTAGCTAGTATCATTTATTAACCTTTTATTATTAATTAAATGATTCAGAAATAAAGATATTACTATAATACAAGCAAAGTTAGATTTAATTTTGTCTAAGGCGTAAGAAAATTTGGACCCTACACGCTACCACAAACTTACCCTTCATTTACCTGGAACCAGATTCAAAGATTCTTACGTTTCTTTTTTTTCCATTTTAATTTTTATGTGTAACTTATTTATTCAAATGTAAACCGAATCCAACTTCCATCAAATAAATCATTCGTTCAATTATCACAGTTTCATTTTAATGACGATTACCTATATTTTGGGGATTCACAGTGTTAATGTTCACCCCCCGGATTACGTAATGTTTTAGTTTTTCAACCACCTATGAAACGCTAACTTATTACAATAATTACGTTAACACCTAACCCCACTATAACTGACTAATGGTTAAAACTAGAATTCGAATTCACCCCCCAAACCACACAACTAATAGAGTTCCTGAACCCCCCTTAGAAAACCGTCAACCCTTAAAGTTTAGTTTAGTTTACTTATTCATCATTGTAATGTTTCTACATATATATATATATATAACGCATTGCATGTTGAAATATAAAAATATAGCTACCGCCCCGGATCTCGTCCGTGAGGAATTAGTTTACTACAGTTCCTGAGGGAATAATATGTCCTACGCTCCCCCCCCTATCTCCTTAGTTCATGAACCGACTAATCCAAAAATTCCTAACCCACAGATGACCATTTATTTTTTACGGGGAAAACAAACGAAGCGTTCAAAATTTAGTTTTCGAGAAATTTTCAAAAAAACTTCAAAGATCTAAACCAAAATTCAGGCAAGTCAAAAAGGGCCCTATTTCACACAAACAAATTACATTAAAAGGTATACTTTTTAAAACACGGATTCAAACACGAAACCCTCGGTGCGCGAGCCCGACCCGCACCTACCGGTTCCTACTGCTGTTCCGATGTGCGGAGTACATAACCCTATGATCCTATACAATAGTTATTTGAAGCCTACTGGAAAGCGCAGCATTTAATGTGAAAGAGGTGTCTATACTCGCCTTTATATGCCTCTACTTACGTGTGTACCATGCTTTATTTCACCTGTCATGTGTCTATGATAACCGTTTATGGTGAATGCGGTAGTTCCAGACGTCAGTCACGCGTCAACGGATCTGGACCAATCTCAGATTCAAAAATCTTTACCGGATAGCACTGGGTCGGGGGAAGAAGAGGAGGAAGTACTGGACGTACCATCATCAGGTCTTGATTTAAAATCGAAAGAGCTCCGAGCTAAAATCGCGAACGCTCAGAGGGAGCTTGCAGCCTTGCAGGGTAGGGAAGACATGGATACAGTTTTCGACTTTGCTCCTGCAACGATTGAAAAGGAGGAAAAAAATTTCCAAGGTGGATCCAAAAGCTGCAGAATATGGTATACGCTGCCAGAAACTTGGCCAAAGTGGGTGGGCCAACATCCGGTATGGCGATTTTCAAAAGCAATTTCAGGCTACCCCTGTTTTCGTCGCGCTGAGAGCAAACAATATTTTGGCCGGCGTTTCACCTACGTCGAAATCCGTGGAAATTCTTGAGAAATTCGACATGACTTTGGGTGCCATCACGCACGGGCTTATTCAAGAAAGTGTAAGGTTTCATTAATTTAATATTAAACCGGAAGTTAAAAAGTAGTTGCACTGACCATTCTGGTGACGGAAACAACGTCAATGGCGGATTTGGGGCGATTGGGCATTCTTGGTCGGGCGGTGACACCGAACGGACGAGTTTGTTACTTGACAAGAAATACATGTTAAGTCGAACTATAAGCCTGTTATTATTACAGTGAAGAAATATACCTTTATAAATTAATCTGTGTAAGTTATTTTCGAGGCTGATTACAAAAGGATGATATTTCAAGACCTTTTGGATAGCCTCCCAAAGGAAATTAAAAACAGAGTGGGTACGGACTTCGTACAAGCAGACTCTGCCTTTCGACAAAGATCGGACGCTTTAATTCAATATGTGTGCGGACGCCGCACATTGGTTCAGCGGCGGAATAAAGTCCGAAAATTACATATTAACTAAAGTCATTTATTTGACTTAAATCTAACAGTAGAATAGTTGTACAACCCTGTACTGAAAGGATTTTAATTTTGATGTATTATTTATTTGTAAATAAATAATACGAAACACGTAATGCTGAACACTTACATTTTTCGTCAAAAAAGTTGTTTCTTTCAGGTAATATATTTCTAAAACGATCGCTAAAATATACAAAATATGATTTTTAGTGCCGTATATTAAGGTATTTTTATGATGGATAACATCAGTGATTTCGTGTATTGGTTAGGGCATGGCTTGGATTAAAACAACATGGTCATTATTTGGGCCACATTCAACATTCAATTAGATATTACTTTTAAGCTACTCCTTCCATTTCACCAAAAACTAGCACAAATGATACCTTAATTATCCAAAATGATTATCTAATTGATTCTAGCTGCTACTACTTGCAAACTTTTGAGTAATGACCATTTAAGTAATGAGCTCATTGAGATGTAGGAAAAATAATGACAGAGATAAACTAATTAATGAGGGTGGTTAATGAACTAAAAACTTGATTTGGGTATAAAACGTGTACGTAGTTTTCTTTTTCTTCATTTACTATTATCGTTTCGAGAAAGTAACATAGTTATTATTGATAGTCATGGCAAGTTTCAGCATTTCAAATGCAGAGTTAGTCGAAATTGCTATTTCAAGTGACCGGGATGTGCATAAGTGTACTGAAACCCTGAAGATTAAATTTCCAAATCTTTCAGAAGCAATACTTGGCCAAATCTATATTCAGTTAAGTAAACAATTTTTACCTACTTTCACAAAAAAGTGGAAAGCTGTATCAAGGGTGAGAAAGTATTTTTTTGACAAAAATAAAGATTGGCTCAGTGGTATGTTTTCAATACATACAATGGCTTCAGCTTCGAACGCCGATACCTTAGACACCGAACCAGAGGCCGAACCAGGACCTTCAAAACGACTTCTTAGTGGTCGTCCAGAAAAACCCTTCGAAGAATGTTGCAGTCGTACAAAACGAAAAAAAGTGAGAAATTTATGTGAGAATTATCCCTAGAGGCGATTTTATCTGCTGCCGATAAAATTCGAGAAATCCCCGTTAAATGTCCTGTCTTCAGCCCAGAAAAAGCGTTGGCTTTATTGTTAGATGCGGATCTAACAAAACATCAATATGAAGTGCTTAGAAAAGCGTCAAAAGAAATAGGTTGTGACATTTTCCCTAACTATCATAAAGTCCTTGACGCATAAAAACAGTGTTACCCTAAATTTGAAGATATAGATGTAACCGAATCTTATGCATGTGTTAGTTTGCAATCATTACTGGATCACACTGTAACCAGGATTTTACAAACAAAAACACCAGAAGAACTTGCAAGCATGAATGAAGATATGACTCTTATTTCCAAATGGGGCTGTGATGGTTCATCTGGTCATAATGAATACAAACAGAAATTTCAAGAAGAAGACGTCACAGATGCGAACATGTTCTTGACTTCTTTAGTCCCCCTTCGCCTTACCCATAACAAAGATGATAATACATCTGTGTACTGGAAAAATGAAAGCCCATCTTCTACGAGATTTTGTAGACCAATACAGTTTCAATTAAGTAAAGAAACAACTGAAGTGACCTATAACGAAAGGTCAAGAATGGATTCTGAAATATCCAATTTAAATGAAAGTACTGTCTGCATTAGTGGCAAAACTTTTAAAATAAAGCATGAGCTGTTATTCACGATGGTCGATGGCAAAATAGCACAAACGGTTACCGATACAAAATCGAATGCCGTTTGCTTCATATGCAAGGCAAGACCTACGGAGATGAACTCATTAGATCTCGTGCGAAACAAAAGCGAAAATACTGATGCATTAAAAGTGGGCTTATCGCCGTTACATGCCCGAATTAAATTTATGGAATGTATTTTGCATATAGGGTATAAAAAGTCATTTTGTAAATGGAGTACAAACGCAAACACAAATCCACATAAAGAAGCTGAGAAAAAGAGAATACAAAAAGAGTTGTTTGACAGATTGGGCTTGAAAGTAGACTTCGTGAAACAAGGTATGGGATCACCTAATGATGGAAATACTTCCAGAAGATTTTTTAGTAACCCAAGTGTAGTTGCGGAGGTTACCGGTGTAGACGAAGAATTAATTCGCCGATTTTCAGTCATCTTACATGCAATTAACTCAGGTGCCACAATAGATGCTGAAAATTCGAAGATTATTGCAATGAAACAGCAAAAATATATGTTGGCTTGTATGAATTATTGTATTATATGCCAAATACAGTTCATAAAATACTGATGCATGGATGTATTATAATATCCGCTGCTGCTCTGCCAATTGGACTGCTAAGTGAAGAAGCCCAAGAAGCTCGGAATAAGGATTATCGTCGGTACAGATTGTGCCATTCCAGGAAATGCTCACAGGAATCTGCGAATGAAGACATAAAACGAATTAAAACACGTAAAGGCGACAACAAGACCCACCGAGACATCGAGGACATAATTACCCTTCTGAAGCGGACAGATCCTGAGCTTGTTCCTATATTTGTGGCCTGAGATCTCCACAAGTTACCCCCGATCACCTTTGATCATGTTGATGTGACCCGTCTCCTTAAAGATATATTGGTGTTAAAAGAGGATTTAAAAACAGTGCAAGAGCAATGTGTCACAATAGATGCGTTTCAAATGTTAAAGAAAGATGTAGATGAGCTGAAACAAACGCCGTCGATGTCGATTGTTTATCGTAATGACTACGACAATGTTAACACGCGAAGAGGGAACTACCTAAGAGAAAACTTCAGGTATGATAGTGGACCGATGGGATTAAAACCTATGGGATCCAGCCCTAACAACAGTGGTTCATCCTTAAATAATATATTGAATAGCCCAGAGCAACCGTTGCAACCGACGGTAAATTCAAATTCATACCGTCAAATATGTCCTGTTGTGAGTCACGATAACGGACAAACTGGCGTAAACAACTCTGCTGGTACATCAAAATCGCGTATGTGCGACCCGGTGAACAGCGCAACAACCGCGGTGATGACTAACGCCTCCGGGGCCGGCGTGCGAGCAAAATCACCTATGTCACACAATGAAAGCGCGCGCGCAAATGCAACGATGTTACACTTAGATTCAAGCGTTGTGCGTTCAGATCCGCGAATGTGTGATAATGAACTGCGACAAACAACTATAGCGCAAGCAAAACCGACTATGTCACACATAGAACGGAGCGGTGCGCATTCAGGCCCGCGAACGTGCGCGCAAGATACATAATCGTTAATAGCTTAACTTAAAGAGCCGGGACAATGGAAACCTGAGAACCCTCCTGAGAAGTGGATATTAGTGCAGAGGAAAAGATTGAGAAACAAAATTGAAGGAAAAATAGGAACTGCGTCTACGGACTCCAGTGCTAATTTTAAAGCGGCTGACATCAAGATACCATTGTTTATCGACAATGTAAGTCCACTAGGGAGAATTATATAGTTGCGCATGTGCATGGTAAAACGCAAATAAATGTGTCGCTTCAAAAAATAAAAATGAAAATAGACAGAGGATATGACGCTTACAAAGTACTAATGCCAAAAAGTAAGTTAAACGTATTTCTATTGTAACGGAACTAGCTTCATCTAAACTATTTCGTCACTTCACAAAATAATTTGCAGGCGGAAAAAGTTAATAATAAATAATACTAAAAATAAATTATAATTTTAGAAACAAATAAGTCAATACTATGAAGGGGCTTTGTAATTATTATAATCAAACTTAATCCATTTATAATGTATGTAAGTTAAGTTTAAAAAAGTACAAGATTCAGTAACAATTACTTAGAAATAAAATTAAATAAAGAAAGTTTTAGAACCAGTATAAAACTTGAATCAGTATAAATGCTTAAAATTCTTGGAAAGGATTTGAATAAATTATTGTTGCTAAGCGGAATTTAAATTAAAAGAAATTGAGTCCTATTTGTTAGACATTACGATATGTTTGACAATACAGTTACAAAAAGGGACGCCATCTTTGCGTTAGGCGCATCTATGATACGGAATAAACAGATGTCTAGGTAGAAAATCAACTTTAAACTAAAGGCCATAATGTCGGAATTGGAACCGATGTAAGACTTGTAGCAGGGCCGCCATTTTTGTAGGTCGGCGCCAGGTGATCAGATGTCTAGACATCATCAGAGTTCTATCTAGATAGAAAATGAGCTTTAAATTTAAGGGAATAATGTCGGATTTTGAAGCGATGTAAGACTTGTAAGAGGGCCGCCATTTTTTGTACGCCGCACCGGGAGGGCGAATGGTTACTCGTAGATAGAAAATGAACTGTAAACTGAAGGTCATTATGCTGGAATTTGAAGCGATGTAAGACTTGTAAAAGTTGTCGGGGTCGAGAAGGCATAAATAGATGTGAATAAGGGTGATCTTGACTTTTGCTTGGCGGTCGTCGGAGGAGTAAGTTGTAGCCGAAAACTGGGAGCAGATTTTTATTATATTGTACTTATGTATTTGTACATATTTTTTAACTGGGGTAATTTAGTATATAAATATTTGGGCTTTTTGCTTGGCGGTCGTCGGAGGAGTAAGTTGTAGCCGAAAACTGGGAGCAGATTTTTATTATATTGTACTTATGTATTTGTACATATTTTTTAACTGGGGTAATTTAGTATATAAATATTTGGGCTTTTTGCTTGGCGGTCGTCAGAGGAGTAAGTTGTAGCCGAAAACTGGGAGCAGATTTTTATTATATTGTACTTATGTATTTGTACATATTATTTAACTGGGGTAATTTAGTATATAAATATTGGGACTTTTGCTTGGCGGTCTTCGGAGGAGTAAGTTGTTGCTGCCACTGGGAGGTTGAATTTTATATTTGATTTTAGTATGTCTGTCGCGTGTGTTTTAGTATATTATTTATTTAATTGGGTTAATTTAGGATATTAATATTTGGGTTTATAACAATCGTCGGTTGGGTGAATTGTTGCTGCCACTGGGAGGTTGGTCCCACTTATTTCTTGGGTATTTGTGGACATCATTTAATTGGGTTAATTTAGAATTTAATTATGGGGTTTTGATGATGCAGCTCGATGGGGATATAATGGATTCGCAGCTTGATATTTGGGGTATATTATTTAATTGTGTTAGTTTAAGGTTTAATATTTGTGTTCCAGGTATTTAACTTATAGTGAATGTTTTGCTTGGTGTTAATTTTGTTTTTAATTCCAGGTCTCCGCTTTGTTCGACTTACTTGGTAGTCGTTGGGCTGAGATCCAGGCAGACGTTGATAACAATTATAAAACTTCACTGACATTTTGGTTAAGGGATATTTGAATATCAGATCTTATCTTTTAACCAAGTAAGTTAAGGGTTTTCGCGTACGGCTCTGACGGCTGTTAACTCGCGTTTCGTCAGATATCACTAGCAATATTCTGTAAATTTGCTCTTCAGGTACCGTAACTGGAACCGATGCTTTGGCAGTGGAGACGGTATGCAGAATATGTATTAGTTATAGTCCCTTATTTATATATTTATATATCGACCACCTTAGGTATTTATCCGACTCGGATGCCAACTTAAGGCTTTCATTAGCCGGCGGAACAGTCTTAGGATTACACACAGGAATTCTAGTTCCGAAGTTTTTGTCATGATAGGTTTAGCTGGTCTAGCAGGGTATCTTTACACCGAGATATTCTGACACTACACATCTACACGATTAATTGTAAATGTAAGAGTTACGTGGCTCTTTAGTTTGGTTCAAAACAGTAGAATTTTAGGGTTTGTTAGGTAGTTAGAAGTTTCCTCATTACACCGTGAGGAGCTTTAATACACATAATTGCGCTTTAGCTAGGCAAGAAATCGTCGAATCACGTTAAACAACAAAATAACAATAAAAGTTAAAATATCCATATAACTAAATAAATTATAACGATTATAGTAAAATGAACTATATTTAAAATAATAAGAATTTAAATATTATGCAAATAAATTCAATAAGTTAAAAACAAAGGCAAATATTGTGTGAAGTCAATTCGTAAGCTGAATGACATCTGACAACTAACTTTGTCTGTGGTAGAGAGGGCGCTTAAAATGTCAAACTGATGTATTGGTAGAAAGCGTTGAGAATGATTTCGAGCCGGTTTTGGATGATTTAAAGCAGAAAAATGACTGTTTACAAGTTAAATTAAGCTGCAGTCTTACTTCGAGAAACATAAAAGTGATATAACGTTGCCCAAGTCAAATCAGTGATTGAAAAGTGATCAAATAGATCAAATAGTTAATCAATAATACTCCAGCTAGGTTGATTCATAGCTAGCATTATGAAACTGGAGGATTCTAAGTATGAACCTCATAAAACCAGTCTGGGCTTATTACGGGCAGAAGTCCCGAAGCGTTACTTCCCGTAGAGTGGAAAACAAGTGCACTTCATACAAGATAGGACTAGATTGTTTTAGAATGAAAACAAATTTCCTATAAAGGCCTATATTTCACTTTTTGTGTGCATGGTGACGCGCGCCTTCCATATCGAGCTAGTGAGTAGTCTGACTTCTCAAGCATTCCTAGCTGCCCTTAAAAGATTCGTGGCCCGACGGGGGAGGTGCGCCGAGATATGGAGCGACCACGGCACGAATTTTGTCGGCGCTCAGAAGGAATTGATCATGATGTGGCGTCAAGGCAAAGCTAGCTTACCTGATGAGTTTGCAGCGCAGCTAGAAGACCTGCATATTAAATGGAAGTTTATCCCCCCTGGTGCTCCTAACTTTGGAGGTTTGTGGGAGGCAGGCGTGAAATCGATAAAACACCATTTGAAGAGAGTCGTTGGTAACTCCACACTCACATTCGAAGAAATGGCCACCCTGCTTACCCAGATCGAAGCATGTTTGAACTCTCGCCCGCTATACCCACTTAACGACGATCCGACCAATTTTCAGTCATTAACCCCTGGTCATTTTTTGATTGGCGAACAGCTCGTCAGTATTCCGGACGATGATTTCACGGAATGGAAAATGCACAGTTTGTCTAGATGGCAACTGACCCAAAAGATGGTACAGGATTTCTGGAAAAAGTGGCAGTCCGAATATTTAACACGCCTTCAACAGCGCCCAAAGTGGAATCGTGTCCAAAGGAATTTAGACTTGGGAGATTTGGTGCTGATTAAGGATCAACGACTGCCTCCAGGCCAATGGCCAATGGGTCGTATAGCTGCTAAACACCCAGGCTCTGATGGGTTGACACGAACTTATGATGTACGCACTACATCTGGTGTAATGCGAAGACCTATTACCAAGCTCTGTGTGTTACCAATGTTAAAGGACTCCGTCCTTTCAGGGGGAGTATGTTTGAGTTAATATTACGATTTTGTAGCTTATTGTGTAGTTCCTACAGTTCATATTCAAATATTAGATTTTGCATGTCCGATCAATGTTAAACGAGAATAAGTCACATACCAGCCCCTAGATGGCGCTACTAGTTCCGAAATGATGCTTTGTTAAGTTATTATTGAATAAAATTGTCTTGCACTGGATATCGTTTAAAACGGTTGTTTGTTATTTCTCCCATACCCTCAACGTACGGCACAAATGGTCTGTTTTACACACAAAATAGCCGCTTCCGTCGAAAGTCCACGTCTAAAACCAAATTGATTATCATGTAGATTAATGTGCTTCTCTAGTTGACTATTGAGCAAACTATCAAACACCTTAGCCACAACTGTTGCCAAAGAGATCGGTCTATAATTGGTTTTGTCACAGATGTCTCCCGTTTTGTTTTTCACGATTGGCACCACCACAGTTCTCATCAGTGCCTCGGGAAGATAGGAATGTCCTATACACAGCGTGAAAAACATCGCGAGCACTCTGCACAGATGCGGGCCTGCAAACTTCAGATGTTCAATGCTCAAGCCGTCGTGGCCAGGAGACTTACCACGTGACATTCTTCTGATCACATTCTCAATGTCTTTGGCTGTGAACCTGGCTGCAATCTCCTGACCTACTGGCCCATCACCGCGTTGTATCTGTGACGGCCCCAACGGCGATTTTACCGTAAATTTGATTGGTAACTTTATTTTTAAGTGGTTTCACTGATTTCCCGTCCCCCACAAACATTTGACAGTTCGCCGAAACCAACGAACGCCGGCACAACGAGTCAAAGTTTTTGGCACTAAAAAGTGAGTATTTTGCTTCATTTAAGTTGTTTTTTGGTATTTTATTGTAAAGAAATATAGGTAAATGGCTTATAGATTGAGTTTGTGCATATATTTGGCCATACATCTGCGTAAAAACTGAGCCGCAGAAAATTTGATATTGTTGTTATTTTGAAGGTTTAATTTTTTTCAAGAATAAGTTATGAAAGAGCCGGGTAAATGGGCCATAAAAGAGCTGGCTTTTTCATAACCAGCTTTTTCATAACCCTGCATTTTAATTTTGAAAATAAAATGAAATAATAATAAATATGCATTTTTTTATACATTATTAAATTATTTGCTTCAGGTACCTAGCTAGCTATATAAACGCCTGGTCCGAAAAAACGAAAAAAACCCGGAAAAATCGGTAATTGAAGAAGCAGTCAGTGAAGTTTTGGAGAAAGGTCTTAAATATCTGACTCTATCGTATTGGCTGAAGTAAAAAAAAGGTTTTTCGAAGTTCCTGAAGTTTGAATTCTCAACTTAAGGAAATAGATAGCTAAAACCTAGAAGCTCGCAGTGAGCAATATTTTTTTTAAATTCTTAAAGATCTAACAATTGTTGTTTTTGATATTATTTGTTATTTTGTTTAATTTTCGAGATTGTTATTATTAAAAATAATCCGCCTCTGATATGTTAAGATTATATATATAATAGGTACCTATGACTGAATAATATGTTAAGATTAAAGCGTTTCTTAGAATTACTTAAAGTGACTGATAGAATTATAAATTTCTTAAAAATTTCATTAGTTTCTAAGAAGGATTTGTTAGAATTGCTTTTTTTGATTATTTTTAGTAATATTATTATTATTATTTTGCATAATTTTTACATTTACACTTTATAATACAGACTGGCTCCTTCATAACTTTTAGTGGCTCTTTCAACACCGAAATGTTATGAAAGAGCCAAAAGACACATTTTTTTTAATGAATGTTTCATTGATTTTTTTATAGTGTTAAAGGCTTTTTCGTATGAAATTACCTACTTTAATAAATAAATAATAAGTGAAGAAAGAAAATACATCATTTCTTTCATTAAAAGTTCATTTGTTTGCTCAGTTTAGTAAACTGGCTCTTTCATGCCACTTCTCCCAAATTATCTATTAGTACAATTTAAATGAACATAATTTGTAAAACTAATGAGAAGTTTGCGTGGAAGTCAGCACTTTACGTCTTAGCATAGGTATTCATGAAACATATGTCGATTTGTTCCCCTTAGCCTCAAGATTACAGTGGTTATATTAGATTAATTAGGTCTAACCGGAATGCTGAAAAATATAACAGATAATATATGAATCTCAATACAAATATAACGTAACTTTCTAGTAGGCCCAAAAAAATTACCTCCTTTTTTATTTTTTCGGTTTATTATCCTTTTTATTAGGGTTCCGTGTCAAAAGGGTTCCAACGGAACCTTATTACTAAGCCTCCGCTGTCCGTCCGTCCGTTTTTAAGACACTTTTATTCTAATAAACACCGTTCTTTAGTTTATGACTTTTTAAAAAGTAAAATAAACTTGGGACAACTTTGTTTGTGAACGAGTAATTTGGCTGTTTCGAGTCGGTTTCCCTAGTCCAAACATAGTTTTAAAAAGTAAAAAAACTGTGAAGTAATGAAAATTTTCATATATTTTCCCGGCTGCCGCTACTGAACAGCAATTATTTTTTTAACACAGTTGCTCAAAAAGTGGTACTTTTCGTAGCTGTATATCGTGCGGAAAGTTGGTTTTCGCGAACTAGTGCTTTTTACTTTTCCAATTTTTTTAAATTTAAACTTGTTCCAATTCATGCTACTTATTGATGAGTGTTAATATTAGTTTCATTTAAATATCGTAATCAACATAAAAACCTACTGTTAATGTAAGAATACGAAAAATATACATATTTCATATTTTATTACTTATCTTTTCATCATTATAACGCGTTTATTTTTTAATATTGAATATTGAAAAATCGATCTTAATAAGTTGTCTGAATGGAATGAAATAGCTGCCGAAACGCCTGTCAAAATTTTTGACATTATGAAGACGCGTTTTTTATTTTTTTTAATGATTATGGCCTGGATGCTAAGTCCTTTAAGCCATGCGTTTTTTCTTACTGCAAGCATTTTTCAAGTTTCCAAAGGCAACATTCTATATTGTTTTTATAAATATACGATACACAAATACTCATAAATAACAATACTTAGGTAATAATAGTACAATGTTTTATATTTACAATTGTTTGTCTTATAGAACATGCATTTGAAAAAAATACTTTTATGGAAGTGGGTTCAATAATAATAACAAAACCTATTCTAGTCGAATAAAAGCTAAAAAAAAACACCTCTTCATAATGTCAAAAATGTTGTCTGCAAAAGATCGAACTTACAACGAATTTGTTTACCAATCTTAAGATTTCAAAAAGTTGCTTATAAAATGAGTGACTCAGAGTTTGAAATTGATTTATTTTTTCGCAACTGTGGTAAAAAATGTCGGTCGATACACGTGCGGAAATGTCATTCTTCACTCGTCCCGAGTCTTGCCACTCGCCTGCGGCTCGTGGCAAGATATCTCGGTACTCGTGAAGTAATGACATACTTTCCGCACTAGCATCGAAATGTACTATTATTTATTTTGCGTTGCCGGGAGCGATAACTCTGCGTACTGCTTTTGCAACAATACGGTGGACATTTCCGAGCATATTGGAGAGAATGTAATTTTAATCTTAAATCATAAATAAATAAATATCAGGGACAATCTCACACAAATTGACCTAGCCCCAAACTAAGCCCTAGGCTTGTACTATGGGTACTAGACAACGATAAACATACGTATATAGAGAAATACATACTATACATAGAAAACGTCCATGACTCAGAAACAAATACTCATGCTCATTACACAAATATTTGCCCATACCGGGATTCGAACCCGGGACCGCTAGCTTCGTAGGCAGGGTCACTACCAACTAGGCTAACCGCGTCGTCAAATACGGTTGTGCAGTCTCAAGACTTAAATCGCAAGACTGCTAAGCGTTGTTTACCCAGAGGACTAAGTTGGAATGCCCCTTATTCTAGTCGTTTCATGCTTTTTATTCGTTTGTTTATAAAACAATACTGAAGTCACCCCTGAAGCGTGTCAAAAATGAGTGGCTTTTTGATTTGAAGTTTTTATATTCTATTTTTCTGAAAATATTTAAACTACTTATAGTTTGCGCTCGCATATGAAACAAATAAAAGTTATATCGCAAAATAGCTCTTTAATATCTGACACATAGCACAGAATCAATGATTAAAAAAATATTAAAGTCTCCCCGTCCTTTTAAAGTTACCCCATGCCATCGTACCTATAACAATAAAAAAAATCTACACAGTTAAATTAATTTTGCAGAAGTTCGTTATCGTACCAGTTCATTTTATCATTCAATTAATTAAAGAGGCTACTTAAACCTATCTAACATCAAATTATTTAAACGCGTACTTAAGACATGCGTTTGGAGATTGCGCGTGTCTCTTTTAAGTCTAAATAAATATATATTTATTTATTAACAAATATATTTACACGGCATTACAGTGAAAACCAATACACCGAGAAATCAGTTTCTTATAAAATAACTAGCGACCCACCTTCACTTTGCTCCGGGGATTATTATATACATAAACCTTCTGTGAAAAATTATCTAACTGATGGTGAAAACCGCATTAAAATCCGTTGCGTAGTTTGAAAGATTTAAGCGTACATACAGAGGGACAGACGGCGGGAAGCGACTTTATTTTATACTATGTAGTGAAGAAACAGTGTAAAGAATAGATAGACACCATATAAGGGGGTCTCACGCAAATTGACCTTATCTCAAACTAAGCTCTAGACTCAAGTACAAATACAAACGCGCAAATATTTCCGCATACCGAGAATTGAACCCGAATATTGATATTCTAGAGGATGTAAACGAGCCAGCAGGTCCCCTGATGTAAAGTGATCTCCGCCGTTCATGAACGCGTATACAAACAATTATGCTTCTATGCTGCATTCGAGGACACTTATAATAATAACACCATGTAGTACACCCTTATAGCATCGTATTACCACACCTTTAGATCAGTATTCGGAAGATTAAAAGAAAAAATTGTTTCTGGGCATTGTCTATGACACCTCACTTGCCTGATAGCCCGCCATCTTATCGTCATTCACCTTTTGTGTGTCGTTAACGCCACACCTCATTTTTAATCCATTTACATTAATTTAATTGTGAAGTTTTATTAGTTTTCAGTTTACATTTTTGTGAAATCATTTTGAAAAATGTGTAGCTGAATTAATTATTAACAAAATCTAGTGTTTTTCCATGAACGATATGTTCGTTTACCGCAGCAAAAAACTGTGAGTACTTTTACGTTTCTAGATTACCCTCATTAAAATATTCTGCTATCAAGCAATTAAAGTTACTTTATCCTAACTTACGAGTATCTATTAGTAGTGGCATAACATAGCCCAACAAATATCTAAGCACCGTGCACAGCTTGAGTGGCGTAAAGTTAACTAACTTGGTAAGTCTGTCTTTGACTGTGCTATAAATAGGTCATTACATTATTTTGTACTTTAATTATAAAAAAGTACCACGCCGTCATTAAAATAACATTTGTGGAACAATCGCTAGTTTATAGCTATACTACTTAGGCCTTAATAACCAGCTGTTGTCTAATGAAAGCTTGATTCGAGTATTATTTCCGCAATTTGGCGGCGTGAGATGCCATAATAATGTCCACATACTCAAGTGTTATCTGACGATGGCATGACTGACATCTTATCTTGCCTATTTAATTTGATGGTGTCTGACGCCGTCATCGACATGAGGAGTTACGTAGCGGATGTTCGCGCTTTTAAGTGCTTTTTAATAAAGACATAACCGTTATCTCGCGTTTTTTGATATTGCGTGTGACGGCACCCTCAAAACTAACGTGATGTATTCGCATCCTTGAATGCTGTCTGATGATCTGACTTGGTCGACGCACTGTCGCCATTTTGTTGTGGTCTGTTATGACCTGATGAAAACGTTTAAACGAGTTGTTTGCGCTCTCAACTGCTGTCTAATGACTGCATGACCGGCAACTTTTCTTAATGTGGATAATGTAAACCATACCGAAAGAAGTAGCCGCTACTGCTCCTTGCTTGATACTGTTGCTGCTGCTGCTGTTGCTGTCGTTGCTGCTGTTGCTGCCTACTTGCTTGCCGCTACTGCTGCTCCTTGCTGCTTGTTGCTGTGCCACGAGTCTACACGTCGATGAGTTCTTCGATCTGCAGTTTAAAGTTACCTTGCCAGGCGCATTACTTTCTTAATGTGGCGGTACGTGATGCCATCCTGAAAGTAAATTTCTTGCTTTCTTAATGTGGTGGTACGTGATGCCATCCTGAAAGTAAATTTCTTGCTATCTTAATGTAGTGGTACGTGATGCCATTCTGATAGTAAACATAAGAGCATTTCCGGTCGGATATCCGACATGGTGCAAGCCCTGCGGATGTGGTCGAGGCTGACGCCCAGCCGGAGCGCCGCGGACGTGGCCGCGTGCCTGGTGCTATGCGCAGTGAACGATGATGTATCGATTCCACTTAAGCCTAAGGCGTTGATATTATGGACGCTCTGCTTCATACTGATGAAGAATCTGATGGGTCGCAATTAGAACAGCTTTTACTCGATGATACCGCCCAACCTGTGCGAGGACCATCACACGATGAGGTGTTAGTGGAGCCTGCTGAAAATACGTCAACAGCTCTCGCCGCCCCTTTGCCGCCCGCCGCCACGGAGGCGACAGTGGGGTTGCCTCCGACCGACTCTGCAACACATGACAACAATGAAGTTGTTCTTGATGCAGACTTACTTGAATTGCTTGGCACTGATCCTACTACCATAAAGAAGTATGGTAAGCCCTGGTATGGGCGTCCTATGCCGTCCCATCACATGATTTGATGGTTGAACAAGGGCCCCGAGCAACGAACAGCTGTTGGAACCATGCGAAGGACAACGTACCACAGTCAGTCAAAAGGGTCAAATATATCGCATGTAAGCTAATAAGATGCCGCACTTGTACCCAATCTGAGAAATTGTAACCTCTATTCACATAATCACATTTAATTATTTGAAGTAAATCTAACAAAAACAGGTTATCATTGACACAATCCAACTTGGAGGAAATAATGACTTGACTTAAAAATACCAACGTTATTATAAATACAATATGTGTGTTAACTTACACTGGTGTTGAAACCTTGGTATTAGACGATCATTCAATGTGCTGGCTATGGTGCCCATATGTCAAAACATCAAGATACCCTAATGCACATCAGTCAGGTGGATTGCATGTGGTTGGGAAATTCCTTTCTGAGTGAAAGTAACGCTTTATTTTTATTTTCCCAGCTTTTACAAAGGTCCGCTTACAAATATTGTAAATACAGTGTGACACTGAGGCAACTCTGCAAGCTCCGCTCGGCAGCCGAGTGTCAGCCAGGTATCACGACAGAAGGCACCACATACAGGTGCACTAACCCGGTCGAAGTTTCAACAATAATCAATTTTCTTGTTGCAATGTTTGAAAATCTATTGAAACACCTGACTGCTAATTTAATGAAACTCTAACCGACCTTCTTTCATTTCGTGCATTACTGACCTCAAATAGGTAAAATCAAATCTTATTCCTGATAGTAATGGAAGCCATAATGGCTAACTTTCAACATTTTGATCGCAAGACATGATGATGTTAAAATTTTGTTGTAAAATTCTCGTCTCAAATGTACGTTATTAATGGAATAAATTAACCGGAATCTGAATACGATTGCCTAGTAGCAAGTTTGCTACAATTAAATGGCGTGGATAGGCCACGAAGAAGCTAAAGCAAGGACCATGCTTTTATTGACTCAAATGTGGTTAATTCTCGCATAGATAGAAATACATAGATAAAATAAAAATAGATTTTGGAAACAAATCTAATTGAATTCATCGCTTGTTCTACGTATACCTTTCCCGTTGAAAGAGTTTTCGTTTAAGATATCTTAATAAGGTTGCTTTTATAGTCAGTTATTTAACTTAAAAGGAAATTTAACAATTGCCTTACATTCCTATTCAAAACATTCATTTATAGCTGAATACTAAACTTGAACAGTTGCAATTTTGCTTGCAATGAATTGAAGATAATTTTTCACTGCTACCCGCACATTATTATTTTGAATAAACTGTTTTATAGTATAATACTAAGTCAACTACATTGTAATTAAGATGAATCGTTGTTATCTACTAAACGTTTACAGTTCACGTTTAAAGACGTATTCCATGTATACTACACACACGTTTAGTCTTGGAAGTACATGTCATTGCCAAAACTGGCATCAAGTATATTAAAATAATATGATTCCAATAACTGTTACCTACTATGTTTGTTATAAAATCACAACATGGAAAATAAAGTTTTAACACTGATGTGAAACTTAAACCATAATTAGTAGTGCTGTCCTTTTTTATAGGATCAAGGTTCAATCTTACCAAAGTGGTACTAATAAACATAAGTAATAAATATACCTACGAGTAGATAAGTTTCTACACGTGTGACAATGAATACGTAAAGTTAGACATAAATACTTACCTACAATCATGCTAACTGTTTTTTAAAAAACTGATACAGCTAAGTACTTAGGTACATTATCTACATACTGCGAGCAGTTTAACTGGCATGATCAACTCATACTCTCATACACTGTTATTTATTATGCTATATCATTCAGAAGCTGAAACCTAAAATATGAGAATTTAGTTTTTTAACTTATGATGAACTGATGTTAAAAACAACAAACAAACAGAACATTGCACTGTTTGAGTACCTATTGATTCGTGTTTTATATACTTATATACTTATTGAAACGTATATGTAAGGTCCTTACCTTTTTATCTTTGACCTTACCAATCACATAACAGTATCTTACAACCTGTGTAATCAGTACAACCAGTTAATAAAAACATCTTTTCTATATTTTGATAGTGGTTATTATAAATATTCACTCCAACACATTGGTTTAACCTTAAAAATTATAATTTTACAAAACTATTCCGAGTATTACATGAGTTTTTTACCAATTTACCAATGCAGAAACAAGATCATTCGAATGTACTGAATTGCATATCTACCGCTATTGGCAGTTACCAGTTACACGCTATGCGTCCTACTATGAAGTATACCTAATCACTGGATAAGAAGGTGTACCTTTGGACGAAATTATTAAATAAAACAGAGTAAAAGAAGGCAACTAATTACGCATTAAGTTTCTTCTTTTCTATGTTCAGTAAGATAATATGTTTTGTTGTTTTTTACTTCAATTTGATTTCATATGGTGGTTCCTTTTCATATTCTACCAGTGTCTGAGGATCCCACAGCGGACTTCTCCTTGCGTTTACTTATCCTGGCTGCAACATTTTCTAAACATCTACATGGTGTTATTATTATAAGTGTCCTCGAATGCAGCATAGAAGCATAATTGATGGTTAATAGAACTTACCTAAGTGAATATAAACCATAATTATGCGAGATGCTGCATTCGAGGACACTTATGTCCCGCCCGCCCCCAAATGCTTACTGCCCGATTGTTGCAGACAGCACAATTGTACTGGCAGGATAAGTAACTATACTCTAAAAAGAATGACGATAAGATGGCGGGCTATCAGGCAAGTGAGGTGTCATAGACAATGCCCAGAAACAATTTTTTCTTTTAATCTTCCGAATACTGATCTAAAGGTGTGGTAATACGATGCTATAAGGGTGTACTACATGGTGTTATTATTATAAGTGTCCTCGAATGCAGCATCTCGCATAATTATGGTTTATATTCACTTAGGTAAGTTCTATTAACCATCAAACATACAGCGAGTTTAACATGCATGCACGAGATTAAATTGGACAGGTGCTAGGGAAATGAATAGATCTATTCCAGATTCTAACGTAAGCCTTAACGCTTAAGGTTTAAAATAAAAGTGTCTCGTCCCGACTTTTATTATTATGGCATCTTGGGAATGTATATTTAGGACTTTGACTGTACCTACATACTTTTAAAAGTCATTACCTTACTGTTGGCTTGGCGCAGTCGGGCAAAAACATCACTCCCCTTTGAAAGTCACGTAATTAATAAATCAGTGACAGCCCTGCATTTTATAATATCACAATGTGCTTCGGTTAGCACGCTATTCGCCTAGTCAGTCGGTAAGTCAGTGTTAATCACTATGTGCAGAACGAGCGTTGAGAACCGGTTTAAAAATACCGGTAAAACCGGTTTAATTCGGTTTAGTTCCAAAAAAATATAATTATATCTTAACCTAAATTAACCGGTTTATTCGACAAGCGGCGAGTCGGCAACCAAACACCGGGCAAGTTATTGACTTGTATATCGTGCTTTTTAACCGATTTTTATTGCTCTAAATCGCTTATTCCGAAAATGTTTTATGTAAGAACTAAAGTCGGTTAAAAAACCGATTTATTCGAAAGGCGCAGTCGAGCGGAAATAGAGTAAATAGACAGAGCGCTCTGTCTACACAAGTTTAAAACCCACCCGCAATTTATTTATTTATTTATTTATTCAAGTAATTGCATTACATATGTATGTCAAGTGCACAATACTAATTAAATACATATGTACTTTGTCAGGCATCGCAACTTAAAGGAGATTAGTTAGTAGATTAGTCAGGTAGATAAATTAGTTGATATTGTTGTACACTAAATAGATTGTTACAAAATTATGAAATGTCCAAGTTATTATCTTTTAAATTTTCATCGATGGCGTAATAGGATTTATTAATTAGGAGACGTTTAAGACTTTTACAGAATATTTTTATATCTTTTTCATTTTTTACTATTTCAGGTAATTTATTATAGATTTTTATTGACATAGGATAGGGCCCAGTGCTATTGTAAAAAGACCACTTACTCATATCAATCTTGGTCACGGCCACACTAATTTGTAAAAGACCCTACCCTCGTCTTAACCTAGTCGCGGCTACATCAATTTGTAAAAAAATTATTACAATAAATGGATCTACCTAACCTAAATTAAATTAATTAATTAACAAAATGTAGCTTCACAGTATGGGATAGTATTAAAAATATTAGTTATTTAATGTGCTATATTAGTCAGTAACCATAATTAAAATGTGCAACCAAATTGTACCTACCTAACAAGATAATTAAAATTTATGAGATATTTAAGAAATTAAATTATGGCAACCTTTTAACCCTACTTGTAATAATAACAATTAATGAGTTGACCTCATTGGTAAAATATTTAGTTGTTAATTTGGAATTGTTAAGTGTTCATATCAGAAATGATGTGATAAGGAACCCTAAATTTATGAAGCTAGTTTTATTTATATTTTGGCCTTTGTTATAGAATGTGATCATCATAGTGGTATTACTCCTAGTTATGACAGTAGCAACCAAGTTCTTTTCAAACTAATTAAGACTTATAGTTTACTTTTCCCAACTTACCTAATGAACCTAATTAATACTTAATAGTCAACTTATAAAATGGAGAGATATACTTATGATTTACTTTATGCATTGAAACAGAAATACCCTAACAACTCGTTTTACCCCATTATTTGAAAATCCAGCAATATTTTCAGTAATAATAAATGTTATCAGATTCTCATACTTTAATGACTTTATTTGATTTGTAGTACAATCTAAAATATTAAATAAATTTATATTTGCTCTACTATTATAGTATATTAACTCATATGACTTTTATATTGACATATTAATGTATGTTAGCCAGTTGGTAACGACCCTGCCCACAAAGCTAGCAGTCCCAGGTTCGAAACCTGACGCAGGCAAATATTTGTGTAACAAGCAACCACATTGTCCCTGAGTCATGAATGTTTACTATACATTTATGCATGTCTTTCCCCTTACAAGTATGCATGTCATTGTCTAGCACCCATAGTACAGTCAGAGCTTAGTTTGAAACTAGGCCTAATTTTCATTATTATCTGTATTAAAAATTTTATATCTGAAGAATTGTTATTCTAATTTTTCTATAATAATTATAACATTAATTTCCAAACCCTGCTTATTCTATTAATAGGTACTTATTGGATTTGAATATGGTATACAGATGCAATCAACCAATATAGAGAGTTAATATTGTATCTCCGGCCCAAATTTATAGTTTTATCAGGGGACCTAGATTCTTAGTATCAGATACAAGTCTAGAATAACCATACCTAACCCTGACATATTAAGGCAACTGAGTAGCAGAATTAGAAGGTGGTTTTACTTCATCGCTTTCAAGCAATAAAATCTAATGTCGATTAAAATGAGTTTTATGGTTCTCGGTGACGCTAAATATATATAATGAAATGGCTTATGAGGGCCCCCCCTAGTGTAGGGGAAGGCTTCCTGCCCACTGCGCCGCAGGAAGCTGTGCAATACGTTCCAGACTGTCTATTGCTCCACATACTATCTATTTGTCATCAACAATCAAAGAAAATCATGTAAGACATTCTAGCCTTTTATTAGAATTTTACTTTAACGTCTAATTTGACCATTTCAATACATATAAGTAGTGCTTCTTACTTAGAGATGCAGAATTAGCATGTTAGCTAGGTTTTTACTTAGGTTTGCTCTCCTAATAATTGAAACCCAATATCAATAGGTTAATCTCAACCTCAAGAAACATAATAAGATTGGTAATTTGGGCTCTTTACCCACTATTTGTTTTATATTTAAACTCATAGCTTGATTGATTCAGTTTAAAAGGTAAAATAACTGGTATTGATTCCATCTGGAAATTTGTTTTCATTCTAAAACAATCTAGTCCTATCTTGTATGAAGTGCACTTGTTTTCCACTCTACGGGAAGTAACGCTTCGGGACTTCTGCCCGTAATAAGCCCAGACTGGTTTTATGAGGTTCATACTTAGAATCCTCCAGTTTCATAATGCTAGCTATGAATCAACCTAGCTGGAGTATTATTGATTAACTATTTGATCTATTTGATCACTTTTCAATCACTGATTTGACTTGGGCAACGTTATATCACTTTTATGTTTCTCGAAGTAAGACTGCAGCTTAATTTAACTTGTAAACAGTCATTTTTCTGCTATAAATCATCCAAAACCGGCTCGAAATCATTCTCAACGCTTTCTACCAATACATCAGTTTGACGTTTTAAGCGCCCTCTCTACCACAGACAAAGTTAGTTGTCAGATGTCATTCAGCTTACGAATTGACTTCACACAATATTTGCCTTTGTTTTTAACTTATTGAATTTATTTGCATAATATTTAAATTCTTATTATTTTAAATATAGTTCATTTTACTATAATCGTTATAATTTATTTAGTTATATGGATATTTTAAATTTTATTGTTATTTTGTTGTTTAACGTGATTTGACGATTTCTTGCCTAGCTAAAGCACAATTATGTGTATTAAAGCTCCTCACGGTGTAATGAGGAAACTTCTAACTACCTAACAAACCCTAAAATTCTACTGTTTTGAACCAAACTAAAGAGTCACGTAACTCTTACATTTACAATTAATCGTGTAGATGTGTAGTGTCAGAATATCTCGGTGTAAAGATACCCTGCTAGACCAGCTAAACCTATCATGACAAAGACTTCGGAACTAGAATTCCTGTGTGTAATCCTAAGACTGTTCCGCCGGCTAATGAAAGCCTTAAGTTGGCATCCGAGTCGGATAAATACCTAAGGTGGTCGATATATAAATATATAAATAAGGGACTATCACTAATACATATTCTGCATACCGTCTCCACTGCCAAAGCATCGGTTCCAGTTACGGTACCTGAAGAGCAAATTTACAGAATATTGCTAGTGATATCTGACGAAACGCGAGTTAACAGCCGTCAGAGCCGTACGCGAAAACCCTTAACTTACTTGGTTAAAAGATAAGATCTGATATTCAAATATCCCTTAACCAAAATGTAAGTGAAGTTTTATAATTGTTATCAACGTCTGCCTGGATCTCAGCCCAACGACTACCAAGTAAGTCGAACAAAGCGGAGACCTGGAATTAAAAACAAAATTAACACCAAGCAAAACATTCACTATAAGTTAAATACCTGGAACACAAATATTAAACCTTAAACTAACACAATTAAATAATATACCCCAAATTTCAGGCTGTGAATCCATTATATCCCATCGAGATGCATCATCAAAACCCCATAATTAAATTCTAAATTAACCCAATTAAATGATGTCCACAAATACCCAAGAAATAAGTATTAACTCCAACCTCCCAGTGGCAGCAACAATTCACCCAACCGACGATTGTTATAAACCCAAATATTAATATCCTAAATTAACCCAGTTAAAAAAATATGTACGAATACATAAGTACAATATAATAAAAATCTGCTCCCAGTTATCGGCTACAACTTACTCCTCCGAAGCCCGCCAACAAAAAGCCAAATATTTATATACTAAATTACCCCATTTAAATAATATGTACAAATACATAAGTACAATATAATAAAAATCTCCTCCCAGTTTTCGGCTACAACTTACTCCTCCGACGACCGCCAAGCAAAAGTCAAGATCACCCTTATTCACATCTATTTATGCCTTCTCGACCCCGACAACTTTTACAAGTCTTACATCGCTTCAAATTCCAGCATAATGACCTTCAGTTTAAAGTTCATTTTCTATCTACGAGTAACCATTCGCCCTCCCGGTGCGGCGTACAAAAAATGGCGGCCCTCTTACAAGTCTTACATCGCTTCAAATTCCAACATTATGTCCCTTAGTTTAAAGTTCACTTTCTATCTAGACAGAACTCTGATGATGTCTAGACATCTGGGCACCTGGCGCCGACGTACAAGAATGGCGGTCCTGCTACAAGTCTTACATCGGTTCCAACTCCAACATTATGATCCTTAGTTTAAAGTTGATTTTCTATTTAGACATTTGTTTATTCCGTATTATAGATGCGTCTAACGTAAAGATGGCGTCCCTTTTTCTAACTGTATTATCAAACATATCATAATGTCTAACAAATAGGACTCAATTTCTTTTAATTTAAATTTAGCTTAGCAACAATAATTTATTAATTCCTTTCCAAGAATTTTAAGCATTTATACTGATTCAAGTTTTATACTGGTTCTAAAACTTTCTTTATTTAATTTTATTTTTAAGTAATTGTTACTGAATCTTGCACTTTTTGAAACTTAGCTTACAAACATTATAAATGGATTAAGTTTGATTATAATAATTACAAAGCCCCTTCATAGTATTGATTTATTTGCTTCTAAAATTATAATTTATTTTTAGTATTATTTATTATTAACTTTTTCCCCTACAAATTATTTTGTGAAGTGACGAAATAGCTTAGGAGAAGCTAGTTCCGTTACATCCGCCCCCTTTAGAATATGTTTCTTTCTGTCTCCAATCACCATTTTAACTTTCCACTTACTATTCCTCTCTACTCAACAGGAAGAAAATATTCTAACCACTAATTCACAAAATAATCTCAACAAATTTTACTGTCATTTATTAAAACCATCCTGAAATATGATGTATATGTGTTTTTATACCATTTAGCTTATGTTCATAGAAATAACTCTTATTCTTAACTTCGAACTGTGGTTATGTCTAATAATATCTCTGGAACCAAGCGCATTTAGTTCATATGAAGGAAAACTGTTTCTCAGGCAGTTTCAGCTCTAATAGCAATATATAAAGATATTGACATTTTATCACAAAATGTTTCACATCTGGCTATTTGTGGTAAAAAGCCTTTATATATCCCTCTATACAAACTCCATTACTTATAGTTTCTACCAGTCATATCTTAACATTTACCACAACTCTATCAAGAATAATTATCCATAACTATTCTCATAAACTCAATGGGGTATGAGTAGAGTGAATATCGAACGCCTCCCGGGCACTGTATTGAAAAGATCTCCCTGTGGCCAAAATTAACTTTGGAATTGTCGAACATATCGACTTACCTACCACTCCCTCACAAAGAGATCTGTTGTATAAGTTTTATGTCTCCGGTTAAATAACAGTAAAACCCGTATCACTATTCGCAGAACATTGAAATGCATAGCCTCTTACCTAGGTAAGTCCAATTCCAATATTTACTGTCTGTTGCAAATAAATGTTTTGTCTGTCCCTAACTGAAAAATATATAGTCGTCTTCCTTCCTCAATCTCTGATTCACTCCACTAGACATTCCACTGTACTGTACGAACGTGACACTAAATTAATTTAGTTTTATTTTTATCGTGGTATTATGATATATTCTTCCTATTTATAATTCTAACTAACCGACAAATCCAATTAGTAAAAACAACTAAAGATTGACAAGAAAAACATCTATCACTTAACTTCAGTGATATAAATTTAAACCATACGATATTTTTAACCCTTTTCACCTTGCCTAGGGGTATAAATTGAAATTGAAATTAAAATTATTTATTTTGCGAGAACATACACAGGTGTTATTAAAGGTATATGCTCTGCCAGAATTTCCAAAAACGCGAAAACTCATATTTTATATAATAAGTAGTCTAGAAACGTATTTCCAAAATAACCAAACTCTAACAAATCTACACTACACCCTAAATTTTACCCCCTTACGGTAGTATTTCCAACATCATCGAACGTAATACTTTTAGTTTGTAAGCAGTAGCCAAAATAAATTTTCACGTTCCTAACTTCAATATTGACCAAATATTACCCCCATTTCATCCCCTTAGGGGTAGTTATCCAAAATCACCGAAAATTGTATTACTTTATTTGTTAACAGTAGCCTATATACCTATTTCCACGTTTCTAACTTCAAAACGAAAATAGTGTTTTTTATTTATTAACAGTAAGTAGCCTATATACCTATTTCCACGTTTTTAAATTCAAAAATGACCAAACGCCCCTACAAACTTTCACCCTTCCCGTTTCTCCCCCTTAGGTGTAGTTTTTCTAAAATCACCTAAAGTGGTATTTTTTATTTGTTCATTTAGCCTATACACAAATTTCCATGTTTCTAACTTCAAAAAGGACCAACCTCCTTCCCATACAAACTTTCACCCCCCATTTCATCTTCTTAGGGGTAGTTATTCAAAATCACCGAAAATAGTATTTTTTATTTATTAACAGTAGTCTATATACATATTTCCACGTTTCTAAGTTCAAAAATGACCAAACTGCCATGCAAACTACCACCCCCCATTTAATCTCCTTGTTGTTTTAAAACTTCAAAATTGACCAAACTCCTATACACACTTTCATCTCCCTTTTTCATCCCCATACGGGTAGTTTTTTCAAAATCGCCTAAAGTAGAATTTTTTATTTGGTAACAGTAGCCTGTACACAAATTTCCATGTTTCTAACTTCAAAAATGACCAAACTCCCATACAAACTACCACCCCTAATTTCATTACCTTAGGGGTAGTTATCCGAAATCACCAAAAGTTGTTTTTTATTTGTTAACAGTAGTCTTTATAACAATTTCCGCGTTTCTAACTTCAAAATTGACCAAACTCTCATACACACTTTCACCCATCCGTTTCATTCCTTTTTTTCAAAATCGCCTGAAGTAGAATTTTTTATTTGTTGACAGTAGCCTATACACAAATTCTAACTTCAAAAATGACCTAACTCCCATGCAAACTACCACCCCCCATTTCATTCCCTTAGGGGTAGTTATCCAAAATTGCCTTAAGTCGTTTTTTATTTGTTAACAGTATTCTTTATAGCAATTTTCAAGTTTCGAACTTCAAAAAGGACTAACCACCACTCCAAAAGGAATACCACCCCCCCCATTTCATTCCTTTAGGGGTAGTTTTTCCAAAATTGCCGGTAGTACTTTTTTTATTTGTAAACAGTAGCCTATAAACCAATTTTCACGTTCCTAACTTCAAAAATGTCCAAACCCTAACTTTAACCCCCCATTTTAACCCCTTAGGGGTAGTTTATCCAAAATCGCTGAAGGTAATATTTTTCATTTGTAAATAGTAGCCTTTATACCAATTTCCACGTTTCTATCTTTAAAAATGGATGACTTTCATACAAACTTCCAACCCCCTTTTTACCCCCTTAGGGGATGAATTTTGAAAAATCCTTTCTTAGTGCACCCCTAGACCTCATAAGGAACTTACGTGCCAAATTTGGAATCTCTAGACCCAGCGGTTTGGACTGTGCGTTGATATGTCAGTCAGTCAGTCAGTCAGTCAGTCAGTCAGTCAGTTTCTTCTTTTATATATTTAGATTGGAGATGCTATTACACTTGATGACGTCATTTTAAAAGCCAACGCTTTGGAGGTTGTCTCTAGGCAATTGAAACAATTTAAAAACACTAGTACTGGTGAGAAGAAGCTAGAAATAAATAAAGTAGATTTCAAGAAGTATAATAACAAATCATTTAAAACTCAAAAACCTACAGTTTCTGGAGTGCCATGCAGCAGATGTGGAAATGAAAAACATGCATCAGGTGATCCCAAATGTCCTGCAAAAGATAAAAAATGCCTGAAATGTGGATTCATAGGCCATTTTTCACAATTTTGCAGAACTAGTAGAAAAAGACTCCGGAACAACAACATTAACAAAGCTAAGGATACAAATAAAAAACCAAAGATTGACGAAGGAAACAAAGAAGAGATACGTAATATCAAAGAGGTTGAGGTAGACTACGTGTTCCACTTGGACGAGGACTCGGCTATAACGTGCAATTTAGGAGATGTTGAGATAGATATGCTGATAGACTCCGGGAGTAAATGCAACATTATTACAGACGAGACGTGGAATTTCCTAAAAACTAAGAGAGTATAGGTGTCAAACCAGATTGCCAAGCCGGACAAAATTTTACTGCTTTACGGTAGTAAAACTCCCTTGGAGGTTTTAGGATGCTTTGATGCTAAGATCTCGGTAAATAATAAAACGACTAAAGCAACTTTTTTTGTTATAAAAAACGGAACGCGAAACCTGCTGGGCAAAATCACGGCAATTGAATTGGACGTGCTTCGTATAGGAGTTCAAGTAAACGCTGTTACCTCACAAAAACAAGCTGCTTTCCCTAAGTTTAAAGACATAACCGTGCATATTCCGATAGACGAAAAGGTCAAACCGGTCATCCAACCTTACAGGAGGGTGCCCATCCCACTCGAAGAAAAAGTAGCTCGAAAATTAAAAGAATTAGAAGAGGCGGATATAATTGAACAAGTCAACGGACCATCACCGTGGGTTTCGCCTATTGTCCCTGTGATTAAAAAAGACGATGAGGTGCGTATATGTGTTGATATGCGACAAGCAAATCAGGCCATTATCAGGGAAAATCATCCCCTACCCACAATGAATGAGTTACTACCGAATTTCCGTAACGCAAAAATTTTCTCAAAGTTAGACATCAAAAATGCCTTTCATCAATTGGAAATAGATGAAACTTCCAGAAGTATCACGATGTAACGGAACTAGCTTCTCCTAAGCTATTTCGTCACTTCACAAAATAATTTGTAGGCGGAAAAAGTTAATAATAAATAATACTAAAAATAAATTATAATTTTAGAAGCAAATAAATCAATACTATGAAGGGGCTTTGTAATTATTATAATCAAACTTAATCCAATTATAATGTATGTAAGCTAAGTTTAAAAAAGGACAATATTCAGTAACAATTACTTAAAAATAAAATTAAATAAATAAAGTTTTAGAACCAGTATAAAACTTGAATTAGTATAAATGCTTAAAATTCTTGGAAAGGAATGAATAAATTATTGTTGCTAAGCGAAATTTAAATTAAAAGAAATTGAGTCCTATTTGTTAGACATTACGATATGTTTGACAATACAGTTAGAAAAAGGGACGCCATCTTTACGTTAGACGCATCTATAATACGGAATAAACAAATGTCTAAATAGAAAATCAACTTTAAACTAAGGGCCATAATGTCGGAATTGGAACCGATGTAAGACTTGTAGCAGGGCCGTCATTCTTGTACGTCGGCGCCAGGTGCCCAGATGTCTAGACATCATCAGAGTTCTGTCTAGATAGAAAGTGAACTTTAAACTAAGGGACATAATGTTGGAATTTGAAGCGATGTAAGACTTGTAAGAGTTGGAATTGGGCCGCCATGTTTCTGCACCGCGCCGGGAGAGCGGACGTCTAGATAGAAAATGAACTTTAAATTTAAGGGAATAATGTCGGAATTTGAAGCGATGTAAGACTTGTAAGAGGGCCGCCATTTTTTGTACGCCGCGCCGGGAGGGCGAATGGTTACTCGTAGATAGAAAATGAACTGTAAACTGAAGGTCATTATGCTGGAATTTGAAGCGATGTAAGACTTGTAAAAGTTGTCGGGGTCGAGAAGGCATAAATAGATGTGAATAAGGGTGATCTTGACTTTTGCTTGGCGGTCGTCGGAGGAGTAAGTTGTAGCCGAAAACTGGGAGCAGATTTTTATTATATTGTACTTATGTATTTGTACATATTTTTTAACTGGGGTAATTTAGTATATAAATATTTGACTTTTGCTTGGCGGTCGTCGGAGAAGTTGTAGCCGAAAACTGGGAGCAGAATTTTATTATATTGTACTTATGTATTTGTACATATTATTTAACTGGGGTTAATTTAGGATATTCATATTTGGGTTTATAACTATCGTCGGTTGGGTGAATTGTTGCTGCCACTGGGAGGTTGGAGTTAATACTTATTTCTTGGGTATTTGTGGACATCATTTAATTGGGTTAATTTAGAATTTAATTATGGGGTTTTGATGATGCAGCTCGATGGGATATAATGGATTCGCAGCTTGATATTTGGGGTATATTATTTAATTGTGTTAGTTTAAGGTTTAATATTTGTGTTCCAGGTATTTAACTTATAGTAAATGTTTTGCTTGGTGTTAATTTTGTTTTTAATTCCAGGTCTCCGCTTTGTTCGACTTACTTGGTAGTCGTTGGGCTGAGATCCAGGCAGACGTTGATAACAATTATAAAACTTCACTTACATTTTGGTTAAGGGATATTTGAATATCAGATCTTATCTTTTAACCAAGTAAGTTAAGGGTTTTCGCGTACGGCTCTGACGGCTGTTAACTCGCGTTTCGTCAGATATCACTAGCAATATTCTGTAAATTTGCTCTTCAGGTACCGTAACTGGAACCGATGCTTTGGCAGTGGAGACGGTATGCAGAATATGTATTAGTGATAGTCCCTTATTTATATATTTATATATCGACCACCTTAGGTATTTATCCGACTCGGATGCCAACTTAAGGCTTTCATTAGCCGGCGGAACAGTCTTAGGATTACACACAGGAATTCTAGTTCCGAAGTCTTTGTCATGATAGGTTTAGCTGGTCTAGCAGGGTATCTTTACACCGAGATATTCTGACACTACACATCTACACGATTAATTGTAAATGTAAGAGTTACGTGACTCTTTAGTTTGGTTCAAAACAGTAGAATTTTAGGGTTTGTTAGGTAGTTAGAAGTTTCCTCATTACACCGTGAGGAGCTTTAATACACATAATTGTGCTTTAGCTAGGCAAGAAATCGTCGAATCACGTTAAACAACAAAATAACAATAAAAGTTAAAATATCCATATAACTAAATAAATTATAACGATTATAGTAAAATGAACTATATTTCAAATAATAAGAATTTAAATATTATGCGAATAAATTCAATAAGTTAAAAGCTAAGGCAAATATTGTGTGAAGTCAATTCATAAGATGAATGACACTTCACGACTAACTAGTCTGTGGTAGAGAGGGCGCTTAAAACGTCAAACTGATGTATTGGTAGAAAGCGTTGAGAATGATTTCGAGCCGGTTTTGGATGATTTAAAGCAGAAAAATGACTGTTTACAAGTTAAATTAAGCTGCAGTCTTACTTCGAGAAACATAAAAGTGATATAACGTTGCCCAAGTCAAATCAGTGATTGAAAGTGATCAAATAGATCAAATAGTTAATCAATAATACTCCAGCTAGGTTGATTCATAGCTAGCGTTATGAAACTGGAGGATTCTAAGTATGAATCTCATTGAACCAGTCTGGGTTTATTACGGGCAGAAGTCCCGATGCGTCACTAGCTCCCGTAGAAGTGGAATACAAGTGTGCTTCATACAAGATAAGGCTAGATTGTTTTAGAATGAAAACAAATTTCCAGATGGAATCAATACCAGTTATTTTACCTTTTATACTGAATCAATCAAGCTATGAGTTTAAACATAAAACAAATAGTGGGTAAAGAGCCCAAATTACCAATCTTATTATGTTTCTTGAGGTTGAAATTAACCTATTGATATTGGGTTTCAATTATTAGGAGAGCAAACCTAAGTAAAAACCTAGCTAACATGCTAATTCTGCATCTCTAAGTAAGAAGCACTACTTATATGTATTGAAATGGTCAAATTAGACGTTAAAGTAAAATTCTAATAAAAGGCTAGAATGTCTTACATAATTTACCTTGTTTGTTGATAACAAATAGATAGTATGTGGAGCAATAGACAGTCTGGGACGTATTGCACAGCTTCCTGCGGCAGCGTGGGCAGGAAGCCTTCCCCTACACTAGGGGGGGCCCTCATAATCCATTTCATTATATATATTTAGCGTCACCGAGAACCATAAAACTCATTTTAGTCGCCATTAGATTTTATTACTTGAAAGTGATGAAGTAAAACCATCTTCTAATTCTGCTACTCAGTTGCCTTAATATGTTAGGGTTAGGTATGGTTATTCTAGACTTGTATCTGATACTAGGAATCTAGGTCCCCTGATAAAACTATAAATTTGGGCCGGAGATACAATATTAACTCCCTATGTTGGTTGATTGTATCTGTATACCATATTCAAATCCAATAAGTACCTAATAATTGAATAAACAGGGTATGGAAATAAATGCTATGATTATTATAGAAAAATTAGAATTACAATTCTTCAGATATAAAATTTCTAATACAAATAATAATGAAAATTAGGTCTAGTTTCAATCTAAGCTCTGGTTGTACTATGGGAGCTAAACAATGATATGCATACTTGTAAAGGAGAATACTCACTTGAAAGTAAAGTAAACATCCATGACTCAGGGACAAAGTACTTATTACACAGATATTTACCTGTGTCAGGTTTTGAACCTGGGACTGCTAGCTTTGTAGGCAGGGTCGTTACCAACTGGCTAACATACATTAATATATCAATATAAAAGTCATATGAGTTAATATTATACTATAATAGTAGAGCAAATATAAATTTAATTAATATTTTAGGTTGTACTACAAATCAAATAAAGTCATTAAAGTATGAGAATCTGATAACATTTATTATAACTGAAAATATTGCTGGATTTTCAAATAATGGGGTAAACCGAGTTGTTAGGGTATTTCTGTTTCAATGCATAAAGTAAATCATAAGTATATCTCCATTTTATAAGTTGACTATTAAGTATTAATTAGGTTCATTAGGTAAGTTAGGAAAAGTAAACTATAAGTCTTAATTCGTTTGAAAAGAACTTGGTTGCTACTGTCATAACTAGGAGTAATACCACTATGATGATCACATTCTATAACAAAGGCCAAAATATAAATAAAACTAGCTTCATAAATTTAGGGTTCCTTATCACATTTCTGATATGAATACCAACAATTCCAAATTAACAACTAAATATTTTACCAATGGGTTTAACTCCTTAATTGTTATTATTACAAGTAGGGTTAAAAGGTTGCCATAATTTAATATCTTAAATATCTCATAAATTTTAATTATCGTGTTAGGTAGGTACAATTTGGTTGCACGTTTTAATTATGGTTACTGACTAATATAGTACATTAAATAGCTAATATTTTTAATACTATCCCATACTGTTAAGCTACATTTTGTTAATTAATTAATTTAATTTAGGTTAGGTAGGTCCATTTATTGTAATTCATATTATTAATTAGTCCGGGTCTTTTACAACAACTTTTAGTACCAACAAGGGCTTGTTCCGATACAAAAGATTAATGTTCGGAATTTCATGTGCACCTGAGAGGTTCCAAAAAATTTTAGAAAATGTACTTTTAGGCTGCGAAGGTACATTTAATTTCATTGATGATATTATTGTTTTCGGTGCCACAGAAACCGAACATGATGATAGGTTGAACAAAGTCCTTGGGGTACTAAAAGAATATAATGTTCTTTTGAATGAGAAGAAATGCCAACTTAAGGTTAAAAAAATTCAATTTCTGGGACACGAACTTTCAGAAAACGGTGTTAGGCCTTTAGATAAATATATTTCTAGCATTCAATCTTGTAGAGCGCCCAGTACGGTTGAGGAAATACAAAGCTTTCTGGGGTTGGTCAATTTCGTAGGAAAATGGATACCGGATCTGGCTACCCTAACAGACCCCATGAGGGAATTGTTGCGGTTAGGTATTCATAAAACAGCAGACCTTCGAAAGTTTTGGACTGCCAAGCATGATCAATCGTTCCTTGAAATAAAACGCCACCTGTCAAACATCAAAAGTTTAGGTTATTACAATCCTTCTGACAGAACACAGGTCATCGCTGACGCCTCACCTGTTGGCCTGGGTGCAGTATTGGTACAAATCGATAAAAATGGCCCAAGGGTGATCGCTTACGGTCATAAAGCCCTTACTGATTGCGAAAAACGATATTGCCAAACAGAAAAAGAGGCTTTAGCATTAGTTTGGGCTGTAGAACATTTTAAAATTTATTTGTTTGGGAAGGAGTTTGAGTTAGTAAGTGATCACAAACCTTTGGAGATCATCTTTGGCCGTAATTCTAAACCGTGCGCCCGGATCGAAAGATGGGTACTTAGATTACAGGGGTTCAAGTATAAGATAGTTTATAGGCCAGGCAAATCAAATATAGCTGATTCTGTATCCAGGCTATGTCAATCAACTCAAACTGAACCTTTTGACACTGAAAATTATATAAATCAGATTGTCAGTTACAGTAGGCCTATTGCAATTCCGATGCATGTAATTCGATCGTCATCAGCTCAAGATGTTGATATTTTAAAAGTAAAAAAAGGTATCTTTGAGGGTCAGTGGGATAGTTCTATATCAAATTTCAAACTCATAGAAAGCGAACTTTGTTTTTCGGGAGAAATTTTACTACGTGGGACTAAAATTTTCATACCGAATAATCTGCGACAAAGTGTGTTACAGGCGGCACATGAAGGCCATCCAGGCATTGTTGCGATGAAGGCTCGTCTTCGAACAAAAGTCTGGTGGCCCCGAATCGATAAAGATGCGGAACGGGTGGTCAAGGCCTGTAAAGGCTGTACACTAGTTTCGGCCCCAAACCCTCCACATCCTATGAAAAGGCGAGAGTTACCTGTTGAGCCTTGGGTTGACGTAGCTCTTGACTTTTTAGAACCTTTACCTAGCCACGACTACCTCCTGGTACTTGTCGATTATTATAGCAGGTACAAATAAATAAAAATAATGCGAAATATAACAGCAACCGACACAGTTAGGATTCTGAAAGAAATTTTTTCTAGGTTAGGATATCCCGCAACCTTGACATGTGATAATGGAAGCCAATTTCATAGCGAAGTTTTTCAGAACTTCTGCAAAGAATGTGGCATTGTCGATTACAACACCATACCGTATTGGCCTCAAATGAATGGCGAAGTCGAAAGACAAAATCGCGATATTTTAAAGCGACTCAAAATAAGTCAGGCAGAAAAAAGAGACTGAAAGGAAGATATTTTGGATTATTTGATGATGTATAATAGCACACCTCATTCCGTTACAGGGAAATCACCATCTGAGTTATTTTACAAGAGACAGTTTCGAGACAAAATCCCTGCTGCAATAGATATAGAAAATAAAGTAACAGAAGATTCAGAAGTTCGAGACAGAGACCAACAAATGAAAGAAAAGGGAAGAGAGTATGCTGACCGGAAAAGAAAAGCGACTGATTGTAATTTAGAAATAGGTGAGAAAGTACTGGTTAAAAACATGATTAAAGATAATAAATTAACATCAAATTATGATTCAGATACTCATACGGTTATCGGCGTTAACAACGGTGATATTAACATACGTAATGATGCGACTGGCAAAGAATACCGTCGAAATGTAATTCATTTAAAAAAGATAGCTGATTCTTGGACGGTTGTTAATACAAATAATGAAAAAGATATAAATTCCGATATACAAGTTGATGAAGATGATTAGCTTTATTTTGTACTGGATTTGTTTTATCATATTTTGTTGAAGGCTTTAGTTTCCTTTCCAAAACATTTTGTTATAGTTTGGTTAAAACACATTGTTACTTTAGAAATATATTTTCTTGTTTGTAAATTACTATAATTCTTGTAAGGCTGTGATTTTGTTATAATATCAATTAATTTAAAATAAACAAGGGATGTAGTGTATGCGCTTGCGCTTTGCGTTGGTAGGGAGCGGGAGGCAGTCTGTGGCCAACCGTCACCGAGAACACTCGCACTGCGTTCGATCATATTCTTACATCCATAAAGTACAATATTGTGTTATTTACTAGCTCCAGTCGTTATAATTATCCCCATAATTATCCCCACTTCGCTTGCACTGAGCACGGAGTGCGCCTACGCATGTGCACCCGCTATGCCACACCGCGACTGACTGATACTAAATTCAATAAATTATTTAATATTCTGATATACTATAAAGTATGTCTATACTATGTATACTATAAAGTATTTTTTAACCGGAAAATGAATGTCAATAATGACATTCATTTTCCGGTTAAAAAAATAAAATTAATGAAGAACTCTGTAGTGCCATGGTTGACTGATGAGCTATTAGAGTACACTCGCAAACATAGAGACTGTTCAGGCATTGTAATCTTTTAATATGTGGGTAACTCACATATCTGCGATGGACCAGCGCATGAAGAAAATTGAGGGTAGTTCCCACACAAGCGCGCGCTGTTCACCCTAACCTGGTTTCCCGGTCGGACGTGTATTTCGGTACTAGCGGAACTAAATGTCCAAAAGTTACGAATTTGACAGTATTGTGAGATATATACCTATATGTGAACGATTGTTACGGTTATGTGTTGACATTTATGTGCAATAGCTGGCCAGCTCGGACATCAGAACCCAGATTAAGGAGTGATCTGGAGTAACGCGCGGTACGTGCCTGAAAGGTGTGGCAACGAGCAGACCAAGGTGAGTGGCTTGTTTCATATTGAGAGAGTGCAATGCCTGTGACGATAAAACCCGGGAAGAACTAGAAAAACCAGGACCGCATCACTGACTTATCGAAGGGTTCCTTACACGAACATAAACTTGGTCCTTCGAACCGGATAGGTTTTTCAGTAAGTTCTTAGCTTGGGGTATCAGTAAATTAGTAATTGATATCGGTTAAAGTGTCGGTTACTTTATTCGGTTAAATTTTCGGACAAAACGGTTTGGTTTATTCCACGGTCACGGTTATCTTACTTAAGAGGTTACCATTTCGGAAAAAATGGCTAAGGCTATTGAAAGTAAATTTAAAGTAAAATATGATTGGTTAAAAAATAGTTTACAAATGGTGACTAGCAAAAGCTATAGTTCTAGCGTATTGTCGGCGCGGTTACGTAAGCTGGAAGAGTACTTTAACGTTTTAACGGAGGCATACGAAGGCATACTGAGTCTCGATCCAGTAGACGATAAAATGATCGCTAGTTATAATGTAAAATACAAAGAGGCCACGGAGTGGTACAATGAGTTGGACGCGGTGGCCGCGGCCTACCCGCACCTGGACGGCACGCACGCGCCGACCCAGAGCGCCGGGGCGACACGGTTACCGCGAATTAACTTGACTTCGTTTGACGGTGACGTATTTTCATGGAGTAGCTTCATCAGTCTGTTTACATCCTTGGTGTTGTCACAAAAGGACATTTCTAAAACGGAAAAGTTCCATTATTTGTTTTCTAACTTAGAAAACGAACCTAAGTCGCTTATAAAACACCTGCCAATGGTTGACGGTTCATTAGATGTTGCCATGGATATTTTGAAAGGTAGATATGAAAACAAACGGTTGCAAGCGGATTCACATATTACATCTACCGGCGATTAGTAAAGGAGTAGGACTTAGAGCGAAAATATTAAATCCGTTGTTAGAATCTACACGGGCTTTAAAAAATTTAGGACTACCTGTAGATGAGTGGAGCTATATTTTATTGCATATTAGTCTCACAAAAATGCCGTTAGATATTAAAAGTCGATTTGAGCAGCGGTACGGCGGTAACACCTTAAATTTACCTACCTTTGACCAGCTAACTGAGTTTTTACAAAATGAATGCCGACTCATCGACACGGCGGCTTTGGCAACAGAGCCGGCATGGACTTACGCGGAGTGCACACGGAAACCGGCGGCGCGTAATGTACATGTTGCGGAGCGCAGTAATAAGCATTACAAATCGGAATGGGTTAATAAACGTAATTATGGTTCCGAAAAAAATAACAACTGTTATTATTGTAATTTATCGGGGCACAACTTAGCCATTTGTTTTAAATTTGCAAGTATGCCACCTTATGAACGTAAGGACTGGGTAAAAATTAACGGCCTTTGCTTTAGATGTTTCGAAAGGCATCCTGCCGCGACATGCGATCGGCAGGTGCCATGTAATCGGTGTGGAAACGTTGGCCATAATAAATTAATTTGTACGATGTCCACTGCGCGCTCTCAATCGCCTCCGGAAGATAGGCAGCGTTCACGGCAAGCAGCCGTCGCCTCACAACGCGATAACCCGGCTATCGAAAAAGGGTTGCCTGACGCGTATGCGGGTAACAGCTCGCACCACGTTAACAACGCTGGGGCGGGTAGTCGTATGCGAGACTTAATGAGTAATTATGAACATGAATATGATTCTAGAGAGTTCCGGAATAACAATTATGAAAGCGGTCGGAATCAGACTCATTCAAGGGATAGGCGGTCGCAAAGTCATAGCGGGGATCGTAGGCCGCGTTCTCAAGAATAGCAATTACAGTTTAGTAATGTCGCCTCGGTAGTACCACGGTTATTGAATAATGTTATTTTGCCTATGGTTATTATTGAAGTAAAATCGGTTAACGGAAACTTTGTGCGGTCTCGGGCCTTGTTGGATTTGGGAAGCCAAGTCTCAATCATTAAAAATGATTTGGTAGCAACTTTAGGTTTGAAGCGACATTACAATAAAACATCCTTATTAGGTATCGGCGGGTTATGCAACAATGACGGCAATTATTTGGTTAAGTTTTATTTTAGATCCGATAAATTTTGCGAGATTTTATTATCTGTTACGGCGGTGGTATTAAAACGGCCTACTTCGTATTTCGCGCGAAAATTAGGTTTACCGGCTAATAATATTAAATTATCGGACGACGGGTCATTTAATCAAAATCACATTGACATAATTTTCGGATGTGACATTTTAGGGGATATTTTAAACGGAGATAAAATTGATTTGGGCGCGGGAGGTCCGTTTGCACTAGGTACCATTTTCGATTACGCAATTTTCGGCCCTACGGTTTCAACGGACCATCGTATTAACTCGCAAGCGAGTAATCATGTCGGCATGACACTCGTCGAAGCGGTTGAAAAATTTTGGCGGTCTGAAGAACGACCAAACTCGGGTTTTATAAAGGATCCGGCGGATTTAGAATGTGAGAGTTTTTTTGCGAGTTCTACGTCACGAGGCACTGACGGTAAATATGTGGTGAAGTTACCACTGATGCTAGATCATCAACAGTTGGGTGAATCTAGGGAAATAGCATTGCGGAGATTTATAGCCATAGAACGGCGCATGGCACGACAACCGGAATTTCGGAAAAAATATGTGGAATTTATGTCGGAATATATAAAACTCGGTCACATGACGGTGTCTAATTTTGACATTGGGTCCGGGCAAGAGCATTATTTTTTGTGTCATCATGGGGTTTTTAAAAAATCGGGTGATGTTGAATTCGGGTCGTTTTTGACGGAAGTGTGCAGACGACCACGGGCGTATCATTGAATGATTGTTTACATTCCGGGCCGCGATTACAGAACGATATTACTCAAATCATAATTAGTTTTCGGTTACCGCGGTTTGTATTTACTACTGACGTAAAAATGATGTTTAGACAGACATGGGTACATCCGGAAGATCGGAAATATCAACTTATATTCTGGCGATCGTCATCGGACGAACCTCTACTTGTTTACGAGTTAACAACAAATACCTACGGCTTAAAATCGAGTCCGTTCATTGCAATTCGGTGTTTGCATCAATTGGCTAGTGACGAAGAAAATAGGTACCCGCGCGCGGCTCGGTTATTACGTCGTCAAAGCTACGTGGACGACTTAAACGGAGGGTCGGACACGCTGGACTCCGCGAGGGACTTGCGGGATGAGCTGGTGGCGCTCATGGACGCGGCCGGCTATGAATTGCGTAAATGGTCATCGAACGTGCCGGAATTATTGGACGGCTTACCGTCAGATCATCTGGAGAATCTTCGGTCATTTGACGCGGATACGGACGGTTCCGGTTTTATAAAGGTTTTAGGTATACAGTGGGATCCAAAATGCGATAGTTTCTCTTACCGCCTGCGACTGCCAGTAGAAGGTACGATTACTCGGCGCAGTATCTTATCTCTATCAGCTCGATTGTACGACCCCCTCGGCTGGGTTTGTGCAGTAGTGTTTAAAATAAAATTGTTGTTGCAAACCCTTCTTGGTACTTCTAGTAATTCGCGAAAAATAGATTGGGACGCTCCCGCACCGGAAGAAATCATTCGGAATTGGAAAGATATTCTCGTTGACTTGCCGAATTTACAACAGATATCTATACCTAGATGTTTAAAGTCGAACGGTAAAACAACATATTCAATTCACGGGTTTTGTGACGGATCCTCGGTTGGTTTTGCATCTGCAGTTTATCTACGGTCGGCAAACGTAGACGGTACTGTTCAAGTGCGGCTACTCATGGCTAAGTCCCGCGTAGCCCCCCTTAAAACAAAACACACAATTCCAAAAATTGAATTAAATGGGGCAACCTTGCTAACGACTCTTTTAAACCATGTCGTCACTTCATTAGAAGGTGACATCGAAATATGCAAGTTAATAGGTTGGTGTGATAGCACCATTGTATTGGCGTGGTTAAAAACTCCTCCGCACAAATTGCAAGTGTACGAAGGCAATCGGGTTTCACAAATAATTTCCTCTAAAGTGGACATTACTTGGCGTCACGTTCCCAGTGAACTTAACTGCGCGGACGTCGCGTCGCGCGGAGCGACAGCGAGCGAGTTGCTGCGGCACCCGCTGTGGTGGGAGCCGCGCTGGCTGCAGGAGTCGCCGGCCAAGTGGCCTGGCGAATGTTCGGATTTCCCGGCGGATATGTTACCCGGTTTACGGCCTAATGTTAATGTTGGTATTTTAGAATCGGATTTTAACTTAATTGATCGGTATAGTTCATTTGACAAATTGGTAAATGTAACGGCTTATCTATTACGGTTTATACGAATTTGTAAAACAAAATGTAAAAACGGAGACAAAATGATTTCGGTCTCGGAACGTAGACATGCGATATCTTGTTTAATACGGATTGTTCAAAACGAATATTACCAGGAAGAAATATTAGCGGTACAGGGTGGAAAACCTATAAAAAATTCACTAAGGCGGTTAAATTTGTTCATAGATAATAAAACCAATCTACTTCGAGTCGGCGGTAGAATCGGTGCGTCGGATTTACCTTACAATGCGCGACATCCAATTTTGTTGGCTGGCAAGGGTCGGTTCACGGAAATGTTAGTTACACACTATCATAACGCATACTGCCATGTCGGCGCTAACGCATTAGAATCTATTCTGTCGTGTACGTATTGGATAGTTGCAGCTCGGCGGGTGACGCGTCACGTCACCTTCAAATGTATACGGTGCTTCCGGGCGCACCTGCGGCTGTACCAGCCTTTCATGGCAGACTTACCATCGGATCGGGTTAAGGGCACTCGACCATTTCTCGGTACCGCAACTGATTTCGCTGGTCCATTCCATATTAAGTCAAGCATGCTTCGGAACGCCAAAATTCATAAATGTTATTTGTGTATTTTTGTTTGTTTAAGCACAAAGAGTGTGCACTTGGAGATTGTTAGCCAACTAACGGTTGAAGCTTTCATAGCGGCGTTTACACGGTTTATATCACGGCGAGGTCTTCCCTCATTGGTTCGGTCGGATTGCGATACTAACTATACGGGCACGGATAAATATTTACGGGAATTGTACCTTTTCTTACGGGATAACCAAGCAAAAATCGATCGAGAATTCGTCAAAAACGACATTAAATGGCTTTTCAACGCTCCATCTAGTCCAAACCACGGCGGACTATTCGAAGCGGCGGTTAAATCGGCAAAAACTCACGCCAAGCGTGTACTCGGTGAAACTCGGTTGACGTTCGAAGAACTCACCACGTTCTTCACCAAGGTGGAGGCCGTGATGAACTCGCGACCGTTGTGTCCTCTCAGTACGGACCCGGCGGACTTGGAGATATTAACTCCTGGACATTTTTTGATCGGTCAGCCTCTAGTGGCACTTCCCGAATATCCGTACACGGAGGTCAGTGTGTCTCGGTTGTCTCGGTTTCAACAAATACAAAAGATGTCACAACATTTTTGGAACCGGTGGAAAAATGAATATCTTCATACGCTTCAACAACGCTTTAAATGGACCTCGCATACGGAACCTCCTAAGTTAGATGACTTAGTTTTAATTAAAGAGGATAACTTACCACCTCTTCACTGGAGACGTGGACGGTTAGTTAAGCTTTTACCGGGTAAGGACGGGATCATACGGGTTGCCGAAGTCAAAACCCAAAATGGAGTCATGTTGAGACCCATCTCAAAATTGTGTAGGTTACCTTTAGGTAATTAGTAACCAAGGCGGGCTTGGTTAGGTGGGGGGATGTTCAGGCATTGTAATCTTTTAATATGTGGGTAAGTCACATATCTGCGATGGACCGGCGCATGAAGAAAATTGAGGGTAGTTCCCACACAAGCGCGCGCTGTTCACCCTAACCTGGTTTCCCGGTCGGACGTGTATTTCGGTACTAGCGGAACTAAATGTCCAAAAGTTACGAATTTGACAGTATTGTGAGATATATACCTATATGTGAACGATTGTTACGGTTATGTGTTGACATTTATGTGCAATAGCTGGCCAGCTCGGACATCAGAACCCAGATTAAGGAGTGATCTGGAGTAACGCGCGGTACGTGCCTGAAAGGTGTGGCAACGAGCAGACCAAGGTGAGTGGCTTGTTTCATATTGAGAGAGTGCAATGCCTGTGACGATAAAACCCGGGAAGAACTAGAAAAACCAGGACCGCATCACTGACTTATCGAAGGGTTCCTTACACGAACAGAGACTTACACGAAATTAGACGTCAGTACCCAAATAACCCAATCATCTCAGAATGTATCGAAAACTACTACAATTTGATAAAGTCCGCGACGCTACAGGCCAAGCAAAACTACATCCAAAATAAGCTGAAAGGTAGTACAAATCCAGCAAAGGAGATTTGAAAAGTGATAAATGACGAAGTGGGCACTAAAACTAGGTCACATTACATAAGACTCAAGGATCCAATAGCTAAAGCGATCGTACCAGATGTTGAGGTCCCTGGTATATTCAACACTTATTTTATTGACATAGCTACTAAATACACGATTGCTAGTGACCAGTCCAGATGCAGACATTATCTCCGCAACCACCTGCGCGACCAGGATGTGCCCACGTTCACTTTGCCGATAGTAACACGTGACACTTTAGACGAAGTGCTGCGGTCTTTATTAAAAACGCGTACCCTAGTTGACACTTATTTCGTTAAATATTATTTTATATATATGGCCCATTATATCAGATGTATTATTAGTATTAATAAATATAATATTCGAAACCGGTGTTTACCCCGACGTGCTGAAGAGTACCAGAGTGTGTCCTGTCTTCAAGGGAAAAGGGGACAAGAATGACATAAATAATTATAGGCCCATTACAATAGTTTGGCACTATTTCAAAAATAGTCGAGTCCATCCTTTCGTCACATATCATGACGCACCTTGAAGAAAATGACTTGCTTACAGACCGTCAGTTCGCATATAGGCGGAAGGTTTCGACAACCACAGCGGCACACAAAATATTCGACTGCATTGTTTCCGCTCTGGATGACAAGTACAAGGTGGCGGGTATTTTTTGTGACTTGTCCAAGGCTTTTGATGTAATCAATCATGAAATGCTCCTGGACAAGTTGAAACACTATGGCATTCAGGATACCAGCCACCGAATACTCTCATCTTTTTTGTCAGACCGGAAACAGGTAGTGAAGTTGTCTGCAAGCGGCAAAAGACTGGTTTCTGAGACTGGTGACGTGCGTTTAGGGATTCCTCAAGGATCCGCATTAGGAAATACCCTATTTTTCATAATCATAATCATAATCATAATAGTTTATTTGCATAAAAACAAGCGTGTAAAAGGTGTTATAATTATGACAGATCGCATCTTGTTTTGCCAAGGCTGGCGTACAAATATTTTGTTTTAGGCCTAAGTACTATATTAAAATTCGAAATTTACCATTACAATTTGCATTTGTTTAAGTATTCATTGACGGAGTAATAACAATGTTCGACTAAATAATCAAATAACCTTTTCTTAAATGTACTGAAAGGCAACTCTTTAAATGTATCAGAGAGAATATTAAATATTTTGATAGCCATACAGTATGAGTTTTTGCGAGACAGCGCTAAATTGGTTTTTGGTAAATCTAATTTATTTCTGTGTGTGCCTCTCTTGGACTTGGTGGCTCTTACATTAAACAGGTCTATGTTTTTTTTTACAAAGATACACATTTCAAATACATACAGACATGGGAGAGGTAATATACGTTTAGATTGGAAAAGCGGTTTGCAGTGCTCCAAAAAATCAGCTCCACATAAAGTTCTGATACATTTTTTTTGGATTCTAAAAATAATTTCAGCATCTGAAGAGTTTCCCCAAAGTATGAGTCCGTCCGTCCGTTTTAATATTTATCAATGACCTTCCAACCACCATTATAGCCGGCCTTTCTGTGCTGTTTGCAGATGACACAACAGTGGTGGTAAGTGCGCGCTCGTATGAACAGTTAGGCGCAAAAATACATGACGCTTGTGAGCAACTACAGAGTTGGTTTTCAACGAATGGGTTGCTTCTGAATGTTGCGAAATCCAATGTCATGATATTTTCGGGCCACAGTCTGACTGTTCCTCCGAGCGTGCCTAACAATTCGATGCCTATATGCGAAAAGTGCAGGTTCCTTGGCTTCACTCTGGACTCTAACCTGAACTGGAAGTGCCATGTTGACGAACTGTGTGGTAGACTGATTAGTGCGGTCTTTGCGTTGCGAAAATTGAAGATGCTCATCTCTGATGATGCACTAAAACAGGTGTATTTTGCACATTTTCACTCCCTAATGTCGTACGGTACTCTCATATGGGGAAACTCCACGGATGCCAACAGAGTGATGCTAATGCAGAAACGTGCTGTACGCACATTAGTTGGAGTGAAACCTAGGCACTCATGCAGGGATCTCTTTGTGACGCACCGCATAATGACGCACTACTCACTTTACATATATGAAGTCATATATTATGTGAGAAAGAACATATCTACGTTCGCCCACGTGCACACGGTCGGCAAGCAGCTCCGCCACTCTGGGAGTATAAGAACAGTGCCGCGTCGCATGGCGCTTGCAGGGAAGAACCCGCGCGTCATTGGGACCACCTTCTATGAGCATCTGCCTTCCGACCTCAAAAATGAACCATCTGACGAAGCATTTGGTCGCCGGCTAAAAAACATTTTGTTGGACAATCCATTATACTCGGTAAATGAGTATATGTACCTTAAGTTGTGACTGTTGTTTGTAATTGTATGTAAGTGTTTTATTCTTTAACTTTTGACATATTACTTGTATGTAATATTTAAATTTTATATTTTAATATTGACATATTTTTTATTATTGATAATGTTATTATTTGTTTGCATACATATTTGACGATCTTAATGTATCTTACCTTGACATGACATGCAATGTATATGTAAATTTATTTTGAGAAATAAATACAATACAATACAATAATAAGTAAATTATATTGACTGACAGTAAGAATTCGTGAATATTCCCCTTTTAATAACACGACACAAAATCAAATGCAGTAAAACAGATCATGAAAAAATAAAAAGGCAAAACAAAAATTAAGAATAACTAAAAGAGACAATTTTCATGCAAATCTTAACTTGCCCTATATTCCTAGATTTTAAAATAAATAATTAAGCCGCATACACATCCTACCTACCCGTGCCTAAAGACGCCCTTTTCTGCTTGAACCGGGTTCCTACAGTCGGAGCCAGCTCAAGGATAGGATAAAGGATTTTGGAAGGGGGATCCCCCCGGCAGTGAAGTACACACATCCGTTCTTGGACAAAGGTCTGTTGGAATTCCCGGGTCAGGACAGCCTCGCCGCTCATGCCAACTCGTGGCCTCTTCAATGTGTATTATTACCGGCGCATGGACAAGCAAGTTCAACAACCCGAAAGTCGTTGGCAGATCCGCTTGAAGATCTGCACCGCCTTTCGGCGTGTAAGCCAAACATGTAAGCTACTACATTGCTGCAATAGCCACACGTTTGTATATAGGGGGTCCATATTGGCTCATACAAAATTCTTATTCCGATTTTTTGTTTTACTACCGATTTGTATTCATAATAATCACTCTTCATAATTTTTTTTCCTTATACTTTTTTTGTTCATACATTTTTATTACTACCAACGGAGCAGGGACTTAGAAATAGAAGGGTGATTCTTCGCTCATCGTCTACTATATGTAAGTATTAGTTAAAAATATGTTCATTTCTGGCGCTTCGCCGGCCGCTACCGCGGCACGCTCGCTTCGCTCGCTCGGCTCGCGCGCTGTAGGGTCGCAATTCTACCTAACACTCCTCCTCGCTTCGCTCGTCGTCGTACCTAACGGAGACCTTCGTTATGAATTAGAATGATTAGGAGTTTCGATCGTTAGTATCAGAAAATATATGAAAACAAATATTAGTATAAACAAGGTGTATAATTAGTGATATTATGAAATCTGATGATTATCAGTTTCGATCGTCAGTAATAAAAAAAATTATGTACAATGATCATTAGGTTGTAAAATTGTATGAGATACATTTTCGGAGTTCCAATAATCTAATTTGCAATTTTATATGAACTTTGGCGCACCCGTATATAGGTGTTGGGATCAAATAGTATGCATTAATATAGGATAAACCCGCTGCCTGCAACCCAGACTCAGGTCACAGCCTGGTAAACCAGAGTTAAAGGTGTCTTGACGACAGCAGGTGGGATACTTGAATGCTTTAACGGATTCCTATGACTACGTTAAATAAATTTAACGTCCTATCAGGGTTAGGGATTTATACTCATCTAATTGGTTCCAATTCTCCGTCCAGGCACTACTTTGCTTCAGAGATGCTCTCCGGCAGCGCTTCGACCTCTCCCATCAGACGTTCAAAAGATCAATATACTACCACATTTTTCGTATTTATACTCATCCCATTTCCCTCTCCCCTTTTCGTTTTATTTCATTTTTTTCTTAGCGACCAACATCATTGACCCTTCAGTAATAACGTCCTTCCATAGTAGCAATAACGAAATTAACGTTTAGTTAATTTGTAACAATGAGCTTCCCTATCAGCAATAACGAGTTATTGCTGCAGCAACGTCGCAATAACGACTCGATATTCCTTGTTAAAATGGTCGCTGTAGATTAGCAACGAAAGTATTATATGGACAAGCCTGATTAAATTCCGAATACAACGTATTTAATTAACGTAGCTAGTTTTGCTCTTTTATATTACCACCATCTAAACCACCTAAAACTGTGCCAATGTCCAGTATCTTTTCATGTGTTAAAATGTTCATGTACCTTGTTCAGAATCAATCGTTTAATCTATACCATCTTGACAAATAAACGAACAAAAAGTAGTAGATTGTACGTCATTTATCTATTTTTATATTTCTTTATTGTTTTAAATATATTGTTCACTTATAATTTGCTTAGATAACAAAATATATAAAAGTGTTCAGGTGATTAATTATAAAATAATAAACTCAATACTTTAACACAATTATTTTAATTACAAAAATTACGATTACAGAGTTACCTTTTCCGTTTTTGTACAGATTTTCATAATATTTGGTTGCTTCTTTCACTAGACCCTTTCTATTTGTTATTTTATCACCGTTGCCTCCTCTCAAGGAGATTATCCACTCTTTATGTTTGGTTAAGCGTTTTTCAGATTTCTTTACAGAACCTCTAAGTTTAAGTTCTTCTTCAATTATATCATATTTAAGTCGACTCTTGTTCTTTTTAATAGTCTTTTTTATTTTATGATATAACTTCGTCAGTCTCTTTCTATCTTTTTGAGATCTATTTTTCTTTGACTTTAAGAGCGTTCTTTCCAGCATCAATTCTTCCAAGTGTTCATTGAAAATGATTTCGTTTTCCGTTTTTTCCTTGAGTTTTGGTAGATGTTTTAAACTTTCTTTTATGTTCTTTGTTAGCTCTGAGTATTTTTGTTGAGTACTTTTAGTTTCAGTATTGTGTTTTTGATGTATTTCCGAAAAACAGTTTTTTATGCTTTCTTTCTCTATAGGGTTTAGCTGGGATTTCTTGAGACCGAATGATTTTCTATCTTTTTTCCAATTTTGTTTCAGATTGTACTCTATTCTTAAAAGCCTGTGGTCTGTGCTGAATACTGTGTCAATAGCCTGTATGTTTCTTATTTTTCCAATATTGTTAGTCAAGATATAATCGATCTCGTTGTGAGTTTGGCCGTCTGGCGATATCCATGTCCATCTTTTCTTTGTCTTTTTATTGAAAAATGTATTGACTATGTATAGCTAATTTTCTAGGCAGTATTGTATCAGGATTTCACCACGTTCATTTCTATTTCCAAATCCCCATTTACCAACGGCTTTGTCATCATCTAGAGTCACTTGTCCTACTTTAGCGTTAAAATCTCCCAGTATAAGGACATTCTTACTTGATTTCTGTAACGCATTATTTAAATCATTGTAGAATTTTTGATGTTCTTCATCGGATGCTTTTTCTGTAGGTGAGTAAGCTTGTATTAAAGATATACGTTCGTTCTCGAATTTCAAATCTAGTCTTGCGACTCTATCTGAAAAAGGCATGAACTCTTCTATGTTTGATTTCAAGTGGTTTTTTATCATAAAACCAACACCGTTTGTACCAGGTTTTATTCCTTTGAACATCAATACGTAATCCTCATATTCAAAAATTTTTGTTCCTTGTTTCTTGATTTCTGACAAACCTAATACGTCCCACTTTATATTTTGTAATGCATACTCGAGTTGATTTTTTCTATCTTCAGAGACAAGAGAGCGTATGTTGAAAGTTCCTATGTATAAATGTGTATTTGTTTCTTTGTCCTTCCTGATGGAGGGTTGCGGTCTAATGCTCCCACGGCGACCACCCGGACTGGGAGATGTATTCGTGTTTATAGATGTTTGGTTATGTATGGAGGGGCCTACCGTATCTCATATTGTAGATGTTTTCGTATTCGCATTGCTTTGGGTTGCACTCTTCTCATTCTGATGCATGTAATCTAAAAGTGTACTGCTTCCTTTGAGTTTCTTGGTAGGATAAGCTCTAGCTGTGTTACTATTTTTGTCTTCTGCGGCAGGGGGAGAAGAGGATGGTGCACGTTTTCTATTTTTCTCAGTTATTATGATTTTATCATAGCGGATAAAAGCCTTCTGTCCTTGCTCGAGATGTTTTTTTAGCTGAGGCTTGAGTTCTTCTCTTATTTTAAGTATTTTTGGCGGGAATTCTTGCTATACATAGAGATCTGTACCGGAGAACATCTTCTTGTTTTGAAGAATTTTTATTTTTGTGCCCAGGGTGGTGAAGGTTACTGCGATTGGTCTAGGTTTGCTGCCTTTTTTCCCTATTCTCCTTACGGCTTCTACTTCACTGTCTTTTACATTTATTTTCAACTTGTTGTTTATTGTTTGTAGAAGCTTAGCTTGCATCTGCAGGTATGGTACGTCCTCATCTTCAAATCCAAAAAATACTAAATTTCTCTGGACCGCTCTTTTTTCCAATTCATCTATCCTTTTTTCTTGACTTTCTGATTTTTGGTTTGATTTTCCGCACGATATACAGCTACGAAAAGTACCACTTTTTGAGCAACTGTGTTAAAAAATACGTAACGATCCCTAGGGTAGTTGTAGCATTGGTTAAATTAAAAACAGGCTTTGAAAAAAATACGTAACTATACATGGCAAGGTACTACAAGGAGAAAAGTAGCTCGGACTAAAAATATGTTTACTTAATGTCAAATAATGAAATAAAAAATTGACGAATCCTGTCATCGGGCAAACAATAAACATTTATAAATTCATTTTCTTATTGAATATGAACAATTTATGGATTAACAAAATGCAAATATTAGTAGGGTAGTCCTGTTATTTGTGGATGACGACCACGGTGAAAACAAGCAATTCACTTGTAATCCAAGGAACTAGGGAACTATTATAGTTTACTTTACATGTTGGACCGAGATGAAAGCAAGCAACTACCTAAACCAAGTAGAAAACGAGTATCATTGCTTCGACTTACTTGATTCTAACTTGGTTGTAGGCGACATACTTGAATTTAGCTTAGTATTTTTATCAAATTGAGTTACTTGAAAAAATATTTGGCGAATAACTAAAAAACTATGTACAAATAAAATAAAATAAAAATGTAGGTATTTGCTGCAGCAACGTCGCAATAACGACTCGATATTCCTTGTTAAAATGGTCGCTGTAGATTAGCAACGAAAGTATTATATGGACAAGCCTGATTAAATTCCGAATACAACGTAATCAACCCGTCAAGCGATCGGCCTTTGATTCACACAAGTTCACGAAATGTCCAGCTGATTTTCGAGATATTTTGTTTTTCTGTTTGAGTTTAGGAAAAGGTGAATTGTTTCCGATTGGTATAATTATATTTTAAGATTGATATATCGATGGAAAGATAAAAGAACAGACAATGCACGTAAAAAGGAATACAGATTATTGACTTACGTTTTACTGATGATAATAAATTATTTGTTTAGGTTTTGATATTTTTTTCATCCGATCGGTTTATTCTTTGACACACTGCACTAAATATATTGCCACATTTCACTTTTCTATTGCATAATTATTACCATTATAAGTTTACGCGTCGAATTCATCAATTTATTTATCACTAGACACATAAACAACATCACAAAAAATATTTGTTTACGGAATCGTAACGAGCGGCGCGGGCGGCGGCCATTACCGTCACATTACTGGTTTTTTCCGATCGCGCGCGCTCCGCCGCGCCACTTGTGCCTACTCCCCAGTACCGCCAGTAGAAAAATCGTAATGCGATAAATATTACGTCAACGAATATAAAAAATACAGATTTTATGTGACTATGTGCCGTGCCCTATAATTAAAGTAAAGTAAAATACGTTATAACGTTTGCAAAAATAAATATTTAGTTAAGAAGAGGTTTATATGAAAAAAATATTTAAATACAAAGATTATGCTGATAAAATAATTTTTATATTATAAAAATAAAAATAAGCATTTTTATTTCGTTTGTGGATCTGGAATGGAATAGAGATGGAAACTTATTAGATTTATTGTATGATTAGTAAAATTTCGTTCTTTGTTACATTTTACGTTTGATTTGACTTTGAAGTAAAAAGTTTATAATCTTGATTGGACACATTGGTTTTTTGGAGTTTTTGGTAATTTTGTGGCTGTGCCTACCCCACTCTGGGGAATGAAGGCGTGAGTTTATGTATGTATGGACACGTAAACTTTATTGATTACCTATATTGTAATTACTGAATTTAGGCCAGCTGTCATTATTTTGTGTTCTACTTCAAACGTCATTTGTTATTATCTTGTATACCGTATATCGTGTATATCGTATTTGTTTAGAAAAGTGTTTATTTATCTTCTATTGCGATCTTTATATTAGAAACACTACACAAACTAGATACAAAATAATCCTTAGTCCTTGCAATGAGAAGTGCAATTTAAATTTTTGCAATTTAACACTTGGCGCCTAGTTCTTGGTTTGTTCGAGATCCATCTCTTTTCAAGATTCTAAATGAGGCGGCATGATAGTTTTTCATACATTCTCTAATAGAGATGGATTTCGATCGAATCTAGAATTGTCCCATTGGGGCGGTAAAACAAATAATGCCTTATAACGAAGGTAGCACATGTCGAAAATGAGGTAAATCTGAGGCTTTCTTTGCTAACACCCATAGCAAGTGCACAATTTTATTGTGATTTACTGCCCGCGTAGCAGGAGGTAAATGCTACTTACTGCCCGGGGTAGCTAAAAATTCATATTTTAGCAGGAATCGAACCTGCATGGTAGTAATACCATAAAACAGATCAGGGGGTTAATTACGTAAGAAACCAACGCGTTGGCATCGTTTTGAAATGACAGATGTACTATGAACCTTTATAACGCCCCAGTCGGCTCTGGCCGACAACGGAAAGTCGTGCCACTGACGCCACGTCAGCTACAGCGGACACAAAGTTTAACATCAATATCAAGTTTAATAAAAAAATTACAAGAAAATTAATGGAGTTTTATGATTGCTTTGCAAGTCTATATTAGTCTAAACCTAAAATACATTGTTTATAATAGCAGAATTATGAATAAATCCACTTTCTGTGACTCTGTGATTTAATACAGTAATTGTCACTGCTTACTACGCCAACGATGGCTCCAGCCGACACATAGTGATGTGACCGCCCGCTGCGTTTTATGTTTGGAAAAGTGTAAGAATAACTATTACAGAGTCATTTTATCCATGATAAATTATTAAACTACATAATCCAAATTTATCATAAATTACGTAAATATTATATAACAATGGTATCCCATATACTTTGCACGCAGAAATGGTAAAATAATAGTTCACCATTTAGTTAATAATAACAATCGACAAACAGGTTTTGCACACCTCAAGTAAACAAGTGCTTATCAGTGTCCTATGCGCCCCCGTCGGCTGTAGACGCTAATCTGTGACGTCAGAGGCGCGAAATCATCTTGAATAGTGTTGTGCAGTGTCGACGAAATGTGTGAGGAGTCTTATCGTACGGAGAAGTTGCTGCGAATTTTACTAGGTGTTGATAACGCCGACGATGAAATTCCAGAATTTGTATCGGAACAAGTTGAAATAGATTATTTCGAGGGAAGTCTATAAATTTTATCTAAATACTTAATAGATTCATAATAGAATAAAAATATTAGCCATCTACGGAGCTGATTTGTACCAACCTGTAATGTAATTTCACACTTGTAATGTAATTTTATTAACTAAGCATAAGAAAATATAAATATGAAAATTAATTTTATTTAACATCATTTGGTAATCGAAAATGGACCGACCAATGCTACATTATAAATAATTCTAGTACCTTTACGAAATAATTTCTAGGGCCATAAAACTTCCTTATCTCTCGCTCACACTTACGGGGCTTATGGAGCAGCATAGCTAAGTACTAATAATAAGACTATTCTTTGTACAAAATCTGCCACAAAATTCGCTAACAAAGGTCGGTCAGGTAAAACCGCGGTTTAAACTAATAATTATTAACAGTTGAGCTCACAATCAGGGTTTTAATTGTTGCCGCTATTGCTCCCGCGGTTTTTCCCGTTTATTGATACGGGCAATTCTCAAAATGTTCAGACGAGCAACATTTTTATCTTACGGAAATGTGTGGCAAAACTCGTCGTTCATCATAAATCATTAATCATTACACTTAAAAAACGCAATTTTATTTGGACTTTAATATTATTAAGATTCTTACTCAAAGATATCGATATGAAATTTAATGCCTTACACAGTTCCTCAACTCTAGTATTATTACAATTTCCATTGCATGTGACGCCCGTGTCGGCCAGAACCGTCAACACGTGACGTCATCACCTCGTACAAAAGCAAGTAGTATTGTGAATCTGTTACTAAATTAAAATGCATGTCGTGCGATCATTTTGGTGTTTTCATACTTTATTGTATGTTTATAATGTTAATAAAATATGAAAAAAGTACATTATAGTGAAATATTTGTTAAAGTTTTCCGATAGTACTCAAATACACATACATTACATAGAGTCAATTATGGTATCGATATTTCGTTTTGGAATCACTACGTTTTTCGAGATCGACTTGTACGTTTTTGTTGTGGCGTCCGGTAGGCAGCGTTTTGTTTTGCAGCTTGACGTTCAAAAGGTGAAGCAAGTGTAAAACGAAAGCTATTCTGGGCCCTTAGCCAAGATGCATTACGCTAACTAGCGTTTCTGTTCGTTTCGTTTTTAAACCAATCGCGTCACTGGTAGATCACGTGACTCTTCGTATGACGTGATCTACCAGTGACACGATTGGTTTAAAAACGAAACGAATAGAAACGCTACTTTGCGAAATGTATCTTGGCTAAGCAAGGGCCCTGACGCGTTGATTTTGCACATAACCAGCCCACAGGCGAGTAATAGAATACACATAAATTTCAGCAGGAATCAAACCTGTGATAATTGCTATTAGGGATGCATTTGATATAAAATAATAAAACAAATACAAATTTTGGATTTATAAAAAAAGTATAATAAAAAAAAACATAAAAAAAAGCTGAAGCTTTGGCGGTGAAGTGGCGCGCTTCGGTGTGGATTCTGAAAAAATACAAACATCCTTTTGTAAATTAATTACATATTATGTATGAATGGATAACACACAAACACTTTAAGTTGAATGTTAACAAAGCGTACTTGTTCACACTTCTGGTAATCTTCTGATCCTAGAATCTTACATATTACAGAATATTGCAATCTAAATAAAAAATAATATTTAGACTGCATTACTCAGTAATTTATAAGATTCCAGCTACCTTATGTTAAAGAATAGAAAGTGAGATTGCCCAAAAAATTGAGTGGACCTATGTTTTATTGTAAATTCGGTTGTCGGGGTAATGAGAGCAATGTATGAAGAGCAACAGGCGCAAAGGCACTTTTGTATATCAATACGAATGGTCGGACAACTTTACATGAAACTAGTTTTCCCTATGAGTTTATATTGGAATGCCTTTATTACATTACAGTATAACCTCACGTTAAGAACAAAAAAAAAAGGCCCTACCCCCGCCCACCTACAACCCACCCTCCCCGTGAATTCTGCCTAATATTTTCTGATACTGTTAGTAAATACCTGGTATTTACCAAACGGCATCACTGACAATTGAACTGTTTATTAAAAAAATGAATACTTAAGAACGTTGAACACATTTGCAAAAACAACTCAGGCACATTGAAAGACAATAAGACAGGGAAGACAAGAGACAAAGGAAAAGTGATCATTTTCTACGCGATTTGCGTTCTTGAATTGATCTACCAGGCATTTGCTGAAGAGAGTGCCAATCACTCCAACACTGTTCGGGACACATGAATTCATCGCAGGTAACGCATTTCAAATGTGTCATTTTTCTTATGTCTCTCCGACTGCAGATATGACAACGTTTTCGCTCCGTAGATGAAAAGTATTTGGGAACGTGTACTATATCTCGTCTAAGCCGCATGATTTCAGCAACAGGAGCTGAAATCTCTCGTGAAAATGGGGGCACGTAGGCTGTCACGAGAGAATTAGCCAGCTGGTAACGAAAATCACGGTGCAAGATCTCAGGCATATTACGACGCTTCAAAGAGCTCAACAGCAAAACGAGAGCGTTGTGCACACTGACGTTCAGCAACCTTTTGAATATTTTCATATACCATTTCACGCATCTTTTTCTTTCCAACAAATACATTGAGAGTTTTTGGTCTTTAAGATCAACAACTCCCATTGTATTGTTATAATCCCTTACTGCGACGGGCTTTAAGAGTTCACGTCCTGCCTTTCTTCCTACATAGGTCTCCGCGTTGTGGAAAGTAGATATCATTACCACCATTTTAGTATCTTTCCATGCGATGCATGAAACGTCACCAGAATGACGAGCAATGATAGTCCCCTTCGGCACGTTCTTTGGAGCCTTTGCGATATCCTTTGGTACATTCTTGCGGTTTGCACGCAACGTCCCTAAACAATCAAACCCCAAACTCTTAATATACCGTGTCAACGCTGGGGAATTATAAAAATTACCCATCGTGACGCAGTGACCTCGACGTTCGAGACTTTTTAATAAATTCAGTACCACTTCGGTACTCTTGCCAGCCAAGAGCGTACTAGGAGCCACGGTATCGCGGCTATCAGAATTTTTCCCCGTGTAAATTTCGAACTTATACAAATAGCCAGTCCTCGATTCGCAAAGCTCAAATGATTTTATGCCGAAACGCGCAGCCTTCGACCTTATTGCTTGAACCCAGGCCAGGTGGCCCTTGAATAAGGTGAACGACTCGTCTATTGCAATGTCCTGGTCAAGATTATATAATTTTTGAAATTTTGTCCCTAAATGACTGAGGACTGGCGCGAGTTTCCGCAACTTTGCTGAAAGCACTGCCCCTTCGCTATACGACACATTCTGACTCACATCAGAGTTGTCAGTAAAGTGAAGGAACTTTGTTAGCAAAACGAAGCGGTTGAATGTCATCAATTGCCTAAACTTGGGCATGTCTAGGTAGCTGTTCGACTTCCAGTAATCAGGCAAAGATGTTCGTGGATCCAATCCCATTAATATAAGTATGATAAAAAACAAGTACATCTCGTTTACATCGGTGTAAACCCAACGATGCATCCGAGATGAAGGTTTCAGTGTTCCTGCTGCTGTCTTTGCTTCGATCACTTGATCAGCATATTTATTGGTCTCCCTGGTTATAAGCTCCATGATGTCTATGATCTCAGATATCTATAAAGGCATCATAGGGATTATCGTAGTCTTTGATAGCTTCCGGAGTAGGACCCGAGAAAATCTCGTGAACACCCTGGAATGTATCATAAACTTCTTGCCAATCGAAATCAATAGATACGTTAGTCAATTGTTCGATAGCCTCATCCATTGCTCTCTCTACTGAATTTACAATATTACGAACAGGTTCATCCAGCTCTTCGTCTTCCGGGATATTCCTGTTCATAACACCAGTCGCAGCAATTTGATCCAGATTGAACTCATCGTCAAAATCTGAATCAAATTCACTGCCCCCGGCATTCGATCCTGCAGCATGCCTTTTCGATATTGCCGTCAGCCCCGATGTAGACGGGACAGCATCAACTATGTGTTGTGCAACAAGTTGTGATGAGCTATGGTCACCACTAGGCCCAGGTAGTGATGGCTCAGCCATTTGCACACTAGTGGTACTAACTACTTCTGACGTTACTATCTTGAAACGTAAAATGCCTTTAAGCAAACTGTATTCAAACACGAAATTGTATGTATGTACTTTTGTACTCTATTAGTTCTTGTGTATACAAGACGCTTTTAAATGAGAGCACACTGTGATGTTTCTCGCCGGACAGATATTTCACACAATATTACTTTTATGTTGTCCGGCAGCTTGAGCACGTCATGCTCGCTCAAAGGTCTTTGCTTACGGCGGCGTCGTTGATCGGGTCGCCACCTTCCCGAACATATGGTTGAGGGAGGCGATGGCTGAGATACGCGTCATACTCGTGAACGGGTGCTGTTTGTGGGGTCCGGTCTGTTCACGTCTGCAAGGACTTTTTCAGTTAATTATTCCAGTTATGGCTTTTGACGAAGAGACCTCGTCGTGTTGTTCTCCTAGTCATTACATTTAGTGTAACGTATTTGACCTTACATTTGTAATGTTTTCATTTGGGCTAGTTCTAATAATTAATATTTGTTACTTTATTACCTTGTAATGTAACTTACTTTTAAGTATTATTGTATTTTATATTTGAAAAAATGACCTTCAGCTGGAGTTTCTTGCGGCGCTTCTTCTCCGCAATGATGGTCTTGTCCGAAGCGCTGGTAGATTCACTCTATATTACTGACGTGTAAAAGAGCCCGTATGTGGCCAATTTACTGAATAAATATTTGACTTTGACTTTGACTTTGACCTCACTACAACTTGAAACTAACACAAGATTGCTGCGTAAAAGCGGTATGAGCTCCGGGGAATAAACCGGCGGCAGCAACTCACTAATCCATTCCTTAATATAATCGTAGTGATCTTCCAAAATTGCTTCGCCCTCCTCTTCGTCGATGCCGAGCGCTGCGGCTCGCTCTAACGCGCTGACACTACAAAATAAATACAATAAGGATAACATACATAGAATAATAATTATAATAGTAAATGACACGGAAACAGCGACGATCCAATCAAAAAACTTACTGAATGCTCTGCTCCAGCTCAAACCTCTTCTTTATGGACCCCCCGGGAGTTTTAATCAGCGGCACAGTGTCTTTAAAACGCATTGAACTCCCAGGGGTCTGCATTACACTAAATGCATTTAATAGCGGCCGAGATAGTCTGCAAAAAAAAAACCATCAATAAAAAACTCACTCACACACTCACTCATACACTCACTCACTCGCTCACTTAATCACTCACTCACTCACTCACTCACTCACTCACACACTCACATACTCACACACTCACTCACACACTCACTCACACACTCACACGGGTCCATATTGGCTCATAAAAAATTCTTATTCCGATTTTTGGTTTTACTACCGATTTGTATTCCTAATAATCACTCTTCATAATTTTTTTCCTCATACTTTTTTTGTTCATAACTTATTATTACTACCAACGGAACTCATAACAGACAGTTATCATATTTTTTTTATTAATAAACATTTGAATTCATAATAATCACTCTTCATATTTTTTTTCCTTATACTTTTTTTGTTCATACATTTTTATTACTACCAACGTAGCAGGGACTTAGAAATAGAAGGGTGATTCTTCGCTCATCGTCTACTATATGTAAGTATTAGTTAAAAATATGTTCATTTCTGGCGCTTCGCCGGCCGCTGCCGCGGGACGCTCGCTTCACTCGCTCGGCTCGCGCGCTGTAGGGTCGCAATTCTACCTAACACTCCTCCTTGCTTCGCTCGTCGTCGTACCTTATGGAGACCTTCGTTATGAATTAGAGTGATTAGGAGTTTCGATCGTTAGTATCAGAAAATATATGAAAACAAATATTAGTATATAGTAGAATTTATTTAAAATGTCGGAATCCACTTAAGAGCTTATCTTCCAATGAATGGCTTTGTTATCTATTGTGAAGCCCGACCGCTAATTAGCAGTGCAAAATGAAACGCACAAATAACAACAGATTTCATATGAATAGCAACTTTACCGCTTAAAGAAGAAGGTTCAAATTGCAATGGCAATGCATTCGAGATAGTACTGTTTAAAATTTAAAGCGGCAGCCAGGTACTATTTTGTTTGTGTCAGTTACAGGGTGATTCAGGGATAGCTTTCTTATCTTAGTATATAGTAGAATTTATTTAAAATGTCGGAATCCACTTGAGAGCTTATCTTCCAATGAATGGCTTTGTTATCTATTGTGAAGCCCGACCGCTAATTAGCAGTGCAAAATGAAACGCACAAATAACAACAGATTTCATATGAATAGCAACTTTACCGCTTAAAGAAGAAGGTTCAAATTGCAATGGCAATGCATTCGAGATAGTACTGTTTAAAATTTAAAGCGGCAGCCAGGTACTATTTTCTTTGTGTCAGTTACAGGGTGATTCAGGGATAGCTTTCTTATCGTAGTATAGTACGCAAGCACGTCTGCATAGTTCTCAGTCGCCACCAAGTAACGACATTCCGTATTTTTGCCTACGTGCACGCGCCACGGCGCGCGATTTATGATGTTTCGCGGAGTATCACTTTGGAGTTGGATTTCATAACATTTACACAAAAATATACAAAACTGTTACATGTATTGGCTTCCTATATAAATAATGTATAAAGTTATGTAAACTTTACATCATATTAGATGAAATAAACCTGTAAATTCAACGAATGACTTAACTGCACGCTTGCGAAAAATGATGTAATGAAAAGTTGGAGGCTTTTTTTATCACGATATTTTTCGAAATGCCTAAAACAATTAGCAGATAACTATGCCTAGCTTTTTTCTGAGTAATTTGATATATAAAACAAGTCACAACAACTTACCTTTTTCGGTTAATATCCATTTTAGTTCTGCTTACACCGAACAATAAGGCGTCAATAATCGTAATGGCGGACGAGCATTATATCCTATAGGGCGATAATTTAGTTTTTATTATTTTTTCGCTGATTCAGATGCTTGATTTATGGGAAAAAAACTCCAATATGTTGCCAATTAAGTGAAAAATCAATAGGATTTTATTTTGTACACTGGCAGGGCCTTCGTTCATGAAATTTAAATTCTGCAATCACAGCGCTGTCCTACGCACAAATTAATAATAATAATAATAATAATAATAATAATAATTATCTTTATTTCAGGCAGTACCCATATACATCAAATTAGAAAATTAAATTTAAAATAGAATTACAATATAAATAAAAAGCAATAAAGCAGTGTAAAGTCCGTAAAAAATATAGTACAACACAATACAACACATTTAAATAACCTTCACTTCACTACTTTTTATTTTGGTCGCAGTGCACGGATGACCAGTAACTTAGGATCCGGCAGTCCAGGCGCTCGGACAAGGTGCGGAGAATCTCATTATTGGATGATCTGATACGGTCCCGAAAAGTCGCAATGCGCAATCTCATGATTGCGAAGAAGTCGGGCACTCTAGCCTCCGCAAACATGCTCGATGCGCTACAATAACGTGGTTGCTTCATCAGAATGCGATACGCGTTATTATATTGCACTCGGATGGCACTCATAGCGCGCCTGGTGCAGTTAGACCAGAGCTGGCATGTATAGAAGCATTGACAAAATGCTCTAAACAGTGTCAACTTTACTGGATCACTGCACCGCGCGAACCTCCGCGCGAGCATGTTGCTTCGCACAGCAGTAGCCCGACGTTCGCGCTCGATATCCAGATCATCCCTGAGGTCCTCCGTCACAATGTGTCCCAAGTACCGAAACTGGCTTACCCTCTCGATTGAGACTCCATCCAAAAATACTGGGGGAACATTGTCCGGACCCCTACCTGCCTTGAAGACCATAAACTGCGTCTTCTTCACGTTATACTTAAGACCATGGTCTAAAGCATAACGCTCGCAGACGCCCAGAAGCGTTCTGAGACCTTTAACAGAGGGGCTGAGGAGCACCATATCGTCTGCATAACTAAAGTTATTCAGGCACGTGTTGCCGATATGACAACCTACTTTGGTGCTCCTCAGCTCCTCGATCAGGTCATTTATATAAAGACTGAAGAGGTCCGGCGATGTCAACCCTCCTTGGCGAACTCCACACTCTAACCTATAGTCGTTAGAAGTGGAGTCGCCCCACCTCACTGCGTTAGTTTGGTTCCCATACCAATGTCTCAACAGATTCACGGTACCGGTAGGCACATTTGACCTAGCGAGTTTCTTCCACAGTAAATTATAGTTTACCAGGTCGAAAGCTCGACTGAGGTCAAGAAAGCACGCGTAAACTGATGTCTCTCTACGTACGTAGTGGTTCACAGTAGACTTGAGATAGTATATTGCTGAATCCGTTGAGAGACCGGCACGAAAACCAAACTGCGCATCATCCACAACAATATTGTCTCTTAAAGACGGGTGGAGTAACCTCTCCAGTATTTTACCCAATATTGTACCGAGCGAAATTGGCCGGTAGTTTTTAATACTGGCGAGGTCCCCCGTTTTGTTTTTTGGAACTGGAACCACCACGGTCTTCATGAGATTCTTAGGCAGATAACTATGGTCCAAGCATAGGTTATACAGGTCAGCCAGGACTCTGTATATATCATCCCCTGCGTACATAATGTGTTCTATACTTAAAGAGTCGAAGCCAGGTGATTTCCCACGGGTTATCTGCCTAACAGTCTCCATAACATCTTTAATCGTAAAGCGACTTAACGGGGACTTACTCTGTTTGACGCGGCCTTTTGCGGGACTTTCTAAATGATGAACATCACTTGCCAGCTGAGGTTCAACTTTGAAGTGGTGCGAAAACAATTCGGCAATATTCTTATGATCCGAAACATTTTCAACACTAGCGGGTACAGTTGTTTTATAATTAAATTTTTTAGTAGCTTTCCAAAATTTTCCAAAGTTCTTTTCGTTACGATGCCTCGCCAAAATCTCTAGTTTAATAGTCTCCTCGTTGTTTTGGCACCACCTCAATTGACTTTTAAACTTCTTGCGGCTCTCAGTCATATTGTAAAACAAGTTGCCCGTCATTGGCTTACCGCTCAGCATCCAGCAGTTATAGTGAAAGCGAGCCTGCTGGTGGTATTCTCTAACGTGGAAGTTCCAAACCATAATTTGTTCTTTTCTTTTTCGTGCACCACGACCAACATTCGCACTCCCGACAGCAGCCTGCTGTAGGGCAGTGACGATATTTTCGTAGTACTCGTCAATTAGGTACAGGTGATCCTTACAATAATTCTGACTACATTTATGACAATTATAATGACTAGAATACAATTTACTTAAGTGCTGGGTACAAAATTTCGCGTAACTATTAATTTGTTCAATACTTCTGTTACCCCAGCGTATAGTACGTTGGCTATGAACTTCAGTAGCAATCTATTGCTATTGTTGCTGACTTCTAAGTCGATTTATGAACCAGTCCAGATATATTGCAGGATAACATAAGCGGCAAATGGTCCGACCAATAAACACCATAGTCAACCCACAACGCCGTTACAGTGTTTGCCGCTGCATGGGTTAATATGCAATGGTCCAACCACCTTCTTGCACCATTAGCATCGCTCACGAAAGTGTACGTATCACTAAGCAGCCTCTCGGTATCCGCACACACAAATGAATGTTCCGCACAAAAGCTTGCGAGCTCTTGGCCAAATCTAGTGCCTGGGTGCGCATTATAGTCGCCAAGTACATAGACGGCTTCCACTTCATTATCCGCTATAACTGCTTCGACATCGGCAAGACAGCTAGTAAAGTCTGTAAGGTTTTCTTCCTTGTCGACCGGCATGTAGACACTAAGGACAATGATTGAGCGGCCGTCAAGGTCAATTTTAATGGCAGCTAACCTGTCACTAGCACAACCGACGATAGACACATTTGGAAATACCGATCTCTTCCAAAGCAAAGCCAGTCCTCCGTAGGGGCGACCCCTTAGTAAACCCACAGACGTATCCACTGATGATTTCGCAAAGCCACAATATTCTGAATCGATTTCGTTAATGAAACCCAAGTCGTGCGGCAGAAGCCAAGTCTGCTGCAAAGCTATAATGTCCGCTTGTTTACACAGCGCCCTTATCTGTTCAACTGATCGTTTAATAGATTTACAGTTAAAGGTCGTCATAACAACAGAAACGTTTTGCGACTTATCCATGATGAGTAGTATTTGCAACGGTACGAGTTGAACGCTCACGATAATGCCGATAAACTAAGCCGGCTGGCCAAAATTGTCCACTTAGGAACGTGTCGATTTTATTACTCAAAATTGTGATTTTGAATGAGTTAAAAGTGGTTTCTTGATATTGACTTAGTAATTTTACAGCGATGCATTGTTCGCCCATATCAGTTATGTACTCTATAATATCAGCTTCTGTTACACTTTTTTTAGTACGTGACACGTAAACTGAACACTGTGACTCCGCTACTTGTAATTTACCACTCGTGGTTGATGTTCCCCGCATATTCATATTCCTTTTTTTACGTTTTTTGCGTTCTACCAAAGTAAAGATGGAATTATCGTCAATATTTTGATCAGATGAAGGCAGCTTCAAACCTTTCCTATCGGGTACTTGCCGTTTATTTGCGGGGGCGTCAACCAAGCAAGTCTCATCCGACGGGCAGCGTTGTATAGGGACGCTTTTCGCTTGGCGCGGTGGCCTCTGCTTGCACATAATATTGCGATACGTAGGTGTGTGCACTATTACATCTTCATCGTTCCTCGCCGCTGCGGGCACAGGCGGCTGTGGTACAAGTACAGGCGCGGGCCGAGTGGGCATAGCTTTTTCCGGGGTCGTCGTCGATTTAATATTATGAATTATGTCGTTTGATTTTTCTGTTTGTGAGCTCATGCTTTCTTTCAACCCATTCAGTTCATTCGTTATTTTTGTTTGGTATGTGGAAATCTCGGCTCTCATCATCGTTATATCATTTATAAGACGAGCAATGTCAACATAGTCGAACGTGAACGGTGGCAAACGATTCAAGTTTTTAGCCACAAATATGGGTTGTGACTCGGGTTCCGTCTCCCTGATAATCTTAATGACATCTTTAATATGCCTCTTTTTCTTATCAATTCCTTTTCTTTGGATATTCCTCTGTCCATCACAGTCAAGACATTTTTCGATCAGTAAACTCTTTCCGGCCTCGATTTCAGCATCTGTGTAGTGACTTGCACAGATTTTTACGAGTGTCACATCGTCAATAATGTCTGTCTTGTTCTGAATAAAAGTCAGAAACTCGTTTATTATCACCGCCATCGCTTATTCACTTGTACCACACAACAACAGATAACATTGTCAATCACTTCGTAGTTAATACAAAAGAATGCACGCTATGTCTGACCGGTTAGACGGTCGAACTGAGACTGATGTCGAATGTCGTGCGCAGGACATTAACGGTCAAAATTTTCTACGCACAACTGTCGTGCGCCGGACACCTGACGGGTTAATTAACGTAGCTAGTTTTGCTCTTTTATATTACCACCATCTAAACTACCTAAACCTGTGCCAGTGTCCAGTATCTTTTCATGTGTTAAATGTTCATGTACCTTGTTCAGAATCAATCTGCTTAATCTATACCATCTTGACAAATAAACGAACAAATAGTTGATAGTAGTAAGATAATGGTAATAGATTGTACATAATTTATCTATTTTTATATTTCTTTATTGTTTTAAATATATTGTTCACTTATAATTTGCTTAGATAACTAAATATATCTAGGATAATTAACGTGTACCTATTAGTTGTTACACCATTGTACTAGTCCGATTATTTAATTTTCTAATTTGATATAAGTTAATTATAGTGAATGAGAAATATAAAAAGAAATTGTCGAAGCATATCCATACTAGGAATATTAATTAAAAAAAAAGATAAAAGATATTTATTCAGTAAGTAGGCCGCACGGGCACTTTTACACGTCAAAATCTACCAGCGCTTCCCAAGAGGAGACCACTGCTGAGAAAAAGCGCTGCAAGAAACTCAACAGTTAGTCATTTTTTAAATAAAAATATAACAATGTCACTACTTATTCTAGCATTATATAAAAATGTAAAAATAATATTAAATATCTGCGTAGTTTTGCAGGAAAACATGTCAGAATGACTATGAGAAAATGTATAATGTAAATGTGTAATGTATGTGTAATGTAATGTGTAAATGTATGTGTAATGTATATCACACAAAACAGTGTCTTCCTACATAAACCGTGTCCCCTAGACAAGATACAGCGTTTACATGATTTTTATGAGGTATGTACGAGTAGTAGGTAAGCTATTGAACATTAAAAATTAGTTAATTTTCTGGTTTAGGCCAAGCATTTTTGTCCGTTAGATAGTCCTCGACCCTATAGTACGCCTTTGATATCAACGACTTTTTCAAGTAATTTTTAAGTGCTGGAAGGGGTAACTCTAAAACTACGTCGGGTAATTTATTATAAAATGAATGCATTGACCTACAAATGATTTATATACTTTACGGACACGAAACTTTTTTACGGCAATTTTATTTTTATTCCTAGTATTTATATTATGTATATCAGAATTTTTAACAAAAGAGTCTAGGTTCTTAATAACATACATAATATTTTCATAAATATATTGGGATGCTACTGTTAAAATATTAATTTGTTTAAAAAGTTCTCTTAATGAATCACGGGAATTTAAGTTATATATAGAGCGAATGGCCCTTTTTTGTAACACAAATTTAGTTTGTATGTCAGCTGCTTTCCCCCAAACCAGAATACCGTATGACATAACACTATGAAAATAACTATGATAAACTAAGCGAGCTGTCTCAACATTGGTAAGTTGTCTAATTTTCCTAACGGCTTAAGCGGCCTTACTTAATTTGCCTGCTAGAACTGCTATATGGGGACTCCATTGCAAATTATTATCTATAGTTATGCCTAAGAAAAGTGCCTTATCTACCATTTCTAAACACTCGCCATTAAGAAAAATACTAGAATTTACCGGTTTAACATTAGGCAAAACGAACCTAACACATTTAGTTTTCTTAGCATTGAGTAGTAAGTTGTTACTCGTAAACCAATTAAGTACTTTAACAAGCGCGGCGTTTATCCTACTGTAGTCGACGGATTTTCGGTCTACCTTGAAAATGAGTGATGTATCATCAGCAAATAGTACAATATCACAAAGTGTATCTACTATGGGTGGTAAGTCATTTATATTAACCAAAAATAAGAAAGGACCTAATATAGAGCCCTGGGGCACACTTAATTTAACTGCAGCGCCAGCAGACTGCGTATTGTTTACAACAACCATTTGTGTTCTATCACTGAGGTAAGAAGACATAAGACTTAGAGCATTAGACCTTAATGTTCCAATTTTAAAATAAGGGTCGCGTGATCAACGCAATCAAAAGCTTTCGAAAGGTCACAAAATATTCCTACTGCATCACAAGATGTCTCCCAGATATTATATATATAAGAACAGATGCTGCATCAGTAGTGGATCGTCCCTTGGTGAAGCCGAACTGATTACTGTTAAGCAGTTTATTTCTATTGAAGTGACCTAACATATCATTCAACATTAACTTCTCAAAGACTTTACTTAGACTTTACTATATTTCATTAGATTTGGAAAGACCCCCTCAGATATGCAATTATTGTAAATTAATGATAAGTGGGGTGCAATTACCTCTATGATATGATGGATAACTTTAACTGACGTTCCCCATAAATCCTCGGTTTTTTTTAAACTGAGAGATTTAAATGCCTTTACAATAGCAACAGAATCTACTTGACTAAATTCAAAGTTTATATTACATTTACTGACATTATTACAAAGTAAAGATTGAGCGTCAATCGCGGATGATTGAAGACATTTAGTTGTATTAATTGCTATGTTAGAAAAAAAATCTTCGAAAGCTAAGGCTACGTCTGTATTTGACGTGATTTGTTTGTCTCCCGTGTTTAGTATGATTTGATTATCACGAGTTTTAGATTTACCCGTTTCCCGATTTATGATATTCCATACAGTTTTTACCTTATCGTCAGAAGCTTTGAGTTTTAAACTAAGGAAATTTGCCTTAGCAGTTAAGCAAACTTGCTTGAAGGCCTCGAATATTTCTTAACGTAATCTAGGAAATCAGCGTTCTTGTTCTCCTCCCTCTCTCTATACAGCTCATAAAGTCTATTCCTACTCCTATGAATGCCTAAAGTAGCCCATTCACTAAACTTGGTTTTCGACCAAGAAATAGTTTTCATTTTGAAATTGGTATTAAATTGATGAAGAATTACCCCAAACAGTTCTTTATAAATACTATTAGAATCATTCTGTGAGAACGGTAACGCACAGAGATCCCTCTGAACTTTATTTTTGAATAATTCCAAACGATTACTAGTTATGGGTCTGTATTTTATAGTCTGTGGAATTTGATTAAAATAATTAAGGAATGAAGCCTTTTGACCACTGTGGTCGGAATGAAAGCAATTAAATATTTGCTTATCCAAACATTCGCAATTACAAAAAATATTATCTAAGCAAGTTGCACTACTAACACCTACCCGTGTGGGTTCAAAAAACAAATTAACTAAGTTAAAAGATTGAAATAAACTAAGTAACTTAATAGTATTATTTGACGATTCCAGTAAGTTAACATTAAAATCTCCACATACTATAACAGGCTTTTGACTATTACATGCTAATTTCAACACATTTTCCATAGTAGATTCAAATGTGCAGAAATCAGCCAATGGTGGTCTGTAAATACATATTATTATATAGTTTTCTAATTCTGCGCAGGAGATTTCTACAATCCTTTCTATTGACAGCTTTACAATGTCCTTCCTATCTTTAGATTTAAGAGTACTTTTAACAATGATAAAGGAGCCACCATGAATAGCGGATTTTCTGGCATAAAAACTAACTAATTTAAAATTAACAAAATCAAAAATCAAAACTGGTCTTGTCTAAGCCAATGTTCAGTAATGCACATAATTTGTACATTTTCATTATCTAAAAATAACCCTACTTCTAATTCTTTGCTGGAAAATTCCTGAATATTTTGGTGAACTATAGTTATACTCAGAGGTGTTTCCGCTGTCTTATAATTTAGTTTAAAAAAAGTAAGGCATTATTGCCACTATTGGCGTGTTGGGGCCTACTTATCATGATAATTATTTGGTTCTATATTATAAGCCAAAAGATCTACCAAAGTCAAAATATCTTTTTTAGGCAAATGAAGTTTATCTAATGTTAATGTGAGGCGTTTAATACATTTATTCCAATCAAGGAAATGATATTTATTATTACAAGCTATGGCATTATACATTAAAGAATTAAAGCGTGCTATTTTATTGTTATAATCATATGGCATGCTTTGTGAGTATGGGAGTGCACAAAGTATAATTTTACCTATACCGGACTCTTCAATAATTCTTAAAGTTGACATTAATTTATCTACACTAGACCTATCTACACTGAAACTATTTCCAACTAAAATGACTAAAGTAGTAGTGCTGTCAAAGTTTCCCTTTAGGAGTGAGTCACACAAATGCATAAGACTTGTATTATGAAAACAATAATTTGTAACATTTTGTATTAATTTATTATTTAACTTGGAACCTATTCCAGACCCAATCTGGTCAGAGTAAATAACAGTTTTCTCATTTCTAATTTGTCTAGGGGACTCACTTATGACTACTTTTAAGGCACTTTGCTCTGAAGGTTCAAGGGCCACCTCTGGCTGAACCACAGTAATCTGACGTATACCCTTATTTAACAATCTACCCTACATAATTCTCGCCAAAAAGAAGTTACGATAAATGAATTAACATTGTAACCAATTAACTATATATTAATGTCCTCTTAGATATCCATGTTGATGTTTTCGCTTCACTCAAACCCTCCATATAACTCTAGTAGGTACATTAGTTAGGTAGGATGTGACTATATGTGTATTATTGCATATCCAAGGAGCTATCTAAAACAGCTTTTTGTAAACTTCTGCCTCGATTGTTTTAGACGATATGACTTAGCGGCCAAAATAATATCTGCCAAACTTTCAATACTTTTTTTTTCATTATTTCTAAATCGATGAATGGGACGTTACTATAAATGTTTTATTACATATCTAATGAGCTATCCAAAACTGCTTTTAGTAAACCTCTAATTCGATTGGTTTAGACGATATGACTTAGCGGCCAAAATAATATCGACCTAATTTTCAATACTTTTTTTTTTCATTATTTCTAGATCGATGAATAGGATGTGACAATGTATATTATTGCATATTTAAGGAACTGTCTAAAACAAATTTTAGTAAACCTCTACCTCGATTAGTTTAGAAGATATGACTTAGCGGCCAAAATAATATCGACCTATGTTTCAATACTTTTTTCTTTTTCATTATTTCTAGATCGTTGAATAAGATGTGACTATAATTTTATTATTGCATATCTAAGGAGCTATATGAAACAGCTTTTTGTAAAGCTCTACCTCGATTGGTTTAGACGATATGACTTAGCGACCAAAATAATATCGACCTAAGTTTCAACACTTATTTTTTTACATTATTTCTAGATCGACTAATGAGATGTGACTATAAGCGTGTTATTGCATATCTAAGGAACTATCGAAAACAGCTTTTAGTAAACGTCTACCTCGATTGGTTTAGACGATATGACTTAGCGGCCAAAATAATATCGACCTAAGTTTCAACACTTATTTTTTGTTTTATTATTTCTAGATCGATGAATGAGATGTGACTATAATTGTATTAGGTCGTTCGGATCAAACCCGCCCACGTTAAAAAAAAAATTGCGCAATATTTTAAGCGTTATTACGTCATGTTATTTTGTCACTAAAGAGAGTACTCAGTTGTAGTTCATCCTTCACTGCGATCACTACTCTATGGCTACAAATATTAATTTTGAAGGTCGTAACTCTATAGACGTATTTTCACAACGTCAAATAATAAAGTTTATGTACCTTGAGGGACATTCAGCGGCCGAAGCCAACCGAAGATTAGTCAATGTGATGACTTCTAATGCACTCTCTCGAACGACTGTTAAGGAGTGGTACCGACGCTTTCATAATGGAGACTTCGGTGTCGGGGAGCACCGTGGAGGCGATCATAAAGCTGAACCCAAAACTGACAAACGTTTACAGTAGTGACCGACCGAAACATGTTATTTTGCCGAAACCGAAACCGAAACCGAAGGTTCGGTTTCATTGTAGTTTCGGCCGAAACCGAAACCGAACCTTTTATAAAAAAAAAAGTCCTTAAAAAGTCGAAAAAATGTTAGTAAGCCCGTTTTTTTCTAAAATGAATATCTCGCCGACCTATAATTACAGGTTTCTACTTTCAAAGATTTATCACAATTAAATTTCAGCACAGTCACAGAGGTTCTGTTTGAAAATTTAACTACCCTATAAAGTGAAAAAAATACATTATTTGTAACACAAAGTTAGCGATTTATTAATGGTGGTATAAATTAAAACAAATTTATTATTAAAATATGATGCTAATATATTATGTTTTTTTATTTTCAGTTACTTAAATTTTAATTATACTCACAAATATCACAATCAGTTAGCCTCGAATGGCTAATTCAAATATAATTAGATAATCAAAATAATCAAATTGATCACCTTTGGTAATCATTTTAGCGAACCTTTTCTTTTATTATGTAAGGTGCATAACATAGGTTATGATAACAAATCAACAAGTATAATATAGTAACAAATCTATTTCTTAGTAACAAATCTATCTCTAGTAATTATTCGCGGAACAAACACAACACGTATTGACACGTCTACACGAGCAAAGCGCACTGATTTAGGTAGTTGCCGGCGGAGTCAGGCGAGCGACGCCATATTGCCAGCCGTGCCGAGCGCGCCCGACGTTAGCCGAGCGCGACCCGAAGGTACGATGTTGTAAGTTTCGGCGCGGCCGAAGGGTTCGGCCGTTTTGGCCGAAACCGAAACTCGGGCCGAAACTTGAGCTTTTGGCCGAAACTGGCCGAAACCGAAACCGAAACCGAAATTTCGGTCGGACACTAGTTTACAGATAATTCTAGAAGCGTTTCATGAATCTAGATCTTGGTCGTTAATCTCACTTTCGGTTAAGACTGGTATACCTAAGACCACCTGTTATGAATTAATAAAAAAAAAAACTAAACATGTCACAAAATAATGCTAAGTGGGTGCCCCATGAATTAACCGAAGATCAAAAAACTGTGCGAGTGGAATACGCAAAAGTGAATTTACGTGCATATAAACAACAACCAACCCGTCTAAAACGTACAGTGACCATCGATGAAACATGGGTCAGTCTTCACCGTCCACCTGAGAAAGACCAAACCAAAGTATGGCTTGCTAAAGGGGAAAAACGACCATCAGCTGTGCCAGAATCAAGATTTGGACTTAAGTTAATGTTGGTGTTAGCAATGGACTACAACGGCATATGCTACTATGAATTACTATATAAACATGAAACCATGAATCATAGTCGCTATATCCAATTTATGAATCATCTGATGGATCAGTGGGGTAAAAATCACAAGGATATAATATGGCTGTTAGATGACAACGCAAGGAGTCACCGTCACTCATCTATAGAAGTCTGGAGGGATCAACATAATATTGAGCGTTGGATTCAGCCACCATATTCTCCTGACTTAAGTCCTTGCGATTATGGTTGCTTTCATCAGTTAAAAAGAAGAATTGGTGGAGTGGCTTACCCTGACGCCAATGCCTTGCAAAAAGCTTTGGATAAAGAAATAGCTGATGGCAAACAACATGGAAGATACCAGGCAGTAAGAAAGTTACCTGAGCGGTGGCAATTGGTTATAAATTCGCAGGGTGACTACCTCTAATCTATCTTAAAATATAAGGTCGAACACGTGAAAACTATATAATTTATTGGAATTTTTGTGTGGGCGAGTTTGATCCGAACGACCTAATATAATTGCATATCTAATGAGCTATCTAAAACAGCTTTAAGTAAACCTCTACCTCGATTAGTTTAGACGATATGACTTAGCGGACAAAATAATGTCGACCTAAGTTGCAACACTTATTTTTTTTTACATTATTTCTAGATCGATGAATGAGATGTGACTATAATTGTATTATTGCATATCTAAGGAGCTATCTAAAACAGCTTATATTATAAGTAAGGAGACTTTGGGCTCGCCTGATTGTTTGTAGGTATGTTCTTTCGCAAGGGGCAGTATAGGTTCTATAGACAATGATTTAATCTAAAGATGAACTTGAATACAAGACGTAAACGTATTTTGTATACTTTAATAAACTTCTTAAACAAATAAATAGCAAAAGGGAAGCATAAATAAATCACGGAATAATTTAGGGATCTGGTACCTACTAGAGTTATATGGAGGGTTTGAGTGAAGCGAAAACATCAACATGGATATCTGAGAGGACATTAATATATAGTTAATTGGTTAAAATGTTAATTAATTTATCGTAACTTATTTTTGGCGAGAATTATGTAGGGTAGATTGTTAAATGAGGGTATACGTCAGATTAATATTCCTAGTATGGATATGCTTAGACAATTTCTTTTTATATTTCTCATTCACTATAATTAACTTATATCAAATTAGAAAATTAAATAATCGGACTAGTACAACTAATAGGTACACGTTAATTGTCCTAGATATATTTAGTTATCTAAGCAAATTATAAGTGAACAATATATTTAAAACAATAAAGAAATATAAAATAGATAAATTACGTACAATCTATTACCATTATCTTACTACTATCAACTATTTATTCGTTTATTTGTCAAGATGGTATAAATTAAGCAGATTGATTCTGAACAAGGTACATGAACATTTAACACATGAAAAGATACTGGACATTGGCACAGTTTTAGGTAGTTTAGATGGTGGGAATATAAAAGAGCAAAACTAGCTACGTTAATTAACCCGTCAGGTGTCCGGCGCTCGACAGTTGTGCGTAGAAAATTTTGACCGGTAATGTCCTGCGCACGACATTAATTTGTGCGTAGGACAGCGCTGTGATTGGAGAATTTAAATTTCATGAACGAAGGCCCTGCCAGTGTACAAAATAAAATCCTATTGATTTTTCACTTAGTGAGTGAGTGAGTGAGTGTGTGAGTGAGTGATTTATTGATGGTGTTTTTTTTTTCAGACCATATCGGCCGCTATTAAATGCATTTAGTGTAATGCAGACCCCTGGGATTTCAATGCGTTTTAAAGACACTGTGCCGCTGATTAAAACTCCCGGGGGGTCCATAAAGAAGAGGTTTAAGCTGGAGCAGAGCATTCAGTAAGTTTTTTGATTGGATCGTCGTTGTTTCCGTGTCATTTACTATTATAATTATTATTCTATGTATGTTATCTTTATTGTATTTATTTTGTAGTGTCTGCGTGTTAGAGCGAGCCGCAGCGCTCGGCATCGACGAAGAGGATGGCGAAGCAATTTTGGAAGATCACAACGATTATATTAAGGATTGGATTAGTGAGTTGCCGCCGCCGGTTTATTTCCCGGAGCTCATACCGCTTTTACGCAGCAATCTTGTGTAAGTTTCAAGTTGTAGTGAGGTAGTTAGTACCACTAGTGTGCAAATGGCTGAGCCATCACTACCTGGGCCTAGTGGTGACCATAGCTCATCACAACTTGTTGCACAACACATAGTTGATGCTGTCCCGTCTACATCGGGGCTGACGGCAATATCGAAAAGGCATGCTGCAGGATCGAATGCCCGGGGCAGTGAATTTGATTCAGATTTTGACGATGAGTTCAATCTGGATCAAATTGCTGCGACTGGTGTTATGAACAGGAATATCCCGGAAGACGAAGAGCTGGATGAACCTGTTCGTAATATTGTAAATTCAGTAGAGAGAGCAATGGATGAGGCTATCGAACAATTGACTAACGTATCTATTGATTTCGATTGGCAAGAAGTTTATGATACATTCCAGGGTGTTCACGAGATTTTCTCGGGTCCTACTCCGGAAGCTATCAAAGACTACGATAATCCCTATGATGCCTTTATAGATGTCTGGGATCATAGACATCATGGAGCTTATAACCAGGGAGACCAATTAATATGCTCATTAAGTGATCAAAGCAAAGACAGCAGCAGGAACACTGAAACCTTCATCTCGGATGCATCGTTGGGTTGACACCGATGTAAACGAGATGTACTTGTTTTTTACCATACTTATATTAATGGGATTGGATCCACGAACATCTTTGCCTGATTACTGGAAGTCGAACAGCTACCTATACTGCCCCTTGCGAAAGAACATACCTACAAACAATCAGGCGAGCCCAAAGCCTCCTTACTTATAATATGTATAGTTATATATATATGAATGGAATGTGACTATATGTGTAATAATGATCCCAAGTCAGCAGCTATATATATATACATACATATATACATACATATATATATATTTTCTACGCACAACTGTCGAGCGCCGGACACCTGACGGGTTAATTAACGTAGCTAGTTTTGCTCTTTTATATTCCCACCATCTAAACTACCTAAAACTGTGCCAATGTCCAGTATCTTTTCATGTGTTAAATGTTCATGTACCTTGTTCAGAATCAATCTGCTTAATTTATACCATCTTGACAAATAAACGAATAAATAGTTGATAGTAGTAAGATAATGGTAATAGATTGTACGTAATTTATCTATTTTATATTTCTTTATTGTTTTAAATATATTGTTCACTTATAATTTGCTTAGATAACTAAATATATCTAGGACAATTAACGTGTACCTATTAGTTGTACTAGTCCGATTATTTAATTTTCTAATTTGATATAAGTTAATTATAGTGAATGAGAAATATAAAAAGAAATTGTCTAAGCATATCCATACTAGGAATATTAATCTGACGTATACCCTCATTTAACAATCTACCCTACATAATTCTCGCCAAAAATAAGTTACGATAAATTAATTAACATTTTAACCAATTAACTATATATTAATGTCCTCTCAGATATCCATGTTGATGTTTTCGCTTCACTCAAACCCTCCATATAACTCTAGTAGGTACCAGATCCCTAAATTATTCCGTGATTTATTTATGCTTCCCTTTTGCTATTTATTTGTTTAAGAAGTTTATTAAAGTATACAAAATACGTTTACGTCTTGTATTCAAGTTCATCTTTAGATTAAATCATTGTCTATAGAACCTATACTGCCCCTTGCGAAAGAACATACCTACAAACAATCAGGCGAGCCCAAAGTCTCCTTACTTATAATATAAGCTGTTTTAGATAGCTCCTTAGATATGCAATAATACAATTATAGTCACATCTCATTCATCGATCTAGAAATAATGTAAAAAAAAATAAGTGTTGCAACTTAGGTCGACATTATTTTGTCCGCTAAGTCATATCGTCTAAACTAATCGAGGTAGAGGTTTACTTAAAGCTGTTTTAGATAGCTCATTAGATATGCAATTATATTAGGTCGTTCGGATCAAACTCGCCCACACAAAAATTCCAATAAATTATATAGTTTTCACGTGTTCGACCTTATATTTTAAGATAGATTAGAGGTAGTCACCCTGCGAATTTATAACCAATTGCCACCGCTCAGGTAACTTTCTTACTGCCTGGTATCTTCCATGTTGTTTGCCATCAGCTATTTCTTTATCCAAAGCTTTTTGCAAGGCATTGGCGTCAGGGTAAGCCACTCCACCAATTCTTCTTTTTAACTGATGAAAGCAACCATAATCGCAAGGACTTAAGTCAGGAGAATATGGTGGCTGAATCCAACGCTCAATATTATGTTGATCCCTCCAGACTTCTATAGATGAGTGACGGTGACTCCTTGCGTTGTCATCTAACAGCCATATTATATCCTTGTGATTTTTACCCCACTGATCCATCAGATGATTCATAAATTGGATATAGCGACTATGATTCATGGTTTCATGTTTATATAGTAATTCATAGTAGCATATGCCGTTGTAGTCCATTGCTAACACCAACATTAACTTAAGTCCAAATCTTGATTCTGGCACAGCTGATGGTCGTTTTTCCCCTTTAGCAAGCCATACTTTGGTTTGGTCTTTCTCAGGTGGACGGTGAAGACTGACCCATGTTTCATCGATGGTCACTGTACGTTTTAGACGGGTTGGTTGTTGTTTATATGCACGTAAATTCACTTTTGCGTATTCCACTCGCACAGTTTTTTGATCTTCGGTTAATTCATGGGGCACCCACTTAGCATTATTTTGTGACATGTTTAGTTTTTTTTTTTATTAATTCATAACAGGTGGTCTTAGGTATACCAGTCTTAACCGAAAGTGAGATTAACGACCAAGATCTAGATTCATGAAACGCTTCTAGAATTATCTGTAAACTAGTGTCCGACCGAAATTTCGGTTTCGGTTTCGGTTTCGGCCAGTTTCGGCCAAAAGCTCAAGTTTCGGCCCGAGTTTCGGTTTCGGCCAAAACGGCCGAACCCTTCGGCCGCGCCGAAACTTACAACATCGTACCTTCGGGTCGCGCTCGGCTAACGTCGGGCGCGCTCGGCACGGCTGGCAATATGGCGTCGCTCGCCTGACTCCGCCGGCAACTACCTAAATCAGTGCGCTTTGCTCGTGTAGACGTGTCAATACGTGTTGTGTTTGTTCCGCGAATAATTACTAGAGATAGATTTGTTACTAAGAAATAGATTTGTTACTATATTATACTTGTTGATTTGTTATCATAACCTATGTTATGCACCTTACATAATAAAAGAAAAGGTTCGCTAAAATGATTACCAAAGGTGATCAATTTGATTATTTTGATTATCTAATTATATTTGAATTAGCCATTCGAGGCTAACTGATTGTGATATTTGTGAGTATAATTAAAATTTAAGTAACTGAAAATAAAAAAACATAATATATTAGCATCATATTTTAATAATAAATTTGTTTTAATTTATACCACCATTAATAAATCGCTAACTTTGTGTTACAAATAATGTATTTTTTTCACTTTATAGGGTAGTTAAATTTTCAAACAGAACCTCTGTGACTGTGCTGAAATTTAATTGTGATAAATCTTTGAAAGTAGAAACCTGTAATTATAGGTCGGCGAGATATTCATTTTAGAAAAAAACGGGCTTACTAACATTTTTTCGACTTTTTAAGGACTTTTTTTTTTATAAAAGGTTCGGTTTCGGTTTCGGCCGAAACTACAATGAAACCGAACCTTCGGTTTCGGTTTCGGTTTCGGCAAAATAACATGTTTCGGTCGGTCACTACTGTAAACGTTTGTCAGTTTTGGGTTCAGCTTTATGATCGCCTCCACGGTGCTCCCCGACACCGAAGTCTCCATTATGAAAGCGTCGGTACCACTCCTTAACAGTCGTTCGAGAGAGTGCATTAGAAGTCATCACATTGACTAATCTTCGGTTGGCTTCGGCCGCTGAATGTCCCTCAAGGTACATAAACTTTATTATTTGACGTTGTGAAAATACGTCTATAGAGTTACGACCTTCAAAATTAATATTTGTAGCCATAGAGTAGTGATCGCAGTGAAGGATGAACTACAACTGAGTACTCTCTTTAGTGACAAAATAACATGACGTAATAACGCTTAAAATATTGCGCAATTTTTTTTTTAACGTGGGCGGGTTTGATCCGAACGACCTAATACAATTATAGTCACATCTCATTCATCGATCTAGAAATAATAAAACAAAAAATAAGTGTTGAAACTTAGGTCGATATTATTTTGGCCGCTAAGTCATATCGTCTAAACCAATCGAGGTAGACGTTTACTAAAAGCTGTTTTCGATAGTTCCTTAGATATGCAATAACACGCTTATAGTCACATCTCATTAGTCGATCTAGAAATAATGTAAAAAAATAAGTGTTGAAACTTAGGTCGATATTATTTTGGTCGCTAAGTCATATCGTCTAAACCAATCGAGGTAGAGCTTTACAAAAAGCTGTTTCATATAGCTCCTTAGATATGCAATAATAAAATTATAGTCACATCTTATTCAACGATCTAGAAATAATGAAAAAGAAAAAAGTATTGAAACATAGGTCGATATTATTTTGGCCGCTAAGTCATATCTTCTAAACTAATCGAGGTAGAGGTTTACTAAAATTTGTTTTAGACAGTTCCTTAAATATGCAATAATATACATTGTCACATCCTATTCATCGATCTAGAAATAATGAAAAAAAAAAGTATTGAAAATTAGGTCGATATTATTTTGGCCGCTAAGTCATATCGTCTAAACCAATCGAATTAGAGGTTTACTAAAAGCAGTTTTGGATAGCTCATTAGATATGTAATAAAACATTTATAGTAACGTCCCATTCATCGATTTAGAAATAATGAAAAAAAAAGTATTGAAAGTTTGGCAGATATTATTTTGGCCGCTAAGTCATATCGTCTAAAACAATCGAGGCAGAAGTTTACAAAAAGCTGTTTTAGATAGCTCCTTGGATATGCAATAATACACATATAGTCACATCCTACCTAACTAATGTACCTACTAGAGTTATATGGAGGGTTTGAGTGAAGCGAAAACATCAACATGGATATCTAAGAGGACATTAATATATAGTTAATTGGTTACAATGTTAATTCATTTATCGTAACTTCTTTTTGGCGAGAATTATGTAGGGTAGATTGTTAAATAAGGGTATACGTCAGATTACTGTGGTTCAGCCAGAGGTGGCCCTTGAACCTTCAGAGCAAAGTGCCTTAAAAGTAGTCATAAGTGAGTCCCCTAGACAAATTAGAAATGAGAAAACTGTTATTTACTCTGACCAGATTGGGTCTGGAATAGGTTCCAAGTTAAATAATAAATTAATACAAAATGTTACAAATTATTGTTTTCATAATACAAGTCTTATGCATTTGTGTGACTCACTCCTAAAGGGAAACTTTGACAGCACTACTACTTTAGTCATTTTAGTTGGAAATAGTTTCAGTGTAGATAGGTCTAGTGTAGATAAATTAATGTCAACTTTAAGAATTATTGAAGAGTCCGGTATAGGTAAAATTATACTTTGTGCACTCCCATACTCACAAAGCATGCCATATGATTATAACAATAAAATAGCACGCTTTAATTCTTTAATGTATAATGCCATAGCTTGTAATAATAAATATCATTTCCTTGATTGGAATAAATGTATTAAACGCCTCACATTAACATTAGATAAACTTCATTTGCCTAAAAAAGATATTTTGACTTTGGTAGATCTTTTGGCTTATAATATAGAACCAAATAATTATCATGATAAGTAGGCCCCAACACGCCAATAGTGGCAATAATGCCTTACCTCTTTTAAACTAAATTATAAGACAGCGGAAACACCTCTGAGTATAACTATAGTTCACCAAAATATTCAGGAATTTTCCAGCAAAGAATTAGAAGTAGGGTTATTTTTAGATAATGAAAATGTACAAATTATGTGCATTACTGAACATTGGCTTAGACAAGACCAGTTTTGATTTTTGATTTTGTTAATTTTAAATTAGTTAGTTTTTATGCCAGAAAATCCGCTATTCATGGTGGCTCCTTTATCATTGTTAAAAGTACTCTTAAATCTAAAGATAGGAAGGACATTGTAAAGCTGTCAATAGAAAGGATTGTAGAAATCTCCTGCGCAGAATTAGAAAACTATATAATAATATGTATTTACAGACCACCATTGGCTGATTTCTGCACATTTGAATCTACTATGGAAAATGTGTTGAAATTAGCATGTAATAGTCAAAAGCCTGTTATAGTATGTGGAGATTTTAATGTTAACTTACTGGAATCGTCAAATAATACTATTAAGTTACTTAGTTTATTTCAATCTTTTAACTTAGTTAATTTGTTTTTTGAACCCACACGGGTAGGTGTTAGTAGTGCAACTTGCTTAGATAATATTTTTTGTAATTGCGAATGTTTGGATAAGCAAATATTTAATTGCTTTCATTCCGACCACAGTGGTCAAAAGGCTTCATTCCTTAATTATTTTAATCAAATTCCACAGACTATAAAATACAGACCCATAACTAGTAATCGTTTGGAATTATTCAAAAATAAAGTTCAGAGGGATCTCTGTGCGTTACCGTTCTCACAGAATGATTCTAATAGTATTTATAAAGAACTGTTTGGGGTAATTCTTCATCAATTTAATACCAATTTCAAAATGAAAACTATTTCTTGGTCGAAAACCAAGTTTAGTGAATGGGCTACTTTAGGCATTCATAGGAGTAGGAATAGACTTTATGAGCTGTATAGAGAGAGGGAGGAGAACAAGAACGCTGATTTCCTAGATTACGTTAAGAAATATTCGAGGCCTTCAAGCAAGTTTGCTTAACTGCTAAGGCAAATTTCCTTAGTTTAAAACTCAAAGCTTCTGACGATAAGGTAAAAACTGTATGGAATATCATAAATCGGGAAACGGGTAAATCTAAAACTCGTGATAATCAAATCATACTAAACACGGGAGACAAACAAATCACGTCAAATACAGACGTAGCCTTAGCTTTCGAAGATTTTTTTTCTAACATAGCAATTAATACAACTAAATGTCTTCAATCATCCGCGATTGACGCTCAATCTTTACTTTGTAATAATGTCAGTAAATGTAATATAAACTTTGAATTTAGTCAAGTAGATTCTGTTGCTATTGTAAAGGCATTTAAATCTCTCAGTTTAAAAAAAACCGAGGATTTATGGGGAACGTCAGTTAAAGTTATCCATCATATCATAGAGGTAATTGCACCCCACTTATCATTAATTTACAATAATTGCATATCTGAGGGGGTCTTTCCAAATCTAATGAAATATAGTAAAGTCTAAGTAAAGTCTTTGAGAAGTTAATGTTGAATGATATGTTAGGTCACTTCAATAGAAATAAACTGCTTAACAGTAATCAGTTCGGCTTCACCAAGGGACGATCCACTACTGATGCAGCATCTGTTCTTATATATATAATATCTGGGAGACATCTTGTGATGCAGTAGGAATATTTTGTGACCTTTCGAAAGCTTTTGATTGCGTTGATCACGCGACCCTTATTTTAAAATTGGAACATTAAGGTCTAATGCTCTAAGTCTTATGTCTTCTTACCTCAGTGATAGAACACAAATGGTTGTTGTAAACAATACGCAGTCTGCTGGCGCTGCAGTTAAATTAAGTGTGCCCCAGGGCTCTATATTAGGTCCTTTCTTATTTTTGGTTAATATAAATGACTTACCACCCATAGTAGATACACTTTGTGATATTGTACTATTTGCTGATGATACATCACTCATTTTCAAGGTAGACCGAAAATCCGTCGACTACAGTAGGATAAACGCCGCGCTTGTTAAAGTACTTAATTGGTTTACGAGTAACAACTTACTACTCAATGCTAAGAAAACTAAATGTGTTAGGTTCGTTTTGCCTAATGTTAAACCGGTAAATTCTAGTATTTTTCTTAATGGCGAGTGTTTAGAAATGGTAGATAAGGCACTTTTCTTAGGCATAACTATAGATAATAATTTGCAATGGAGTCCCCATATAGCAGTTCTAGCAGGCAAATTAAGTAAGGCCGCTTAAGCCGTTAGGAAAATTAGACAACTTACCAATGTTGAGACAGCTCGCTTAGTTTATCATAGTTATTTTCATAGTGTTATGTCATACGGTATTCTGGTTTGGGGAAAAGCAGCTGACATACAAATTAATTTGTGTTACAAAAAAGGGCCATTCGCTCTATATATAACTTAAATTCCCGTGATTCATTAAGAGAACTTTTTAAACAAATTAATATTTTAACAGTAGCATCCCAATATATTTATGAAAATATTATGTATGTTATTAAGAACCTAGACTCTTTTGTTAAAAATTCTGATATACATAATATAAATACTAGGAATAAAAATAAAATTGCCGTAAAAAAGTTTCGTGTCCGTAAAGTATATAAATCATTTGTAGGTCAATGCATTCATTTTATAATAAATTACCCGACGTAGTTTTAGAGTTACCCCTTCCAGCACTTAAAAATTACTTGAAAAAGTCGTTGATATCAAAGGCGTACTATAGGGTCGAGGACTATCTAACGGACAAAAATGCTTGGCCTAAACCAGAAAATTAACTAATTTTTAATGTTCAATAGCTTACCTACTACTCGTACATACCTCATAAAAATCATGTAAACGCTGTATCTTGTCTAGGGGACACGGTTTATGTAGGAAGACACTGTTTTGTGTGATATATATTTATACATTTTCTCGTAGTCATTCTGACATGTTTTCCTGCAAAACTACGCAGATATTTAATATTATTTTTACATTTTTATATAATGCTAGAATAAGTAGTGACATTGTTATATTTTTATTTAAAAAATGACTAACTGTGGAGTTTCTTGCAGCGCTTTTTCTCAGCAGTGGTCTCCTCTTGGGAAGCGCTGGTAGATTTTGACGTGTAAAAGTGCCCGTGCGGCCTACTTACTGAATAAATATTTTTTATCTTTTTTTTTTATTAATATTCCTAGTATGGATATGCTTCGACAATTTCTTTTTATATTTCTCATTCACTATAATTAACTTATATCAAATTAGAAAATTAAATAATCGGACTAGTACAATGGTGTAACAACTAATAGGTACACGTTAATTATCCTAGATATATTTAGTTATCTAAGCAAATTATAAGTGAACAATATATTTAAAACAATAAAGAAATATAAAAATAGATAAATTACGTACAATCTATTACCATTATCTTACTACTATCAATTATTTGTTCGTTTATTTGTCAAGATGGTATAGATTAAGCAGATTGATTCTGAACAAGGTACATGAACATTTAACACATGAAAAGATACTGGACATTGGCACAGGTTTAGGTAGTTTAGATGGTGGTAATACAGTGATCAGGTAATCGGGTGAGAAGTGTATAAAAGAGCAAAACTAGCTACGTTAATTAACCCGTCAGGTGTCCGGCGCACGACAGTTGTGCGTAGAAAATTTTGACCGGTAATGTCCTGCGCACGACATTAATTTGTGCGTAGGACAGCGCTGTGATTGCAGAATTTAAATTTCATGAACGAAGGCCCTGCCAGTGTACAAAATAAAATCCTATTGATTTTTCACTTAATTGGCAACATATTGGAGTTTTTTTCCCATAAATCAAGCATCTGAATCAGCGAAAAAATAATAAAAACTAAATTATCGCCCTATAGGATATAATGCTCGTCCGCCATTACGATTATTGACGCCTTATTGTTCGGTGTAAGCAGAACTAAAATGGATATTAACCGAAAAAGGTAAGTTGTTGTGACTTGTTTTATATATCAAATTACTCAGAAAAAAGCTAGGCATAGTTATCTGCTAATTGTTTTAGGCATTTCGAAAAATATCGTGATAAAAAAAGCCTCCAACTTTTCATTACATCATTTTTCGCAAGCGTGCAGTTAAGTCATTCGTTGAATTTACAGGTTTATTTCATCTAATATGATGTAAAGTTTACATAACTTTATACATTATTTATATAGGAAGCCAATACATGTAACAGTTTTGTATATTTTTGTGTAAATGTTATGAAATCCAACTCCAAAGTGATACTCCGTGAAACATCATAAATCGCGCGCCGTGGCGCGTGCACGTAGGCAAAAATACGGAATGTCGTTACTTGGTGGCGACTGAGAACTATGCAGACGTGCTTGCGTACTATACTACGATAAGAAAGCTATCCCTGAATCACCCTGTAACTGACACAAAGAAAATAGTACCTGGCTGCCGCTTTAAATTTTAAACAGTACTATCTCGAATGCATTGCCATTGCAATTTGAACCTTCTTCTTTAAGCGGTAAAGTTGCTATTCATATGAAATCTGTTGTTATTTGTGCGTTTCATTTTGCACTGCTAATTAGCGGTCGGGCTTCACAATAGATAACAAAGCCATTCATTGGAAGATAAGCTCTCAAGTGGATTCCGACATTTTAAATAAATTCTACTATATACTAAGATAAGAAAGCTATCCCTGAATCACCCTGTAACTGACACAAACAAAATAGTACCTGGCTGCCGCTTTAAATTTTAAACAGTACTATCTCGAATGCATTGCCATTGCAATTTGAACCTTCTTCTTTAAGCGGTAAAGTTGCTATTCATATGAAATCTGTTGTTATTTGTGCGTTTCATTTTGCACTGCTAATTAGCGGTCGGGCTTCACAATAGATAACAAAGCCATTCATTGGAAGATAAGCTCTTAAGTGGATTCCGACATTTTAAATAAATTCTACTATATACTAATATTTGTTTTCATATATTTTCTGATACTAACGATCGAAACTCCTAATCACTCTAATTCATAACGAAGGTCTCCATAAGGTACGACGACGAGCGAAGCAAGGAGGAGTGTTAGGTAGAATTGCGACCCTACAGCGCGCGAGCCGAGCGAGTGAAGCGAGCGTCCCGCGGCAGCGGCCGGCGAAGCGCCAGAAATGAACATATTTTTAACTAATACTTACATATAGTAGACGATGAGCGAAGAATCACCCTTCTATTTCTAAGTCCCTGCTACGTTGGTAGTAATAAAAATGTATGAACAAAAAAAGTATAAGGAAAAAAAATATGAAGAGTGATTATTATGAATTCAAATGTTTATTAATAAAAAAAATATGATAACTGTCTGTTATGAGTTCCGTTGGTAGTAATAATAAGTTATGAACAAAAAAAGTATGAGGAAAAAAATTATGAAGAGTGATTATTAGGAATACAAATCGGTAGTAAAACCAAAAATCGGAATAAGAATTTTTTATGAGCCAATATGGACCCGTGTGAGTGTGTGAGTGAGTGTGTGAGTGAGTGTGTGAGTATGTGAGTGTGTGAGTGAGTGAGTGAGTGAGTGAGTGAGTGATTAAGTGAGCGAGTGAGTGAGTGTATGAGTGAGTGTGTGAGTGAGTTTTTTATTGATGGTTTTTTTTTTGCAGACTATCTCGGCCGCTATTAAATGCATTTAGTGTAATGCAGACCCCTGGGAGTTCAATGCGTTTTAAAGACACTGTGCCGCTGATTAAAACTCCCGGGGGGTCCATAAAGAAGAGGTTTGAGCTGGAGCAGAGCATTCAGTAAGTTTTTTGATTGGATCGTCGCTGTTTCCGTGTCATTTACTATTATAATTATTATTCTATGTATGTTATCCTTATTGTATTTATTTTGTAGTGTCAGCGCGTTAGAGCGAGCCGCAGCGCTCGGCATCGACGAAGAGGAGGGCGAAGCAATTTTGGAAGATCACTACGATTATATTAAGGAATGGATTAGTGAGTTGCTGCCGCCGGTTTATTCCCCGGAGCTCATACCGCTTTTACGCAGCAATCTTGTGTTAGTTTCAAGTTGTAGTGAGGTCAAAGTCAAAGTCAAAGTCAAATATTTATTCAGTAAATTGGCCACATACGGGCTCTTTTACACGTCAGTAATATAGAGTGAATCTACCAGCGCTTCGGACAAGACCATCATTGCGGAGAAGAAGCGCCGCAAGAAACTCCAGCTGAAGGTCATTTTTTCAAATATAAAATACAATAATACTTAAAAGTAAGTTACATTACAAGGTAATAAAGTAACAAATATTAATTATTAGAACTAGCCCAAATGAAAACATTACAAATGTAAGGTCAAATACGTTACACTAAATGTAATGACTAGGAGAACAACACGACGAGGTCTCTTCGTCAAAAGCCATAACTGGAATAATTAACTGAAAAAGTCCTTGCAGACGTGAACAGACCGGACCCCACAAACAGCACCCGTTCACGAGTATGACGCGTATCTCAGCCATCGCCTCCCTCAACCATATGTTCGGGAAGGTGGCGACCCGATCAACGACGCCGCCGTAAGCAAAGACCTTTGAGCGAGCATGACGTGCTCAAGCTGCCGGACAACATAAAAGTAATATTGTGTGAAATATCTGTCCGGCGAGAAACATCACAGTGTGCTCTCATTTAAAAGCGTCTTGTATACACAAGAACTAATAGAGTACAAAAGTACATACATACAATTTCGTGTTTGAATACAGTTTGCTTAAAGGCATTTTACGTTTCAAGATAGTAACGTCAGAAGTAGTTAGTACCACTAGTGTGCAAATGGCTGAGCCATCACTACCTGGGCCTAGTGGTGACCATAGCTCATCACAACTTGTTGCACAACACATAGTTGATGCTGTCCCGTCTACATCGGGGCTGACGGCAATATCGAAAAGGCATGCTGCAGGATCGAATGCCGGGGGCAGTGAATTTGATTCAGATTTTGACGATGAGTTCAATCTGGATCAAATTGCTGCGACTGGTGTTATGAACAGGAATATCCCGGAAGACGAAGAGCTGGATGAACCTGTTCGTAATATTGTAAATTCAGTAGAGAGAGCAATGGATGAGGCTATCGAACAATTGACTAACGTATCTATTGATTTCGATTGGCAAGAAGTTTATGATACATTCCAGGGTGTTCACGAGATTTTCTCGGGTCCTACTCCGGAAGCTATCAAAGACTACGATAATCCCTATGATGCCTTTATAGATATCTGAGATCATAGACATCATGGAGCTTATAACCAGGGAGACCAATAAATATGCTGATCAAGTGATCGAAGCAAAGACAGCAGCAGGAACACTGAAACCTTCATCTCGGATGCATCGTTGGGTTTACACCGATGTAAACGAGATGTACTTGTTTTTTATCATACTTATATTAATGGGATTGGATCCACGAACATCTTTGCCTGATTACTGGAAGTCGAACAGCTACCTAGACATGCCCAAGTTTAGGCAATTGATGACATTCAACCGCTTCGTTTTGCTAACAAAGTTCCTTCACTTTACTGACAACTCTGATGTGAGTCAGAATGTGTCGTATAGCGAAGGGGCAGTGCTTTCAGCAAAGTTGCGGAAACTCGCGCCAGTCCTCAGTCATTTAGGGACAAAATTTCAAAAATTATATAATCTTGACCAGGACATTGCAATAGACGAGTCGTTCACCTTATTCAAGGGCCACCTGGCCTGGGTTCAAGCAATAAGGTCGAAGGCTGCGCGTTTCGGCATAAAATCATTTGAGCTTTGCGAATCGAGGACTGGCTATTTGTATAAGTTCGAAATTTACACGGGGAAAAATTCTGATAGCCGCGATACCGTGGCTCCTAGTACGCTCTTGGCTGGCAAGAGTACCGAAGTGGTACTGAATTTATTAAAAAGTCTCGAACGTCGAGGTCACTGCGTCACGATGGGTAATTTTTATAATTCCCCAGCGTTGACACGGTATATTAAGAGTTTGGGGTTTGATTGTTTAGGGACGTTGCGTGCAAACCGCAAGAATGTACCAAAGGATATCGCAAAGGCTCCAAAGAACGTGCCGAAGGGGACTATCATTGCTCGTCATTCTGGTGACGTTTCATGCATCGCATGGAAAGATACTAAAATGGTGGTAATGATATCTACTTTCCACAACGCGGAGACCTATGTAGGAAGAAAGGCAGGACGTGAACTCTTAAAGCCCGTCGCAGTAAGGGATTATAACAATACAATGGGAGTTGTTGATCTTAAAGACCAAAAACTCTCAATGTATTTGTTGGAAAGAAAAAGATGCGTGAAATGGTATATGAAAATATTCAAAAGGTTGCTGAACGTCAGTGTGCACAACGCTCTCGTTTTGCTGTTGAGCTCTTTGAAGCGTCGTAATATGCCTGAGATCTTGCACCGTGATTTTCGTTACCAGCTGGCTAATTCTCTCGTGACAGCCTACGTGCCCCCATTTTCACGAGAGATTTCAGCTCCTGTTGCTGAAATCATGCGGCTTAGACGAGATATAGTACACGTTCCCAAATACTTTTCATCTACGGAGCGAAAACGTTGTCATATCTGCAGTCGGAGAGACATAAGAAAAATGACACATTTGAAATGCGTTACCTGCGATGAATTCATGTGTCCCGAACAGTGTTGGAGTGATTGGCACTCTCTTCAGCAAATGCCTGGTAGATCAATTCAAGAACGCAAATCGCGTAGAAAATGATCACTTTTCCTTTGTCTCTTGTCTTCCCTGTCTTATTGTCTTTCAATGTGCCTGAGTTGTTTTTGCAAATGTGTTCAACGTTCTTAAGTATTCATTTTTTTAATAAACAGTTCAATTGTCAGTGATGCCGTTTGGTAAATACCAGGTATTTACTAACAGTATCAGAAAATATTAGGCAGAATTCACGGGGAGGGTGGGTTGTAGGTGGGCGGGGGTAGGGCCTTTTTTTTTTGTTCTTAACGTGAGGTTATACTGTAATGTAATAAAGGCATTCCAATATAAACTCATAGGGAAAACTAGTTTCATGTAAAGTTGTCCGACCATTCGTATTGATATACAAAAGTGCCTTTGCGCCTGTTGCTCTTCATACATTGCTCTCATTACCCCGACAACCGAATTTACAATAAAACATAGGTCCACTCAATTTTTTGGGCAATCTCACTTTCTATTCTTTAACATAAGGTAGCTGGAATCTTATAAATTACTGAGTAATGCAGTCTAAATATTATTTTTTATTTAGATTGCAATATTCTGTAATATGTAAGATTCTAGGATCAGAAGATTACCAGAAGTGTGAACAAGTACGCTTTGTTAACATTCAACTTAAAGTGTTTGTGTGTTATCCATTCATACATAATATGTAATTAATTTACAAAAGGATGTTTGTATTTTTTCAGAATCCACACCGAAGCGCGCCACTTCACCGCCAAAGCTTCAGCTTTTTTTTATGTTTTTTTTTATTATACTTTTTTTATAAATCCAAAATTTGTATTTGTTTTATTATTTTATATCAAATGCATCCCTAATAGCAATTATCACAGGTTTGATTCCTGCTGAAATTTATGTGTATTCTATTACTCGCCTGTGGGCTGGTTATGTGCAAAATCAACGCGTCAGGGCCCTTGCTTAGCCAAGATACATTTCGCAAAGTAGCGTTTCTATTCGTTTCGTTTTTAAACCAATCGTGTCACTGGTAGATCACGTCATACGAAGAGTCACGTGATCTACCAGTGACGCGATTGGTTTAAAAACGAAACGAACAGAAACGCTAGTTAGCGTAATGCATCTTGGCTAAGGGCCCAGAATAGCTTTCGTTTTACACTTGCTTCACCTTTTGAACGTCAAGCTGCAAAACAAAACGCTGCCTACCGGACGCCACAACAAAAACGTACAAGTCGATCTCGAAAAACGTAGTGATTCCAAAACGAAATATCGATACCATAATTGACTCTATGTAATGTATGTGTATTTGAGTACTATCGGAAAACTTTAACAAATATTTCACTATAATGTACTTTTTTCATATTTTATTAACATTATAAACATACAATAAAGTATGAAAACACCAAAATGATCGCACGACATACATTTTAATTTAGTAACAGATTCACAATACTACTTGCTTTTGTACGAGGTGATGACGTCACGTGTTGACGGTTCTGGCCGACACGGGCGTCACATGCAATGGAAATTGTAATAATACTAGAGTTGAGGAACTGTGTAAGGCATTAAATTTCATATCGATATCTTTGAGTAAGAATCTTAATAATATTAAAGTCCAAATAAAATTGCGTTTTTTAAGTGTAATGATTAATGATTTATGATGAACGACGAGTTTTGCCACACATTTCCGTAAGATAAAAATGTTGCTCGTCTGAACATTTTGAGAATTGCCCGTATCAATAAACGGGAAAAACCGCGGGAGCAATAGCGGCAACAATTAAAACCCTGATTGTGAGCTCAACTGTTAATAATTATTAGTTTAAACCGCGGTTTTACCTGACCGACCTTTGTTAGCGAATTTTGTGGCAGATTTTGTACAAAGAATAGTCTTATTATTAGTACTTAGCTATGCTGCTCCATAAGCCCCGTAAGTGTGAGCGAGAGATAAGGAAGTTTTATGGCCCTAGAAATTATTTCGTAAAGGTACTAGAATTATTTATAATGTAGCATTGGTCGGTCCATTTTCGATTACCAAATGATGTTAAATAAAATTAATTTTCATATTTATATTTTCTTATGCTTAGTTAATAAAATTACATTACAAGTGTGAAATTACATTACAGGTTGGTACAAATCAGCTCCGTAGATGGCTAATATTTTTATTCTATTATGAATCTATTAAGTATTTAGATAAAATTTATAGACTTCCCTCGAAATAATCTATTTCAACTTGTTCCGATACAAATTCTGGAATTTCATCGTCGGCGTTATCAACACCTAGTAAAATTCGCAGCAACTTCTCCGTACGATAAGACTCCTCACACATTTCGTCGACACTGCACAACACTATTCAAGATGATTTCGCGCCTCTGACGTCACAGATTAGCGTCTACAGCCGACGGGGGCGCATAGGACACTGATAAGCACTTGTTTACTTGAGGTGTGCAAAACCTGTTTGTCGATTGTTATTATTAACTAAATGGTGAACTATTATTTTACCATTTCTGCGTGCAAAGTATATGGGATACCATTGTTATATAATATTTACGTAATTTATGATAAATTTGGATTATGTAGTTTAATAATTTATCATGGATAAAATGACTCTGTAATAGTTATTCTTACACTTTTCCAAACATAAAACGCAGCGGGCGGTCACATCACTATGTGTCGGCTGGAGCCATCGTTGGCGTAGTAAGCAGTGACAATTACTGTATTAAATCACAGAGTCACAGAAAGTGGATTTATTCATAATTCTGCTATTATAAACAATGTATTTTAGGTTTAGACTAATATAGACTTGCAAAGCAATCATAAAACTCCATTAATTTTCTTGTAATTTTTTTATTAAACTTGATATTGATGTTAAACTTTGTGTCCGCTGTAGCTGACGTGGCGTCAGTGGCACGACTTTCCGTTGTCGGCCAGAGCCGACTGGGGCGTTATAAAGGTTCATAGTACATCTGTCATTTCAAAACGATGCCAACGCGTTGGTTTCTTACGTAATTAACCCCCTGATCTGTTTTATGGTATTACTACCATGCAGGTTCGATTCCTGCTAAAATATGAATTTTTAGCTACCCCGGGCAGTAAGTAGCATTTACCTCCTGCTACGCGGGCAGTAAATCACAATAAAATTGTGCACTTGCTATGGGTGTTAGCAAAGAAAGCCTCAGATTTACCTCATTTTCGACATGTGCTACCTTCGTTATAAGGCATTATTTGTTTTACCGCCCCAATGGGACAATTCTAGATTCGATCGAAATCCATCTCTATTAGAGAATGTATGAAAAACTATCATGCCGCCTCATTTAGAATCTTGAAAAGAGATGGATCTCGAACAAACCAAGAACTAGGCGCCAAGTGTTAAATTGCAAAAATTTAAATTGCACTTCTCATTGCAAGGACTAAGGATTATTTTGTATCTAGTTTGTGTAGTGTTTCTAATATAAAGATCGCAATAGAAGATAAATAAACACTTTTCTAAACAAATACGATATACACGATATACGGTATACAAGATAATAACAAATGACGTTTGAAGTAGAACACAAAATAATGACAGCTGGCCTAAATTCAGTAATTACAATATAGGTAATCAATAAAGTTTACGTGTCCATACATACATAAACTCACGCCTTCATTCCCCAGAGTGGGGTAGGCACAGCCACAAAATTACCAAAAACTCCAAAAAACCAATGTGTCCAATCAAGATTATAAACTTTTTACTTCAAAGTCAAATCAAACGTAAAATGTAACAAAGAACGAAATTTTACTAATCATACAATAAATCTAATAAGTTTCCATCTCTATTCCATTCCAGATCCACAAACGAAATAAAAATGCTTATTTTTATTTTTATAATATAAAAATTATTTTATCAGCATAATCTTTGTATTTAAATATTTTTTTCATATAAACCTCTTCTTAACTAAATATTTATTTTTGCAAACGTTATAACGTATTTTACTTTACTTTAATTATAGGGCACGGCACATAGTCACATAAAATCTGTATTTTTTATATTCGTTGACGTAATATTTATCGCATTACGATTTTTCTACTGGCGGTACTGGGGAGTAGGCACAAGTGGCGCGGCGGAGCGCGCGCGATCGGAAAAAACCAGTAATGTGACGGTAATGGCCGCCGCCCGCGCCGCTCGTTACGATTCCGTAAACAAATATTTTTTGTGATGTTGTTTATGTGTCTAGTGATAAATAAATTGATGAATTCGACGCGTAAACTTATAATGGTAATAATTATGCAATAGAAAAGTGAAATGTGGCAATATATTTAGTGCAGTGTGTCAAAGAATAAACCGATCGGATGAAAAAAATATCAAAACCTAAACAAATAATTTATTATCATCAGTAAAACGTAAGTCAATAATCTGTATTCCTTTTTACGTGCATTGTCTGTTCTTTTATCTTTCCATCGATATATCAATCTTAAAATATAATTATACCAATCGGAAACAATTCACCTTTTCCTAAACTCAAACAGAAAAACAAAATATCTCGAAAATCAGCTGGACATTTCGTGAACTTGTGTGAATCAAAGGCCGATCGCTTGACGGGTTGATTACGTTGTATTCGGAATTTAATCAGGCTTGTCCATATAATACTTTCGTTGCTAATCTACAGCGACCATTTTAACAAGGAATATCGAGTCGTTATTGCGACGTTGCTGCAGCAAATACCTACATTTTTATTTTATTTTATTTGTACATAGTTTTTTAGTTATTCGCCAAATATTTTTTCAAGTAACTCAATTTGATAAAAATACTAAGCTAAATTCAAGTATGTCGCCTACAACCAAGTTAGAATCAAGTAAGTCGAAGCAATGATACTCGTTTTCTACTTGGTTTAGGTAGTTGCTTGCTTTCATCTCGGTCCAACATGTAAAGTAAACTATAATAGTTCCCTAGTTCCTTGGATTACAAGTGAATTGCTTGTTTTCACCGTGGTCGTCATCCACAAATAACAGGACTACCCTACTAATATTTGCATTTTGTTAATCCATAAATTGTTCATATTCAATAAGAAAATGAATTTATAAATGTTTATTGTTTGCCCGATGACAGGATTCGTCAATTTTTTATTTCATTATTTGACATTAAGTAAACATATTTTTAGTCCGAGCTACTTTTCTCCTTGTAGTACCTTGCCATGTATAGTTACGTATTTTTTTCAAAGCCTGTTTTTAATTTAACCAATGCTACAACTACCCTAGGGATCGTTACGTATTTTTTAACACAGTTGCTCAAAAAGTGGTACTTTTCGTAGCTGTATATCGTGCGGAAAATCAAACCAAAAATCAGAAAGTCAAGAAAAAAGGATAGATGAATTGGAAAAAAGAGCGGTCCAGAGAAATTTAGTATTTTTTGGATTTGAAGATGAGGACGTACCATACCTGCAGATGCAAGCTAAGCTTCTACAAACAATAAACAACAAGTTGAAAATAAATGTAAAAGACAGTGAAGTAGAAGCCGTAAGGAGAATAGGGAAAAAAGGCAGCAAACCTAGACCAATCGCAGTAACCTTCACCACCCTGGGCACAAAAATAAAAATTCTTCAAAACAAGAAGATGTTCTCCGGTACAGATCTCTATGTATAGCAAGAATTCCCGCCAAAAATACTTAAAATAAGAGAAGAACTCAAGCCTCAGCTAAAAAAACATCTCGAGCAAGGACAGAAGGCTTTTATCCGCTATGATAAAATCATAATAACTGAGAAAAATAGAAAACGTGCACCATCCTCTTCTCCCCCTGCCGCAGAAGACAAAAATAGTAACACAGCTAGAGCTTATCCTACCAAGAAACTCAAAGGAAGCAGTACACTTTTAGATTACATGCATCAGAATGAGAAGAGTGCAACCCAAAGCAATGCGAATACGAAAACATCTACAATATGAGATACGGTAGGCCCCTCCATACATAACCAAACATCTATAAACACGAATACATCTCCCAGTCCGGGTGGTCGCCGTGGGAGCATTAGACCGCAACCCTCCATCAGGAAGGACAAAGAAACAAATACACATTTATACATAGGAACTTTCAACATACGCTCTCTTGTCTCTGAAGATAGAAAAAATCAACTCGAGTATGCATTACAAAATATAAAGTGGGACGTATTAGGTTTGTCAGAAATCAAGAAACAAGGAACAAAAATTTTTGAATATGAGGATTACGTATTGATGTTCAAAGGAATAAAACCTGGTACAAACGGTGTTGGTTTTATGATAAAAAACCACTTGAAATCAAACATAGAAGAGTTCATGCCTTTTTCAGATAGAGTCGCAAGACTAGATTTGAAATTCGAGAACGAACGTATATCTTTAATACAAGCTTACTCACCTACAGAAAAAGCATCCGATGAAGAACATCAAAAATTCTACAATGATTTAAATAATGCGTTACAGAAATCAAGTAAGAATGTCCTTATACTGGGAGATTTTAACGCTAAAGTAGGACAAGTGACTCTAGATGATGACAAAGCCGTTGGTAAATGGGGATTTGGAAATAGAAATGAACGTGGTGAAATCCTGATACAATACTGCCTAGAAAATTAGCTATACATAGTCAATACATTTTTCAATAAAAAGACAAAGAAAAGATGGACATGGATATCGCCAGACGGCCAAACTCACAACGAGATCGATTATATCTTGACTAACAATATTGGAAAAATAAGAAACATACAGGCTATTGACACAGTATTCAGCACAGACCACAGGCTTTTAAGAATAGAGTACAATCTGAAACAAAATTGGAAAAAAGATAGAAAATCATTCGGTCTCAAGAAATCCCAGCTAAACCCTATAGAGAAAGAAAGCATAAAAAACTGTTTTTCGGAAATACATCAAAAACACAATACTGAAACTAAAAGTACTCAACAAAAATACTCAGAGCTAACAAAGAACATAAAAGAAAGTTTAAAACATCTACCAAAACTCAAGGAAAAAACGGAAAACGAAATCATTTTCAATGAACACTTGGAAGAATTGATGCTGGAAAGAACGCTCTTAAAGTCAAAGAAAAATAGATCTCAAAAAGATAGAAAGAGACTGACGAAGTTATATCATAAAATAAAAAAGACTATTAAAAAGAACAAGAGTCGACTTAAATATGATATAATTGAAGAAGAACTTAAACTTAGAGGTTCTGTAAAGAAATCTGAAAAACGCTTAACCAAACATAAAGAGTGGATAATCTCCTTGAGAGGAGGCAACGGTGATAAAATAACAAATAGAAAGGGTCTAGTGAAAGAAGCAACCAAATATTATGAAAATCTGTACAAAAACGGAAAAGGTAACTCTGTAATCGTAATTTTTGTAATTAAAATAATTGTGTTAAAGTATTGAGTTTATTATTTTATAATTAATCACCTGAACACTTTTATATATTTTGTTATCTAAGCAAATTATAAGTGAACAATATATTTAAAACAATAAAGAAATATAAAAATAGATAAATGACGTACAATCTACTACTTTTTGTTCGTTTATTTGTCAAGATGGTATAGATTAAACGATTGATTCTGAACAAGGTACATGAACATTTTAACACATGAAAAGATACTGGACATTGGCACAGTTTTAGGTGGTTTAGATGGTGGTAATATAAAAGAGCAAAACTAGCTACGTTAATTAAATACGTTGTATTCGGAATTTAATCAGGCTTGTCCATATAATACTTTCGTTGCTAATCTACAGCGACCATTTTAACAAGGAATATCGAGTCGTTATTGCGACGTTGCTGCAGCAATAACTCGTTATTGCTGATAGGGAAGCTCATTGTTACAAATTAACTAAACGTTAATTTCGTTATTGCTACTATGGAAGGACGTTATTATTGAAGGGTCAATGATGTTGGTCGCTAAGAAAAAAATGAAATAAAACGAAAAGGGGAGAGGGAAATGGGATGAGTATAAATACGAAAAATGTGGTAGTATATTGATCTTTTGAACGTCTGATGGGAGAGGTCGAAGCGCTGCCGGAGAGCATCTCTGAAGCAAAGTAGTGCCTGGACGGAGAATTGGAACCAATTAGATGAGTATAAATCCCTAACCCTGATAGGACGTTAAATTTATTTAACGTAGTCATAGGAATCCGTTAAAGCATTCAAGTATCCCACCTGCTGTCGTCAAGACACCTTTAACTCTGGTTTACCAGGCTGTGACCTGAGTCTGGGTTGCAGGCAGCGGGTTTATCCTATATTAATGCATACTATTTGATCCCAACACCTATATACGGGTGCGCCAAAGTTCATATAAAATTGCAAATTAGATTATTGGAACTCCGAAAATGTATCTCATACAATTTTACAACCTAATGATCATTGTACATAATTTTTTTTATTACTGACGATCGAAACTGATAATCATCAGATTTCATAATATCACTAATTATACACCTTGTTTATACTAATATTTGTTTTCATATATTTTCTGATACTAACGATCGAAACTCCTAATCATTCTAATTCATAACGAAGGTCTCCGTTAGGTACGACGACGAGCGAAGCGAGGAGGAGTGTTAGGTAGAATTGCGACCCTACAGCGCGCGAGCCGAGCGAGCAGCGTGACCACTTTAGAATCGGCATTTCTACTAAAATCGTAATCAAAAACTACTAAAATATACCGAACTTCATATGTATTCTACTATAAATCTACCATTGACAAATATTCGATTTAAATAAGGTTCTGAATATAAAATCAGATCAATTGCGAGTACACAAATAATAAATAAAAAACGACATGCTCATCATTTTTTTTCTTTATTTAAGTACTTAAGAATCATCAACATCGTCGCTGTCATCATCACTGTCAAATTTTTTAATATTTCGGTATAATTGTTTTTCGTTTTGCAAAACTTTTATCATTCCTGAATCAGGTTCGAAGTTTGTGCAGTTACCTGCTTCACTTACACCTTCTTTTGCGTGCAAAAGAGCAGAAACATTTTCATTATGGAACCTGTTGCGATCTTTCGTTTTGATTCTATTTACTGCCGAGAAAATCCGTTCACATTTCGCGTTCGATACGGGTAGGCATAGCAACTGCTTTGAAAAATCAGCAATAGTTTTGAATTTGGGTTTTTTGTTGCTGTCACACAATTTACCGAGAGCCGCCCAAAATTCTTCTACATCAGTTACCGCTTCTCTGTTGCTTGTAGAACACATTAACTCTCCGACTTCGCGGTCCAGTTTCAATTCTCGAAATTCGTTGTCAATCAATTGCAACTGATTATTGGGAACAATGTTAGGAAATTTAGAGGCAACACAACTGAGACTTGTGAATTCACCATGTACAGCTGTTTGTGGATTTAAAAAGGTCAGATTCTGAAATATGTCTGTATCAAGTGGCAGTCTGTTTTTTAATTGAACACTCAAGACTCTCAGAAACTCCTGACATCTTTTGAAAATATCTGGAACATGGTGTTGGGGTACTTGATTTCTTTGGGATTCTAAATGCTTAGCAAAGTTGACACCCAAGTATAAATTGTGATATGGTAAAAAGTTTACCGAAGAGTCGGGGTCAATACTTTGCAGTGCTGTATTTTTTACATATTGGCTTTTCATATAACAGCTCAATATGGTAAGGAATATGTCATTCATATCATTAAAAAGCCTGTGTACAACAGGGTAGTCTCCTTGAAAAACTGTGTTAAACTTGTTCGTGAACGGTAAAATATAATCGAGAAAATATAAATACAATTTTACCGTTTCGTCATTAAAACAGTTATGAAGAAATTCCGCGGATGCGTTTGAGTGTCTGTCTGCTAGATATTGGTCTTGAAAGTATAGTTTCAAGGCTGCCCACTGATGCAAGATTCGCGAAACGCTACCATGAAGGGAAAGCCAACGAATGTCGTAGTGCCTTAGTAACTTATAAGGTTTGGTTTCTGTAAAATTCTGAAATTCTAGAAAATCTCGTTGACGTTTACTGCTTTGAGCAAAGTAGTTATATATCTCTTTCACGAATTGTTCTAACTTTCGTGGCAACATCCTACATGCGTAACTCACAGCTAACGCAGTCGAGTGGCATACACATTTTACATATAGACAGTGCGGATTTAAGTCTTTCATTTTGGCCACTATACCCGCATTTTGACCAAACATAACATTTGTTGTGTCTGCTGCAAACCCTATCATATCTTCCCATCTTAAACCGTGTTTTTCAAAAGCTTTTTCCAGTACATCTAATAAATCTTGAGCCGTTTCACCGTGAATGTCGATCAAACCAAATAGTTTTGTTTTCACGCGAAAACTTTTCTCAGAATAGAATTTTATTGCAACTGCCAAAACTTTTGTCGTACTGACATCAGTACTTTCATCAATAATTATGGAAAACGAAGATGGTACCGATTTTAAATCTTCGTGGAGCTTTTCCTCGAACTGGTTACCCAACGCATTATAAGCGACACCGGAGGCTTTTGTTCGTTTGCAAGAAAATTTCTTTGCTATTTCCGAATCGTGAAAAGCTTTATTTATTACTTCGCTTAAGTGGTCCATAAAACGAAAAGGAACATTGTGTTCTACAAGACAGGCAACTATTTTAATTTCTGCCTTTTTAACTTCCGTTTCAAGCGATGTTTTCTTGAAATATTTATCAATCTACAAAAAAAATAGATCAATGTCTCTTGAGACAAAAATAATGCAATGAACAAAAGAAAGAAATATATAAATAGAAATACCTGCGAAGATCCAGAAAAACCAACCATGTTTTTCGTATGTTTCACTGTATTACTGTGTTCTTTAATCGAAGCCATACGTGATAAAATTTTTGCATTACATGCTTTACAGAAGGCACTAGTGTTATCTTCGCTACATTTGCTTAACCACCTTGTAAACTCTGGAATTTCTTCCCATTCCGGCTTATACTGTTGCTCATATTTTCTTTTCATAGCGACACAATGAAACAATCTTTCTTCTTACAGCACAAAAATAGTAATAATTAAATAACGCAGCGCACAGTACCGACCGTTTATTCAATGTGAGAAACGTCAAGCAAATCTAAAACTAAAGTCACACGACAATAATATAATTAATTCAACTTGAAACTGAACCCTATCGACAAAATAATAAAGTTCCTTTTACAACGCGAGTTTCACCTTGCTTAAAGTAGTCACTAGAATCGGGGATTCACCTCTTAAGTATGGGGACATCCCGCTAGTGTAGCCAGTTTTTGAATAAAAATGTGGTTACAACCATAAACTACTAAATACTACTGGACTTATTTTTTCATACCAAAACCGTATCCATTTTGCTTGAAATCTACCAAAAAAGTAGAAAACTACTGAAAGTGGTCACGCTGCGAGCGAGCGAAGCGAGCGTGCCGCGGTAGCGGCCGGCGAAGCGCCAGAAATGAACATATTTTTAACTAATACTTACATATAGTAGACGATGAGCGAAGAATCACCCTTCTATTTCTAAGTCCCTGCTCCGTTGGTAGTAATAAAAATGTATGAACAAAAAAAGTATAAGGAAAAAAAATTATGAAGAGTGATTATTATGAATACAAATCGGTAGTAAAACAAAAAATCGGAATAAGAATTTTGTATGAGCCAATATGGACCCCCTATATACAAACGTGTGGCTATTGCAGCAATGTAGTAGCTTACATGTTTGGCTTACACGCCGAAAGGCGGTGCAGATCTTCAAGCGGATCTGCCAACGACTTTCGGGTTGTTGAACTTGCTTGTCCATGCGCCGGTAATAATACACATTGAAGAGGCCACGAGTTGGCATGAGCGGCGAGGCTGTCCTGACCCGGGAATTCCAACAGACCTTTGTCCAAGAACGGATGTGTGTACTTCACTGCCGGGGGGATCCCCCTTCCAAAATCCTTTATCCTATCCTTGAGCTGGCTCCGACTGTAGGAACCCGGTTCAAGCAGAAAAGGGCGTCTTTAGGCACGGGTAGGTAGGATGTGTATGCGGCTTAATTATTTATTTTAAAATCTAGGAATATAGGGCAAGTTAAGATTTGCATGAAAATTGTCTCTTTTAGTTATTCGTTAGTTCGTTTTAGTTATTCGTTTAGTAATTCGTTGATGTCAAAGGCGTACTATAGGGTCGAGGACTATCTAACGGACAAAAATGCTTGGCCTAAACCAGAAAATTAACTAATGTTTAATGTTCAATAGCTTACCTACTACTCGTACATACCTCATAAAAATCATGTAAACGCTGTATCCTGTCTAGAGGACACGGTTTATGTAGGAAGACATGTCAAAACTGTTTTGTGTGATATATATATATATAAATTTTCTCGTAGTCTGTAAAGGAACTAGCTTCATCTAAACTATTTCGTCACTTCACAAAATAATTTGTAGGCGGAAAAAAGTTAATAATAAATAATACTAAAAATAAATTATAATTTTAGAAGCAAATGAATCAATACTATGAAGGAGCTTTGTAATTATTATAATCAAACTTAATCCATTTATAATGTTTGTAAGCTTAGTTTCAAAAAGTGCAAGATTCAGTAACAATTACTTAAAAATAAAATTAAATAAAGAAAGTTTTAGAACCAGTATAAAACTTGAATCAGTATAAATGCTTAAAATTCTTGGAAAGGAATTAATAAATTATTGTTGCTAAGCTAAATTTAAATTAAAAGAAATTGAGTCCTATTTGTTAGACATTATGATATGTTTGACAATACAGTTAGAAAAAGGGACGCCATCTTTACGTTAGACGCATCTATAATACGGAATAAACAAATGTCTAAATAGAAAATCAACTTTAAACTAAGGATCATAATGTTGGAGTTGGAACCGATGTAAGACTTGTAGCAGGGCCGCCATTCTTGTACGTCGGCGCCAGGTGCCCAGATGTCTAGCCATCATCAGAGTTCTATCTAGATAGAAAATGAACTTTAAACTAAGGACATAATGTTGGAATTTGAAGCGATGTAAGACTTGTAAGAGTTGGAATTGGGCCGCCATGTTTCTGCACCGCGCCGGGAGAGCGGACGTCTAGATAGAAAATGAACTTTAAATTTAAGGGAATAATGTCGGAATTTGAAGCGATGTAAGACTTGTAAGAGGGCCGCCATTTTTTGTACGCCGCGCCGGGAGGGCGAATGGTTACTCGTAGATAGAAAATGAACTGTAAACTGAAGGTCATTATGCTGGAATTTGAAGCGATGTAAGACTTGTAAAAGTGGTCGGGGTCGAGAAGGCATAAATAGATGTGAATAAGGGTGATCTTCACTTTTTGCTTGGCGGTCGTCAGAGGAGTAAGTTGTAGCCGAAAACTGGGAGCAGATTTTTATTATATTGTACTTATGTATTTGTACATATTATTTAACTGGGGTAATTTAGTATATAAATATTTGGGCTTTTTGTTGGCGGGCTTCGGAGGAGTAAGTTGTAGCCGAAAACTGGGAGCAGAATTTTATTATATTGTACTTATGTATTTGTACATATTATTTAACTGGGGTTAATTTAGGATATTCATATTTGGGTTTATAACTATCGTCGGTTGGGTGAATTGTTGCTGCCACTGGGAGGTTGGAGTTGGAGTTAATACTTATTTCTTGGGTATTTGTGGACATCATTTAATTGGGTTAATTTAGAATTTAATTATGGGGTTTTGATGATGCAGCTCGATGGGATATAATGGATTCATAGCTTGAAATTTGGGGTATATTATTTAATTGTGTTAGTTTAAGGTTTAATATTTGTGTTCCAGGTAATTAACTTATAGTGAATGTTTTGCTTGGTGTTAATTTTGTTTTTAATTCCAGGTCTCCGCTTTGTTCGACTTACTTGGTAGTCGTTGGGCTGAGATCCAGGCAGACGTTGATAACAATTATAAAACTTCACTTACATTTTGGTTAAGGGATATTTGAATATCAGATCTTATCTTTTAACCAAGTAAGTTAAGGGTTTTCGCGTACGGCTCTGACGGCTGTTAACTCGCGTTTCGTCAGATATCACTAGCAATATTCTGTAAATTTGCTCTTCAGGTACCGTAACTGGAACCGATGCTTTGGCAGTGGGGACGGTATGCAGAATATGTATTAGTTATAGTCCCTTATTTATATATTTATATATCGACCACCTTAGGTATTTATCCGACTCGGATGCCAACTTAAGGCTTTCATTAGCCGGCGGAACAGTCTTAGGATTACACACAGGAATTCTAGTTCCGAAGTTTTTGTCATGATAGGTTTAGCTGGTCTAGCAGGGTATCTTTACACCGAGATATTCTGACACTACACATCTACACGATTAATTGTAAATGTAAGAGTTACGTGACTCTTTAGTTTGGTTCAAAACAGTAGAATTTTAGGGTTTGTTAGGTAGTTAGAAGTTTCCTCATTACACCGTGAGGAGCTTTAATACACATAATTGCGCTTTAGCTAGGCAAGAAATCGTCGAATCACGTTAAACAACAAAATAACAATAAAAGTTAAAATATCCATATAACTAAATAAATTATAGCGATTATAGTAAAATGAACTATATTTCAAATAATAAGAATTTAAATATTATGCGAATAAATTCAATAAGTTAAAAGCTAAGGCAAATATTGTGTGAAGTCAATTCATAAGATGAATGACACTTCACGACTAACTAGTCTGTGGTAGAGAGGGCGCTTAAAACGTCAAACTGATGTATTGGTAGAAAGGGTTGAGAATTATTTCGAGCCGGTTTTGGATGATTTAAAGCAGAAAAATTACTGTTTACAAGTTAAATTAAGCTGCAGTCTTACTTCGAGAAACATAAAAGTGATATAACGTTGCCCAAGTCAAATCAGTGATTGAAAGTGATCAAATAGATCAAATAGTTATTCAATAATACTCCAGCTAGGTTGATTCATAGCTAGCGTTATGAAACTGGAGGATTCTTAGTATGAATCTCATTGAACCAGTCTGGGCTTATTACGGGCAGAAGTCCCGATGCGTCACTAGCTCCCGTAGAAGTGGAATACAAGTGTGCTTCATACAAGATAAGGCTAGATTGTTTTAGAATGAAAACAAATTTCCAGATGGAATCAATACCAGTTATTTTACCTTTTATACTGAATCAATCAAGCTATGAGTTTAAATATAAAACAAATAGTGGGTAAAGAGCCCAAATTACCAATCTTATTATGTTTCTTGAGGTTGAAATTAACCTATTGATATTGGGTTTCAATTATTAGGAGAGCAAACCTAAGTAAAAACCTAGCTAACATGCTAATTCTGCATCTCTAAGTAAGAAGCACTACTTATATGTATTGAAATGGTCAAATTAGACGTTAAAGTAAAATTCTAATAAAAGGCTAGAATGTCTTACATAATTTACCTTGTTTGTTGATAACAAATAGATATGTCATGTAGTATTAGATATAGTTATATAGGTATAAGTAGTAAGCATATATAGTCGTCTCCAATGTATAATGAGGCAGTAATAAATCATCTTTCTTTCGATACACAGTGTTTTCACTTGACTCCTAGTCCTCACCCTACATGGCGACCCTGCCATTTAGGTCGTCGCGAGGCTAGCTTACCCGGTGAATCATCTTATATACGAATAAATTAAAAATGATTCAAACGGACAATAGTAAAGCGTTGCAAAAATTAAATGAACTATCATTGGAAATAATTTCAATATTTGTGATAAGTTGCGCCGTCGTATTAGGCATCGTGCTCTTGTGCAACTTTATTATGCGCTGCCGCTGTTAAATGCTATAAACACGAAGACCTCAATAGCAATTTCGTACATATCGCGCGACATGGGCTCCGTAAAATCAAAGGACGAAGTCATCATAGCACAGACTGCAGCTGGGGGCGGAAATAGAGCTTCTGCGGCGACCGACGAGCTCAACTTTCACGCCAGCACGACCAATATTCTGCTTGGAGTCCTGGTGGCCATCCTGATCATTGGCTCGGCATACGCAATATATTGGAAATGTAAGAAGACTCATAAAAAATGGATGAGGCACGAGATCGCGTTGCATAACTTGCAAAAATCTACCAGTGCGTAATTTAAAGGTTGAACAGTCTTAACAGTATGAAGTGTAGTGAGTGAAAGTGCGCGTAAAGTTACGGACAATCGGTTAAAGTTGACTTTACAGAAGATGGAAATTACAGGACAGTAAGTGTACAAAGAAAAATCATAATTAAGGTACTTAGGTCATTTAACGAAATAATTTTAAAAGTGCATAATGCAATGTAATGGCAACCGAATTATTAAAATGCTTAGAAGAATTAACAATTATAAGAAAATATTTAGTTAAAAAGGGAAAGGCAAGATTTGAAGGTAATGTTATAACAAATAAATTAGGAGATGCAAAAACAATTTATGACATATCGATGGCCCCACCGAATAAACGTGCATGTGAAAAAAGCTAATTTTACAGGAAAAAATAAAAACGTTAGAACTGTGATTACGAGCAAATAGGACAGAATTGGTATATAACATGTACATAAAATAGATAGATTTTAAAATAATCTTTCTATTAACTTTATAATACATTAAGTATAAATGCTAGTTTTCAAGAAAATTGAGAAAAAGCATGTTATTTTTTTATTCTAGTGTAGATAAGCGCAGATAGTACGTGCTTTAAACGTTTACACGTTTTTTCGTGTTATAAGGTCCGTTATTTTAAATGTAATGCAATGTTGCGTTATTTTTTGCGTAGAATCCAGACTACTGCTGTGATGGGTACTAAGCTCTCGCATGCTTTTTTAGGAAGAAATACACTATTGTTAATATCAGTTTTAATCAGTAACACGCTTACTTGTGCAAGATTGCGTAAGACAATTTTGTGCAAATATTCTTAACAATAACTAAGGCGTTCTTGTTAATGTTTTGTAACTAAAACTGTCTTCTTTTTTACCATTTAAACTTAATATACCTTTTGTTTTTTTGTGAATTTAATAAAAATTTGGTTAAAAATGGATTTGTAAAGTAAACACATACAGTAAACACGGGTTACTTTAGACCTGGGGGGTAACATTGCCCACCCAATAAAAATACTTTACTTTTTTATTTTTAACTTTATATTTATCTTATTTTTATCTACACTACGTATTCTAAAGAAAGTATTTGTTACTTAAAATTGCGAAATATACGAAGAAAAGCTGGAAATATAGGGGCTAAAGTTAAAGTTACCCGTGTTTACGGTACTCATCTTGTAAAAAATTTAGATCTGGTGTCAGATTTAAGAACCGAAACGTTTTTTGGCAGCTCTTAAAAAAATAGGCGCTAGACGAAGCCTACCCCTACACATCTACAGTGACAACGGTATCAATTTTATTATTGCGGCAAAGGTGCTGGCACAAGAAAAAGGAAAGGCTCTTAAACGTCACATCAACACCGAGATCATTGATACACTGGGCCAGCTCAAACATTGAATGGAACTTTACCGCGCCCGCATAGCCTACAGATAATGGAGAGTGGGAGATTGCAGTTAAGACCACCTACGACGAGTGAATGGTGAACAAAAACGAACACTTAAAGAGAATTTACTCCACCCTCCTGGCATAAATAGAGAACTGTCTCAACTCCAGACCTTTAATAGTACACCTCTAACAGAGGGCATAGGTGACTTGGATTACCTCACTCCGGGGCATTTCTCCCTTTTCGCCAGAAACAGAACCACGTAACCTTCGAACATGGTGGCAATTAACCGGAAAACTGGCTGAATACCTGCAAACACTACAGACCCGGAGTAATAGACCACTGTCAAAAGAGTCTTGAAAGTCGGAGACATGGTCTTAGTGAAAGAGGATAACATACCTCCGGCGAAATGGTTAGTAGGAAGAGTTACGGACACCCATCATGTGAAGTATTCAAGTTTAAATGGGCACCAACGGTGGTGCTATTATATTAATACAACTACACAGCACAACACAACTACAACATGACTTGAGAAAATTGGAACATTATAACGACCTAATTATCGACTGAAAATGGATCACACGCTAAAAGAACAAGACGTGGTCTTATTAACGGCGTGGGTTAAGTCGCAAACTCACTTTCTGGCGTACCGGACGAGAGATTTCCCCAACAATATGACAGAGATATCCATCTTACCCGCAACAACGAAAATCATACTACAGTTGTAGGTATAAAAATCACACGTCGACAATAGAAGGTGAATATAGACTTCTACAAAGAAATGAGCAAGTCATGAATCAACAATTCACGGCTATTAACAAACACCTAGCAGAATCAGACAAGATTGACCGCCAAGACAACAGTATACGACTGCCACAGCACTCGCCCCAGGGATGGACATGGACAACCTGCGGCGTCCACAACAAAGGCTACTACTGGACTTGATAAATGATGCCAACCTTCTAAAGCCGGAACAATTCGAGGAACGACTAAATAAATCGCTGGACAACTTCCTAGCGAATTATCACTACCCTGCGTCAATTCTGTATTCCAATTCCGCAAATCGTCTCGGAAACCACTCAGCGAGTCGCCGTAACATCGGAATACTTAGCAGTCAACCTCGAAAAGGAAAGGCGTGACGCCACTCTTGTTACAGGGCACAGGAATCATTACGATATAAACGGGAGCACCATGTTATCCATTCTCATACCAACTTCCACAGTGACATCACAATCAACGACATGTATATACAGCAATCCGTAATAAATAACTGTGGAGAAAAACTACCGCTTTATAATTGAAGACTATGGAGAAGCTCTAGACAGAATAAAGGTCAGCATTGAGGCGGTAAAGGACAACACAATGCATTCGAAGTCAAGAAGAAGAAGTCATCCTACCAGACGCATCACTACATCTTCATCGCATTTATCGTGGTTTGCACGATCGCCACCACCACCTATCTGTATTGGAATATACCTTCTACATCTGGCGCAGACTTCGGCACACCGCTGGCTGGTGAAGGCGTTGCTCCGGAACAAGGATCCAATGAAAACATTTCATTTCGTTACTTTTCTCAACCGCGGGTCTCCGACAGCGTTAAAGAGGTGATTGTGCGTGATCCAAAACGTCTGGATAAGATAACCTCACCGTAATAATCTTAAATTTTCTTTCACTTTCTTAAATTTGGCACCATGTACGAGCACGCTCGATAGTTTAGAATTAAGCCGACAATGCACCTAGTGCGCGTTGCAAACGTTTACTAGCTAGTCTTGATGTCACGCGCCACTCCCTGTCCCTCTCTTTCTTCAACTAAGTAGCCATTGCTGTTTTAATAACAGGTGCAAAGAAAGTCTAAGCTCATCAAACAAAATTTGACGCGTAGAATATTATCAGTGAATATTCGTATTTTGAATTATTACAATATTACGTAGAGAAATTCTATGCTGCAACCGTTATTACACAATGTGAGTGTTATTTTATTAAATAGCAAACAGTTGTTACTATAATTTTTATAGCGACTTTATACTGCAAGAAGCGATACTCTCAAAATTCATATCGTTCATAACACCAAAAAGCGTACATCAGAATAATACACAAATATAAAATTTAGTAAAGTTTTGAACAAAAATGTTTAAGAATCACGCACGTTTGTTCGTGTTTAGGCGATGGATTGTAATTTGTGTAACAAGTGAGAATAACACTATTCGTGTGGTCTCACTGATTATATTTTCCGTAGAATAAAAATATTTTCTTTAATAAATCAGAAAATAATAAGCGTGGCCCCCTCAAAAAAATAGGGGGGGGTGTATTACAACATGGGGAATCTAAATCGGCAAAAAAAAATTTTTACTGTATTAACCTTTGCACGTTTATTCGGTGGGGCCATCGATATGTAATGACATTATACAAACAGATAAAATACTTAGAGAATCAAAAAATGCCAACGAAATTTTCATCAGTATAAAGAAATTGTATGATGAGATTTTAACATTATGTACTAAGTCAGAGTCAGAGGGTAACGATAGTGATTATAGTGACGCATCAGAAATAGAAGATTCTATCATGGATTTCGACTTAAAAACGGCATGTGGCTTGATTCCTTTAATGGACGGTAGCGAGGAAACTACCAAGAGGTTAATCGACTCAGTCGATATGTATTCGAACATGCTGAAAGAAGAAGGTAAAAAACATCTCATTAATTTTATTTTAAAAGGTCGCTTAACAGAAAATGCAAAATTACGCATGTCGAGTACCTATCCTTCTGTGGACGATCTTATAAGGGATTTAAGGAACACACTTCTCCCAAAGAAGTCATTTACGGCTATTCAAACCCAACTTCAAAACACAACACAAGGTTGGCGTTCAATAGATCAGTACGGATCAGAGATCGAAAAATTGTTCTCCGAATTAACGATAGCTCAAGCGGATGGAAATTCGGCAAACTATAGCGTCCTTAAACCCCTTAATGAGAAAATGTCGATTAAAAGGTTTTCAGATGGATTAAAAGATCAAAGGTTAGGAACAATCATCGCAGCCCGCAACTATAGCAGCTTGAAAGACGCGGTACAAGCGGCCAAGGACGAAGAGGTATCAAGACCCTCTACTTCACGATCAAATCAAGCAGAGGTCATGGGTATGTACCACTCTCAAAGACCCTTTAACAGGTACTTCAGGGGACAAAATTATGGATCGAGGGGTCATCGGCAGAGCAACTTTTCAAGGGGGCAACAACAACATTCGTACCGTCGCTTCCCTCAACAACAATATACCCGCACAAGAGGTAATTCTGGAGGCGGTCGTGGAAACCGATCACGGGGTAACTTCAATGCATTCCGCGGTAGAGTCCACACTTTCCATAGTCGTGGCGCTCACGCTCATAGCAACATAAACATAATGTCAAGCGAAAGAGATTCGCCGTCATCGCCTAATACGGAATCGCTCAATCATTTTTTTCGTGTCTGAATCGATATACGCGTGTAACGATTTAAATCATATCATATTAAACATAGGCAACTCCAAATACAGATGGCTAATGGACACGGGCGCATCTATATCAGCACTCAAAAAAGAACGCGCTCAAAGTTTACAAATTCCATTCCATAAACAGCGACTTAGTGTCAAAGGTATAGGTGGAAATGTTTATTCGGAAGGCTATGTTTACCTAACGTAAAATTACGAAGGTAATGAGTTTGAACATAAATTTTATATTTTCAGTAACTTACCATGTACAACAGATGGCATTTTAGGCCAAGACTTTTTTAAGAAATTTGGAGTAGTTTTAAATTTTGAAAAAAATTTCATGCAATTGAATGCGCAAAGTGGGCAATCTTTAAAAATAAACTTTACATGTCCATGTAGCAGTAATTCATATTTAACGGTACCAGCACGTAGCGAGTTTGTGCATTATATAAATACAAAAATAACCGAAGACTGTGTGATTAAAAATCAAGAGTTATGTGAGGGCGTATTCGTCGCGAATATGATAGTAAAACCAGACAACGGGACAATACCCATAAAAATACTAAACACTCGAGATAACGACGTACATTTAAGCCAATTCACAGTTGATAAATCAAGTTTAAGTGATTATCACGTTTGTCAGTTTAATAAGCCCGTAATGAATGCACAACGCGTTAAGTGTTTATTTGCGGCACTAGATTTAAAAAACCTAAACACAGAGGAACAAAAATCAATTGAAAATATATGTGCCAAATACCCCGACGTTTTTCATTTACCAGGGGATAAATTAACAACAACAACATTATATAAACAGACGATAGAATTAAAAAATAACAGCTCTCCCATATATGTTAAGCCGTACAGATTACCTTACGCACAAAAAGAGGAAATTAATAAACAGATAGAGAGTATGCTACACGAAGGTATAATAGAAGAAGCTCGCAGTGCATGGTCAAGTCCATTGTTATTAGTACCGAAAAAATCAGATTCTTCGAATCAGAAAAAATGGCGAGTAGTAATTGACTACAGAAAATTAAATAACCAAATTAAAGACGATAAATTTCCCCTCCCCAATATTACCGAAGTCCTCGACTCTTTATCCGGCTCTGTTTACTTTTCTCATTTAGATTTATTTCAAGGGTTCTATCAAATTAATTTAGATAACTCCAGTAGGCCATACACGGCATTCACAACAAGCAAGAACCAGTATCAAATGACACGACTGCCTATGGGGCTAAAGACGAGCCCCAGTGCCTTCTCTAGAATGATGACGGTAGCTATGTCAGGTTTAAATTATGAGAAATGTTTGGTTTATCAGGACGACCTTGTCGTATTTGGACGAAATTTGGCTACTCACAATAAAAATTTAATAGACATACTCAGTAGACTACGTAAAATTAATTTAAAACTTAATCCGGCAAAATGTCAGTTCTTGCAGAAACAAATTTTATATCTCGGTCATATAGTTTCAGAAAATGGTATATTACCAGATCCCGAAAAAACTAAAGTCCTACAGAATTACCCACGACCACAAAACGCAGACGAAGTCAAGCGATTCGTCGCGTTTGCAAGTTATTATCGTAAGTTTATAACTAACTTCGCGGGGATAGCATACCCATTGAATAAATTAAATTGCAAAAATGCACCATTCATATGGACTGACGATTGCGAGCAGTCATTTCAAAAGCTTAAAACGGCACTAATGAAACCACCAGTGCTTCAGTATCCAGAATTTACAAAAACAAACCAGTTTGTATTACAGACGGACGCGTCTGGAATTGCAATCGGTTCGGTACTATGTAACGCAGACGGTCGACCTGTGGCTTACGCTAGTCGAAGTTTAAATAAGGCAGAAATGAATTATCCTACTATTGAAAAAGAACTCTTAGCAATAGTATGGAGTGTTAAATACTTTCGACCTTATTTATATGGCAGACAGTTTAAAATACAGACCGATCATCGACCACTAGTTTATTTGTTCGGTATGAAAGATCCCACTAGTAGGTTATTAAAGTTTAGGTTACAATTAGAGGAATATAGTTTTACAGTAGAGTATTTAAAAGGATGCAATAATGCGGCTGCAGACGCATTGTCGCGTATAAGTATTACGTCAGACGATTTAAAAAGTATGAATGAGAAATTAATGAACGTCATGACGCGTGCACAAAGACGAAAGCAAGAATGTTTACAAGGAAATAACAGTACAAATTCTTCGGCGATTAATACTCCCACGCATTCAAGGACTGATCACCCGAGAATAGTGGAGATTATTAAAAAACCGGAAAATTTTACTGAATTATGTATTAAAACACAAAGACAATATAATAAGATAATACGAGACAATTTTATAACTGAAACGTCTAGATATTTTGTTTACGTGCCCAGAAAATCAAGTGTATATCTAAACCCCACATCCTTATCATCAATGACGCGAGACGAATTGGTGAAGGATCTGGATAATATAAGCAGGAAAATAAAAGCAAAAGAAATATGCGTAATAAGAAATGAACTTAATAAGGAGTTAATAGCGGGAATAGTAGAGGAAATAAATAAATATGAAAAATGGACGGGTCCAAAAATATGTATTTTAAATAATGTACAAAAGATTAACAATTTAGACGATAGACGTGTAATAATAAACGACTTTCACCTTCTTCCCACAAGTGGCCACGCGGGAATTAGGAGAATGTTAAACAATATAAAGAAATTTTATTTTTGGCCTAGCATGGAAAAAGACGTTCAAAAATTCGTCGCGAATTGCACACAATGCCAAAAACAAAAATATCGGGTTGAAACAAAACAACCAATGCAAATTACGACTACATCGAATCATGCATTCGAAAAAATATATTTAGACATAGTCGGTCCTCTACCAAAGGACGAATATGGACATAGGTATGCGCTCACGTTACAGTGTGAGCTCACCAAGTTCGTCGAGACGTATCCGCTAAAATCAAAAGACGCGGTAAGTGTTGCTCAATCATTCGTCAACAATTTTGTGTTGCGGTTTGGCATTCCACGAGAAATCGCCACCGACCGGGGGACGGAGTTCATCTCCGGCACGATGAAAGAGGTGTGTACTTTGCTTCAAATTAAGCAACTGTTCTCGACAGCGTACCATCATGAGTCAATCGGTGCTCTAGAGAATTCACATAAGGTAATGGGAGCATATTTGAGAATAAACTGTGAAAATAAAATGGATTCTTGGAGCACCTGGTTGCCTTATTATAGCTTTGCGTACAATAACACGGTACACACCGAGACAAAGTATACACAACATGAACTCGTATTTGGTAAGTTATGCATGATACCTAGTAATTTTAAAGATAGTATAATACATCCATTATATAACCACGGTAATTATCCGCTAGAATTAAAATATAGATTAGAGGTAGCCCAAGCCGATGCCAGAAATAACTTAATAACAAGCAAGCTAAAAAGGAAACAGAAATATGACGCCAGCGCTAAGCCAGTATGTTATGATAAAGATAGCTACTTGTTACTACGAAATCCATCGACAGATAAAACACAGAGTATTTTTCTAGGACCATATTTAGTGTTGGAAGACTTGGGATGTAATGTTAAAATACTAAAGAATGGTAAAGAAGATATTGTGCATAAAAATCGCACAAAACCTTTTATTGTATGAAAAGGTTAGACATTATAAGTTGAACTCAAATTCAATAAATAAATAATATTGGTAGTGAAAAACACTATCCGTAAATCCTATCCGTGTTTATAATTATAACATTAAGCTACTACTGTTACTACTTTAAGTAAAATTTAAATCCGAAAAAAAAAACTACACATATGTTTGTTTTTTTTTAAAAACACCATGAGTGATGTCATGTAGTATTAGATATAGTTATATAGGTATAAGTAGTAAGCATATATAGTCGTCTCCAATGTATAATGAGGCAGTAATAAATCATCTTTCTTTCGATACACAGTGTTTTCACTTGACTCCTAGTCCTCACCCTACAGATAGTATGTGGAGCAATATACAGTCTGGGACGTATTGCACAGCTTCCTGCGGCAGCGTGGGCAGGAAGCCTTCCCCTACACTAGGGGGGGCCCTCATAAGCCATTTCATTATATATATTTAGCGTCACCGAGAACCATAAAACTCATTTTAGTCGACATTAGATTTTATTACTTGAAAGTGATGAAGTAAAACCATCTTCTAATTCTGCTACTCAGTTGCCTTAATATGTTAGGGTTAGGTATGGTTATTCTAGACTTGTATCTGATACTAGGAATCTAGGTCCCCTGATAAAACTATAAATTTGGGCCGGAGATACAATATTAACTCTCTATATTGGTTGATTGCATCTGTAGGTATGCCATATTCAAATCCAATAAGTACCTATTAATAGAATAAACAGGGTTTGGAAATTAATGTTATAATTATTATAGAAAAATTAGAATAACAATTCTTCAGATATAACATTTTTAATACAGATAATAATGAAAATTAGGCCTAGTTTCAAACTAAGCTCTGACTGTACTGTGGGTGCTAGACAATGACATGCATACTTGTAAGGGGAAAGACATGCTTAAATGTATGGTAAACATTCATGACTCAGGGACAAGGTGGTTGCTTATTACACAAATATTTGCCTGCGTCAGGTTTCGAACCTGGGACTGCTAGCTTTGTGGGCAGGGTCGTTACCAACTGGCTAACATTCATTAATATGTCAATATAAAAGTCATATGAGTTAATATACTATAATAGTAGAGCAAATATAAATTTAATTAATATTTTAGGTTGTACTCAAATCAATTAAAGTCATTAAAGTATGAGAATCTGATAACATTTATTATTAATGAAAATATTGCTGGATTTTCAAATAATGGGGTAAAACAAGTTGTTAGGGTATTTCTGTTTCAATGCATAAAGTAAATCATAAGTATATCTCTCCATTTTATAAGTTGACTATTAAGTATTAATTAGGTTCATTAGGTAAGTTAGGAAAAGTAAACTATAAGTCTTAATTAGTTTGAAAAGAGCTTGGTTGCTACTGTCATAACTAGGAGTAATACCACTATGATGATCACATTCTATAACAAAGGCCAAAATATAAATAAAACTAGCTTCATAAATTTAGGGTTCTTTATCACATCATTTCTGATGTGAATACCAACAATTCCAAATTAACAACTAAATATTTTACCAACGGGTTTAACTCCTTAATTGTTATTATTACAAGTAGGATTAAAAGGTTGCCATAATTTAATATCTTAAATATCTTATAAATTTTAATTATCTTGTTAGGTAGGTACAATTTGGTTGCACGTTTTAATTATGGTTACTGACTAATATAGCACATTAAATAGCTAATATTTTTAATACTATCCCATACTGTAAGCTACATTTAATTCAATAAATTAATTTAGGTTAGGTAGGTCCATTTATTGTAATTCATATTATTAATTAGTCCGGGTCTTTTACAATTTAGTGTGGCCGTGACCAAGATTGATATGAGTAAGTGGTTTTTTTACAGTTTGGAGACCGTGACCGAGGATGTATGACTTATTTACAATATGGTAAACCAAAACCAGAATATTTAAATAAATATGGGATTGAGTGCTATAATATTAGTCGGTGACTAAATTAGTAGGCATTTTTACTTTTAACATCAATGAAATATTGTAATCAGTTTGCAATACTGTAGTGAGTTGTTGGTTGTACATATCTGAAGTGATTATTACTTGTATGTAGCTAAGTTAGTAGTGATCGCTTGTAGCGATCACAATTTGTTGACGTGGTGGAGTAGAACAATTAAGACTTATAGTTGACTGTAAATGGGTGATCATTAAATTAAAGCTCAATAGGGGTTCGCAATAACATTAACAGAAACATAACATTGAACTAACTTACAAAGTAACCTACAAAGCATCTATATTATATGAGAAATAAAACACAGATAGTATAAACATTATCGGTTGTAATCTTAACTTTACATGAAGTTTATGTTATCATAATTCTTCATTTCCTTTTAAATTTTCTGCATTTCCATGTAATGTCGGCGTAGTGAAGTGGCATTGTCTTTTACGTTCCGTGGGTGTCGTAAGGAGCGATTATTTTAGAGCAGATTGTTAGGTTGGACTGTCAAGCTTTTGCAGCAATGTTACTCGATGTTGCTTCTTGAATTCACAAATTTGTTGAAGTAGCATTGAGGCTTCATGGACTCTGCCTAAGTTGAAATGCGGGCGAGAAGTTGAGCTTCATATTAATAAACCCTTGACGCCATTCAATTCATTATTTCAAACACCAAGTCGGGTCTCTTCCATTTATCGGGAGCACTAAAGATTAGTTCACTTTTCTATTAGTAAACAACAAAATTGAAGCGCGAACGGAGATCCTTGCAGCTATACAAGAGCAATATTTTCTCACTAATTACTTGTGGATGTGTTATTGTCTATCCACATACGATTGTAATAATTAATGGGTCGTCGCGGTCGATACCTTGATCGATATTATTCTGTAACAGTCACAGATAGTAATAATATGATTCTTGTGTATACAAGACGCTTTTAAATGAGAGCACACTGTGATGTTTCTCGCCGGACAGCTATTTCACACAATATTACTTTTATGTTGTCCGGCAGCTTGAGCACGTCATGCTCGCTCAAAGGTCTTTGCTTACGGCGGCGTCGTTGATCGGGTCGCCACCTTCCCGAACATATGGTTGAGGGAGGCGATGGCTGAGATACGCGTCATACTCGTGAACGGGTGCTGTTTGTGGGGTCCGGTCTGTTCACGTCTGCAAGGACTTGTTCAGTTAATTATTCTAGTTATGGCTTTTGGCGAAGAGACCTCGTCGTGTTGTTCTCCTAGTCATTACATTTATTGTAACGTATTTGACCTTACATTTGTAATGTTTTCATTTGTGCTAGTTCTAATAATATATTTGTTACTTTATTACCTTGTAATGTAACTTACTTTTAAGTATTATTGTATTTTATATTGGAAAAAATGACCTTCTGCTGGAGTTTCTTGCGGCGCTTCTTCTCCGCAATGATGGTCTTGTCCGAAGCGCTGGTAGATTCACTCTATATTACTGACGTGTAAAAGAGCCCGTATGTGGCCAATTTACTGAATAAATATTTGAATTTGAATTTGAATTTGGCAATTATTTGGCAACGTTTGACGTTAGCCTACGCAGTTGTTAACGGTGTTTGAGACACGTAAATAAACGCGCGTGGGGTATTTAAAAGGATAAGAAAAGAGGATGTTTAATAATAACACAATAAAATATTACATAAATGTTGGCGGGTTACTTTACTAAAGGTCAACTTGTTTAATTATATATCTGGTTAAATTGGTAATCGTTGAAGTAGTCTGTTATCTCCACTATGATGCATTAATAAAACGATTTGTTATGCGGTGAGCTGGTTCTTGAGGGAATAGCGTAGTCGGCTGGAATCGCCATTAATAACACTTTCAGATGCTACTAGATGAAGTACCTAGTCATGAACATTTATTCATTAATAAGTGTATCTATTTATACATGTTGGGTTGCACTGAGATAAGCAATATGCGTTTATGTAGCAGTAAACTATTACGTTACTGTTAGACACTTAAAGGGCTAATCATCATACTATAAAGGCATTATTGATTAAATTAAATTCAGCAATTTGTTACTTATCTATTTACTTTAGCATAAAGGTAATTGCGGGTTCCATTGCCAAACCCTCCTTTATAGTTTGTTTTGGAAACAAGTTATAAAAAATAAAATAAAAAAAACCACATATTAACAATAATAATATTTTATTTTATAAAGCTTTTATACCATACATAGGGTTAAGTAAGTTACCTTGACTACAGTAAAGCAATCTATTAACATGAAAATAGTTTATATATAAAATAGAACTATAACAAAATTTAATAAATTTAAATAAAATTTTATTTACATGTTTGTTCTTTTTAGTTCAAATTATTGGCTAGATAGAATAAACAAGTTAATTTTGTTTAGTTGAAGTGAGTGAGTGTTAGTGCACATAAAAGATAATATAAAAAGGAAAAGATAATTAAAACTCAGAACAATTAGGGGGCGTTAATCTGACTTTAAAGATGATAATGAGAACGGTGAACACCTTATCTATTAAATTAAACAAAATAAGCGAAGAAATTCAAAATAAAAAAAAATGAGATAGGAACAAAGCAAGTATATTATTATTATTAAACAATTATAAGGTTATTAAAATATGGAGAAAACATAATTATTGAAATTCACTAAAGGAAATCAAAATAATTTACAACTATTGTGGGGTCGGTATTGGATACCTTAGAATTTTTAAAGTTGGGTTTTGGTTTATAATACAAAGAAAATACTTGTAGAAGCGAATTAATAAATCCAAAATGATAAACAGTAAATACAAAAATAGCTATTTGTTATTTTATTCTTCTAAAACGCACTTGAAAGCAAGTGGTTGCCCGTCTTAATTTACTGTCAGAGATGGGGATGCTAGACAAGTTATTATATTTCGGTAACAGGGTTTGAAAACAATTATACTAAGGAAGGTGTAAATAACACAGAAGTACAGGTTAAATTGTTATTCATAGAAACATTTAAGTTAAATCACCCAGATTCTAAAGAATCATAATTTACATCAGCTGTATAAAAAAAGGAGAAGTTAAATTGTTAGGGTTTCATAGGAAAAATTAAGGAGGGGGCGCAATTAAATTGGACAATCGTGATATGGAGAATAATGTTGGTTTTCGCACCGGGTTCTAACTGAGTACTCATTCTAGCAATATTGAAAGATGAAATTATTGAACAGTTTTATTTGTAATGGGACACCAGGGGGCGTTTTAAGGTGATTAAACATATAAGAGATAAATTCAATTAGATATATCACGAAACAATTAAAACAATTGCTTATGTCATGTCATATTTGTCAAAATTAAATTATAAGAACATAGTTAAGGTCCGCGGTTACTCTCAAAAATCAAGGGGTTTATTCAAAGAGTTCAAAACACTTGTGCCCGTTCCTGTCTTGGCGTTCCATTGTAGGTTCATGTCACACTTCACTTTAATAAACGCCACTTTCTTAAAATTCTACATAGACGCAAGCTTCATATGGCATGTCTCCTCTTGGGGTAGCTAAACACCAGGCCTCAACATATCTCTTCGGGAAAATTGTCTTTCGTAAGCCACGGGGTTCATGGCAATGAGGGTCACCATTGTTGTCCATCAACATACGTTAACTGCTTTTCGTGAGTTTCAAATATTTAGCGACAGTGTTGAAAAAAAAAAAACCGTCCCACCGCTCAGGAATCTGAAATGTAAACATAATTTAAAGCTCAAGGCTCAAAAGGTCGAGAAAATTTCAGAAATGACACTAATTGCGTCTATTTGGTTTGTTACATACCTGCGTTTGCGCCTCACAGGAGCATGATGTTACTTGCTGTTTGTACATCTCATTGACTTTGCAAAATGTAATTTGGGGTTTCAATCGGGTTTTCTCGGTCTTTGATTTAATTTTTGTTGCGAATAATGTAATAATGTAATTGTTTAGTTATCATAGATAAGACCTAGGTTATTTATATTCTTTTTCTTTAAAGTCACAGACTATATAAATTTGTGTAAAGCGAAGTTTGCACGACGGCATTATCAAGTTGCATGACATGTTTTAAGCCGGCCTTACACGGTCTAAGTCAGATTGTGGGTTCGTGTTCATGTTATTAATTAAGAAAGCACGAATTTGCATATAATTTAACTATCACATAATAATATAACTATAATCTGAACTTTTTCTGATTATGAATTTCTCATATTGATCTGACAGATTAATCTGACATACGTTATGAATTCTGAACGCACCCATTTTCATACATTGTTTATGGTCGAACACACATTCTCGGGTTTCAGATTATCAATTTAGTTGACATTGCAATAATAAGTATAGATACCTACTGACGTTCGTGAGATAACTGATTAGTCGGAATTTTTAAGACAGTATGAGGCTAGTCACCGGGATTTGTATTATGAATTCAGAGTCTTGAATCGGATTATGTATGACCGGCCTTATCTAGTTCTTTTTGGTTTTAATAGTGAGTAAGGAAATGTAGTGTGTATTAGTAAAGTTGAAAGATTTAACAAATAAGGACAGTCTTGTTTATATAGCTTCTGAGTGGAAAGGGAGAGGCCTGTCCATGATTATTTACTAAGAGGACATTAAATACTAGAAGTTGAAAAGTTAGATGGGTTAGTGAATTTGAATGAAATCCTTGGAAGACTATGACTATTAATCATAGATAGAGGGGTGAGTCGGTGGCCTTTCGTTAGGTAGGTTAAGGAAAATTTATACTAACAGTTAATTATTTAAAATTTTAAAAATATATATATAAAAAAAAAATATTAGAGCGAAAGTAACTAGAGGCGTCTAGGATGGTTGGTCAGGATAAAGTCTTTGGAAAAAAAAAATAGAAGGGGGTTATATATAAACTTATAAAAAAAAATTAGATCTTTTTGAAAAAAAAAGGGGATTCAAGGGGTTTTGCAACCAAATGTATAATAGTTGAAGAAAGAAAAAAAAAAAAATTAAATTAAATTAGGAAAAATTTTAAATTAAAAAGTAAAATCTAATGGTGGGAAGTAAAATTTGGATACCACAATTAATATTTAAAGAAAAAAAAACGGAATGGTTTCTCTCTGGATTTATATCACTGAAGTTAAGTGACAGATGTTTGTCTTATCAATTTTTAGTTGTTTTTGCTAATTTGATTTGTCGGTTAGTTAGAAATAGTTAGAATTATAAATAGGAAGAATATATCATAATACCACGATAAAAAATAAAACTAAATTAATTTAGTGTCACATTCGAACAGTGCAGTGGAATGTCTAGTGGAGTGAATCAGAGATTGAGGAAGGAAGACGACTATATATTTTTTAATTAGGGACAGACAAGACATTTATTTGCAACAGACAGTAAATAATGGAATTGGACTTACCTAGGTAAGAGGCTATGCATTTCAATGTTCTGCGAATAGTGATACGGGTTTTACTGTTATTTAACCGGAGACATAAAACTTATACAACAGATCTCTTTGTGAGGTAGTGGTAGGTAAGTCGATATGTTCGACAATTCCAAAGTTAATTTTGGCCACAGGGAGATCTTTCCAATACAGTGCCCGGGAGGCGTTCGATATTCACTCTACTCATACCCCATTGAGTTTATGAGAATAGTTATGGATAATTATTCTTGATAGAGTTGTGGTAAATGTTAAGATATGACTGGTAGAAACTATAAGTAATGGAGTTTGTATAGAGGGATATATAAAGGCTTTTTAACGCAAATAGCCAGATGTGCAACATTTTGTGACAAAATGTCAATATCTTTATATATTGCTATTAGAGCTGAAACTGCCTGAGAAACAGTTTTCCTTCATATGAACTAAATGCGCTTGGTTCCAGAGATATTATTAGACATAACCACAGTTCGAAGTTAAGAATAAGAGTTATTTCTATGAACATAAGCTAAATGGTATAAAAACACATATACATCATATTTCAGGATGGTTTTAATAAATAACAGTAAAATTTGTTGAGATTATTTTGTGAATTAGTGGTTAGAATATTTTCTTCCTGTTGAGTAGAGAGGAATAGTAAGTGGAAAGTTAAAATGGTGATTGGAGACAGAAAGAAACATATTCTAAAGGGGGCGGATGTAACGGAACTAGCTTCATCTAAACTATTTCGTCACTTCACAAAATAATTTGTAGGCGGAAAAAAGTTAATAATAAATAATACTAAAAATAAATTATAATTTTAGAAGCAAATAAATCAATACTATGAAGGGGCTTTGTAATTATTATAATCAAACTTAATCCATTTATAATGTTTGTAAGCTAAGTATCAAAAAGTGCAAGATTCAGTAACAATTACTTAAAAATAAAATTAAATAAAGAAAGTTTTAGAACCAGTATAAAACTTGAATCAGTATAAATGCTTAAAATTCTTGGAAAGGAATTAATAAATTATTGTTGCTAAGCTAAATTTAAATTAAAAGAAATTGAGTCCTATTTGTTAGACATTATGATATGTTTGACAATACAGTTAGAAAAAGGGACGCCATCTTTACGTTAGACGCATCTATAATACGGAATAAACAAATGTCTAAATAGAAAATCAACTTTAAACTAAGGATCATAATGTTGGAGTTGGAACCGATGTAAGACTTGTAGCAGGGCCGCCATTCTTGTACGTCGGCACCAGGTGCCCAGATGTCTAGCCATCATCAGAGTTCTATCTAGATAGAAAATGAACTTTAAACTAAGGACATAATGTTGGAATTTGAAGCGATGTAAGACTTGTAAGAGTTGGAATTGGGCCGCCATGTTTCTGCACCGCGCCGGGAGAGCGGACGTCTAGATAGAAAATGAACTTTAAATTTAAGGGAATAATGTCGGAATTTGAAGCGATGTAAGACTTGTAAGAGGGCCGCCATTTTTTGTACGCCGCGCCGGGAGGGCGAATGGTTACTCGTAGATAGAAAATGAACTGTAAACTGAAGGTCATTATGCTGGAATTTGAAGCGATGTAAGACTTGTAAAAGTGGTCGGGGTCGAGAAGGCATAAATAGATGTGAATAAGGGTGATCTTCACTTTTTGCTTGGCGGTCGTCAGAGGAGTAAGTTGTAGCCGAAAACTGGGAGCAGATTTTTATTATATTGTACTTATGTATTTGTACATATTATTTAACTGGGGTAATTTAGTATATAAATATTTGGGCTTTTTGTTGGCGGGCTTCGGAGGAGTAAGTTGTAGCCGAAAACTGGGAGCAGAATTTTATTATATTGTACTTATGTATTTGTACATATTATTTAACTGGGGTTAATTTAGGATATTCATATTTGGGTTTATAACTATCGTCGGTTGGGTGAATTGTTGCTGCCACTGGGAGGTTGGAGTTGGAGTTAATACTTATTTCTTGGGTATTTGTGGACATCATTTAATTGGGTTAATTTAGAATTTAATTATGGGGTTTTGATGATGCAGCTCGATGGGATATAATGGATTCATAGCTTGAAATTTGGGGTATATTATTTAATTGTGTTAGTTTAAGGTTTAATATTTGTGTTCCAGGTAATTAACTTATAGTGAATGTTTTGCTTGGTGTTAATTTTGTTTTTAATTCCAGGTCTCCGCTTTGTTCGACTTACTTGGTAGTCGTTGGGCTGAGATCCAGGCAGACGTTGATAACAATTATAAAACTTCACTTACATTTTGGTTAAGGGATATTTGAATATCAGATCTTATCTTTTAACCAAGTAAGTTAAGGGTTTTCGCGTACGGCTCTGACGGCTGTTAACTCGCGTTTCGTCAGATATCACTAGCAATATTCTGTAAATTTGCTCTTCAGGTACCGTAACTGGAACCGATGCTTTGGCAGTGGGGACGGTATGCAGAATATGTATTAGTTATAGTCCCTTATTTATATATTTATATATCGACCACCTTAGGTATTTATCCGACTCGGATGCCAACTTAAGGCTTTCATTAGCCGGCGGAACAGTCTTAGGATTACACACAGGAATTCTAGTTCCGAAGTTTTTGTCATGATAGGTTTAGCTGGTCTAGCAGGGTATCTTTACACCGAGATATTCTGACATTACACATCTACACGATTAATTGTAAATGTAAGAGTTACGTGACTCTTTAGTTTGGTTCAAAACAGTAGAATTTTAGGGTTTGTTAGGTAGTTAGAAGTTTCCTCATTACACCGTGAGGAGCTTTAATACACATAATTGCGCTTTAGCTAGGCAAGAAATCGTCGAATCACGTTAAACAACAAAATAACAATAAAAGTTAAAATATCCATATAACTAAATAAATTATAACGATTATAGTAAAATGAACTATATTTAAAATAATAAGAATTTAAATATTATGCGAATAAATTCAATAAGTTAAAAGCTAAGGCAAATATTGTGTGAAGTCAATTCATAAGATGAATGACACTTCACGACTAACTAGTCTGTGGTAGAGAGGGCGCTTAAAACGTCAAACTGATGTATTGGTAGAAAGCGTTGAGAATGATTTCGAGCCGGTTTTGGATGATTTAAAGCAGAAAAATGACTGTTTACAAGTTAAATTAAGCTGCAGTCTTACTTCGAGAAACATAAAAGTGATATAACGTTATAAGTTATATAAGTTAATCAATAATACTCCAGCTAGGTTGATTCATAGCTAGCATTATGAAACTGGAGGATTCTAAGTATGAATCTCATTGAACCAGTCTGGGCTTATTACGGGCAGAAGTCCCGATGCGTCACTAGCTCCCGTAGAAGTGGAATACAAGTGTGCTTCATACAAGATAAGGCTAGATTGTTTTAGAATGAAAACAAATTTCCAGATGGAATCAATACCAGTCATTTTACCTTTTATACTGAATCAATCAAGCTATGAGTTTAAATATAAAACAAATAGTGTGTAAAGAGCCCAAATTACCAATCTTATTATGTTTCTTGAGGTTGAAATTAACCTATTGATATTGGGTTTCAATTATTAGGAGAGCAAACCTAAGTAAAAACCTAGCTAACATGCTAATTCTGCATCTCTAAGTAAGAAGCACTACTTATATGTATTGAAATGGTCAAATTAGACGTTAAAGTAAAATTCTAATAAAAGGCTAGAATGTCTTACATAATTTACCTTGTTTGTTGATAACAAATAGATAGTATGTGGAGCAATATACAGTCTGGGACGTATTGCACAGCTTCCTGCGGCAGCGTGGGCAGGAAGCCTTCCCCTACACTAGGGGGGGCCCTCATAAGCCATTTCATTATATATATTTAGCGTCACCGAGAACCATAAAACTCATTTTAGTCGACATTAGATTTTATTACTTGAAAGTGATGAAGTAAAACCATCTTCTAATTCTGCTACTCAGTTGCCTTAATATGTTAGGGTTAGGTATGGTTATTCTAGACTTGAATCTGATACTAGGAATCTAGGTCCCCAGATAAAACTATAAATTTGGGCCGGAGATACAATATTAACTCTCTATATTGGTTGATTGCATCTGTAGGTATGCCATATTCAAATCCAATAAGTACCTATTAATAGAATAAACAGGGTTTGGAAATTAATGTTATAATTATTATAGAAAAATTAGAATAACAATTCTTCAGATATAACATTTTTAATACAGATAATAATGAAAATTAGGCCTAGTTTCAAACTAAGCTCTGACTGTACTGTGGGTGCTAGACAATGACATGCATACTTGTAAGGGGAAAGACATGCTTAAATGTATGGTAAACATTCATGACTCAGGGACAAGGTGGTTGCTTATTACACAAATATTTGCCTGCGTCAGGTTTCGAACCTGGGACTGCTAGCTTTGTGGGCAGGGTCGTTACCAACTGGCTAACATTCATTAATATGTCAATATAAAAGTCATATGAGTTAATATACTATAATAGTAGAGCAAATATAAATTTAATTAATATTTTAGGTTGTACTCAAATCAATTAAAGTCATTAAAGTATGAGAATCTGATAACATTTATTATTAATGAAAATATTGCTGGATTTTCAAATAATGGGGTAAAACAAGTTGTTAGGGTATTTCTGTTTCAATGCATAAAGTAAATCATAAGTATATCTCTCCATTTTATAAGTTGACTATTAAGTATTAATTAGGTTCATTAGGTAAGTTAGGAAAAGTAAACTATAAGTCTTAATTAGTTTGAAAAGAGCTTGGTTGCTACTGTCATAACTAGGAGTAATACCACTATGATGATCACATTCTATAACAAAGGCCAAAATATAAATAAAACTAGCTTCATAAATTTAGGGTTCTTTATCATATCATTTCTGATGTGAATACCAACAATTCCAAATTAACAACTAAATATTTTACCAATGGGTTTAACTCCTTAATTGTTATTATTACAAGTAGGATTAAAAGGTTGCCATAATTTAATATCTTAAATATCTTATAAATTTTAATTATCTTGTTAGGTAGGTACAATTTGGTTGCACGTTTTAATTATGGTTACTGACTAATATAGCACATTAAATAGCTAATATTTTTAATACTATCCCATACTGTAAAGCTACATTTTGTTAATTAATTAATTTAATTTAGGTTAGGTAGGTCCATTTATTGTAATTGATTTTTTACAAATTGATGTAGCCGCAATTAGGTTAGGAATAGGGTAGGGTCTTTTACAAGTCATTCTGTCATGTTTTCCTGCAAAACTACGCAGATATTTAATATTATTTTTACAGTTTTATATAATGCTAGAATAAGTAGTGACATTGTTATATTTTTTATTAAAAAAATGACTAACTGTTGAGTTTCTTCCGGCGCTTCTTCTCAGCAGTGGTCTCCTCTTGGGAAGTGCTGGTAGATTTTGACGTGTAAAATATATTTTGGTACCTTTGTCGTGTGTGGTGCTTAGCTATAATATAATATATATTTTGGTATATTAATATATATTATAGCTCTATGTGTGTGACGCGACTGAGGATCCGCGGCGCCCGCCGCCGCGGGCGCCGCGGCGTGCGCCGCGGCGGGCACCGCCACTTTTCCCGTCTCGCATCTCTATGATCAACATCGTATATTGCCATATGTTTGTGTTTGCGCGTGCGATGACGCGGGCCGCTGCACGCACCGCCTGTCTATAAACGGAAAAAACGTCCCACGCGCCGCGAGAAGCCACGCCGCACGCGACGCGCGACGCGCCGCGTCTCCGTAAAGGAAGCCTTATACTTAATGAGCGTAATGGAACATTTAAATCCCTATTGGTCCCTCCTCATAATAAAATTAAAATGAAGAGGAACTCGGCCTCCGCACGTCTCTGTGCGACTCGTCTCCAGACTTGGACATCGCTCCACCAAAAGCAAAAGTTGCTATCCCCACTAAAATGTCCTTACTGTCAGTGTAGTTAGTTAGTCTACCCAAGAGAGACTTTTTCTATACACCAATGTGAACCGCGCTTGACTAACTTTAATAAATCTCCGGCCAAAATTCACCATCGTATGCTCCGTACCTTTCCTTTCGGTTGGGTTTAGTACATTCCCGATCATGAGTTTTCTATGAAGATTATTTTGGTATCCTCGTCTACAGAGAGACGACCTTGTCGAATTATTCGAGTATGTCACGCGCTATAGCCGATGGGCTCCTAGTTCGTGCCAATCGCCGATGTATTCGACCAAATCATCACCCCATTAAACGGGCAAACTATTAATTTAAGTGCTTAGCACTTATATATTTAGTTAAGACAATCATTTATTGTCAAATATTTTATTTGAATCAATAGTCTAATTTAAAAGAAAACTCGAAATTACTTCAATTACTAAGTAAAATAATTAGAATAAAATTTTGGAAAATGGTGTATAGTAAGGATGTTAGAAAACCCGGGAATAATATTAAGCCGGGGTAGTGTTTTTAAATCGCGGATAATACAATCTCAAAATTAACCTTCCCTTAAAATCTTCAATACAGCGGCATATTACAAGGACCTACTTTCTTCCTGGATCCTAATGGACGCCATCTTGAGCCTCATATCTACAGCTACTGACGTCAGATCTCCTATCATGAATCATAACGTGGAAGAGTGCCTCCACGAGTAACCAGTTCCACTAGGCAAGTAATCCTACACGGTTTAACACTTATAGAGAAGGGGTCTATATTGTCTTCCATAAAGTTTTAGTTCCGTTTTTAAGATTCCATAACGTTTTTAGTCATAAATATTGTTAGTCATAATATTGATTGTCATAATATTTGAGGGTATAATTTGTATTTCCGATTTTTCCTGGTCATATTTGTCGAAAGTCATAAAAATTTTATTCATAACTTTTTACATCATAATGTATTACACCTCATAATGTTAAAGGTAATAATATTGCTTGACATAGTGATTATAAGGTCCAAACTTGTTTATCATAAAAGTAAAATACAAAGTTTTGCCTACTATATGTAAGTATCAGTTAAAAAATATGTTCGGTTCTGGCGCTTCGCCGGCCGTTACCGCGGCACGCTCGCTTCGCTCGCTCGGCTCGCGCGCTGTAGGGTCGCAGTTCTACCTAACACTCCTCCTCGCTTCGCTCGTCGTCGTACCTAATGGACCTAATGGTGAACCTAATGGTGGTCGCCGTCCTTATATATCTACATCATATTCATAATATCATCAATTTGAAATTAAAAAAGAAAGAACATTTGGAGTCATAAAAGTTACATATGTACTAAGACAATGAAACGGTATGAATAATAATAATTAGTAGTTTAAAATATATGCTTAAAAATATTTCTGTTTAATCATCAATATGCCTTTGAATGTTATAGATATAATTTTTATGCCTTATGGAAATTATAATCCTTAACATTATGGACTATTCACTTTAGCATTATTAAGCGTTATGCTTTACAATTTTTATGACTATCGATAGTTATGAGCATAAATAGTATGACAATCAATTTCTGACTTTCAAAATTCAATACAACAATATTATGGGTAACAAAGGGATCCCATAGGGAAGATTTCATAATACCTACGCTTACAGAGTAACGACCTAGCCCAATTATTCGGAACAGTCACGCGCTATCGCCTGTTAGGCCGTTAGGCGCCTAGGTCGTGCCAGAGAGCCGATATATTGCGACTAAATCATCACCCTATCAAACGGGCGAACTATTAATTCAAGTGCTTAGCACATATATATTTAGTTAAGACAATCATTTATTGTCAAATACTTTAATTGAATCAATAATTCGTTAATAACAAAACGAAGTGTAAGTAATAATGCACCAATAGCATAATTCTATAAACAACACTAACCCGGCTTTTAAAGAATTAAATATTAAAAGGGAAAATATAAATGACCTTCAAGACTGAAGAATATAATTCATCATTAAAATTGTTTATTTTTACACCCCACTCCCACTTATTTCCTCACATTGTATCTTTTAATACTTTGCAATTCATATTCTATATAATTAATTTAATTGGCTCGTGAATGCGCCAACTTAAAACGTTGTAGTCCCATGAGTAGTGCGCTTTATAATACGGACAGCGATCCAATCTACGTTATCTATGGTCTTATCAAACTTAATTCCATCTTGCCAAACTTCGAATGAATCAAAGCAACACTCGTTTTAGGAAATAATTTAAAGGCTTGATTTCAACTTTCTAGTACATTTGAAGACTTGGATAAATTATTACTCATCATAACTTGTAATCGATTCTATCTAAAATATGTAATTTGGAAAAGATAATCAAGCTAGGCTGTATGGACGACAGCCCTTAGTCTTACTCTTTAGCTAGATTAAAAACAGAACCAATGGCAACTCAAACCGTTGTTGATTCTTAAAGAAATTATGATTTGTCTCTTGTAATTAATGGATTTCACGAATGACCCTAAATATAAATGGCGCTTTTCTATAGGTAATTATATTATTTGTTATAAAATAAAGAGGTTAGCGCTAACTATACACTTCCTACGTTTTATTGCGTGTTATTTACTCACATGCCGTTTGTATCTAACAACCAATAAAACCATTTGATTATGACCAATTTAGAATGCCATCCGTGATATATGTAAACATCACTAATAAATTATGTGGTTAATTTCAGAACAGTGAATTTACAAATGCCTTCGTGCACCTTGGATATCGAGCAAGATTCTCATGTTAAGGTCTACTCAATGCAAGGCCTTCACAGTAAGATGCAAGCGAAGGTTATCTAACTCGGAGTCATGTGTGGAAATAAGTTATAAAAGTGACATACTTCGGACTAGTCAAGGCATAGAAAATGCATGAAATTGCATTCGGCATCAATTAACACATGAATGTTCAATCACCCCCCAAACTAAGTAAGTAGTTAAATCTTTTAAATCATAGTTTGCTAGTTTAATTTTAATTTTAGGCCTATTAGTTGCTATTACTAATAGTATATGATTTGTAACTAGTAACTTGTTTATATCAAATCATTGGATCTCTCAGTGTAATGTCCCACCAAAAAAGATTTTAATACCTACATTATTAACTTTATTGGTTTGTTTCAGAGTTATTGCAATTTGTTAGAGATGTATAAACAGTCAACAATTCATTAAGTTTGGTGACATATGAAGACTTGGATGTAATATAACAATGACAGCCCATCGCTACTAACACAACAAATGCAGAATTTATTTTATTTCAAATGGTCAGTTTTTTATTACCTACCCTTTTAATATTCTACAGTCAGGGATGCTATGAAATTAAGATAGGTTGTAAAGTAAATTTTTAATTAATAGTTAAGGTACCTATATGTCAAAATATTAAAGTCACATAAATGAAATTTCCCATAACATTCCTAACCTAATCTTGGCTTGACCATAATATGGAAGTTTCAGTGGAGTTTTACCTCCGTTTTCTCTTGGTACCTATATTACCAACCAACATTACCTCTCCGCTGATACTTCAATAACTGAATTTAACTTTGATTGTTTTATTGATAACTTTAAATTGTCAAACTTGAATGTAGTATCGCCTAAGACAAGAAAGGAATGTATGGGTTGCACTTTACATGAAAATTAAAACCATTTTGGTTATACTTTTAATTTAAGCACTTACCTTCGTTGTCAGGGTATATGCACAAAATCAATTCTAAAATAAAGTGAGAGTAGGGTAACTGTACCAATTAAATTAGTTTATTAATTGAATTATATTTATTATTCTGCCACTGAATAGACTAATTTGAATAATTTAAATAAAATAACTAAATTACTGTGGCTTTCGTATTTACTTTGAAAAGCCTAACATACATGACCTTGTTTATATATTCTAAAATTAATGAATTGAAAGAAAACTATAAGTAAATTATATTGACTGACAGTAAGAATTCGTGCATATTCCCCTTTTAATAACACAACACAATATCAAATGCAGTAAAACACATCATGAGATAATAAAAGGCAACACAATAAAATAAAGAACAATTAAAAGAGATCAGTTTCATGCACACCCTAGTCTGGCCAATATTCCTAGATTTCAGAATAAACAATTAAGCATGCATTATCGAATTTTCAAAACCGTCATAGTTCCTATATGTTTACGAATATTTTGTTCCCTCTTGCAAATATGTCTAAATTTAAATAATAAAATATTCTCGCGTATCATCGGTGGTAACTATATCCCACAATACCAATACTCCGTGTTATAACGCCATAAATTCTTTAGGGATCTATATTGGAATCCATTATATCCTTTTTCCCAATTGTAAATTCCATAATAACTGTGGTCACAATGATCCCTCGCCACAACAATGTTCATCCCAATACAAATACCATATAATTGATTATCCTGTGGCGAAATATTATTGTAAATTTAATGTTTTAAGCTCGCGCGCAGCTGCCCGGTCGCCGCGCCGCGTTCCGATGCGTTATCGCTCGGGTATCCTCGTGCACCTTCGTGCGCGTTCGTTTTTGACACCGCCGTCAGTCGATTTAGCGATACGACGCCGAGAGGCTGCGCGCGCGCCACCCGAACGTACTGTTACGTAACGTGGTTATAATAATTGTTTTTGCTTCGTTCTTCTTCTTCCATGCACTGTGTTAACTCTTTCGTTTTGTAAATAATTTCTATTCTCTTGTGGACTGTGCTTAAACTATAATAAACTTTATATGTGTACTAAATGTGGTATATTTATTATTAATGCCTTTGCCGCATAATTTTAATGCTTTTTTCGGCGGTAGTTGTGAAACTAATAATATACGCTCTTGCATATTTAATTTAAATAAATTGCACTTACTCACTTTTTAAACATTTTTATTCCATTGTTTATCAATATTGGGTGCAATAGTTGTGTGATAATGTTTGTGGAACAGTTAATGCACTAACTTAAAGTATATTTCACTGTTAATCCTGCTGGCACACACCTGTCAAAATATAACCTAGAAGTTATTCACTTATCCTGTGTGCTGAAAATATGGATCTTATGTCGGCAGTCACTGAGGCTCAGAGTTCTTTGGAGTCTGTTATTTCGAAGAAGCTTAATGAGTTTGAGGCCAGGCTGCACAGTTCTCCAACGGCGGGGGCTACCATCAACAGTTTGTCAGCGGAGTTTGCCGATTTCAAGGTGCAGACCATGGAGATTCTTAATCTACTTCGGCAACAAATAGAAGTACTTATTAAATCTCAAGACGCCATGGAGATGCGGCATCGGAGAAAATGTCTGCTGTTTAGTGGCCTTCCCGAGGAATCTGGTGAGAATGTGAGCAATACAATCTCTAAAATTATATCTCACCAACTTCAGATCTCTGATATTCCTGTTAGCTCATTCAAAGAGTGTCACAGATTAGGCAAGTTTACTGAGGGGCGCAACCGCCCGGTCTTAGTTCGGTTTGCCGACCTCTCCTCAAAGTCCTCTGTTTGGAATAACAAGACTGCACTTAAAGGTAGCCCTACGGCAGTCTCCGAATTCCTCACGCGGCCGCGGCAAATTCTGTTTAGTGAAACTCGGAAACTACTCGGCATGAACAACTGCTGGACACGCGATGGGAATATCTTTGCGAAGCTTCCTGATGGCAAGCGGATTCGTCTGGAGAGCGTTGGTGACCTCGAGCGTATTGCTGCGGAAGTTACTAGGCAGAGGCAAGGGTCTCCAGTATCTTCCAAGCCCGTTCCGGCGGCGACCAGGCCTGTTCCTGGTCCATCTGCTGCCGGCACCAGCGTCGCCGGGGCTGCCAGACCTAAGCGGGCAGTGAAGCATTCGAAGGCAAACGTGTAAAGATGTTCCGTGTCCATACTTAGTTGCGGGTCTTTTTTTATTGTTTTATATACCCTCTATTACTGATATAAATATGATTCACTTGTAACTATTCCAGTTTTGTATGACAATCAAACTGTCAGTGAGTAGTACTCTTCTCAGCTGTCAACGTCTATTTGAGCATATGTTTATAACGTCACTTTTTTTTCTATAACGCTCCGTTTCGTTGTTTTAATTACTTCGGTGCAACTTTAGCTTAGCTTTTTAATTTTATGATATGTCTCGTTAACGCATTTCCTACTTGCTGGCCAGCAGGATTAGCATTATTTTGTGCATATAGTCCCGGCATTATTTTATCTGTCCTTGTTTATTTATATTCATATCTATTTGTTTATCATTATATTTATTTTATAATTGTTTGATGTCTGATAATGATTCCTTTTACTCTGCTAGTGATGACAGTTCTACATATCTTTCTTTAGATTCTCATGACACTTCGTTAACTCTTGGCTCTTTGTTATCTCGCGAATTTGTTAATTCTAAGCACTTTAATGTTTGTCATATTAATGCGCAAAGCATCCCTTCACACTATTCTGAGTTATTGGATACGTTTTCCACTGATTGCATTCACGCCGTTTTGGTATCGGAAAGTTGGCTTAAACCCACATTGCAATCAACCTCTTTTCCTCTACCTGGTTTTGTTTTGATCAGGAACGATCGCATTGGTAAGGGTGCCGGTGGTGTGGCCATTTACCTCCGTAGCAATATTCCCTACAAAATTGTACATATTTCACCCTCTCTCTACTCTGGTTCTGCGGAATACATATTCCTTGAGGTGAAGGTAGGTGGAGTCAAGGCTGTTCTCGGTGTTGTGTACTGCCCTCCTGGAGTTGATTATTTCGCTGATATCGAGCCAATACTCGAATCGGTATGCTCTGAGTACACACACCACCTGATCATGGGAGATTTCAACACTGATGTAAGTAAAATTTCTCCATATAGCCAGAAGCTGTCGACTCTCGTTAAATCAGTCAATCTTTCGATTCTTCCTCTTGAACCCACTCACCACTCCGTCTCCTCTGATACCTGGCTGGACATTATCCTCACTTCTTCCCCTGATCAAATTATCAAACATGGACAGTATCTTGCTCCAGGCTTTTCTCACCATGATCTCGTGTTTGCCTCGTATAGATTGAAACCCTCAAAATCGAAACCTGCCATTGTAAGTATGCGTAGCTTTGCTAAACTTAACACCGACGCTCTATTGCACGACGTTGTTAGTGTTGACTGGGCTCCAGTTCTCGTTGCTTCTACTACTGATAGCAAGGTGACACTTTTTAATGAAGCTATACTGAGGGTTTTCGATAAACATGCACCTCTGCGCTCTGTCAGAATTAAGCGGCCTCCTGCACCCTGGATTACCAGTGGCGTGAAAATGGCTATGCGGAAAAGGGACCGGGCTTTTCGTCTCTACAGACGTGACCGTACCGATGATAATTGGTCAGTTTATAAAAAAGCTCGGAACAGATGCAATCAGATGGTGCGTGCAGCTAAACGTCATTTTATACACGAAAATGTTTCCTCCTCTTCCATGGCCGATGTTTGGAAGTTTATTAGGTCATTGAGTCTGGGAAAGCCAGGTAACTGTTCTGACGGGACATCTTTTTCCCTCAATGACTTAAACATTCACTTCTCCTCAGTACCTGGCCTTGATAATTCTATTAAATCCTCCACTCTTTCTGATATTTCCAGCTTTCCCTCACTTCTTTCAGAGTCCTTCTCTTTTTCAGAAATCACTCAAGACGAAGTCAAGAAAATTATATCATCCATCAAATCCAAGGCTGTTGGTTACGATGACGTGAGTCGTTCCATGATTTTACCTATTATCGATGGTATACTTCCGATAGTCACTCATATCATCAATTTTTCCCTATCCTCCGGTGAATTTTCTTTTCTCTGGCGCAAAGCCTTTGTTATTCCACTACCTAAAATCAACAATCCCTCCTCACTCAATAACTTTAGACCGATTTCTATCTTGCCTTTTCTATCCAAAATTGTTGAAGCCGTGGCACATAAACAACTTTCTAGCTTTTTACAAAAATACGACATTCTAAGCCCGGTTCAATCTGGTTTTCGTCCCGGCCATAGTACCTCTACGGCACTTCTCAAGATCACCGAGGATATTAGGTGGGGAATGGAGAATACGTCGGTTACAGTTCTTGTCCTCATTGATTTCTCCAACGCATTTAATACTGTTGACCATGATATTCTTCTGGCTCTTCTCAAACATCTGAATGTCTCGCCTTCCGCTCTAAATTGGTTCTCTTCCTATCTTCGTGGGCGTCAGCAGGCTGTCCGGGTTGACAAGTCTCTATCTGACTGGTGTGATTTGGCTGCTGGCGTACCTCAAGGAGGTATTCTTTCTCCTCTCCTTTTCTCGATATTTGTTAACTTTATTACTTCTGGACTTGGCTGCACGCACCATCTGTATGCAGACGATCTGCAAATCTACGATCAGTGTCACGTGACTGAGCTTGATAGTGCTGTCAGAAAATTGAACAATGACCTGCAGCACATTCAGCATTGGTCTGAGAGGTTTGGCTTGTTTGTCAACCCATCTAAGTGTCAAGCTATAATTATTGGTAGTTCTCGACAACTTGCGAAACTTGACTTGGCAACTGCTCCGCTAGTTACTTATAATAATATTCCCATTGCTTTTAGCTCCAGCGTCAAAGACCTAGGCCTGATTATAGATAGCACTCTTTCCTGGAAGACTCATGTCACTGAATTGAGCCGTAAAGTAATAGGCACCTTCCACTATCTTAGCAGATTCAAGCATTTTTTGCCCGTCAAAACTAAAATATTACTGGTACAAACCCTTATCATCCCTATTTTAGATTATGGTGATGTATGTTATTGCGACCTTACCGAAGAGCTTTTAAATAAATTGGATCGCCTTCTCAATTATTGCATCCGCTTTATTTTCTGTTTGCGCAAATATGACCATGTTTCTGCCTCTCGGTCCCAGTTGGGATGGCTCTCTATCCGACAACGTCGCAAAGTTAGGATGCTCTGCACACTTTATTCAATCTTAAATGATCCTCTTTCTCCTGGCTACCTTAAATCTTTCTTTCAATATCTTGGTTCTTCTAGCGGCCGTCAGCAACGCTCAGCTCGCAATTTAACTCTTTCCTTCCCTCTGCACCGCTCTGGCTTTATTAGCAACTCTTTCACCCTTCAAGTTATTCGCCTTTGGAATGGTCTCCCCTCGAAAATCAGGCAAGCCCCTAATAAATTCGCGTTCAAGAAATTAGTAAGAGCACACATTTCCACACAGAACTGACATCTTACAGTTTTCCTTTTATTGCAATGTATGTATGTATATATATATATATATATATTTATATATATTGTATTTATGTATTTGTATATATTCTTGGTACGTTAATGTATACATATGCATTTATCTATAATGTATGTTTATGTATTTTAATCGCATTACATGTTTTCTCCTAATGCTTTTGCTCGTACAATATTGCACCGCCTACAACAATTTTCTGCTTGCCCAAAGGTCAACTGGTAGAGAATGCCATTAGGCATTAAGTTCACCTTTTGTACTCAAATTTGTATTTTTGTGCAATAAAGATTAAATAAATAAAATAAATAATTGGTGACTTCCCGACGCCTGTTGAACTGAGTGCGGAGCAGTGTTAGATCCTGGCGCGTGAACTTTAATTTGTATTGAGTTATTTCGTTATGCCGGACAAACAAGGTGTGGCGGAACCGACCGTTAGTGCAGTGGGAGTTAAAGTGCCGCCATTTTGGGCGGAAGAACCGGCATTATGGTTTGCCCAGTTGGAAGGACAGTTTACGTTGGCAAATGTGGTTAGTGACTCGACGAAGTTTTACCATGTCGTCAGTAACCTTGAGCATAGATATGCGGCCGAAGTCAAGGACTTAATAACTACTCCACCGGCAACGGGAAAATACGACAAGCTGAAGTCAGAGCTGGTACATCGTTTGTCAGTATCCAAGGATAAGCGCGTTGAGGAATTAGTGTCTCAAGCTGAACTTGGTGATCGCAAGCCTTCCCAGTTTCTTCGGTATCTACGCGACTTAGCCGGTAGTGACATATCAGAGGATTTTTTGCGCAGCATGTGGGCTAAGCGTCTACCGACTCATGTGCAGACCGTCATCGCTACAATGTCGGACGCTAGTTTGGATAAGGTGGCGGCGCTTGCGGATAAAGTATACGAGATCGTCGTGCCCATCCCGAACGTAGCCGAGACCCACGCTCCAGTTTTACCACCGTCACCTGCTCCTTTAGCATCGACTTCGTGTGATACAATCACCATGGAAGAGAGGCTCAATCGTCGAATTGACGATCTGGTGCGGCAAGTGGCTGCCCTATCGACTGGCAATTCCCGTGGCCGTGCTGCATCCCGCTCCCGCTCCAGGAGTCGTCGGGGCAACTTCCGTTCGAGGAGCCGGTCCCAGAACAACGGAAAGTGTTGGTACCACGACAGGTTCGGCCCGCGAGCAACCAAGTGCCGGGCACCGTGCACCTGGGATGAGGGAAATGCCAACGGCGGTCGCTGATGGAGGCGAGTGACTGTCCAGAGTCCCCCGGCCGCCTCTTCGTTACGGACCGAAAAACGCGAGTGACATTTTTAATAGACAGTGGTTCGGACCTATGTGTTTTACCAGTTAAATCCGTGCGTAATCATCGACGTCAAAAGGACAAATACGAACTTTTTGCAGCTAACGGGACTCCTATCGCTACTTATGGCTCAATTAGTGTTATGCTAGATTTTGGCTTACGACGCGCATTTGGTTGGCGATTTGTAGTGGCTGACGTAACGAGGCCTATAATTGGCGTAGACTTTTTATCATTTTATGGCTTGTTAATTGACATTAGGAATAAGCGCTTAATTGATAATTGCACCGCGCTTAGTGTCGCTGCTTTTTCGGCTGCTTCTTGCTCTCTGTGCCATATTAAAGCTGTTACAGGTACCACACCGTATCACAGTTTGCTACAGCAGTTCCCCGAAATCACCAGGCCAGCCGGTGACCCGACGGAGCGTGAGGTGAAGCATAATACGCTTCACTATATCCGTACCACCCCCGGCCCACCTGTCTACTGCCGCCCGAGAAGATTGGACGCCGACCGCCTCAAGTTAGCCAAACAAGAGTTTGATGATATGGTGCGCTCAGGTATAGCACGTCGATCCGACAGCCCATGGTCTTCGCCCCTTCACATGGTGCCTAAAAAGAACAACGGTTGGCGGCCATGTGGCGACTATCGTGCGTTGAACGCCCGCACCATACCAGACAGATACCCGGTTAGGCACCTTGCAGATTTCTCGCACAACCTACATGGATGTCAGGTATTTAGCACCCTGGACCTAGTTCGCGCCTACAACCAGATCTTGGTATTTAAAGATGACATCGCAAAGACAGCCATCACGACTCCTTTTGGTCTCTTTGAGTTCAACTTTATGGGATTTGGCCTAAGAAATGCTGCCCAGACGTTCCAGCGTTTCATCGATGAGATCCTTGGTGACCTGGAATTTTGTTTTCCCTATTTAGATGACATCCTGGTAGCGTCATCAAATACGAGCGACCACATGAGCCACCTGAAGCAGGTTTTCGAGCGACTTCGCGAGCATGGTGTCCTCATTAACACAGGTAAATGCGTGTTTGGTAAACCCGAGGTCACGTTTCTCGGTCATATGATTACCAACGAGGGCACAGTACCTTTGCCTGAAAAAGTAAAGGCCATCACCGAATTTCCTCGCCCTACCAACATTAAAGAGCTTCGTCGTTTCTTGGGCATGCTTAACTTTTATCGACGTTTCCTACCGCACGCTGCCCAAAAACAAGCTCCGCTAAATGGCCTGTTAGCGGGTCACCATTGCAAGAGCTCAGCGAAGATAGACTGGAACGACGACCTTGATGCCGCTTTTGTTGACTGCAAAGTGAGCTTAGGTGAAGCTACACTCCTCGTTCATCCGCGCCCGAATGCAGATGTAGCGCTAGTGACGGACGCGTCGGATACAGCGATTGGGGCAGTGATTCAGCAGCGGGTGAATAACACGTGGGAGCCTTTAGGATTCTTTTCACGGAAGCTGAATCCAGCCCAGCGTAAGTATAGCCCTTATGATAGGGAGCTGTTGGCAATATACGAGGGCGTCAAGTACTTTCGGCATATGCTAGAATTAAAGCCGTTTATAATTTATACCGACCACAAGCCGATCGTTTACGCATTCAGTAAGCCCTTGGACAAATGCTCACCCCGTCAGTTCCGGTACCTAGATTTTCTCGCCCAGTTTTCCACCGACATCCGACATATAGCAGGTGAAGACAATGTCGTGGCTGACGCTCTTTCTCGACCAGTTGAAGCAATCAGCAGCATTAACTATAAAGCATTAGCTTCTGCTCAGGAGACCGATGTTGAGCTACAACAGCTGCTTAAGACAGGATCGTCATTGCAGCTTCGGAAGCTGGTCGTTCCAGGACCCACAGGTGACGTAGCCATATTTTGTGACACATCTGGGCCCGTAGCACGCCCTTACTTGACTCCAGAATTCCGTCGGCACGCTTTTGACTCCACGCATGGTCTCAGCCATCCCAGTGCCAAGGCTACAGTAAAGCTATTGACCCAGCGGTACGTATGGCCTGGAATAAAGAAAAGCTGTCGCGAATGGTCTCGGGCCTGCCAGCACTGCCAGCGTTGTAAAGTGTCGAGACATGTACACTCGCCAGTAATGGAATTTAGAGCGCCATCAGAACGATTTGCGCACGTGCATGTAGACTTGGTTGGCCCACTACCGATCTCACGTGGATTTCAATATTGCCTGACAGCAGTGGACCGTTTTACTAGATGGCCGGAAGTAATGCCTATTTCCGATATAAGAGCGGAAACCGTGACACACGCGTTTGTTACCGGTTGGGTATCAAGATTCGGCTGCCCCAAACGAATAACGACTGACAGAGGTCGACAGTTCATATCGGACACGTTTCAGAGGTTTGCGAAGACGATGGGAGCAGAGCACGTTCAGACGACTGCTTACCACCCTGCAGCAAATGGCTTGGTAGAACGTTTTCACAGGCAGATGAAAGCTGCCATAAAGTGCCACGGTAGTGAGGATTGGGTGGAGGTCCTGCCTCTGGTTCTTTTAGGAATCAGAACGGCATGGAAAGACGATCTGACCGCTTCCACCGCAGAATTGGTTTATGGCGAACAGTTGCGCTTACCTGGAGATTTCTTCGAATCCTCAGGTCAAGATACCCCAGCTGACTACACAGACTTCCTTACTCGCTTACGCCTTCAGATGCACAAACTGGCTCCAACACCAGTCGTTCGACATGGCTCACGAAAAGTTTTTGTTCATAAGGACTTGGCAACATCTTCGCACGTGTTTATACGCAATGATGCTGTCCGTAGACCTCTGCAACCTACGTACATGGGACCATATCGTGTCATCGAGAGAGGAGACAAGTTTTTCAAACTTGATATAAAGGGCAAGACTAACAGTGTCTTAATTGACCGCCTTAAGCCTGCGTACATGTTGTCAGACTCGGATCTATGTCGACCTCCCGATCAACCTAACACAACGCCCCAACCGGCTACAGATGAACGCAAGACTCGTTCGGGACGTATTGTCCGGTTCCCGGACTATTTTTGATCGACCTAAAGGTCTCCGGGGGGGCTGATGTGGCGAAATATTATTGTAAATTTAATGTTTTAAGCTCGCGCGCAGCTGCCCGGTCGCCGCGCCGCGTTCCGATGCGTTATCGCTCGGGTATCCTCGTGCACCTTCGTGCGCGTTCGTTTTTGACACCGCCGTCAGTCGATTTAGCGATACGACGCCGAGAGGCTGCGCGCGCGCCACCCGAACGTACTGTTACGTAACGTGGTTATAATAATTGTTTTTGCTTCGTTCTTCTTCTTCCATGCACTGTGTTAACTCTTTCGTTTTGTAAATAATTTCTATTCTCTTGTGGACTGTGCTTAAACTATAATAAACTTTATATGTGTACTAAATGTGGTATATTTATTATTAATGCCTTTGCCACAATCCTAATATTAAATATCCCAATGCTCATCCGCACTATTTTCTTAAGTACTAATGATCAAGTGCCCTAACAGTCACATATCCTAATACTGGTTGCCACAATCATCATATGTCTTAATAGTTACATATCCTAAAACATGATATCCAGCCTGCATTATTTTTATGTTTATATATATCACATGAATGTTTATTTTTTTTCCCAAAATAAAAATTATGTCAAATATAGTGGTGGCCTATCAATTTTACCCTTCCATCCTAATATACTCAATATAGGCCTCCGCGGCTCGCTCGTTAGGGTCGCAGTTATACCTAACAGTAACACTCCTCCTCGCTTCGCTCGTCGTCGTACCTAACCTAACCCAAGTCTGACCTGCCTTAAGGTAGAAAAGGTAATGATTCTTACTTTACACTAATAAATTTAACGCCTACTATAAACATGGCATTCGACTTTAGGATATTAGGTAATGTAATATAGCTTATGACCACTATGGCAAGCAAACATCATGGCATTTGATCCCAGGACATGTGGTTTATGATTTTGTATATCATGACCCCTAAGTTTTATGTGTTAACAGATTAGTACTAAACATATTAGGCATTTAGAGCATCAGGAAATGCAACATTATGGTTTATGATCATTAGGATGTAAAATTACCATGGCAAATAATCATTATGAGAAATGATTGATATGTCAAAAGTGTTAAGAGTAAAAGTGATATGGCATTTGACTTTAGGACACACGATATTATGGATTGCGAAGGAGATCCGTTCTTTAGTCTAAACTTCAATCCATTTATCAACCGTCCTTTCTCCAAAATAAAACTTGTTTGATTTTGATACCAACTCTAACATATCCATTGTTCATTCTCCTTTATTATCATTTCATTTATTTCTTACATTAAATAAATATTTTTTCCTTATTTGTAGAACTAATACAATAAAATTAAAATAAACTTAAAACAAAATTTAAACCTTTAATTTATAATTATTACAAACCCCACGTACCCAGCTCACTATTTAACCCTTATATCCAAAATACCATGCAAAAGTTACTTCCCTAGCTTTAACTGAATTTTTATTTTTATTTTGTATTTTATATCTTTTCCAACTACCGTGCCCTAATGTTCGATTATAAGCAAGAATGAATTTATAAATAATCTTTTAGTATTCAAAATAAAACATGATCAACATTAATTTAATAAATAAGAGGCAAATAGTTGCTGGTTTAAGATTGTTTATAGAAAATGTTCAAGATTTACTCTTAAACGTATAAAAGGTTTACCTTGAAAATGTTTAAAAATTTACCCCTGTTAGATTTTGCAGTTTTATTTGTTATTGCTAACAGGTTTTATTATTTGAATGGTCAAATTTTACTCAATAATAATTATTTGGTAAGTAAATTCCAAAACAATACTCTCTCAGAATTGCCTGTAAATGCATCAAGCATAGTAATGATGTGGTAAAATTTATCAATTATTATTTCGCATTTATGATATATATACATTAAAAAAGAAAATAACTGAACTCCTGTCAATAAACTAAACATGTATCTATAATAAGTTTGCATCCCACAATGAAGAAAAGTTAAGTGAAGATGAATTATAAAAATTGTAGAATTAGTATAATGCTAATGATAAATATAAGTCAATAATACAAAGTGTACCTGCAAGCTTGCATACGGAACCAATTTTCCTTACACAGTAATTGAAGGCAAATACATTCGCATCAGAGATACATGAAATCAACATGATTTTATAAACCTTTTATTTTAAATTAGAATTTTAACTCTCAACCGAAATTATTGTCACCCTACGCCCGGTTAATTTTAAGAGATTAGTTTAGAAATAAGACTTCCTTAAACCAACTGTTTTCCAAAATAAACATCCACAAAGTTACTTTATTTTCTTAATCTATGACAACTTGTCAACCATAACTGAAATATGCAGTATGCACCTCAAGCGTCGGGTGACCATGAAATTAGCTAGTATCATTTATTAACCTTTTATTATTAATTAAATGATTCAGAAATAAAGATATTACTATAATACAAGCAAAGTTAGATTTAATTTTGTCTAAGGCGTAAGAAAATTTGGACCCTACACGCTACCACAAACTTACCCTTCATTTACCTGGAACCAGATTCAAAGATTCTTACGTTTCTTTTTTTTCCATTTTAATTTTTATGTGTAACTTATTTATTCAAATGTAAACCGAATCCAACTTCCATCAAATAAATCATTCGTTCAATTATCACAGTTTCATTTTAATGACGATTACCTATATTTTGGGGATTCACAGTGTTAATGTTCACCCCCCGGATTACGTAATGTTTTAGTTTTTCAACCACCTATGAAACGCTAACTTATTACAATAATTACGTTAACACCTAACCCCACTATAACTGACTAATGGTTAAAACTAGAATTCGAATTCACCCCCCAAACCACACAACTAATAGAGTTCCTGAACCCCCCTTAGAAAACCGTCAACCCTTAAAGTTTAGTTTAGTTTACTTATTCATCATTGTAATGTTTCTACATATATATATATATATAACGCATTGCATGTTGAAATATAAAAATATAGCTACCGCCCCGGATCTCGTCCGTGAGGAATTAGTTTACTACAGTTCCTGAGGGAATAATATGTCCTACGCTCCCCCCCCTATCTCCTTAGTTCATGAACCGACTAATCCAAAAATTCCTAACCCACAGATGACCATTTATTTTTTACGGGGAAAACAAACGAAGCGTTCAAAATTTAGTTTTCGAGAAATTTTCAAAAAAACTTCAAAGATCTAAACCAAAATTCAGGCAAGTCAAAAAGGGCCCTATTTCACACAAACAAATTACATTAAAAGGTATACTTTTTAAAACACGGATTCAAACACGAAACCCTCGGTGCGCGAGCCCGACCCGCACCTACCGGTTCCTACTGCTGTTCCGATGTGCGGAGTACATAACCCTATGATCCTATACAATAGTTATTTGAAGCCTACTGGAAAGCGCAGCATTTAATGTGAAAGAGGTGTCTATACTCGCCTTTATATGCCTCTACTTACGTGTGTACCATGCTTTATTTCACCTGTCATGTGTCTATGATAACCGTTTATGGTGAATGCGGTAGTTCCAGACGTCAGTCACGCGTCAACGGATCTGGACCAATCTCAGATTCAAAAATCTTTACCGGATAGCACTGGGTCGGGGGAAGAAGAGGAGGAAGTACTGGACGTACCATCATCAGGTCTTGATTTAAAATCGAAAGAGCTCCGAGCTAAAATCGCGAACGCTCAGAGGGAGCTTGCAGCCTTGCAGGGTAGGGAAGACATGGATACAGTTTTCGACTTTGCTCCTGCAACGATTGAAAAGGAGGAAAAAAATTTCCAAGGTGGATCCAAAAGCTGCAGAATATGGTATACGCTGCCAGAAACTTGGCCAAAGTGGGTGGGCCAACATCCGGTATGGCGATTTTCAAAAGCAATTTCAGGCTACCCCTGTTTTCGTCGCGCTGAGAGCAAACAATATTTTGGCCGGCGTTTCACCTACGTCGAAATCCGTGGAAATTCTTGAGAAATTCGACATGACTTTGGGTGCCATCACGCACGGGCTTATTCAAGAAAGTGTAAGGTTTCATTAATTTAATATTAAACCGGAAGTTAAAAAGTAGTTGCACTGACCATTCTGGTGACGGAAACAACGTCAATGGCGGATTTGGGGCGATTGGGCATTCTTGGTCGGGCGGTGACACCGAACGGACGAGTTTGTTACTTGACAAGAAATACATGTTAAGTCGAACTATAAGCCTGTTATTATTACAGTGAAGAAATATACCTTTATAAATTAATCTGTGTAAGTTATTTTCGAGGCTGATTACAAAAGGATGATATTTCAAGACCTTTTGGATAGCCTCCCAAAGGAAATTAAAAACAGAGTGGGTACGGACTTCGTACAAGCAGACTCTGCCTTTCGACAAAGATCGGACGCTTTAATTCAATATGTGTGCGGACGCCGCACATTGGATCAGCGGCGGAATAAAGTCCGAAAATTACATATTAACTAAAGTCATTTATTTGACTTAAATCTAACAGTAGAATAGTTGTACAACCCTGTACTGAAAGGATTTTAATTTTGATGTATTATTTATTTGTAAATAAATAATACGAAACACGTAATGCTGAACACTTACATTTTTCGTCAAAAAAGTTGTTTCTTTCAGGTAATATATTTCTAAAACGATCGCTAAAATATACAAAATATGATTTTTAGTGCCGTATATTAAGGTATTTTTATGATGGATAACATCAGTGATTTCGTGTATTGGTTAGGGCATGGCTTGGATTAAAACAACATGGTCATTATTTGGGCCACATTCAACATTCAATTAGATATTACTTTTAAGCTACTCCTTCCATTTCACCAAAAACTAGCACAAATGATACCTTAATTATCCAAAATGATTATCTAATTGATTCTAGCTGCTACTACTTGCAAACTTTTGAGTAATGACCATTTAAGTAATGAGCTCATTGAGATGTAGGAAAAATAATGACAGAGATAAACTAATTAATGAGGGTGGTTAATGAACTAAAAACTTGATTTGGGTATAAAACGTGTACGTAGTTTTCTTTTTCTTCATTTACTATTATCGTTTCGAGAAAGTAACATAGTTATTATTGATAGTCATGGCAAGTTTCAGCATTTCAAATGCAGAGTTAGTCGAAATTGCTATTTCAAGTGACCGGGATGTGCATAAGTGTACTGAAACCCTGAAGATTAAATTTCCAAATCTTTCAGAAGCAATACTTGGCCAAATCTATATTCAGTTAAGTAAACAATTTTTACCTACTTTCACAAAAAAGTGGAAAGCTGTATCAAGGGTGAGAAAGTATTTTTTTGACAAAAATAAAGATTGGCTCAGTGGTATGTTTTCAATACATACAATGGCTTCAGCTTCGAACGCCGATACCTTAGACACCGAACCAGAGGCCGAACCAGGACCTTCAAAACGACTTCTTAGTGGTCGTCCAGAAAAACCCTTCGAAGAGTGTTGCAGTCGTACAAAACGAAAAAAAGTGAGAAATTTATGTGAGAATTATCCCTAGAGGCGATTTTATCTGCTGCCGATAAAATTCGAGAAATCCCCGTTAAATGTCCTGTCTTCAGCCCAGAAAAAGCGTTGGCTTTATTGTTAGATGCGGATCTAACAAAACATCAATATGAAGTGCTTAGAAAAGCGTCAAAAGAAATAGGTTGTGACATTTTCCCTAACTATCATAAAGTCCTTGACGCATAAAAACAGTGTTACCCTAAATTTGAAGATATAGATGTAACCGAATCTTATGCATGTGTTAGTTTGCAATCATTACTGGATCACACTGTAACCAGGATTTTACAAACAAAAACACCAGAAGAACTTGCAAGCATGAATGAAGATATGACTCTTATTTCCAAATGGGGCTGTGATGGTTCATCTGGTCATAATGAATACAAACAGAAATTTCAAGAAGAAGACTTCACAGATGCGAACATGTTCTTGACTTCTTTAGTCCCCCTTCGCCTTACCCATAACAAAGATGATAATACATCTGTGTACTGGAAAAATGAAAGCCCATCTTCTACGAGATTTTGTAGACCAATACAGTTTCAATTAAGTAAAGAAACAACTGAAGTGACCTATAACGAAAGGTCAAGAATGGATTCTGAAATATCCAATTTAAATGAAAGTACTGTCTGCATTAGTGGCAAAACTTTTAAAATAAAGCATGAGCTGTTATTCACGATGGTCGATGGCAAAATAGCACAAACGGTTACCGATACAAAATCGAATGCCGTTTGCTTCATATGCAAGGCAAGACCTACGGAGATGAACTCATTAGATCTCGTGCGAAACAAAAGCGAAAATACTGATGCATTAAAAGTGGGCTTATCGCCGTTACATGCCCGAATTAAATTTATGGAATGTATTTTGCATATAGGGTATAAAAAGTCATTTTGTAAATGGAGTACAAACGCAAACACAAATCCACATAAAGAAGCTGAGAAAAAGAGAATACAAAAAGAGTTGTTTGACAGATTGGGCTTGAAAGTAGACTTCGTGAAACAAGGTATGGGATCACCTAATGATGGAAATACTTCCAGAAGATTTTTTAGTAACCCAAGTGTAGTTGCGGAGGTTACCGGTGTAGACGAAGAATTAATTCGCCGATTTTCAGTCATCTTACATGCAATTAACTCAGGTGCCACAATAGATGCTGAAAATTCGAAGATTATTGCAATGAAACAGCAAAAATATATGTTGGCTTGTATGAATTATTGTATTATATGCCAAATACAGTTCATAAAATACTGATGCATGGATGTATTATAATATCCGCTGCTGCTCTGCCAATTGGACTGCTAAGTGAAGAAGCCCAAGAAGCTCGGAATAAGGATTATCGTCGGTACAGATTGTGCCATTCCAGGAAATGCTCACAGGAATCTGCGAATGAAGACATAAAACGAATTAAAACACGTAAAGGCGACAACAAGACCCACCGAGACATCGAGGACATAATTACCCTTCTGAAGCGGACAGATCCTGAGCTTGTTCCTATATTTGTGGCCTGAGATCTCCACAAGTTACCCCCGATCACCTTTGATCATGTTGATGTGACCCGTCTCCTTAAAGATATATTGGTGTTAAAAGAGGATTTAAAAACAGTGCAAGAGCAATGTGTCACAATAGATGCGTTTCAAATGTTAAAGAAAGATGTAGATGAGCTGAAACAAACGCCGTCGATGTCGATTGTTTATCGTAATGACTACGACAATGTTAACACGCGAAGAGGGAACTACCTAAGAGAAAACTTCAGGTATGATAGTGGACCGATGGGATTAAAACCTATGGGATCCAGCCCTAACAACAGTGGTTCATCCTTAAATAATATATTGAATAGCCCAGAGCAACCGTTGCAACCGACGGTAAATTCAAATTCATACCGTCAAATATGTCCTGTTGTGAGTCACGATAACGGACAAACTGGCGTAAACAACTCTGCTGGTACATCAAAATCGCGTATGTGCGACCCGGTGAACAGCGCAACAACCGCGGTGATGACTAACGCCTCCGGGGCCGGCGTGCGAGCAAAATCACCTATGTCACACAATGAAAGCGCGCGCGCAAATGCAACGATGTTACACTTAGATTCAAGCGTTGTGCGTTCAGATCCGCGAATGTGTGATAATGAACTGCGACAAACAACTATAGCGCAAGCAAAACCGACTATGTCACACATAGAACGGAGCGGTGCGCATTCAGGCCCGCGAACGTGCGCGCAAGATACATAATCGTTAATAGCTTAACTTAAAGAGCCGGGACAATGGAAACCTGAGAACCCTCCTGAGAAGTGGATATTAGTGCAGAGGAAAAGATTGAGAAACAAAATTGAAGGAAAAATAGGAACTGCGTCTACGGACTCCAGTGCTAATTTTAAAGCGGCTGACATCAAGATACCATTGTTTATCGACAATGTAAGTCCACTAGGGAGAATTATATAGTTGCGCATGTGCATGGTAAAACGCAAATAAATGTGTCGCTTCAAAAAATAAAAATGAAAATAGACAGAGGATATGACGCTTACAAAGTACTAATGCCAAAAAGTAAGTTAAACGTATTTCTATTGTAACGGAACTAGCTTCATCTAAACTATTTCGTCACTTCACAAAATAATTTGCAGGCGGAAAAAGTTAATAATAAATAATACTAAAAATAAATTATAATTTTAGAAACAAATAAGTCAATACTATGAAGGGGCTTTGTAATTATTATAATCAAACTTAATCCATTTATAATGTATGTAAGTTAAGTTTAAAAAAGTACAAGATTCAGTAACAATTACTTAGAAATAAAATTAAATAAAGAAAGTTTTAGAACCAGTATAAAACTTGAATCAGTATAAATGCTTAAAATTCTTGGAAAGGATTTGAATAAATTATTGTTGCTAAGCGGAATTTAAATTAAAAGAAATTGAGTCCTATTTGTTAGACATTACGATATGTTTGACAATACAGTTACAAAAAGGGACGCCATCTTTGCGTTAGGCGCATCTATGATACGGAATAAACAGATGTCTAGGTAGAAAATCAACTTTAAACTAAAGGCCATAATGTCGGAATTGGAACCGATGTAAGACTTGTAGCAGGGCCGCCATTTTTGTAGGTCGGCGCCAGGTGATCAGATGTCTAGACATCATCAGAGTTCTATCTAGATAGAAAATGAGCTTTAAATTTAAGGGAATAATGTCGGATTTTGAAGCGATGTAAGACTTGTAAGAGGGCCGCCATTTTTTGTACGCCGCACCGGGAGGGCGAATGGTTACTCGTAGATAGAAAATGAACTGTAAACTGAAGGTCATTATGCTGGAATTTGAAGCGATGTAAGACTTGTAAAAGTTGTCGGGGTCGAGAAGGCATAAATAGATGTGAATAAGGGTGATCTTGACTTTTGCTTGGCGGTCGTCGGAGGAGTAAGTTGTAGCCGAAAACTGGGAGCAGATTTTTATTATATTGTACTTATGTATTTGTACATATTTTTTAACTGGGGTAATTTAGTATATAAATATTTGGGCTTTTTGCTTGGCGGTCGTCGGAGGAGTAAGTTGTAGCCGAAAACTGGGAGCAGATTTTTATTATATTGTACTTATGTATTTGTACATATTTTTTAACTGGGGTAATTTAGTATATAAATATTTGGGCTTTTTGCTTGGCGGTCGTCAGAGGAGTAAGTTGTAGCCGAAAACTGGGAGCAGATTTTTATTATATTGTACTTATGTATTTGTACATATTATTTAACTGGGGTAATTTAGTATATAAATATTGGGACTTTTGCTTGGCGGTCTTCGGAGGAGTAAGTTGTTGCTGCCACTGGGAGGTTGAATTTTATATTTGATTTTAGTATGTCTGTCGCGTGTGTTTTAGTATATTATTTATTTAATTGGGTTAATTTAGGATATTAATATTTGGGTTTATAACAATCGTCGGTTGGGTGAATTGTTGCTGCCACTGGGAGGTTGGTCCCACTTATTTCTTGGGTATTTGTGGACATCATTTAATTGGGTTAATTTAGAATTTAATTATGGGGTTTTGATGATGCAGCTCGATGGGGATATAATGGATTCGCAGCTTGATATTTGGGGTATATTATTTAATTGTGTTAGTTTAAGGTTTAATATTTGTGTTCCAGGTATTTAACTTATAGTGAATGTTTTGCTTGGTGTTAATTTTGTTTTTAATTCCAGGTCTCCGCTTTGTTCGACTTACTTGGTAGTCGTTGGGCTGAGATCCAGGCAGACGTTGATAACAATTATAAAACTTCACTGACATTTTGGTTAAGGGATATTTGAATATCAGATCTTATCTTTTAACCAAGTAAGTTAAGGGTTTTCGCGTACGGCTCTGACGGCTGTTAACTCGCGTTTCGTCAGATATCACTAGCAATATTCTGTAAATTTGCTCTTCAGGTACCGTAACTGGAACCGATGCTTTGGCAGTGGAGACGGTATGCAGAATATGTATTAGTTATAGTCCCTTATTTATATATTTATATATCGACCACCTTAGGTATTTATCCGACTCGGATGCCAACTTAAGGCTTTCATTAGCCGGCGGAACAGTCTTAGGATTACACACAGGAATTCTAGTTCCGAAGTTTTTGTCATGATAGGTTTAGCTGGTCTAGCAGGGTATCTTTACACCGAGATATTCTGACACTACACATCTACACGATTAATTGTAAATGTAAGAGTTACGTGGCTCTTTAGTTTGGTTCAAAACAGTAGAATTTTAGGGTTTGTTAGGTAGTTAGAAGTTTCCTCATTACACCGTGAGGAGCTTTAATACACATAATTGTGCTTTAGCTAGGCAAGAAATCGTCGAATCACGTTAAACAACAAAATAACAATAAAAGTTAAAATATCCATATAACTAAATAAATTATAACGATTATAGTAAAATGAACTATATTTAAAATAATAAGAATTTAAATATTATGCAAATAAATTCAATAAGTTAAAAACAAAGGCAAATATTGTGTGAAGTCAATTCGTAAGCTGAATGACATCTGACAACTAACTTTGTCTGTGGTAGAGAGGGCGCTTAAAATGTCAAACTGATGTATTGGTAGAAAGCGTTGAGAATGATTTCGAGCCGGTTTTGGATGATTTAAAGCAGAAAAATGACTGTTTACAAGTTAAATTAAGCTGCAGTCTTACTTCGAGAAACATAAAAGTGATATAACGTTGCCCAAGTCAAATTAGTGATTGAAAAGTGATCAAATAGATCAAATAGTTAATCAATAATACTCCAGCTAGGTTGATTCATAGCTAGCATTATGAAACTGGAGGATTCTAAGTATGAACCTCATAAAACCAGTCTGGGCTTATTACGGGCAGAAGTCCCGAAGCGTTACTTCCCGTAGAGTGGAAAACAAGTGCACTTCATACAAGATAGGACTAGATTGTTTTAGAATGAAAACAAATTTCCAGATAGAATCAATACCAGTTATTTTACCTTTTAAACTGAATCAATCAAGCTATGAGTTTAAATATAAAACAAATTGTGGGTAAAGAGCCCAAATTACAAATCTTATTATGTTTCTTGAGGTTGAAATTAACCTATTGATATTGGGTTTCAATTATTAGGAGAGCAAACCTAAGTAAAAACCTAGCTAACATGCTAATTCTGCATCTCTAAGTAAGAAGCACTACTTATATGTATTGAAATGGTCAAATTAGACGTTAAAGTAAAATTCTAATAAAAGGCTAGAATGTCTTACATAATTTACCTTGTTTGTTGATAACAAATAGATAGTATGTGGAGCAATATACAGTCTGGGACGTATTGCACAGCTTCCTGCGGCAGCGTGGGCAGGAAGCCTTCCCCTACACTAGGGGGGGCCCTCATAAGCCATTTCATTATATATATTTAGCGTCTCCGAGAACCATAAAACTCATTTTAATCGACATTAGATTTTATTACTTGAAAGCGATGAAGTAAAACCACCTTCTAATTCTGCTACTCAGTTGCCTTAATATGTCAGGGTTAGGTATGGTTATTCTAGACTTGTATCTGATACTAGGAATCTAGGTCCCCTGATAAAACTATAAATTTGGGCCGGAGATACAATATTAACTCTCTATATTGGTTGATTGCTTCTGTATACCATATTCAAATCCAATAAGTACCTATTCATAGAATAAACAGGGTTTGGAAATTAATGTTATAATTATTATAGAAAAATTAGAATAACAATTCTTCAGATATAACATTTTTAATACAGATAATAATGAAAATTAGGCCTAGTTTCAAACTGAGCTCTGACTGTACTGTGGGTGCTAGACAATGACATGCATACTTGTAAGGGGAATGACATGCTTAAATGTATGGTAAACATTCATGACTCAGGGACAAGGTGGTTGCTTATTACACAAATATTTGCCTGCGTCAGGTTTCGAACCTGGGACTGCTAGCTTTGTGGGCAGGGTCGTTACCAACTGGCTAACATTCATTAATATGTCAATATAAAAGTCATATGAGTAAATATACTATAATAGTAGAGCAAATATAAATTTAACTAATATTTTAGGTTGTACTCAAATCAATTAAAGTCATTAAAGTATGAGAATCTGATAACATTTATTATTACTGAAAATATTGCTGGATTTTCAAATAATGGGGTAAAACAAGTTGTTAGGGTATTTCTGTTTCAATGCATAAAGTAAATCATAAGTATATCTCCATTTTATAAGTTGACTATTAAGTATTAATTAGGTTCATTAGGTAAGTTAGGAAAAGTAAACTATAAGTCTTAATTAGTTTGAAAAGAGCTTGGTTGCTACTGTCATAACTAGGAGTAATACCACTATGATGATCACATTCTATAACAAAGGCCAAAATATAAATAAAACTATTTTCATAAATTTAGGGTTCCTTATTACATCATTTCTGATATGAACACTTAAGAATTCCAAATTAACAACTAAATATTTACCAATGGGTTTAGCTTATTAATTGTTAGTATTACAAGTAGGGTTAAAAGGTTGCCATAATTTAATTTCTTAAATATCTCATAAATTTTAATTATCTTGTTAGGTAGGTACAATTTGGTTGCACGGTTTAATTATGGTTACTGACTAATATAGCACATTAAATAGCTAATATTTATAATACTATCCCATACTGTAAAGCTACATTTTGTTAATTAATTAATTTAATTTAGGTTAGGTAGGTCCATTTATTGTAATTCATATTATTAATAAGTCCGGGTTTTTTACACTATGTAAAGATTTTTGGCCAGAAGGAGTACTATTTAGGCGCTATGTGAATTTTTCGAAGCCTCCGCTGAGGGATAGTCAAGGCAGTCCTGATGAACAACTTAATGGTTAGTAGTGAAATGACGAAAGACTGCAGGTTCATATCTTTTAACTGCAAAGGTCTCTCTAGATCTGTGGACTGTGTTAGGCCACTGTGTCAGTCTGCAGAGGTCATCGCACTTCAAGAGACGTGGTTATTACAGCACGACATCCCGCTCCTGGGAACTATTGACACCAATTTTGACTACTACGGGAGTACAGCTGTTGACTTAGCGGCGGGAGTACTACGTGGTCGTCCTTATGGTGGTGTTGCGCTCTTGTCGCGTAAGAACCGGTTTCCGTGCGTTTCTGTGATACAGTGTCGAACTGTTAGGCTTGTAGCTATAAAAAATGTAATGAATGACAGATCTTTAATAATATTTTCGGTGTACATGCCAACTGATGAGCGTGAGAATCTAAGTGAATTTACGGAATGCTTGAGCGAAATGTACGTTAGTGACAGCCACGGGTGTTTGCGGTGGCTTGACCACTGCGTGACCACAACAGCGGCTAGACAAACTGTTGTTGCATAAAATACATTATGACGTATACTGGTCGGATCACTTTCCTTTAGAAATTTTATGTAACGTAAGTAAAAATGTACCTAAAAATATAACTCTTAACGGTAACAATGTTAATGAGAACTTGTTAAAAGGCATAATATGGGGTGAGCGTGAGCAATCTCAAGTAAAACAATATTTAGATGTTTGTAATTGTAAATTAAAAGATATCGACTTTCCGAGTGATTTTGCATTATGTTGTGATAAGATGTAATAATCCTGACCACAGGAAAATAATTGATAACCTGTATTATTCTGTAATTACGGTACTGCGGGATGCTTCTATTGCTAGTTGTGAAAGAAAACAGCCTAGAAGAGTTGGCAATGTCACGGGCTAGAACAAACATGTGAGGGGGGCTCACCGGAGAGCAAGATCTTGTTTTCTGGAGTGGTGCCGGTATGGTAAGCCTAGGTCAGGCCGACTCTATGATGAAATGTATCACTCTAAGAAAGAATTTAAATCTAAACTTAAATACTGTCAAAATAACAAAGACCAACTAAAGATGGACGTAATTGCCTCTCATCACAGATCTAAGAACTTCGCCCAGTTCTGGAAAGCGACTAACAAGATCAATCCAAGAGTGAGCCTATCGGCAAGTGTTGAGGGTGTGAGTCAGCCTGGTGATATTGCCAACCTCTTCATGAATCACTTTAAAGTGGACCCTCTGGTGGCAGATGCGCGTGGGCCGGTGCTCGGTGCTGGGTGTCGTGTTCACGGTGATTCAATCAGAATAACACCGGCAGAAGTTTCAAAGGTTGTTCGTAATATGAAAAGAGGAAAATCGCCCGGACATGACGGTCTTAGTATCGAGCATCTGCAAAACGCGGGTGCCCATCTCTCCCTAAGGTTTTAGCTATGCTGTTCACTTTTTGTATTCGTCACAACTACCTACCGGACGATCTCATGAGAACGATAGTTGTACCTATCATTAAAAATAAGACTGGCGATGCTTCCGACAAGTCCAACTATAGGACGATTTCTCTGGCCACTATACTGGCGAAGGTGTTGGACGGTGTGCTTAATACGTACTTAAATAAACACATACGTTTGCATGACGCCCAGTTCGGCTTTCGTCCTGGGCTGTCGACTGAAACGGCAGTACTATGTCTTAAGCATACCGTGCGATACTACACCGACAGAAATACGCCAGTTTACGCGTGCTTCTTGGACTTGTCGAAAGCATTTGACTTGGTGTCGTACAATGTGCTGTGGAAGAAGTTGAGCAGTGACACAGGTCTACCGCCGGAAATAATAGATACTTTTAGGTATTGGTATAACAACCAAACAAATGTGGTTCGATGGGCTGGGAGCTATTCGCAGTCATATAAGATGCGGTGTGGTGTGAGACAGGGGGGGCTCACATCGCCCATATTATTCAATGCTTATGTGAATGGGTTAATTTAGGAGCTCAGCAGTGCCGGCGTAGGTTGCTCGGTGGACGGCTGTTGCGTTATTAGTATCAGCTATGCCGACGACATGGTGCTGCTGAGCCCCTCAGTCGACACACTTAAGATATTATTGTCCATTTGTGAAAATTTTGCCGTGACCCATGGACTCAAATATAACGTAAAAAAGAGCGAGATATTAATTTTCAAATCTGGTACAAAAACATACCCCGTTCCGCCAATAACTCTAGGTGGTTCTCGTCTTAAGCAGGTTACGAGTTTTAAATATTTGGGTCATTGGGTCACGGACACTCTAAAAGACGACGTCGACCTAGAAAGTGAACGCAGAGCGCTATCGGTCCGGGGTAACATGCTGTCACGCAGGTTTGCACGCTGCTCAGGCGAGGTTAAAGTAACCTTGTTTAAAGCTTACTGTCAGACGCTGTACACGTGCAGCCTGTGGAGCAATTACACCAATAGGACGTTTAGTGCTCTGCGTGTCCAATACAATAACGCCTTCCGGGGACTGCTGGGGCTGCCCTGGCGCTGCAGCGCGTCGGGCATGTTCGCCGACAGCGGCACGGACGGCTTCACCGCCGTGCTGCGCAAGCGCGTGGCGTCCCTGTGGGCGCGCGTGCGGGGCAGCCCTAACACTCTCCTGAAGGTGGTCGCCGAGAGGTCAGATAGTCCCATAATCACACACTGGATATCCATGCATGTACAGCCTAATAGTAATTTTAGTTTAATGTAATCTGTTTTGTTCTATTTTATTTTATTTTTATTGTCTTATTAATTATTTCTAATATGGATGATTTCCGAAATAAACAATTTCAATTTCAATTTCAATTCAATAAACATGCTCTTGGTATCTTCAGACCCTTTTATTAATAGCTTAAGGGCTAAACATAATAATAAAAAAACAGAAATAGACCATGAGGAAATAAAACAATTTATTTTATATAATAATTAATAAAGTGTGTTTTTATATTTTTTATATTCTAGAAATAATAATATTATGTTTATTACACCTACTTTGATAATATTATGAACCTATCAAATTTATTTATTAATTATTTTGTAGTGAGGTACCATTGTAACAGCTGGTAGTTATACAGCTGATACTTATGAAACATATGTTGAATAATGTTATATGCCTTGACATTAATACCTATTAAAATTTATTATCCACTTATCTACAGGCCATTAATTTAACGATGCTATAAACTTATGATTTATGTTACGACTTCCTTAAATGGATCAAAACTCTAGTATATAAGCAGAACCTTTTTGAAATAAAGATGAACAGTTTACTCTCGACTCTTGAGTTGTCATTTCAACGCAGCACCCTACACTTCATGGCGACCCTGCCAGTCGGGCTGCTCAAGGCAGCCCCAGCTTCAACTTGGACGCCGCTAGGAAGAGCCAACTAGCCAAGCCAGCAAGCCAGCAAGCCAGCCAAGCCAGCAAGCCAGCCCAGTCAGCTGAGTCAGCAAGGCGGCCCGCCAGCCAAGTCCAGCCAGTCAGCTGTAAATGATCAGCTGGAATCCGATCCACCGCAGCTCAACCCACAGTATGGGGCATCAATGCACAAAAGAAGACAAGACACAAGAAGTTATCATCGCTCAAAACGGACAAGCCAACGGAGTGAGCACGAACCAATCTCACGGCAGCGAGGTCACAATATACTTGACAACAACACTACTAGTTGTCATAAGTATCGTCTTCATATACGCATTATGGAAAAAGGTCCACAAATGCCTCACTAAGAAAATCGAGCGACAAGCAGTTGCAGCAACGATGCGGATCAGGCCGGAGCAGGTCATCTAGCGCAGCAGCACCACTGCACGCGCAGCAGCACCATAGCACGACAACATGAATGGAGGTACCAATTAAAACCAAATAAGATAACTATATTACTGACCGTTTCTCCTAAATAAATTAAATAAATAAGTGCAAGTAAATATAAATGAATGACTTCCATTCAAACATTATATATAGAATTAAAATCACTGCAAGAAGATATTAGGAAGTTAGGACCAAAACGCCGAAATGAGGCTATTGGCCAAAATAAATTGCAACAAGTAAAGATATTGTACAGTCAGTACGAATTATATATAGAAACATATAGTTCAAAACTAGAAAAATCAGAACTTTCAATACAGGACAGTGAATTAATTCAAGCATATTTTACAAAAATAGAGGAAACGTACAGTAAAATATTAAACACATACAGACCGTAAAAGTTTAGACACAATGACGTCACACGACAGCTTCGATATAAAAACAGCTGTAGCGTTGTTACCAACCATGGACGGTACGGAAACCGTCACAAAACAACTCATAGACGCTATCAAGTTATATTCTACCATGATTAAGTCCACAGACTCAAAATTGTTAATTAATTTTTTACTAAAAACAAGGTTAACACAAAATGCCAAACTAAGGATATCAGATAAACATACTAGCGTAAGCGATTTAATTGATGAAATGAAGCTCCACCTTTTACCAATCAAATCAGCAACCGCGATACAAACAAAATTAATGACAACAAAACAAGGGCATAGGTCCATCGAACGATTCGGACAAGAATTGGAGGACTTATTCGTAAAACTAACGGTAACACAGGCAAATGGGAAACCGGAAGCATATCAAGTTTTACAACCCTTAAATGAAAAAATGGCAATTAATAAATTCACAGAAGGATTGCGAAATGATAAACTAGGTACTATCATAGCATCCAGGAATTATACCTCGTTAAAGGACGCCATACAAGGAGCAAAAGACCAAGAGGTGTCTGTAACACCAGTATCTGGTCAGGAACAAGTTTTCTACTTACGGAAAAAAGGGTATAACATCCATAAACTCCACCCAGGACATTACACTACACCAATGAACAAATACACGCAACGTACCCACTCACACACAAGTGCGCAAAATAAACCAGTAAGAAGTTACGCACAAACAAACAATACATGACCGGTACCAACCTCAACTAAATATTATACGCGAACACATTCCAGTTACCGCGGCCGTCGTCAAAATCCAACATACAGGCAACATCAAGTAAATACAGCGATTGAGACTACACAAGATAATTGCGACATGCCTGAGGAATTAAAATTTTTTCGTCCCTAACAATTACATTCTAACGTATTGTCATATGAATTCAGTTCACTTTGCAATAAACGGCGCAACACACATATGGTTAATTGATACGGGCGCAAGCCTAAGCGCGATAACATATGACGCAGCAAAAACAGCCAGTAGTCATATGACACCCCACATAACTCACATTAATGGAGTAGGAGGACAAATAACGTCATACAATAAAATAACTTTAAACTTACAGACAGAAAATCACTCATTTGAACATGAATTTCATGTATTCCCAAAATTACCATTACAAGCTGATGGAATAATTGGACAAGATTTCTTAATAAAATATAAATGTGTCATAAATTACGAGAAAGGAACAATCACGTTAAATAATAACAACGAATTCATCACAATACCATTAACTTTAAAAAATAATAATAACGAAATTAATACTACCAATCGAATAGAAATACCAGCTCGGAGTGAATCCATTATAAAAATGTCAACAAACTATACAGGGGATTGTGTAATATTATCAAGCGAAATTGCCGAATGAATTTTTGTAGCCAATGCCATAACTAGTAGCAAAAAAGGAAAAATAACACTTAAAATATTAAACACGCGTGAGGAACCCATAACATTAAAAAATTTTACACCGGAAATAAGATCATTAACAGACTACGATTGTTTTTCTTTTAACAAATGTACACAAAATGCAGACAGAGTAAAATTACTATTTTCACTTTTAAACTTAAAGAATTTAAATAATGAGGAAAGCAACTCCATTGCTAGCATTTGCGCGAAATACGCCGACATTTTTCAACTGCCAGGTGACTCATTAAATACAACAAACTTATATGAACAAAAAATACGATTAAAACCCAACGTAACACCTATCTATAGTAAACCATATCGTTTACCACAATCACAGAAATCAGAGATAAATAAACAAATAAAACAGATGTTAGAAAATGACATAATAGAAGAGTCCCAGTCGGAATGGGCAAGTCCATTACTACTCGTTCCCAAGAAAACGGACTCAAGTGGAGAAAAGAAATGGAGATTAGTAATAGATTATAGAAAAGTCAATGAAGTAATTGAAAACGACAAATTCCCCTTGCCCAACATCACCGAGATCCTAGATTCTTTAACAGGTGCTATGTATTTTAGCACCCTCGATTTAAACCAAGGTTATTATCAAATTAAACTTGATCCCAAAAGCAGAAAATATACCGCGTTCATAGCAGATAAACAATATCTAATGAAGCGATTACCAATGGGACTAAAAACTAGCCCAAATGCCTTCAGCAGAGCAATGACCATAGCTATGTCAGGACTAAACTACATACAATGCATAGTTTATTTAGGTGACATCATTGTCATGTCATGGGTCGAAATTTACAACAACATAATAAAAATTTAATAGATATTTTTGAAAGATTAAGAAAAGTAAATTTTAAACTAAACCCACTGAAATGCAATTTTATGCAAAAAGAAATTTTATACCTAGGACATGTAGTAACTCCCGAAGGAATAAAATCCGATCCGAAAAAGATTGAAATAGTCCAAAATTATCCAGTACCAAAATATGCGGATGAGGTCCGACGTTTTGTAGCTTTTGTAAATTATTATAGAAAATGTATTAACAAATTCTCCGAAATAACTCAACCATTAACCAATTTATTGAAAAAAAATGTAGAATTCCATTGGACTACACAGTGCGAAAACGCATTCAAAAAATTAAAAACAACCATCAGTACGCCACCATTACTACAATATCCGGACTTCTCAAATAACAACACGTTCACGCTACACACGGACGCATCGGGCACAGCTCTAGGAAGCCTGTTATCAAATCAAAATGGATTACCAGTTGCATATGCAAGTAGACCATTAAACAAAGCAGAGAAAAATTATCCCACAACAGATAAGGAATTACTAGCCATTGTATGGGCAGTAAAATATTTTAGACCATACTTATATGGACGAAAGATTAAAATTATCACAGATCACCGTCCACTAATATATTTATTTGGAATGAATAATCCATCGAGTCGACTCACAAAGTTTCGTTTATGCCTAGAAGAATACGATTTTACAGTAGAATATTTAAAAGGTAAAGATAATGCAGCTGCAGACGCATTATCAAGGATCGAGATAACAAGCGAAGAATTAAAAAATATGACAAAGCAAGTGGTATCAGTAATGACCAGAGCACAAACAAAACGGATGGAAAAACAAAACCAACAAAATGACTCAGGAACAAAGGAAACACACTGTGACAGGTCAGGCCAACCAAGAATAGTGGAACTCTTTAAAAAACCAGAGGATTTACCAGAATTAAGTTTCAATAAACAGGAATATTACAAAATACTCGAACAAAAAGATTGCATTACGAGTCATAATAATGACATCGTATACTCGCCATCCTTGGTGACACTGTGTGTCAAACCTACTACTCAATCGCGTACGAAACGAGCTTTTCTCGCGAGGGCATTAGGTACATTTTGCAAGGCACAACAAATAAAAGAAGTATGCATACTAAAAAACAATGACACCGCGAGTATTATAACAGAGCTAGCTCAATACATAAATAATTATGGTACAGGGTCCGGACCCCGATTATGTATCATTAAAGGTGTCACGAAAATAACAAATAAAGATGACAGACGTGTCATATTAAACGATTACCATTTATTGCCTACTAGCGGCCATGCGGGAATTCGAAGAATGACCAATAACGTGAAGCGTTACTACTATTGGCCAGGAATGGATAATGACATTATACAGTTCGTAAAAAGATGTCATAAATGTCAAACACAAAAATATCATAAAAATGTAAAACAACCATTATGTATTACTAGTACGGCAACAGCTGCTTTCGATAAAGTATTTTTAGATTTGTGCGGACCACTAACTAAAGATACAAATGGATATTGCTATATACTTACGTTACAGTGCGAGCTCACAAAATACGTAGAGGCATACCCACTTCTAAATAAGGAAACAGATACAGTCGCGAGAGCATTAGTTGATAATTTCATATTACGATATGGAATTCCAAAAGAAATTGGAACAGATAAGGGAACGGAATTCATTTCATCAACTATGCGCGAAATTTGTAATATTTTAGGTATAAAACAGTTGCAATCAACCGCTTACCACCATGAAAGCCTTGGATCTTTAGAAAATTCACATAAAGCATTAGGAGCATTTTTAAGGATACAAACAGATATGGAGGATATATATGGAGGAACGTAGCAATAGTACCCCATCTCGTACTGGCGCTTCTGCGGGCGCCGCCGGCGCTGGGGGCGCGCTTACACCGTCCTCCGGGCCCGCTCCAGTCAGCGCGGATGGAGACACCGCGACGCCCGCGACGCCGCGCGATCTCGCATCGGCGCCTGCTTACACATTCTCCCCGGTCCTGGCGCCTGCGCCCGCTCCAGTTTTTGCTGATTTGGAAAGTCGTTGGATGGAATTTATCACGAGCTCCAATGAGTCATTAAAAAAACTGATTACGGAGACAATAAAATCTGAAATTGCGAAGCAAGTCGCATCGATCACTGGAGAGTTAAATAAAAAAATAACACACCTAGAAGAGAAGGTCAGCGTCATTCAGGATCTGGAAAGGAAACTAGAGAACTCACAGCAGCGTATACTTGAGCTCGAGGGTGAGTTTGGTGCGCACCAGCAATGGTTACGCATAAATAACCTTGAAGTATCTGGAGTGCCAAAATCGGCGGGCGAGTCTCCCGGTAATATTATTGTGCAGATAGCTCAACACGCCGGCGTTTCTCTCCGATTGGAAGACGTAGAGTTTGCGCACCGAGTCCAGCCCGCGCGCCCTCAACTTGGTCGGCCCAAGAATATCGTCGTGAAACTGCGACAGCGCCTGTTAAAAGACGACATCCTCTCGGGCTTGCGCAGATGCCGCGGGGTCAAGACATCGGACATTGGCTTCAGCGGTAACTCTCAGAAAATCTACGTACACGACCACCTGACTCCGGCAAACAAAAAACTGCTTAAGGACTGTAAGCAACTTTGTTCTGCAAAGGGCTACGAGCATGTCTGGGTGCGGAATTGTAAAGTATACGCCCGCAAAGCAGACCAGGCGCCGCTTATTTACATCAGATCGGCCGTGGACTTTCGGAAAATTGTATAACTTTGAAGTCGTTTTTCTTTTACCGTTGCCTGAGTTTGTTACCGGAATTAAGTTATTTATGTTTGATTGGCATGTTTGTTTAAACATTCTATACATTTTTCATTCACGAAACCAACACATACGTTACAAAAATACACACATATATTTATATTTATACACATTTATGATTCTAGCCCCTTATTATACATTAAATATTAATTTGAGTTCCTCGGCAATAATCACCGTCATTTTGAGGCGGCGTATCGTTACGAACATATCCTTCTCTCGGCAATTCAGTACCTATCCCCTATGAGCTCCAAGTCTAACTTAAAAATATTTTACCAAAATACGCGAGGCTTAAGAACGAAGACACATCAGTTTTATCAGGGCGTTTTAAATAGTGACTATGATGTTATTATTATCACTGAGAGCTGGTTGTGCGATGGTGTCCTGGACACTGAGCTGTGTGATAGTAGATATGATGTTTTCAGGTTGGACAGAGACAGGATGCAAAGTGGGAAATCTGATGGTGGCGGTGTCATGATTCTAGTAGTACGCTCCCTCAGCGCGCGTGCGCGCCCTGAGTGGTCTCGTCCAGGAGTCGAATGCCTTTGGGTGACAATCACCGCCGCCGCGTTAAGTACTCACTGTACCTCTCGGTCCTCATCGCGTGATTTACACATGTGTTCAGCATATGCGCCCCCAGGTCCCTCTCTGCCGAATCACATCTCTAGTATGATTTCCATATTCGAGACAGTATTTACTGACTCAATTGACTCTAATTTCTTTCTTGCAGGTGATTTTAACCTACCCCTCATTCAATGGTTCGATGACTCTAGTCCTGCCTTTGAACTCCGTGGTGCTGTTGAAGTTCAAATGGTGGCTCTTAAGCTTATTGAGAGCTTAAGTGCTGCAAATTTAAATCAGTATAACCTAACAAAAAACTCAAGCCTAAATGTCTTAGACCTTATCTTTAGTAATTTTGCTGTGGAAGTGCAAAGGTCCCTTTTTCCTTTAGTTAAGGAGGATACGTACCATCCCTCTCTTTAAATTTTTATTAAAGATATTTTTTCAACCCCCTTAAAAGAAAATTGTAAACCAAAACTTAAGTTTCGCAAGGGTAATTATAAAGTTATCAATGAACGTCTTGATGAGATTGACTGGGATTTGCACATTTTTTCAGTGCCATCCGTCGACGATGCGCTCTCTAATTTCTACGCGCGTATTAATGAGGTTATAAAAGAGCACATACCGTTAGATAATCGTAGTCAGAAGCGCAAATACCCAGTATGGTATAACGCAGACCTTATCCGAATAATAAAAGAAAAGAGTAGAGCACATTATAAGTGGAAAAAATATGGAAACCCATTAGATTATGACGAATTTTCATTATTAAGGCGGCGTCAGAAAACTGCTCAGGAGGAATGTTGGGCTCAGTATCTTCGCATAGTTCAAACGGACGTTAAATGCAACCCAAAACATCTGTGGTCATTTATTAAAACTCGTCGTGGAGGTTCTGCTTACCCTGGGTCATTTGAGCACCAAGGTCGCACTTTGGACAACAATCAAGCTATATGCGAGGGATTCAGTGAGTTTTTCAAGTCTGTATTCAGCGAACCAGCTAGTAACTATCCTGACTATTCGTTTGCAGCACCATTTTGCGATAATGGAGAAACAATTAGTTCTGCCCACATCTCTACTGAGCAGGTTTTTAAAATTCTGTCCCAACTTAATCCCAATGGTAGCGCCGGTAGTGACGGTATTCCACCTTACTTTATTAGGTGTTGTGCATCAACTCTGGCTAAACCACTTTCAATTATTTATAATAGATCCTTGGCTGAGGGCGTTTTTCCGAAGATATGGAAAGAAGCTTTGATTGTGCCGATTTATCAAAAGGGACCTAAAGTAAAAATTACTAATTACCGCCCGATTTCCATTTTAAATCAATTCAGCAAGGTCTTTGAAAAATTAGTCCTCACCTTTATTTATAGCGTTTTAAGCAGAGGCATACCGCCGGAACAACATGGTTTTTTAAGAAATCGTTCCACTATTTCGAACCTAGTTGAGTTCACTGATTTTGTACTTCGCAAAATGGACAAAAGAAAACAGGTTGACGTGTAGATACACAGACTTCGAAAAGGCTTTTGATCGTGTGGATCACGTCATTCTCTTACGAAAGTTGCACTGGCTTGGAATCCGTGGTAACATTTTCAGATGGGTGTCTTCGTATGTCGCTAATAGGTGCCAAGCAGTCGTGCTGGGAGGATGCACGTCAGACTTCGTGGATATCCCTTCTGGGGTGCCGCAGGGCTCTCACCTGGGCCCATTATTATATAACGCTTATCTGTATGACATATACACAACTTTTCAAAAATCTAAATTTCTCATGTATGCAGATGACAAAAAAAATTATTTAGACATTAGCAACCTTACTGACTGTAGCAAGTTGCAGGAAGATCTAGACCGTCTGTCTGAATATTATACACTCAATCGCATAAACGTAAATGTAGCCAAATGCGTTCAGATCTCTTTCACTCGCAGTCCTTGCCCAATTAGATATCAGTATACCATTAGCGGCCAGCCCGTTCAACATGTCAATTCCGTTCGTGATCTAGGAGTAATGCTTGACGCAAAAATGACATTCGAACAGCATGTTGACGATATTGTAAATCGTGCTTGTAAGAATTTGGGCTTTGTTTTCCGGGTTTGTAAGGAATTCACTGATGCAAGCTGCGTTAAGAGTGTTTACTTTGCATATGTGCGAAGCCTGCTTGAGTATGGCAGCTGCATCTGGTCTCCTCAGTACGTTACATACAGGGATAGAATTGAAAAAATCCAAAAGAAGTTTTTACGATACTTGAATTTTCGTATCAAGAAATGGGACGCAACATATGAGTTAATGTGTTGCCGACATCATGTGTTAAGCCTAGAAGACCGCCGTCGTTTAATGGACATATCGGTGTTGCATGATATCTTGTCTGGACGTATTGACAGCCCAACTGTACTTTCAGAAATAAAGTTTTACGTTCCTGTACATAGAACTCGGCACTCTGAACGAACCATTTTTAGCCTCTCTTTAACACAAACAAAATATGCTCAGAATTCGCCGCTTATTCGTATTTTGAGAGATTATAATAAACGATTTTATAACGTAGACTTATTTGATTGTAGTAAGCCTGTGCTTAAGAAACGTGTCACGCTACTTATGGGGAAACATTAGGTGTATAGATACACACGCATGCACGCACACACACACAAACACACACACCCACACCCACACCCACACACACACACACCCACACACACCCACACACACACACACACACACACACACACACGCACGCACGCACGCACGCACGCACGCACGCACGCACGCACGCACGCACGCACGCACGCACGCACGCACGCACGCACGCACGCACGCACGCGCGCGCTACCAAACACACTATTCTTATGATAAGTAGTTCTCTCACCTCAAATATGCAAGTTCTAAAATGTTGCTTATGTTGTACGTATTCACTTATGTATTACTTCGCTGTATTTTTGTGGACATCTTTCATTGGCTTACTGTTTCGTATTATATTTATATGGATTCTTTAACATGTATCGCTGTTGATGCCCCAAATAAATAAAACAAATAAATAAATAAATAACCAGGCTCACCAGTGGTCAGATTGGTTGCAATATTGGTGTTTTTCGTATAACACGACAATGCATTCAGCAACAAAATATACACCATATGAATTAGTATTTGGTAAGTTATGTCGTATTCCTAATAATATTGTAGAACAAGTAGAACCAATGTATAATTATGATTCATATCCAATAGAATTTAAGTATAGATTACAAAAATCCCAAGAGGATGCTAGAAATAATTTAATTAAGACAAAAATACATAGAAAATTAAGTTATGATTTAAAAACCAATCCAATAAACTATAAAATAGGAGATTTAGTATTAGTCAAGATAGAAAATAGAAATAAAATGGACTCAGTATATAAGGGACCATATACTGTAATTAATGATCAAGGTACGAATGTAATAATATTAGTTTCAGGAAAACAATACATGGTGCATAAAAATAGAACAAAACTTTACTATATATAAAAAAAAAAACAGCAAAACAATTGCAAAATGCAACAATGCACTTCATAGCCTAATAAGAAACATGTAATAACATAGCTTAAGAATGTATTAAGATAGTTTAAGAACATATGTAAACCATAGCCATAAGTAATTAAGTATAAGCCAAAAATAGTTTTTGTTACAATTTTTGTCTCAAAAAAAAGAGGAAAGCTGTAGTGAGGTACCATTGTAACAGCTGGTAGTTATACAGCTGATACTTATGAAACATATGTTGAATAATGTTATATGCCTTGACATTAATACCTATTAAGATTTATTATCCACTTATCTACAGGCCATTAATTTAACGATGCTATAAACTTATGATTTATGTTACGACTTCCTTAAATGGATCAAAACTCTAGTATATAAGCAGAACCTTTTTCTAATAAAGATGAACAGTTTACTCTCGACTCTTGAGTTGTCATTTCAACGCAGCACCCTACACTTCAATTTTGTATTTTATAGTATGTTTTATATGATTTTAATACAAATCATACATTTTTTTAAATGTTTGCTTCATTTATTTTATTCATTTTACCTATTTATATTGATAAAACCACATTTCATAAATGTTAAAAAGCCCACTTTTCATAAAAATAATTAATTCCGCCCTCCCATACAACCTGAACCACTGTGCGCCAATCTGAAGTCCTCATGAATCGAAGAGATATTTACAAACCACAGAATACAACCTTTAAGGGAATTTTGCGCGATATTCCTCCATCAGAAACTCACCTCTTTGACAACAAAACGTTGTCGGAGGCAATTAAAGAGCAGGGGGGAATTCAGAAATTCTTCCCCAGGAGATATAAACCAGTGTCTGCACACAAATCTTTCGGTGCCCGTGTTGCACGGCCAAAGTTCAAGGATCAGGCCAGGAGCGCCAAGGTCTCTACACTCGCCCGAGGAGGCAGAAGCCATTTCACGTCATCAGGCAGTATCAGGACCGAAATGATCTCCCCAAGAAGTCTTTCAATCCCCGAGGTCAAACTGGGAAGAAATGGGGAGGGGGTCAAAAATGACTCGGTCGTGGCGGGTCGCCTAAAACTTTACGTAGCCAAATGGTTAAAGGCGCCCAAAAGCCTGCAAAATATTTTACAGGGCTACAGAATACCGTTCAAACGGAAACCGCCTATGGCAAGATTTTCAGGAATAATCTGTCGAAAATTCCAGACAAAACCCTCACCAGCAATGTCACTGGAAATAAGAAAATTATTAAGTTCGGGTGCTCTGCAGCTCAGCAACAAAAAAAACAGGGTTTCTTTCAACGCTTTTCCTAAGGAAAAAGGCGAACGGGGAGAATCGGCCCATCTTAAACCTAAAAGGGCTGAACGAATTCGTGTTCGTTCCGAATTTTCATCTGATAAATCACCACAGTATTCCTTCCCTCTTGAAAAAAGGAGATTTCATGATGAAGCTGGATATTTCGCAAGCCTATTTCCATGTTCCGGTGAGCCAGAACCACAGACGTTTCCTGTCTATAGCATACCAGGGGTCCATATACGAGATGACTTGTGTCCCATTTGGGCTTGCCAGCGCACCATCAGCCTTCGCGAAAATCACCAATTGGACCGCGCAGCAATTGAGGCAAGAGGGTATCCGTGTTCTAGTCTACTTGGACGACTTCCTGTTCATTCACGAGGATCCTTCGGTCCTGGAGCACCAAATGACTTTTGCCATGCGATACCTGCACAGCATGGGATGGCAAATAAATCAGGTGAAATCTTCAACAAAAGCGTCAAGGGAGCTGGAGTATCTGGGGATAACGTGGAACACCGACGTGAATTTGAAACGTTTGTCAGAGTTGAAGGTCAATCGAATAAAACAGGGTATCCAGAAAATTCTAATAAAAGGTCGCTGGAGTGGACACGAATCGAAAGTCATACTGGGCAGGCTAAACTTCGCGGCGTTTACAGTCCCGCTTGGACGTCTACATTGCAGGCCTTTACAGAGAGCTTCCAAAATACTTCCATGGAGGGCCCCGCATCAGAGATTTTTATTGCCCAAAATGGCCGTAGTGGAATTGGAATGGTGGCTAAGCAATGCGCACAGAGGTACCCCGATTCATTTCGAAGACCCTTCAATTTTTGTAACAACAGACGCTGCGGACACGGGCTGGGATGCTGTCGCAAACGGGCGTCACCTGCAGGGCAGTTGGTCTCCCAATCAGAGATCGTGGCACAGCAATTTGAAAGAGCTATGGACCGTGTTCGAAGTTTTCCGACATCTGGGCTCGGAGTTACGGGGAAGAACAATTATGTTACAATCAGACAACCTGACGACGGTTGCATACCTGAACAAACAAGGAGGGACGAAGTCAAGAATATTGCTTATGGCAACCACGAAGATTCTCGGGCTCTGCGAGCACATGCAATGTCATCTGATTGCTCGACATATTCCAGGGCTTTACAACGGAACTGCGGGTGACCTGTCAAGAAAGAAATCTTTACCGGAACGGCATCTCAGCAGTCGGATAGTGCGATGGATCTTCGACAAATTCGGAATACCGGAGATAGACTTATTCGCCTCAAAAAGATCAGCAGTAGTTCCCAACTACGTAAGCGAAGACGCGACAGATGCGGAGAGCCAATTCACGGACGCCTTCAGCAGGAGTTGGCAATACAGTCTCGGTTGGATCTTCCCACCTCCGGCTCTGATTCCGAGGGTCCTGCATCACTTGCAGACATCAGGGGGCAGGTATATTCTAATAGCTCCTATCTGGGACAGGGATTTCTGGATACCAGACCTAAACAGAAGGAAGGAGAGGCCACCCCTTCAAATTCCGGACCTGCGCAGGAACATGGTGGATCTTCGCTCGGGTCTTCCGCCGCCAAAAATAGATCAGTTAAAATTGGGGGCCTGGTTGGTTCGGGCTGGGCCGATCAAGTTAAGGCCTGGTTGCAGGATGAACTAAATTTATTAGAGTCGTTATGGAGGAGATCCACTTTAAAAACATACAAGCCGGTCTGGAGGAGATGGACATCTTGGTCAATTATCAACGGGATTTCCTCGAATGAACCTACTGCACAAGATCTAGCTAGATATTTATGTTATCTATACAATGTTGTACGACTGGCACCTAAAACAATTGCGTTACATAAGTCGGTGGTGGCAAAGTTTAGTAACCCACTAAAAGCTCAAGATCTTAGCACCCATATTCTAGTACGACAAGTTCTTAAGGGTATATTCAATTCTGAACCTCCTGTGAAAAACTCTATTTCATGGAAAATAGAGGACCTCCTGAATTTCTTGAGACATTACCAGTTTAGCGAAGAAAATCTTTTTGCGGTGTCCAGGCATACGGCGGTTTTGCTTCTGCTAGCTTCAGGCAGGAGAGTCCACGAGCTCACGCTCCTGTCCATTAAACATGGGGCATTTGAGGATAATGGCAGCGAAATGATTTTCTGGCCCAAGTTTGGCTCTAAAACGGACTCAAGTTCCTACAGACAATCAGATTTGCTTTTAACAAGGGGTGAGGAAGCTGAAGCTCGATTTGATTTAGTTTATTATATTCGAAAGCTTATTTCTTGTTCTAAAAACCGTCGTGATGCTGGGCATTCGGACAACATGTTCATTACGACGAGAGGGTCGGTGAAGAATGCGTCACGGACAGTTATCGCAGGGTGGATAAGAACATTATTTAAGGAGGCAGGAATTTCAGCCTCAGCGGGAAGTTTTAGAGCGGCGGTTGCCACTCACAACTGGACCAGCAATCAGTATGGTATTGATGATATCCTTAAAAGAGGTAATTGGAGATCAAAGGATACTTTTCTTCGTTTTTACTTTAAAGAAATTGGTGCCCAATCAGGGCATAATGGTAATGCTTTAAGGCATAGTTTTTGTTCGATTTAAAATAGGATCAATAATTATATTTGGCCTAGGGTTATTAAGGCGAGGCAGTAAATTATTTTGTTCGTAATGATTGTGTAATACGTCAAGGCTGTGAATCTTTGCTTATGACTGAATTATTAAAGTTATCGTTAAGATCATCTATGTCTTTCCTTCCGAATGATAAATACATCCCTAAAGAGACGTCACAGTACGCTTACTAGCCTCACGCATGATGCTAGCGGCGCCGGCAGATAGTAAACACGTCTCAATGTGGTTCAAGCATAGGCTCGAACACCTAAATATAACCGTTTTTCCCCCGTAGGGTATAAAACGGATATTTAGGTTTCAGCCGTAGCTTGAACCACACCTTAATCGCCTTGCCGGCTTCATGTGCATACTGAAGTAAATTACCGCCACGCGCCGCCAATGAGACTTTAGACAGATACAGAGATAGAGGAACATCAGGAGGTGCTCCTCACTCAGCCCTTTCTAGACGAATTCGGAGTGAAGTTTGCTGTGAATATAGGAAGGGTAATCTCTGGGCTGAAACCTAAATATCCGTTTTATACCCTACGGGGGAAAAACGGTTATATTTTAAAACTTTTGTAAAACCGCTTCAAATTTGTGATCCCAACCCAACTGAATCGTATACAAATAATATACATGAACATGAAGTTTACAGCTACTGATATAACGTTAAATGTTCTTACGACGATCAGCTATCAAAGTATAGCACGTATACAGGCCCCGACTGTGCTATTCACTTTATAATAGAGAGCATAACTAAGGACGTTACTGATATTCAACGCAAAATTTGCTTTCAGAAAGCCCCTTTACCATTAACAGCAGCAAATAAAGAAGAAAAGGCTAAAGTCAAATCTTGCTTTATTTGTAACCACGAGTTAAAAATAAACTCTATCGAACATTATGATTTGGGTAAAGGGCAATTCATGGAGATGGCACCTACTTTATGTAGTTCGAAATTTAAACTACCAAAATCTATACCAATATTTCTACATCATTTAATCAATTATGATGCCCATTTTATAGTTCATGTGCTACATTTCCGAGAAGGTGAAGTTGAAATAAGTCCTCAAAACAAAGAGAAATATATTTCACTTACCAAAAAAATTAATGGTCATGCTATTAACTAGCTTACGATTTTTAGATTCATTCACTGAAAAAACTAGTAGGTTAAAAATAAATAAAATACTGTTAAAAATAGCCAAGCATGTTTGTTAATATAGCACCTGCAAAGTTTGCAGGTGCTATATTAACAAACAAGCTAAAAACAACCAAGTCAACTTTGCTGACATCACTTGTTAAATATTAACCGTTACAATTGGGTTAAAATACTTGTTTATTAATAACGTAGTAGTTACATTAGTCACAACACAGCAAAATTGGCTGCATTTAGCCAATTATACTTGGTAGCCTGAGAAATGTAACCTAGCGAAGCTTATTCGTCACAGTCAACTGACTTGTTTAACAACAATCGGTTTACAGCAAGTTACTTGGTTTTCTATACTAACTTATTTGGTAACTACAGCAAGCCTACTCGGCAGTTACAGCAGTGCTGCCCTGTATTCTGGACCACCTAATTAGGTTACTACCTATACTATAGGTATTTATATCATGATGTTATGACGATCCTTTGGAGATATACTTATAAGATGACATTAACATGGAGGTTAAATAATTCAAATTTTATATTTTTGTATTTTCATAATTAATGTGTAATTTCTACTTCTGACGATCTCAATATAATAACTTGTAATTTGACATGAAGTGCAATTTATACTGTAATTTATATTGAGTAATAAAATCTGAATCTGAAATCTGAATCTACAACCGATTTACTGTGTAGCCTCTGCTGTATTACTCGGTTCTCTCAATCAATTTATTAGGTCGCCACTACAGATTTACTGTGTAGCATCTGCAGTGTTACTCGGTTAACTCAATCAATTTATTAGGTCGCCACAACCGATTTACTGTGTAGCCTCTGCAGTGTTACTCGGTTCACTCAATCAATTCATTAGGTCGCCACAACCGATTTACTGTGTAGCCTCTGCAGTGTTACTCGGTTCTCTTAATCAATTTATTAGGTCGCCACAACAGATTTACTGTGTAGCCTCTGCAGTGTTACTCGGTTCTCTCAATCAATTTATTAGGTCGCCACAACCGATTTACTGTGTAGCCTCTGCAGTGTTACTCGGTTCTCTCAATCAATTTATTAGGTTGCCACAACCGATTTACTGTGTAGCCTCTGCATTTTTACTCGGTGCTCTCAATCAATTTATTAGGTCGCCACATCCGATTTACTGTGTAGCCTCTGCAGTCTTACTCGGTTCTCTTAATCAATTTATTAGGTCGCCACAACCGATTTACTGTGTAGCCTCTGTAGTGTTACTCGGTTCTCTCAATCAATTTATTAGGTCGCCACAACCGATTTACTGTGTAGCCTCTGCAGTGTTACTCGGTTCTCTTAATCAGTTTATTAGGTCGCCACAACCGATTTACTGTGTAGCCTCTGCATTGTTACTCGGTTCTCTCAATCAATTTATTAGGTCGCCACAACCGATTTACTGTGTAGCCTCTGCATTGTTATTCGGTTCTCTCAATCAATTTATTAGGTCGCCACAACCGATTTACTGTGTAGCCTCTGCAGTGTTACTCGGTTCTCTCAATCAATTTATTATGTTGCCACATTTTAATTTAATTGTAATATATTTTACGTCACCCCGGGCGCAGTGTCATTTGCCGCCCGCGGGCGCGGCGGCAAATGCCATTTCACAGCCAGGGGAAGACGTAAAACTGTGTACGCACCACGGACGGTGGTAAACAAAGCCTCAGATCGCGGACATTTGTGGCCCGAGCCAAAAGCGAGGGCTATTAACATGCGATCTATTTCACCACCCTAGGTGAGTAATGTACTATTAACTAATAAATAAGATGCCATCAAAAATGCCAAAAAGTCCAACTAGCATACTTCGTATTAAGTCGATGGCACACTTAGGCCTGAAACATACAATTATCTTTTTTCTTTTTCTGGGGTTTATGGACTTATTAGACAATTAAAACATACGTGTAATCAAACTGTTTTATTATTTAATAATTAACATCATATATATTTACACGAGCATCATGTCAATTATTGCATGTCTAGGTAAGCAGAATTTGGAAAGGGTCATTTAATGATATTTGTTCCATGTGTAATTTAATTACCAATTAAATTATTTTGTTTAGGCTGTCTTTAAACTGGAGTGGAGTGGAGCTGACGAAATCAGCCAATTGGGCCATTTGCAGAAAAAGTGTACATAGTCAGTTAAGGACTGAAGTTAAGTTACGGTAATTTTTAGTCATACATTTAGTATCGTTAATTTTCGTTACGAAACGGAAAAAGTTACCGTAACTTACCTTCAGTCCTTAACAGTCCTTACCTATGTACACTTTTAATATGAAGATAATAGTATTATACACATTAAAAAAACATAAAATGTCAGACTCATGACCAAAATGTACCTACAAAGTAGACCATTTGAAACATTCGACAAAAATGGTGCTTACACTCAAAAATGGCTTAGATGGGCTCCGAATTACATCCTTATTTTGAAGTGATTCAACAGTCTAGGTACTAAATTAAATTCATACATAAACAGTGAATAAAAGTCATTAACTAGGTGTAAACAATGCAATATAATTGTAGGTGCAGTAGATATCATGTGAGAGTTGAATAAAAATGACCATTTTTTTTCATACAAAATGACTACTTACAAACTAGTGTAAGAATCACAGCAACTGATAGCTTTGATCCAGATAAATTGTGGCGTCCATCAAAAGCCGAAGTATAAGAAGAATTTGTTACACATGTGAAAGATGATTCCAATGCAAGGTCAGTTGTTTATAGTAAAAGAGAATTTTTTTTGGAATTTGGTCTTACAGTACAACCCTTCATTCTGATTGTAGGTCCATCACTTGATGCGATTAAATCTTATTTCATAGTAATTGACGAAGTGTGGTACACCATTCCTTATATCTTGTCAGCTGTCAGCACATTTTTCAAATTAATATGGGTAGTCAATGCCCAATATTCAGTAGAGTGTCATAGTACGTGGATGTTTATTCAACACGCGTATTTTAAGCTGAAAACTAAGTATGATATCGAAGCAACTTCAGCTAATAATACTCTATTGGCAGAACTGGGCATTGATATACAGTAGAAATATGGATTCTGTTAACTTCGGCATTTAGCTGTTAATGTACCTAATTAACAGAAAGGAAAAAGCATAATTCGTTTTTCGAAATACGATTTTTTTTTTAATTCAAGGAGAAGTATTATTTTTATAGATGAACATAGACACTATATTCAGAAAAGATTTGTTGTATATGTAATATTAGTATTTTTAACATCATGGTTATATGTTTTGTGTGTCGAGATTCTGTAGAACTTAAGTCACTTAGGAATCACTTAAATTTTAAGCATAGTGATCACAACACAACAACCCTCAAATCTCATTGACCATAATAAAGAAATAGGTCCGTATTTTACAAGAGCAGAGTGATAATTAATCATGTTATGAAATTTGGGTTTTAAAGAATATTTTGTTAATTTGATGTATAGCTCATTAAATTCACCTACTAAAACTTGTAACAAATCTTCCGTACCGGCCGTGACTTTTTGCTAAGAATTATGTCAAGAATTTTCCTCAATTTTACGTATAACATCCAAAGAGAGTCTTCCCTAGGCACGAAATCTCCAATCATTATTCCCAGGAATCGTAAAAAAGTTAACATCTCCCCTGAAGATAAACGCAATATTCCCCGAATCAGGTGCTCTTTCTCTATTGAGCATGGTTTATTTTTTTAATCGGGTCTTAAGTCCATTGATGATATATTATCATTCAGAACAGATATGGAAAAAAAATTAAACCTGAGTGTAGCATAATAAAATAAAACTTAACAAATATTTTGCTACACCTTCAAACACATCATGCATAATGTCAACCCCAACCTGCTGAGACATATCGAAGTTTTTAATGTCTAAAAAAACACATCTTTCTTTAATACCAGTCAAAGTTACATTATTTAAAGCCAAATCTGCGGAATATGTATCGTTATTGCGTAACAGAGTTTTGTCCTCGAAGCACTGCTCTTTTAAGACAGGCTTCATCACTTTACATACTCTACATGAAAAGTTAGCAGAGAAGCTTTCAACAAATCCTAACATTGAATGTAACCCCAAATTATCACCCAGTATTAAACCGAGTTCAAAGAAAATGTTTCCTTTATAAGTTGGAATGTCTATGGATATACCAATTTCGCTTAAGTAATTGACTTCATTTATTACTGGACGAAATACTATGTGGTTCCCGAATGAAATCCTGTCCGATGAATGAAACAATAAAACAAGGAATATATTGGAAAGAGCAGAGGAACGCCAAGGAGAGAGACATGGGATCGAAACATAAACTGCTCCCAATTTATGTACACCGGCGTGGCTCCCAAGAACATTTCCGGTCTCATAGTCATCAAAATACATAGATAAAGGAATCACTGTTCTATTACCGTGTTGACTCATTCTCACTTTCCAATATGTACCTTGAATAAAATTTTCTTTTTCTTGTTTTAAATTTAAATTTTCCATGTATTGTAACATTTCAGACAAAACTTCATTGAGAGATAAAAAATGCTTTAGAGTTTCTCTTAATTGAATGAAATGTTCATGACAGTCTACAGGTTGCAATCGTGTTATCCCTTGACTTGTTACTGTAGTAAGCCTTTGCCCAATAAACAAGGGGTGGGTTTAATGTAAGATCCTCTTTAAAAAAAAAAACAAACGTTTATGTTCTGTTAAGAAACTTTTTAATGAAGATGTCACTAAAGTCTACACTTGATTACTTCAATTCTTTAAAATATCAGCAGAGCTAACCGAATGTTCAATCAAAACTTTATTGACATTTTGTTCTATCACTGGAACCAATGAAGTTAGGCAGACACTTAATTATTGACAATGCTTTGTACTACATTTCTAGGCAGCAATGTATTACTATAAAGTGACGCTATTAACGTGGAAATAACATTATCAATAGAAGTTGTTGGCTGTACAGAGCATGACAATTCAGAAGAATTAGAAAACGAGGGCACGTTTACAATATTTTGATTAGTAACATTGTCTGACAGCTGCAGCTTGTCAGCATTAAAATAGTGATTTTCTACCATATAGGACGTTGTACGATATGCATATGACATTTCTTTAAATGTCTTTAAAAAAAAAAAGATAAAAGATATTTATTCAGTAAGTAGGCCGCGAATTTAGGAATGAATTTTCTGTAATAGTTTGTGAATGCTACGAATCTTTTGACTTCGTCAGCATTTTTAGGTATTGGGTAGTCTTTTAGCACTCTTGTTATTTCCGGGTCTGGCTTTATACCTTCCGCGGAAACTATATGTCCCAGATATAGTATTTCTTTTCGTAAGAAATCACATTTGTCTGGATTTAATTTTAAATTAACTGTTCGCAATCTTGTTAAAATGTCCATGAGGTTTATGAATTTATTATGAATTTCTAAATTTCGTCCGAAACAAATTAAATTATCTAAATAAACAAAAGTTTTTTCATAATTAAGTCCAGACATTGCTACTGTCATTACACGTGAAAATGAGCTTGGACTGGTTTTTAAACCCATGGGAAGGCGTTTCATCTGGTATTGTCCAGTGGGGGTTGTAAAAGCTGTGTACTTTCTGCTCTCTGGGTCAAGCCCTACTTGGTAATAGGCTTGTGTTAAATCTAATTGACTAAAATATATTGATCCCGATAGTGAATCCAAAATATCAGTGATATTTGGAAGCGGAAATTTATCATCTAAAAAAGACGCGAAGGGCCTCATTTTCTTCCTAGGAGTAAAATAAACGTATGAAAACCCATTTTTGTCCGCTGCGATATTTTTTTTAAAGTGCTGTCCAGTGCATACAGAATAGAAAGGACCAAGAAATAAATCTCATACAGCCAAGGCAACTGCTCGTTTTCGTAGCACAGTGCGTGTGTTTTCTTCTTTTTAATTTTCTTTAAAATTGTCTATGGTTAGAAAAAAAAAATTAAAAACAAAAACTTATTGAAATTTAAACGTAGAACTTACTGTTGTTGTGTAAAAACTACAAACATCAAGTCCTCGGCACTTCACGGTATTGAATTCTATTGCTGTCAATATTATGTCAAATTCTACAAGTGTGAAATGGTTGAATTGGATCCTTTTCCCTAAGTTACGTCCATTTGTCTACCACAAGCCCTGAAATATCAACATCTCAAATTCAACAGACAAACATAAATGTTCCTGGAAATCCCATAACAATTTCGTTTACAAATTAATTGTCCTAAGTAATATGACTAACATCACTTTTAATATTAATTTTACTTTTTACAAATATATTTGTATCATTTCCTCACATGTTTGAGAAAAGCATTATATATGCCTCGGCGGAAACGGGGGGATTGCCTGACTCGTATTTTAGCAGGCCTCGCTATTGCTCGGCCTGCTAACCACCTCGTCAGGCAATCCCTTACTTTCCGCGCCTAGGCAATAATGTACTATTCCCCGTATTTTCACGCAAATCACGCATAAAAATAATACTGACAAAGAATTGTTACAGCATGTGTATTGATATATTTAATAGATTACCGGAGTCATTTAAACAAATTGATAATTTAAATAAATTTAATAATACGCTAAACGCTGGCTCTCGGAAAAATGTTTGTACAGCATAAAATGGGCGGTTTTCCACTTGCCGGCACGGCACCGGCACGGCACCGGCACGGCACCGGCACGGCACCGGCGCCGGCGCTTCGTTTTTCCACTTGCCGGCACGGCACCGGCTCGGCGCCTGCGCTAGGGCTCCCAGGGGACACCCTGGGAGCCCTACTCTACATCCTCAAAAAATCCTAACTTTTCCCTGACTTTCCCTGACCAAAAATGCAGCATTACTGACCATTTTTTTTATCAACCGTGGAAAAAAATTACAAGATTCGATTTTTTAGGAATAGTTACCAAATATTTCTGAAAATTAAAAATTTAATAATGATTTCCGTACAAAGTAGGCTTGATATCGCCTTCATGAAACGCTAGTATTTTTTATGGCATGGAGAAGAGAAATGGAGTAAATAAAAACTTTTTCTTCCAAGTATGCAATAATTTTTTCATATATTGTCTTAAACTTTCGCGATATTCACACATACTGGAAGTTGAACGGGACTTCCTCGCGCAAAATAATCATTATTTATTATTACCTCGACGTTTCGATAGCGTTGCAGCTATCGTGGTCTTTTCGTGACCACGATAGCTGCAACGATATCGAAACGTCGAGGTAATAATAAAAAATGTTTATTTTGCGCGAGTAAGTCCCGTTCAACTTCCAGTAAATTTTGTCATAACTGAACTAAATACTGAGCACAAAGCGGCACTTCTCTGCCCTAGAGAATAATTTCCTAGGTTTTTGGGTTTGTGTTTCATTTACTATAGTTTGTTTGACACACTACTCGTGCAGTTGTTGAAAGAAAATCAGATTATGAACCTCGCATTATGTAATTTAGTAATGCACTCGTGCTTTTAGAGCCCTCGCCAAGGCCCTGGCTCCAAGTGAGCACACGGTGCAATAATAAATTACTTTCTGCTCGATGCAACAATCTAACTATTACAAAATTAACTAAGATAAATACAGGATAAATAATGTCAATTGTTTTTCAAATCTTACAAAATACTTTGAAGCCATGTAAAATAAAAAAAAGCCGGTCAAGTGCGAGTCGGACTCGCGTACCGAGGGTTCCGCACAAACTTGTAGGTAGTGTTTCAAAGGACGCCTAGAGTGCTGAAAGCCTATAAAGCTCTTTAACCCCCAAGCCTAGTTATATTTAGCAGCCTAGACTCTCGGAGCTCGTTAACTTATTTTAAAGGCTATATATTTAAAGGCTAAAAGTCCTTGTCAAAATATTGAGACTTCAAAATATTTAGGCCTCCAAGCTTCATTAGGCTCGGAGGCTAAAATATGTTTGAGTTTATAAAAAATATTTATGTAATAAACTCGACGCTTTTTTGGTGTGATGTTTTAACCATTTTATATTTGAAACCGGCAAAAAAACGCCAATAAAATACATTTTTCGTAAGTGAGCCCCTTTATTGTTTTGAGTTTAAGTATTTGTAGTATAGTGGCAACAGAAATACACAACTGAATTATGTTACGTGGTATGCACATTAATTTTCAAAATTAAAACAATTGCATAGGTCTTGAATTACGTCATTCGAAGTTCCAATAAATAAAAAACATAATAAAATTCATCCAGTTCCGACTTAGTTAATTCTCTTCGCACACACTCCTGCAAAAAAAAGATGCGATTGAGAAAAGGAAAAACAAAAAAGAAATATAAATAGAGATATTATATACCTAGTACTTATATGGGTATGTATATATAAAATTATTAATAAGCAGAAATAAACTTACTTTTTCATCGCAAATACCTGTTGCAATCATTTTAATCATACTACCTAGTTATGACGATAGTGTTTATTGAAATGTCACGAAGAGTTTTAGGCTCATATCTTATGGATCCGGATCCCACACACTACATCCCATTTCGTACCATTTTGGAGCAAGTAACATTTTAATAAACTTTATACATTTATTTGTGACAAACGTAAACGTTGGTTGGGTAGTTACCTACCTAACTACCTATGTAGGTAGGTACCCAGCTAGCAAAATAATGATAAAAGAAATTTTTTACCACTAAAGAGTGTGTTATAAAAGTCATTTAAAAGCAACGCGGCGACTGCTTCCGTCAGCGTCGTTGTATATTGGTGATTTGTAACATTAATTCGCTGTATAAGGTTAAACAGCCAAATCTATATATATAAAAGGCAATGTCCGGTTGACTGACTGACTGACTCATCAACGCCCAGCCCAAACCGCTAAAGATAGAACTTTGAAATTTTGACGGGGGGTTGATTTTGCATTGTACAATGTACTACACAATTAATTAGTGCTCATTTAGAAATTGAAAACCTAAGCTCAGACATCGCGAACCTTAGATTACAACTCGACGAGAAAACAAAGCAAGTTGAGATCTTAAGGAAAATATCTGGAGAAACGAAACCAAATAAGGATAAGGATAAAGGACGCACCCCGGAACTCAAGGCTTATACGCCGACTTATAGAAATATCAACAACATAAGAATGCGCGCACCACGAGTGTCACCTCTGCGTACTATGCACAATGACTCATCACTTCACCTGAACCCATTGTTAGCATCGGAAGTTGAGGCCGCGAGTTCTACAATTGGAACCACTAGAGAAATATCTGCCAACGTGAACCAGATTACCCTTCCGCCTAAGGAAATACCCCATGGATTCGCGTCGACACTCTTAACTGAAGACCTACAATTAGGACAGCCTAACTCAGAGTACACGAAAAAAAGAAAAATAATAATTCTAGCCGATCAGCGCGGTAACAATTTAAGAAAGTTGTAACATAGAAAGCTAGGTAGAAACTTTGATGTATTTTGCTTCTGGAAATCAGGAGCAAATTTAGGTAGCATATTAAATTCTATAATTGAATTCCATGACATCTCAGTAAATGATTACATATTGGTACTTGGTGGTATAAATGATAAAAATCCTTTCGAATTCAAAATAGGTCTTAGCAGTTGGTTAAATAAGGTAAACCAGACCAATGTTCTTATATCTGAAATCCCATATAACAAACATCTAAATCAATATAAATTAAATAGTGAGCTGAGACATGTCTGTAGTATGTTCCATAATGCTTTATTTTTCGACATGGGGTATCAAAAGTGTATACCGAATAGATTTTCTTTTAGGTACAATTTATGTAATTATATTATAAGAGAAATTCACCGCATCGAGAGTACAAAGCAAGCGCCTGTCAATAAGCCAGTTAAAATTGTTCATAGTTACAACACTGTATGTGTAAGCACTCAGACTGACCTCTGTCTACCTGATGACTCTAAGCAACTTTCTACATCGCGCAGCAGCAATATCCATAGTCCAAGAGATTTTTTTCGTGTATAATAAATTATCAATACTTCATCAAAACATTAATGGACTAATGAGTAAATCTGACGCCTTAAGAGTACACTTAGGAGATATCGAATGTGTTAAGCAGGTTGATATTGTATGTATCACTGAGCACAATATGAGAAGAGGCGATGAAGTAAATATACATGTTCCGAACTATACATTAGCAGCCTACTTTTCCAGGAAGGACCGCACTGGTGGTTCCTGTATATTAGTCCATAATGTCCATAAGTTTAGAAACCTTGACATTTCATCTATTAGCATCGAAGGGGTTTTCGAATGTTGTGCGATCAAACTTAGTGATCATAATATTGTTATTGTATGTGTATACCGTGTTCCGAATATGACTGCATCATCAATTGAAACTTTTTTAAATAAGTTAAGTCACATATTGGATCAATTTTGCTACAGTAAGAAGAAAATTATTTTATGCGGCGATTTCAACATCGACCTTTTGAAAAAAACGTCAGCGTCAACAAGTTTCCAAAATTTACTAGCTAGTTATAACCTAAAAATTGGAATACAGCACCCTACGCGACCAGCTAGCAACACCTGTATAGACAACATTTTGCACAATGTAAGAGGAGGTAAATTTGAAATTTTGGAATTGGCTCTCTCTGATCATACGGCTCAATTAATGGAATTTCCGGTTAAAAAAACCTGCACACTTTCACAGTGGTTTATAAAGAAAAGAGATTATACTAAAGAAAATATTGAAAAGTTTACTTACTACCTGCAACAGCTTAGTTTCAACAGCACGTACATGGCAAACAACCCAAACGACGCTTATGACCACTTTATTGCTGATTTTAAACTTTTCTATGACCTTTGTTTTCCATTTAAGAGGGTAAAAATTAAATTACTAAAAAAACCTACATGGATTACAAGAGGTATACGTATATGCTGTAAGCGGAAAAGGAAACTTCTTTGGAACTACCGAACGTCATCCAAGGATAACGACAAAAAGATATTCAAAGCATATTCACACCGTCTTAAAAAAATTATTAAACTCACTCAAAAGGCTCAAAACAATTATCGTATACATAATTCAACAAACAAAGTAAAAACTACGTGGAATATAATAAATAACACCAAAAATAATTTCCCTAAGGAAAACATAGCGGAACTAAATGTTAATGGCACTATTATAGATGAACCTCAGTTAATTGCACAGGAATTTAATGATTATTTTATAAATCTAGTAAGTAGTAATGACATAAATGTATTAAACGGTTCTGACCAATCTGATGATAATAGTAATATGTATTTAAATAGTAGTCGTAATTTAAATAGTTTGACTATTAATACACATTATTCAATCTTTATGAGGCCGACGACCCCTACTGAAATTTTCACAATAATTAATACGCTAAAAAACACTAGCAGTGTAGGATATGACGGTATCAGCACCAATATTCTAAAAAAAGTAGCTCATATAATCGCACCAATATTAAGTTATATAATAAATATGTGCATTGAACAGGGAAGTTTTCCTGAGAAATTAAAGGTATCGATAATCAGATCAATTCATAAAAAAAGACAGTAAATGGGATATGAAAAATTACAGACCAATTGCGTTGATACCGTTCATCTCTAAAGTCATAGAAAAAGTAATTTACTGTCGTATATATGAATACTTTGAATCCAACAACCTACTCGCTCAGGAACAAAAAGGTTTCCGTAAAAATAAAAGCATAAATATGGCAATTTTCGATTTGACAAAGAAAGTACTAGCCAATATGAGCAACAGGTTACCAGTGTCCGCCATCGACATGGACATGACAAAAGCCTTCGACTTCGTAATCATCAAATTTTGTTAAATAAATTGTATAAATATGGAATCAGAGGAAATGTGCATGAACTAATCAAATCTTATCTTAGTAATAGGAAGCAAGCGACACAAATTACAAATATCGACTCAAAATCTAAAGAAGAGATCATTTACTCATCGAGTTTGAAACAAATTCGTTATGGCGTCCCTCAAGGTAGTATTTTAGGACCCTTGTTATTTATAATATATATTAATGACCTACCGAAAATAACTAAACACCATATGGTTTTATTCGCCGATGACAGCACGATCGTATTTACTGACATACAGCCCGAAACGCTTCAGTCGGAAATAAACGAGACTCTCGAATCTACTATACAATGGCTTGACAATAATAACCTTAAAGTAAATCTATCCAAGACGCATATCATGAATTTCAAACAGAGACGCAATAGGGTACTAAGACCTAGTGTTACTTATAAAGAGGTTAATATCTCAGAAGCAGACAGCACAAAATTTTTAGGATTAGTATTGGATTATAGTCTGTCATGGAAAATTCAAATTGAAAATGTATGCAAAAAACTTAGTAGTTTTTCGTATGCCTTGTACATGCTAAGGAAAATAGTTGGCGAAACAGCAGTGCTGACTGCATACCATGCATACGTCTCTTCAACACTAAGATATGGGGTAATATTTTGGGGTAACTCTACGGATCGGGAATTAGTCTTTAGGGCACAGAAAAAATGCTTAAGAGCATTGTGTGGGCTGCGGCCTACGGATTCATGTAAAACTCACTTGGTAAAATTAAACATTCTCACTTTTCCTAGTTTATATATTTTTGGAGTAGCTTTGTTCGTGAAATTGAATCCTAATGAGTTTCAGTATTTTTCAAGTAGAAGATTACAAAACAAGTTATGTCCAACCCCATCTAAAACAAGACTTATGTCAAAAAATATTATAGGAATGGCCCCGAAAATTTTTAATCATCTACCTGTTGTTATTAAGGAAAAAGAAACTTTTCTAGAATTTAAGCAGGCTTTAAGCAAATTTCTAGTTAAAAAAGCTTATTATTCAGTTAACGAATACTTAAATGATAGCTATAATACAGAAAAATGAGCATGTTAGTTATAAGATCCAAATTTGTATGCCCTGAGGCAGAACATAGCTGAACCAATTTATGATACTCACCATCTAGCATAATTTACTTTATGTGTGTACCTATTGTTCACAAATAAATGATTTGAATTTGAATTTGAATTTGAATTGTAGGCGTCGTTTAAGAAGGGATTTTTCGAAATTCAACCCCCAAGTGGTAAAAAAGGGGGGTGGAAGTTTGTATGGAAGTCATTCATTTTTGAAGTCAAAGACCTGAAAATTGGTACATAGGTTATTATTTACAAATAAAAAATAGAACTTTTGGCGATTTTGGATAAACTACCCCTAAGAGGTGGAAATAGGGGTTAAAGTTAGTATGGGAAATTGGTGGTTTTTCAAGTTATAAACGTGGAAATTGGTATAAGGCTACCGTCAACAAATAAAAAATACTATTTTAGGCGATTTATGATAAACTACCCTAAGGGGTAGAAATGGGGGTTAAAGTTTGTATGGGAGTTTGGTCGTCTTTCAAGTTAGAAACGTGGAAATTGGTATATAGGCTACTGATAACAAATAAAAAATAGTACTTTCAGCGATTTTGGATAAACTACCCCTAAGGGGTGGAAATGAGGTGTAAAAGTTTGTATGGGAAATTGGTGGTTTTTCAAGTTATAAACGTGGAAATTGGTATAAGGCTACAGTTAACAAATAAAAAATACTACTTTCGGTGATTTTGGATAAACTATCCCTAAGGGGATGAAATGAGGGCGGTAATCTGTATGTGAGTTTGGTCAATTTTGAAGTTATAAACGTGATTGAACGTGCCGATTGGTATCTAGGCTACTGTTAACAAATTAAAATTTACGATTTTGGCGATTTTGGAAAATCTACCTCTAATTTGGTGAAATTAGGGGTGGAAATTTGTATCAGAGTTCGGTCAATTTTGAAGTCACAAACGTGGAAATTGGTATATAGGCTACCTTTAACAAATAAAAAATACTACTTTCGGCGATTTTGGATAAACTACCCGTAAGGGGTTGAAATGGGGGTTAAAGTTTGTATAGGAGTTTGGTCATTTTTGAAGTTCGAACTGTGAAAATCAGTATATGAGCTACAGTTAACAAAAAAAATACTTTCGGCAATTTTAGATAAACTACCCCTAAGGGGTCAATTTTGAAGTTAGAAACGTAAAAATGTATATATAGGGTTCTTAACAAATAAAGCAATACAATTTTTGGCGATTATGGAAAAACTACCCCTAAGTGGGTGAAATGGGCGTTTAAATTTGTATGGGAGTTCACTTATTTTGAAGTTAAAAACGTAAAAACTACTTAAAGTGATTTTAGATAAACTACTCTTAAGAGTTTGAAAGGGGGGTAAAATTTTGTATGGGAGTTTGGTCGTTTTTTAAGTTTCTAAGTAAGAAACGTCGTAAGTAAGAAGCGCGGAAATTGATATAAAGGCACTATAAACAAATAAAAAATACTATTTTCGGCGATTTTGGATAAACTACCTCTAAGGGGATGAAATGGGGGGCGGTAATCTGTATGGGAGTTTGTTCAATTTTAAAATTAGAAACGTGGAAATTGGTATATAGGCTAATGCTAACAAATAAAATTATACAATTTTTGGCAATTTTGGAAAAACTACCCCTAAGTTGGTGAAATGAGGGGTGGAAATTTGTATCATAGTTCGGTCAATTTTGAAGTCAGAAACGTGAAAATTTGTATAAAGGCTATGGGATGAAATGAGGGTGGTAATTTGTATGGGAGTTTGGTCAATTTTAAAGTTAGAAACGTATAAAATGTGTATTAAGGGTACTGTCAATAAATAAAAAATGCTTTCAATGATTTAAGATATAGGGGGTTAAAAATTTGTATTGGAGTTTGGTCATTTTTGAAGTTCGAAATGTGGAAATTGGTATATAAGCTACTGTTAACAAATAAAAAAAACTATTTCGGCGAATTTGGATAAACTACCCCTAAGGGGATGAAATGGGGGGCTTAAGTTAGTATGGGACTTTGGTCATTTTTGAAGTTAGTAACGTGGAAATTGGTATTCTTATAGGCTATTTACCGTTAACAAATAAAAAAACTTTCGGCGATTTTATACGATGAAATAGGGGGTTAAAGTTTGTATGGGACTTTGGTTGTTTCTGTAGTTAGAAATGTAACCATTGGTATTATAGGCTACTTAACAAATTAAAAATACAGTTTTCACTGATTTTGGATAAACTACCCATAAGGGGATGAAATGGGGGTGGTAATTTGTATAAAAGTTTGGTTATTTTGAAGTTAGAGACGGATAAATTGGTATATATGGTACTGTTTTACTTAAAACTTTGGGCGATTTTAGAAAAACCTACCCTGAAGTGGGTGAAATTGGGGGTTGGAAATTTGTATGGTCGTTCGGTCAATTTTGAAGTTAAAAACGTAGAAATTGGTATATAGGCTACTGTTAACAAATTAAAAATACCACTGATTTCGGATAAGCTACCCCTAAGGGTATGAAATGGGGACTGGAAGTTTGTATTGAAGTGAAGTCATTTTTGACATTTTTGAAGTTAGTTATATGGAAATTGTTTTTTAGACTACTGAATATGTAAAATGTGAGTTATGGCGTTTTTTGAAAATCTACCCTTAGCAGGGCGAAAAGGGTTTGAAAATGTGTATGATTCAAAGTTTATATCCCTTCATGACACGTAACGAAAACTTTATCTTACTTTTTAACGAAAATACTGACTCTCCGCAGACGAAGTCGTGGGCGGACAGCTAGTAATGATAATAAATGATGACATAAACGTTTACTCGATTGATTTGTAAAGCACATATAACATAGCTGTAAAAAAGGTCTCACAACAGCGATTTAGTGCAAATATGTTGTACAACAGGTTTCATTGGTGCATTTATACGGCAAAGTAGGTCTTATTGGATTTCAAGGTCGCTACAATAGTGTTGATGATATATCAGGCACGCATGGAACTAATCTGTGATATAAATGAACATCTTGCAGCGAAAATACAGCACATTTATAATATAACAGCATTTCCTTAGCGCCTATGCTACTGTGCTACTAGCTGTATAATTGAGATAACAAGTTAACGACATAAACGTTTACTCGACCACTTTTTACAGCACATATAACGCAGCTGTAAAAAAGTTCTCTTAACAACAATTTAGCGCTAATATTTTGTAGAACAGGTTTTAATTATATATTTATACAGCAAAGTTGATCTATTGTGGATTCAAAGTGGCTGCTTTAGCGCTTGTGATTTAATCCGTGATATAAAACAATACCGTGCAGCTGATATGCATCTATCTTATCGCTTAACTAATATATATAAGAGTAATAGTTGTAAACTTACTTTTACAAGACCATTATATCGTGAAATAGTTACTTAAAAACGTTTTTTGGTTAGATATATCGCTAAAACCGCACATAATAGCAGCAAATGACTTCTACATAAGAAAGTTTATGCTCGTTAAGAGAACTTTCAACATATTATATTTATTTATCACAAAAAGGCGGCCATTACTTATATGTAAAAACCGTTCAAGTGCTAGTTGGACTTAAGCACCCAGGGTTCCGTACCATTCCATTTCTAGTTAAGAATAATAATCTGAAAACGTTTATTACCTTCTGAAATTTAAACAATAAAAAAAAATAGGTGTTGTCACCTTTAAGTTTTTTATTTCTACCGATTGCGCAACCAAACGCATGGTTATGTGTACTTAACCGTCTATGCATGTATGTGATCAGAATTCGGATGTTTCACTCTAGGTTCTGAACTATTGGACCAGTATTGGAGAAATTCACGAGGTGGATCTAAAGGGAGGGAGTTTTTTCTGAGTTCACAAAGGGTTTCAATGTTGGTAGAAGATGATAGAATTTAGCGAAACTGCTCAACAACATCATCTTCCACATACTTCGTACTCTCTAATAAATACTGATACCTATTTGCGGCAGACATTATTAAATCAAATTAAACGATTAAATCCACTTTAGTAAAAAAAAATTGACAATGATAAAGTGAAAGCACAAACTTGTATCAGTGAAACGTCCGCTACCAAAACACTTTTCCGATAGGATGAAATGATAACTTATTTATTCTATGCCCATTAGAATTTATTTCAAAAAGTGTAATAGGTTGCATTAATTAGAGTGTGACCTGATTTCTCGAGGAACTCTAAAGTTTTATCATGGCGGGAACATGCTGTAAATCAGTGATACATCAGTAACTATGGTGATATCCATATTTTAAATTATTTTAATTTAATCAAATATACGACGACGACGCAGTTAGCCTAGTTGGTAGTGACCCTGTCTACGAAGCTTGCGGTCCTGGGTTCGAATCCCGGTATGGACAAATATTTGTGTGATGAGCGCGAGTATTTGTTCCTGAGTCATGGATGTTTTCTATATATTTAAGTATGTATTTCTCTATATAAGTATGTTTATCGTTGTCTAGTACCCATAGTACAAGCCTAGAGCTTAGTTTGGGACTAGGTCAATTGGTGTGAGATTGTTCCATGATATTTATTTATTTATTTATAAAAAATTCGAGGGGCGCATGAAAAAAAACCCTATAATGCCATATTATTTCATCTATAAAATTGTGAGCGCAAGTGAATTTCACCTCAAATACACGTGAACAGCGAGATAAAAATATTACCTACCATATTTTGTACTCCGTTTCGTTAAAGATTCTCTTGAACAATTTTTTCTCTCACAAAATACGCACAACAGTTGGAGCACTGAAGTGAGGTTAAGTTAAATGTAATATTTCAGAATCACAATCGCCAAAATAGCATCAAATAGCTCAATTTCAGCGTCGTGGCAACTATTATATAATTATTTAGAGATATTGTAATCAAAAAATCATTGCTATAACACTAAAAATACTTAATGTCACTTATATATCACGGATTTATAACAAAACTAGCTGTCCGCCCGCGACTTCGTCTGCGGAGAGTCAGTAATTTCGTTAAAATATAGGTATGTACAAATAAAATTTTCATTAAGTACGTATAATAAAGGGTCAGACTTTCCAAAAAAATTGTAATGTTTCTTAACATTTGTTCGATTTTTAGTGTTTGTTTAATTATTATGTGATTATGTATTACATGCAGCGCATATACACTACATTCATGCCATTAATGCTTATTTCCATTCTTCATAATTCTTGACAAAATGGGGCTATCCAATATGCAGGGACATTAATCGTTGAAGAACTCTCCTGGTACTTGGCGAAACTTCCATTTCACCACATTCATTAGGGGTTGTTCATTTATTTCGTAAGACAATTTTAACCAATTTCTGCCAATTTCTGAAAAAGTAGCAAAAACATAAAAACGCATTAATTTGTGCTTGCTTTTGTGATCTTACGTAAGAAAATCCTACCCCCATGTAAGAAAAATAAGACTTGTTCAGACCCCTTCCCCCCAAATCGTCTTTCTTAATAAACAGCCCCTTACAAATGTTGAGCAAAAGTAGCGTGTTTTGAAATACTTATTATTAAAGAGTTCCGATGGTCATGTCCAGCATTAATTCCACTTTACCAAATGGTGCTTTTGGAATGTAAATGTTCTTACAGAAGTTTTAAAATCGCTGTATGAGTCCTTTAAATGTTTGAGGGGTTCCGTCAATTTACCTGGGATTACATTATCAGAAAACTCGTATTTTATATTTAGTAGTTTAGGAACCATTTTTCATATATCTAATTTCAAAAATAACCAAACTCTCTTACAAATTGCCACCCCCATTTTCACCCCCTTAGGGGTAGTGTTTCCAAAATCACCGAAAGTACTCTTGGTTTATAAGTAGTGGCTTAAATAGCAACTTCATTAACTTCAAGAATGACTTACTCCTATTAAAACTTTCACCTCCCATTTCACCCACTTAGGGCAAGTTTTTCGGAAATCACCAAACGTTTTATTTTTTGTTTGTTAACGTGCCTTTTATACCAATTTCCACGTTTCTAACTTCAAGAATGACCAAACCCCCATACAAATTTTAACCCCCCATTTCAGCCCCTTAGGGGAAGTTAATCAAAAATCACTGAGCGTTTTTTTTCTCCTCTTAATAGTAGCGAATATACCAAGTTCCACGTTTCTAACTTTAAAATTGACCGAACTCCTATACAAATTTCTACCCCCCATTTCATCTCTTTAGGAGTAGTTAATCTAAAATAGTCGAAAGTGATATTTTTTATTCGTACACAGTACGCCTAAATACCAACTTCCACGTTTCTAACTTGAAAAACGACCAAAATCCATTATAAACTTTAACCCCCCATTTCATCCTCTTAGGGGTAGTTTATCCAAAATCGACTATAATTGTTTTTTTTTATTTACATAAGTATACCAATTTTCACGTTTCTAACTAGAAGAATGACCAAACTCCCATACAAATTTTAGCCCCCATTTCATTACTTTAGGGGTAGTTTATCAAAAATCACTGAAAGTTATTTGTTAACAGTAGTCTATACAGCAATTTCCACGTTTCTTACTTTAAAATTGACTTAACTCCCATACAAATTTCCACCCCTTTTCACCCACTTAGGGGTAGTTTTCCAAAATTGCCAGAAGTTGTATTGTTTTGTTATTTAACAGTAGTCTATATACTAATTTCCACGTTTCTAACTTCAAAATTGACCAAACTCTCATACAAATTACCACCCCCCATTTCATCCCCTCAGGGGTAGTTTATCCAAAATTGTCTAAAGTAGTATTTTTCATTTGTTAACAGTAGCCTATAACTAAACCAATTTCCACGTTTCTAACTTGAAAAACGACCAAACTCCTATACAAACTTTAACCCCCTATTTCATCCCCTTTGGGGTAGTTTATCCAAAATCACCGAAAGTAGTGTTTTTTATTTGATAACAGTAGTCTCTATAGCGATTTCCACGTTTCTAACTTGAAAAACGACCAAACTCCCATACAAAATTTAACCCCCCATTTCCAACCTTTAGGGGTAGTTTATCGTAAATCGCTGAAAGTAGTTTTTTTTTATTTGTTATTTTAAGTATATGTAGCAAGTTTCAAAGGTCAAACTTTATTGGTTTTCATGTTATAGTTATATGAATTCCAGTAATTTGAAACATAAAACCCTCTTTTTTGCGTTTTTGGATGAGATTAAAAAAAAACTATGAAACAGGTATTTCTTTATTTTCAATAATAAGTATTTATTCTGAGTTTCATGATCCTAGAACAATCTAAATTTGTTTTTCCATTGAAACTTTACCCCCTTCTTTTAACATTTTTCAAAATTTCTATAGCCTAAATGTTATTCTGATTTTATTTAAATTTATTTATGAAAATTTCATCAATATCCATTCAGTAGTTTTTACGTGATGCTCAGTCAAACAAACAAACAAACAAAAATTTTAAAAATTGTTTTAATATGTTCAGTTACTTATTATAAGTCGCCCTGATCGGTTTTTTTTATTAAATGTTCAATGTACAGACTTTTTGGTCCTAACGATTTTATTATATGTACACACAATATATCATCAAACAGCTGTAAAACTGAGGGCCTAGTGTAAGTTTTGCAACGTTTTTTACGTCTCGATCGCGTTTGCGTTTAATCTCAATTAGCATGGAAGTGTGACAGCGCCCCTTGCGGCGCGTATTCGAAACATTTGACAGTTCCATACAAAGTGACACTTTTACGCAAACGCGATCGAGACGTAAAAAACGTTGCAAAACTTACACTAGGCCCTCTGGGGCCACTTCCCAATGATAGAAACGTTTCTATCATGGATATACGACTGCTTATATCACTAAAATAAGCTGTATAGTTCGTTTTGCTAGCTGGGTAACTAACTACCTATTTCTTCAGCTGCTTTCATTCTACTTCCTGGCTTACAAATACAAAGTATATATTCTGTAGGCCTACTTACAGGGCACTTTTACTAATCACAAGGTCAGCGGCTACAACCTTAAAAAAGGCTTTAGCCTTTAAAAAAAGCTAAAACCCTTAATAAAGCCTTTTTTAAGACTTTATTAAAATCACTAGCTCTTCGAAACCCATTCCATTAAGCCAGCTCTAAAAAGAGCTCCGGAGCTTTAAAATTCGGGCTAAAAAGGCTCGAGTCCTATGGAACACTACTTGTAGTTATGTAAATAGTTCGTAAATCACGGGAATACAATATAAAAAAGTCCAGTATAAACTGACACGCGATAAGTATGCACTTTAGTACTTAGTGAGTATCAGCTTATACTGGACAATTTTTTATGTGATGTAACTACAAATTAACGGTTTTCGGATTTTTTCCTGTACTTGTGCTATAAGACATTGCTTCTTGCAAAATTTCATGATTCTAAGTCAACGGGAAGCACCCTATAGCAGGGACCGGACAACCCTTTCATCGGGAAAAGCCTTTCAAAGGGCTTCCCTTTGAAATAGCTAGCCCCGTGATTTGCTCACCCATTCCAATTGGCAACCCATTCGATTGACTTTCCCTTATCGAATGAAGAACCTAACGATAAGGGTAGCCCTTTGAAATTGGTAACCGGTAACTGATTCACATTGATATCCCTATGTATGGGTTTCCCTGACGTTTAAGCGCTTATTATAAAGCTTTCCCTTTTGTGGAAGGTATGTACGAGCCAATCACAAACGTTTGCCATAGAAAATCGGACCGTATTAGATCTTTTGCCGCTCCGCGCGGTAACTTCAAACGATACGCCGTCGGTAACGTATAATAAGGGTTTTATAAGGGTATTATTTATAAGGGTTAGCGCTTAGTTGAATGGGCTGTCATTTACTTACTTCGAACCGGACGCAAGGTAACGTGTGTTTTATGAAGTCAAAAAAGGTCTTAAATTGCGCATAGACTAGTAACCTTTTTTAAACGGTTTAATAAGGGTATTGGTTAGCGCTTAATAGAATGGGCTATCGTTTGGAAATAGCGCTTTCAAAGCACATTTAAAGGGTTTTGACGGGCAGAGGGTTTGGTAAGTAAATCCTTACGAAAAACCCATACAAAACCCATTGAAAGGGATAGCGGGCCGGTCCCTGCCCTATAGGTTTTGATTCCCTTGAGATTCCCTTCAATATGCGGCATAAACGGCCGTATCTTTTGAATGCGTTGACTTAGATGTTTGATTTTTTACTGATCCAAGGAAGGGATTGCAGACTTAAGTATATGATATTAATTTCAACTTGATACCTCCACGCGTTCCTGAGAAAAAGGGTCTTGACAGACGGACAACAAAGTGATCCTACAAGGGTTCCGTTTTTTTTTTTGAGGTACGGAACCCTAAAAACCACCTTATTTTTTTAGGGTTCCATACCTCAAATGAAAAAATCGGAACCTTTATAGGATCACTTTGTTGTCCGTCTGTCTGTGTGTCTGTCAAGACCCTTTTTCTCAGGAATGCGTGAAGGTATCAAGTTGAAATTAAGATCAGATGCTTAGGTCTGCAATCTCTTGGATCAGAGAAAAAATCAAACATCTAAGTCAACGCAATCAAAAGATACGGCCGTTTACGCCGCATATTCAAGGGAATCTCAAGGGAATCAAAACCTATAGGGTACTTCCCCTTGTGTTAGAATCATGAAATTTGGCAAGAAGCAATGTCTTATAGCACAAGTAAAGGGAAAAATCCGAATACGGTTAATTTGTAGAAAGTTACATCACATAAAAAATAAAGGTGGACACGGTCAGTTAAACTGATCAGTTGAACTGACGTACAGTCGCCATCATATACTATATTGCAGCAAACAAGGTGCTCACAAATATCTGAACACGACTCTATTGTCAAGGCGTTAGAGTGCATGGTCAGATATTTTTGACCACTCTGATATGTACAGATATATTTGATGGCGAACTGTACATCCAAAAACTGACCGTGAATGTGAAATCTTAAATTGAAATTATACGAACTCAAGGTCAGCTTCTGGATGTACGTCAGTTAACTGATCAGTTTTACTGACTGTGAATGTCCACCTTTAGTCCAGTAAAAACACTCACTTAGTACTTCAGTGCATACTTAGTGCGTGTCAGTTTATACTGGAATTTGTTTCTATTGTATTCCCGTGATTTACGAATTATTTACATACCTACAAGATTGTGGGGAACCCTCAGTGCGCGAGTCCGACACGCACTTTACCGGCTTTTTTGTAAACTATTTTAAAAACTACCTTGATTAATGTTATAACGATATAAAATTTGATACGGTTATAAGTTTCAAATTTCGAACATCTTTGAAAAACAAAACAATTTTATTTAACCTCAATTCTATTATGTGCCTGTCGGAAAACACAGCGTCGCATTATGAAAAAGCTATGTGTCACTCACCTCGCTGTCAGCCAATACTTATGTTTCTGGACGAGTTGAGTATCGTATTCCTGAACGTCCCTGTCACTGTCACCAGAAAGGCGCGATTCGCGCCTCTCCTTGTCAATCAATGCGTGTGTTACTCGCCGCCATTACGGATTTTAAAACTTTAACTTATTAGTTAAATGTATGTTACAATGTGTAAAAGTAGTGAAAATTGTGTTACAAGTGAGGTAAAAGTAGTGCAATTTGTGTGTGTTTATTGAAAATGAGTGGTTCGGAACGGGAGGGCCGTTCAGCAGCCACAGACGAGTCGCCGCAACCGTCTACCTCGTCCTCGAGCTCCTCGGGCTCGGGAGTCCGAGAAGCCTCCGTTTTAACGGAAGGACCGGCATCAAGGTGGGCCGGACCCGCGAATTGATGCATTGGTTAACCAGGTGGGCTATCTTTCTCATTTTATTCAGATAGTAGGCGGCTCGTTAGGTACAGGTAGGTACAACAACCACCCTGTCCGGTTAATTTTAACTCAACCATTAAGGGAGTTCTTAACAAACCCCATCAATGTTGGTAAAACTGTAAACTTTGGTAGGTACCTAATTTAAAAACAGATAGACACGGAATCAATTAATTAAACCAGCTTTTCCAGAGAATGTTAAGGTTGTTATATGCGAAGACGACAATGACGGCGGTTAAAACGCCGAAGAATTGCCCATTGATATATTTAATATTATTACCGGAGTCATTTAAACAAATTTATAATTTAATTAAATTATGTTATAATTATTTGTCAGTATTTTTTTATGCGTGATTTGCGTGAAAATACGGGGAAAACGAATTTTTCCAGGTGTTCGCGACGTAACCGATTTAAAAAATGCTGTCTATATGATGTAAGGGGTGAGAGGGGTGCGGGGCGCGCTGTGCGCGAACGGAGCCCTAGACATTACCGAAGGTTCCCGATCAGTGCCGAACTTAATCAGCAACGCCGCCGCACGTCTCTTGCGCTTAGCTTTTAGCTGTATACCGTGTTTTATTAAATATATTAATTTTATTATATTCTGCTTTGGAAGTTGAGCTTTTTCTGCTAACCAGCACCCACCCTGTACAAAAGTGGTCTTCGAACCGGATCCGTTAATGTTTTTCACTCCACCGCAGAACAAAATGGTTAACACGCGTAGCACTTTGAAGAAGGAACAGCTTAAAAAGAAAGCTACAGAGGCCGATCAAGCTCTACCGTCTACAAGCGGATTAAAGAAACAAGACGAGGTACTAATGGAAGCTAACAAGACAATACTGCTGGAAGCTGGTAGTGTGAAATCAGAGATGCCACGAACAGATATGCCACGGATCGAAATGCCAGCTACTCGTAACTGTGTAACTTTGTCAAAAAGATCTTCGTCATCTTCCGTCGAGGCGCGTAGAAAAAAGCTTGAACTTGAAGCAGCTGAGGCAAAAGCTCGGATTCAAATGGATTTAATTGACAAGAAGCTACAGGCAGACCTTGCCGAACTTGATGATGAATACAGTCCACCAAGTGTCAGTGAATCCATCAAAAGTGATGTCGCGAGGTGGGTCGAGCGCAGTCAGCAGGAGTTGTCGCAGCTTGCCCCCGAGACTGGGAATAATCAGGGTTCGCTGTGTCCGCCGGCAGCAGTAGCCGCCGGCACCGATGGTTCAATTCTGCAACTAGCAAACGCACTAAAGGACATGGTCACCACCTCGATATCCACAACTAAAAATACCAACCTTCTCAGCCGACTAAGCACACCAAGAGAACTGCCTCTTTTCTCCGGCGAACCCATGGAGTGGCTGCAATTCAAAGCAGCATACGAGGAATCTACTCGCGTGTGTCAATTCAGTGACATGGAGAACCTGTGGCGGCTAAGAAAATGTCTCCGTGGACCTGCCAAAGAAGCTGTCACTGCGCTGCTCATCACGGCGACCTCGCCTGAAACACTAATGTCTACACTTGAACTGCAGTTCGGCAACCCGGATGAAATTCTGTCCCGGATTATGCTAGATATTAAAAAAATGCACACAATGTCCGCGGAGTATCATAAAGACATTGTAGTGTTTTCTAATAAAATAAAAAACTACGTGGCCGCTGTACGTGCACTAAGTCGTGAAGAATATTTGCAAGGCACGAGTTTAGTCACCGTCTTGTTATCTAAGTTACCGACTATATTGTTATCCAAATGGGCCGACTACAGATTTACACACGACACTACGGGATCGTTGTCTAGATTCGACCTACTGTCTCAATTTCTTCACGAAGAAGCGGTCAAGATATCTCAGTGCAGTCTTACATTGCTAAATACTCCAAAAGATAATTATAAGCGTAAATATACAGACACTCGTGCTAATAACTCGCAAACGTTATTACTACAAAGTGGACAAAGCAACCACAAGTGTCGATTTTGTTATGTGTCTAGTCATAATTTAACAGACTGTAAAAAGTTCAAAAAGTCGCTTAGAAAAGATCGCTGGCGTCATGTGAAACGTTTTGGTTTGTGCTACAAGTGCTTAGTATCTCATCACAATAAGCAAGACTGTCCCGCGCCGGTGTGTGACGTTAATAATTGCGCGCAGGCGCATCACCGCTTGTTACATTTCGTACCCAGTGAAAGACAATGTGATAATGACAATAGCATAGTGCAAGTGACGGAGATAGAAACTGAATCTAACCCAGAAGTGGTCGCACACATCGGTAACGATGCTGTAAGCGCAGTGTTGTTAAAAGTTGTTCCTATAAACATTCACGGTCCTCAAGGAATAATTAGCACGTCCGGCCTCCTCGACGATGGTTCAACTGTGACACTGATAAGCGAGGGGCTGGCCGCGCGGGCCGGGGTACGCGGGCGGCGCGAGTGCATGCGTGTGCGTGGAGCATGGGATCACACCGAGTTAGTGTGCGAAACACAGCTGGTCGATGTGACTTTGTCAAACCAAGCTGGATCGATGTTTACGTTGCGAGCGCGCAGCGTTAAGGAACTTGATTTACCTAGACAAGATACTAACATAGTTAACTGCGATAAATTTGCGCATCTTAAAAGACTTAAAAGTGATTTGTGTTATGGACAGTCTAAACCTGAAATACTGATAGGACAAGATAATTATCACCTAATCTTACCTTTGGAAGTGGTAGTTGGCGGTCATAACGAGCCCTGCGCCACCCGCACGCCGTTAGGCTGGTGTGTGCACGGACGGACGCCTGCTGGGACGACGTCACCGCGCGCTCTGCATTCCGCTTTGTTTATCACAAACCCTGGCGGCCTCAATGACACCGTCGAGAACCAACGATTGCTTAACGACTTACACGAGGAAGTTCGCCGTAACTTTGCCGTAGAATCTATGGGGATTGCGAGTAAACCACGGCTGAACTCTGAAGATGAACGTGCTCGTGAACTGCTGGAGCAAACTTCGTGTCTCGTCAACGGAAAGTGGTACGTCGGCTTACCTTGGAAAGACGAACAGTGCAGCATGCCCGACTCATTCCCTCACGCCATGTCACGCCTGAGAAATGTTGAGCAAAAAATGAAGAGAGATGACGGATATAAGCAAAGATACGAAGAACGCGTGCATCATTTATTTGACAATGACTACGCTCGAGAACTAGTGGACACGCGGGTGACACCAAAAACCTGGTACTTACCCCATTTCGGCGTAGACAACCCGAATAAAACGAAGCTTCGCCTAGTATTCGATGCAGCGGCTAAAACGAACGATTTATCTTTAAACCATTATTTACTAAAAGGACCCGACCTACTTATGTCCTTATTTGGAATAATGTTACGCTTCCGTGAGAATAAAATCGCCGTGACGGCCGATATTAAGGATATGTTTTTGCGGGTGAAAATCAAACCCGCTGATCAAGATGCACAAAGATTCCTTTATCGAAGCAAACCCGAAGAACCTGTAAAAACTTTTGCTATGTCGTCATTGATTTTTGGAGCAAACTGCGCAATTTATTAAAAACAAAAACGCGCGACGTTTTGAATCATCGTTACCGTCCGCTACACGAGCTATCTACGACCAACATTACATGGACGACTGGATCGACAGCTTGCCAGACGAAGAAACAGCTATCAAGTTAATTCACGATGTAAAAATGATTCATCAACAAGGAAACTTCGAAATACGTAATTTCACAAGCAATAGTAAAACTGTCCTTGACACTCTTCCAAAAGAGACTCTCGGTGATACTGCCGTAAGATTCAAATTAGGCGAGCAGTACCATGGCGAGCGAACGCTCGGCCTTATATGGCGTCCCGATGAAGATACCTTAGGCTTTGATGTATCGTTCAAGAAGATACCTAATGATATTATAAGTGGAAAACAAAGGCCTACAAAACGCGATATGCTTCGAGTCGTAATGTCAATATTCGACGTTTATGGATTTTTATCACCATTTACTATAATTGGAAAAATTATAATACAAGAAACTTGGCGATTGAATTTGACATGGGATGAACCGGTACCTGACGACATATACAGCGAGTGGTGCAGATGGATGAGCCTGCTAAAAACATTACGTAATGTGAGGCTACCGAGATATTATAATGACGCGGCCGGAACGTCAAGCTGCGCTAGCGCAACGCATGACAAACCGGCTGGAGATCAGCTGACGCAGCAAGACGATGCGCTCGCGCTGTCATCTATACCTGCTCAGCCTCGAATGAATACTGGTTATACAAACCTACATTTACATGTATTTTGCGATTCTTCGTCAAAGGCGATGTGCGCTGTGGCTTATTGGCGGTGGGAACATAATGGGCTTATTAACGTTGCATTTATAGCAAGCAAATGCCGTGTGACGCCGAATAAAAATTTATCTATACCCAGATCTGAGCTACAGTCGGCCGTTTTAGCAGCCCCACTGGCAAACACAATAACTCAGGAACATAAAATAAAGGCCGAGCGAAGGACATTTTGGAGCGATTCTAGTACTACACTGCACTGGATAAGGAACGTAGCGCATCGTTTGGGTGAAATCGATGAGTTGACGCTTATTAGAGAATGGAGATACGTACCTACGAAATTAAATATTGCTGATCTAGGTACGAGGAAAAGCTATGATTGCAGTGTCCTGGAAAATGAATGGCTTAAGGGACCTACCTTCCTCCGCCGCGAAGAAAGCGACTGGCCCACTGATGTACTGTGTGCTGAAATAAATATAAATGATTCGGAGTGCGTATCTATACTACAAAAAAAGGATATCGACTTACCTGTTCCGGAACCAACCAGGTTCTCCTCCTGGCTTCGCCTACTTAGAACTACACATATGGTACTTACCTTTATTAACCGATGTAGAAAACTTACCGATGACGTCACTGGCACCACTATGGAGAAAGCTGAAAACCTATTACTAAAATATTCGCAAACTCAAACCTTTGGGCAAGAAGTGAGTGACCTGAAACAAGGAAAATGTGTACAAAAAACCAGTAAAATACTCACCTTGTCACCATTCCTCGACGAGCACGGAGTCCTGCGCGCGGGAGGCCGCATCGACGCCGCGGCCGGCGTGTCGCCCCAAACGGAGAGACCTGCAATCCTAGACGGTCGACATTCCATAGCGCGATTGATTGTAAAGTTCCACCACACTAGCGCTGCACATGGGCACCAGGAGATGATAGTTAATAACTTAAGATTAAAATACTGGATTACTAAGATAAGACCTACTGTAAAAAATGTAATATCAAAATGTATGATCTGCCGAATTAAAAAATGTAAACCGGAGATTCCCAGAATGGGCGACTTACCTTATGCTAGAATAGCTCATCATCATCGTGCATTCACCTTCTGTGGGGTTGATTTGTTTGGGCCCATGGAAGTTTCTATTGGAAGACGTAGAGAGAAGAGGTATGGAGTTTTATTTACATGCTTAACCGTGAGAGCCATACACTTGGAAACCGTTGCATCACTCACGTCTGATACGCTCATCATGGCGCTCCGCCGAATGGCTGCGAGACGAGGCTGGCCTCAGCAATTATATTCCGATAATGGCACGAATCTTAGAGGAGCGGATACGGAGCTAAGAAAATCGATTTTAGAACTCAATGAGAACACCCTTAAAGATGAGGTCATGAACCACGGAACTAAGTGGACGTTCATTCCCCCTGTTAGCCCACACTGGGGTGGGGCATGGGAAAGGTTGATCCGGAGTGTTAAGAATGCTTTAAAAATTATCTTAAAAGAGCGAGCCCCAAAAGAGGAAACTCTTAACACTCTGCTCGCTGAAGTCGAAAATATTGTGAATAGCCGACCGCTGACCCACGTTTCGGTTGAACCGAATAGCAACGAGACATTAACCCCAAACCATTTCCTTCTGGGCTCGCCATCCGCTTTACCTCAAATTGGCGTCTTCGACGGCTCTGAGTTTTACTTAAAGAGACAGTGGAGAATAACTCAAGTGCTCGCTGACGACTACTGGAAGCGTTGGGTGAAAGAAGTCCTCCCCGACTTGGTACCGCGGAAAAAGTGGAACGAAGAGCAAAGATCCTTAAAAGTGGGAGACCTAGTTTTGACTGTAGAGCCCGATGGACCTCGCAACACCTGGCCCCGGGGCATCGTGCAAGAAGTTGTGCCTGGACGTGATGGCCGCGTCAGAGTGGTAAAAATAAAAACAAAGACTGGAATACTTACGCGTTCGGCTACACGCGTCGCTCGCCTACCGATTGGGGATGAGTGCTGCTAGTGCACCACTGGGGTGGGGCATGTTCGCGACGTAACCGATTTAAAAAATGCTGTCTATATGATGTAAGGGGTGAGAGAGGTGCGGGTCGCGCTGTGCGCGAACGGAGCCCTAGACATTACCGAAGGTTCCCGATCAGTGCCGAACTTAATCAGCAACGCCGCCGCACGTCTCTTGCGCTTAGCTTTTAGCTGTATACCGTGTTTTATTAAATATATTAATTTTATTATATTCTGCTTTGGAAGTTGAGCTTTTTCTGCTAACCAGCACCCACCCTGTACACCAGGTATGAGACCACGCTAGATCGATTATTCGCCCCCATAAACCCACATACCGCTAATTTTATCGAAATCGTTAGAGCCGTTTTTGAGAAAGTAGTACAAATATGTTTCTAGTTTAATAAGTAGGATTATAGTCCAAGGCGGCTTCCTTTGACTATTGGCACATATTAAATAAGAGTTACTACGTAACAGATATTTCTCTTCTATTCAAAACTACAAAGTACCTACGTCCGATAAATACCTACAAACCAATCGATCATATTGTTCAGTAACCCTGGGGCCACACTAACGGGGAAACGCCGTTAATTATCACGACGATAGTCCTTATGTGTAGCAGTATAACCCTGGGGCCACACTAACGGGGAAACGCCGTTAATTAGGTATCACGACGATAGTCCTTATGTGTAGCAGCATAAGGCGATTGACGTTGATTTTTATCGGCGTTTCCCGTTACTGTGGCCCCAGCATAAGGCGATTGACGTTGATTTTTATCGGCGTTTCCCGTTAGTGTGGCCCCAGCATAAGAGTAGCGCCCGGTGGCACACCTACTATCCGCGCCCCCCATGCCCGCGCTCCTGCTCGGAGCACGACTTGAGCGACGACCAGGGCCGTCAACACCACTGCTTACTGGGCATCATGCATTTGAGGAATCTCAAAAATGAAATTGGTTTATAACTTTATCTTGGCACTAGAAATGAGGATCTGCGGAGTCCTACCAAAATTTAGGGGGGGTAGAGGGGTATGGGCAGGGGAGAAATTAAATGCACATTTTACAAATTAGACGAGTGAAGTGTCATTGGGTGGCAGGTATTTTACAAGCGTTTATATTTGCAATGTATGTAGGTATGTATGTACCTATATGTGTCTGTTTGCGTAGGTCAAATCTTGCAAGTCAATTTTGAACCAGTTCCCGTTAAAGGAATGTATCGGCTAAAATTTGGAATACCTTAACTCGATGAAAATGCAATATTATGTAGTAATTTGAGCTAGTCTGATGATGGAGCCGGTAGGTGACCACGAGAACCTATGTAATTAAACAATGCAACCCCTTCGAGTTTGGGCTCGTTTGTTTCGTCTTGATAAGCATTCTGATCAGATACGGTATCCAGGTTCTGATGATGAAGCCGGTGGGTGACCACGAGAACTCTGTAATTTAACAATGCAACCCCACCGAGTTTGGGCTTGTTTGATTTGTCTTGTCAAGTACTCTGATCAGAGATGGTATCCAGGGTCTGATGTTGAAGTCGGAAGGTGCCCAATTTGTTTTAACAAGCACTCTGATCAGAGATGGTATCCGTTTCTTAGGGTTCCGTAGTCAAACTAGGAAACCTTATAGTTTTTCCATGTCCGTCCGTCTGTCTATCTGTATGTCACACTCACTTTTTCTCAGAAACTATAAGTCTCATAATGTTGAAATTTTGTATAGGTACCTTTAACTAAGATATATTTTTACCGCACATCAGATCAATAATAAAACTTGTTAAACATTTTATATTTTTAGAGTACCTATCTCTCATACATGTTTACATCATAATATTATTAATATGGACAAAATATGGGGTTAGTATCATCTCGTCTAAAACTCCACGAGTCTACGGCAGTAAGTGGTCTAAAAAGCAACTCGTCTAAACAAGTGTCATCAAATTGTCCAAATTTCAAATGGTATTATTAACAAGTGGTCTAAAACTCAGCGGTCTAAAATGTAGCTGGTCTAAAATGCAGCTGGTCTAATTAGCATTAATTCTAAATTAATTGCAAGAGGCCCCATATGCAGTCCAAAGCACAAACACACATAGTAGGTAGGTTAGGTTCGTTAGGTAGCTTCAGAATTAGACCAGTTGCGTTTTAAACCACTTGCTAAATACTTGGACCAGCTGCGTTTTAAACCACTTGCTACTTAGACAAACTGCGTTTAAGATCACTTGTTGCTTAGACCAGTACCTATAACCCAAATATGTTGTGATGATGCCAGTTCGTTTTATGCCACTGTAGATGCAATGACAGAAATATGGTTTAATATGCTGAATGGATAGCACAAGTTGTCAGCAACTTGTTTGTCGCTTAGTAAGCCTCTCTATCTAGTCTGTAAACAAAAGAGTTGCACTGAACAACTAGTGAGAAAACGCAATTTATGCTGACCATACTGTTATAAGTATAAGTAGGTAGGTAAATAAAAGCACCAAATAAAATAATGATAAATACCTTTTTTTAAAACAAGCTCTTATTTAAATGCCAAAAAAAAGAAAAACTTTAAATTAAATCAAACCCATATATTTGACGACGCATTTAGCCTAGTTGGTAGTGACCCTGCCTACGAAGCTAGCGGTCCTGAGTTCGAATCCCTGTATGGGCAAATATTTGTGTGATGAGCGCGAGTATTTGTACCTGAGTCGTGAATACTTTCTATATATTTAAGTTTGTATTTCTCTATATAAGTAATGTTTATCGTTGTCTAGTACCCATAGTACAAGCCTAGAGTTTAGTTTGGGACTAGGTCAATTTGTGGTCCCTAATATTTATTTATTTATTTATTTATAACATTAAACAATTGAGTATGCTTCACGACCTACACGTGCTGCATTAAGATGCTAGCTATCCTGCTTGTTACGGGGAGCCTGCTGTAGACGAGTTTTCGCCGAAGCAAGCTTCATGCCATGTTAAAGTTACATTTGCCGTTTTGTGAAACTTCACTCGCCTAGTTTGTAAAATGTGCATTTTTTTAATTTCCCCCTGTCCATACACCCCGTAAGGGGACCCCTAAATTTTAGTAGGATCCTCAGATCCTCATTTCTACTACCAAGATGAAGTTATAAGCAAAATTTCAGTGATATAATGATACCCTATTTTTCCTGTACTAACGTATTCATCCATAGGTAGGTACTACATATGTTAAAACACCCGCTGCACTTCGGGCTTGTTCCGCGCCCGACCCGCGCACGCGCTATGTGTTTCGCTTTATGCGGCCCCACGCACACGCACACGCACACGACTACTATACGTATACAATACACATGCAGTTTTGCCGGCCGGCACCAAGTGGGAAGCTTGCGTTCCCGGCGCCGGCAAAGACGCCGGTGGGAGTCAATGCGTAGGTATTTTAATGCGGCCCCGCGCACACGCGCACAAACACGGCTACAATACGTACACAATACACATGCAGTTTTGCCGGCGCCGGCATCGGCGGGAGGCAACGCCGTGCCGTCGCCGGCGCCGTGCCGTCGCCGGTAAGTGGAAAACCATGCCATAGTGCTGCATACATTTATGCGTCCTCGGCTGCCGGGCCGGCGCCGGTGCCGTCGCCGTGCCGGTGCCGTGCCGGCAAGTGGAAAAGCGCCCAATAATTTATGGAAAAAGTATTTGAAATGACATATTAACAATAATAATTGAATAATACTGTGCCTCCTATGATAAGTGATGTAATTCAACATTGTACCCTTTAATAGTTTTTATCTAGAAAAAATCAGAAAAATAATTACGGATTTTTGGGTCCATATCACGTACTTCTATGCTTCTGCTATATATATATGGGATAGGGTATGGACGCGGGAATATGGAGAAGGAAAGAAATGGCTCCGTGGGCAAATTGGTGAAAAAATAGGTTCACGAAATTATATTATTAGCAGGGAAAACGGTCCACCGATTAAAAGACACGTGGATCAGATTAAGAATAGATGGAACAGTATGTTTGAGTTGCCGTGCCCGACTGGGCCATCAGCCATAGTCACGGCGGTCACCGACTCCGTCGCGGCGCCGGAGCCAGCGCGTGCTCACGGATCGGCAGCAGCGGCGCCCGCGCATGAGCACCAGTCGGACCCCGGTAGCCGCCTGTCTCCAAGCGCGGTCCCACCGCTGACTGGACCCGTATTAAGACCCCGTCCGGTAAAACCTTCCCGCCGGTATGGCTTTGAAGAGTTTGATTAATTAATAAGGATAGTTATAATTAAGTGGGAGGGTGTAATGTATCGGGTAGTTCCAAGATTGTTTTATAATATTAAGATGTGAGGTAGTTTGATTCTCTCTCTGTTTTAATAAATGCTTTGGCGAACGGACGTGTTATTTCCTGCCCCTCATCATCTCCAGGACCTGGCCATACCAGGATACTCTTCACATAGTATTTTAGTTTTAACAACAGTAATGATATATTTATCGTATCAAACGCTCTAGAAAAATCCAGGAGCGTCAAAGCAGTACACATTCCAGCATCCTGTGCAGATAAAATCTCATCAAATAAATCGTGTAGTGCAGTGTTAGTGCTCCGACTCTTTCTAAACCAAGACTGCATTTTAGGTAAAATATCATTGTCCTCAAGATATGAAATCAGTTGCATATACACGACTCTTTCTAATATTTTTGATACGTAAGGTAATAAACTAATTGGTCTCAAATCTTTTAGATCTTGCGGATATATTTTTTTTGGGATAGGCTTAATAATGCAGTTTTCCATGCTCGGGGGAAGGTTGATGTTCGAGTTGACCTATTAATAATATTGACAATAAAATCTAGAGCAAAAGGAAGGGTCAAATGTATCATATCCGCAGAAATGTCATCGCTGCCCAGCGCATTAGACTTGATGTCCAAGATTATTTTAGATATCGTCTGCACGTCAACAGGGTTAAGTTTAAAACTACCGTTACCAAAACTATTTTGATTAAAATATTCCACTACTTCTGCAGAAGCTGTTCCGTCTCCGGGAACGTTCAAGAAATGTTCATTAATTTTATTGGGATCGTTTAGGTAAAATGGCATCTCATTTATTGGCTTTATTTCTGCTAGCAAGTTCAATTTAAGTTCTTTCCAAAGTTTTTTCGGCTTAGCTAAGTTACAATTAATATTCCTATCAAAGTATGCATTTTGTTCCTGAAACATACATGAAATTACCAGCTTCTTCAAATCTTTAAATACATTTTATCCGTAACCTGCTTGGTTGCCCGATATTTATCCTGAGCCGAATTACGTAGATCCATCATAAAACGCAAGTTGGGAGTAAACCATGGTTTAGATTTAGCCTTTATAGTTGTTTTACAGATAGGAGCATAAATGTTAAATAAATTCAAAACTAGATCATTAAAATACTGGACTTTTTGATTAACCGTCTTCAAATCAAATCCAGTCTAATCCAGTCTTCCAGTGTAATTGCAACAAACTACGGGAAAATTCCTCCAAATTTATACTCTTTAACTGTCTATTTAAAGTAAATTTAGGTGTACATTTAGGCTTTCTTACATTAATGTCAGCCAGTATTAATGCATGGCTATTAAGATCCGGAATATATTGCGAAGTAACATTTGAGAGGACTTTATTCGAGCAAATAAGCGGTCTATAAGCGTCTCACTATGCGCAGTAAAATGAGTAGGAGACGTTACGTAATTTTGAAGACCCAGAGAATTCAAAAATAAAGTAATTTGTTGCGTTTTGAGATTATTAATGTCAAGGAGATTCACATTAAAATCACCGGCCAAGATAATCTGATCGTACTGTGAAAATGATGTTATAGTTTCCGTCAATCCATCCAAAAACACGTCCAAACTCAACCAAGGGGGTCTGTAGGCTGAACCAACAATAAGTTTAACAGAGTTCAAAGTTAGCTTTATCCATATTTGCTCAACATTGGGAACTGGTGTAAATGAACAATATCGGAAGTGAATGCTACGTTTCACATAAAAAGCAACACCTCCGCCCGCTTGCCTCATGTCTTGTAGTGGTACCGTGGCATCTGCAGAAGTTTGCAGCTGACATGGATGCATATTTGAAGTACCAGAATAGGTGTATAAATCAAAATCAGGATGCATCTTTAATAAATTCTCCTAAAAAAACAAAACAAAAATTAAACAAGAAAACACGGCCAAGAAAGACTCGAACCTCTGATGTTGGGTTAAACTCACATGTGATTAGAAAAGCAAACAAAGGAAAGCGGATAATCAAGATTACTGTTGCGAGCCTTGAGTCGAAACAAGAAGATGATTTGACGACAGTGCAGTATGTCGTCCAAGATAACTATGATGAATTGTTAAGTGCAACGGAAGATTTAGTTAGCCGAATTGTGAAGAGACTAAGTGACATTAGCTATTAGATTTTACGTAACCTAACTAATAAGTTTATATTTTAATACTTACCTTAAACAAAATTACTACATTTTAAATTGTTACCTATCTTAATTTATTTGTCTATCAAATATTAACATTATTTAGTAAAATAAACTATTTCATAGTAAATTTCGGTATGCAACTTTTGTTTCTCAGTATTATTTAAAACCCTATATTTGTGTATCATGTGATCACTACTTAAGTACATTATTTAACCGTGATCATCAAAACTAATACGTACGTAATTTCTTATGTCACGCGCTTATTATCTTCTAAATATATAAAAGAAGAAACTGACTGACTGACTGACTGACTGACTGACTGACTGACTGACTGACATATCAACGCACAGCCCAAACCGCTGGGCCTAGAGATTCCAAATTTGGCACGTAAGTTTCTTATGAGGTCTAGGGGTGCACTAAGAAAGAATTTTTCAAAATTCATCCCCTAAGGGGGTAAAAAGGGGATTGGAAATTTGTATGAAAGTCATCCTTTTTTGAAGATAGAAACGTGGAAATTGGTATAAAGGCTACTATTTACAAATGAAAAATACTACCTTCAGCGATTTTGGATAAACTACCCCTAAGGGGTTAAAATGGGGGGTTAAAGTTTGTATAGGGGTTTGGACATTTTTGAAGTTAGGAACGTGAAAATTGGTTTATAGGCTACTGTTTACAAATAAAAAAAGTACTACCGGCAATTTTGCAAAAACTACCCCTAAGGGAATGAAATGGGGGGTGGTAGTTCCTTTTGGAGTGGTGGTTGGTCCTTTTTGAAGTTCGAAAGTTGAAAATTGCTATAAAGAATACTGTTAACAAATAAAAAACGACTTAAGGCAATTTTGGATAACTACCCTTAAGGGAATGAAATGGGGGGTGGTAGTTTGCATGGGAGTTAGGTCATTTTTGAAGTTAAAAACATGGAAATTTGTGTATAGGCTACTGTAAATAAATAAAAAATTCTACTTTAGGCGATTTTGAAAAAACTACCCCTAAAGGAATGAAACGGATGGGTGAAAGTGTGTATGAGAGTTTGGTCAATTTTGAAGTTAGAAACGCGGAAATTGTTATAAAGACTACTGTTAACAAATAAAAAACAACTTTTGGTGATTTCGGATAACTACCCCTAAGGGAATGAAATTAGGGGTGGTAGTTTGCATGGGAGTTTGGTCATTTTTGAAGTTAGAAACATGGAAATTTGTGTACAGGATACTGTAAACAAATAAAAAATACTACTTTAGGCGATTTTGAAAAACTACCCCTATGGGGATGAAAAGGGGAGGTGAAAGTGTGTATAGGAGTTTGGTAAATTTTGAAGTAAGAAACGTGAAAACTGTTAAAAAGACTACTTTTAACAGATTAAAACAACTTACGGTGATTTCGGATAACTACCCCTAAGGAAATGAAAGTGGGGGTAGTAGTTTGTATGGGAGTTTGGTCATTTTTGAAGTTAGAAACATGGATATTTGTGTACAGGCTACTGTTAACAAATAAAAAATACTACTTTAGGCGATTTTGAAAAAACTACCCGTATGGGGATGAAAAGGGGAGATGGAAGTGTGTATAGGAGTTTGGTCAATTTTGAAGTTTTAAAACAACAAGGAAATTAAATGGGGGGTGGTAGTTTGCATGGCAGTTTGGTCATTTTTGAAGTTAGAAACGTGGAAATATGTATATAGGCTACTGTTAATAAATAAAAATACTATTTTGGTGATTTTGAATAACTACCCCTAAGAAGATGAAATGGGGGGTTAAAGTTTGTATGGGAAGGAGGTTGGTCCTTTTTGAAGTTAGAAACATGGAAATTTGTGTATAGGCTAAATGAACAAATAAAAAAGACCACTTTAGGTGATTTTGGAAAAATTACACCTAAGGGGGAGAAACGGGAAGGGTGAAAGTTTGTATGGGTGTTTGGTCATTTTTGAATTTAGAAACGTGGAAATAGGTATATAGGCTACTTAATGTTAATAAATAAAAAACACTATTTTCGTTTTGAAGTTAGAAACGTGGAAATAGGTATATAGGCTACTGTTAACAAATAAAGTAATACAATTTTCGGTGATTTTGGATAACTACGCCTAAGGGGATGAAATGTAGGTAATATTTGGTCAATTTTGAAGTTAGGAACGTGAAAATTTATTTTGGCTACTGCTTACAAACTAAATGTATTACGTTCGATGATGTTGGAAATACTACCGTAAGGGGGTAAAATTTAGGGTGTAGTGTAGATTTGTTAGAGTTTGGTTATTTTGGAAATACGTTTCTAGACTACTTATTATATAAAATACGAGTTTTCGCGTTTTTGGAAATTCTGGCAGAGCATATACCTTTAATAACACCTGGGTATGTTCTCGCAAAATAAATAATTTCAATTTCAATTTATACCCCTAGGCAAGGTGAATAGGGTTAAAAAAATCGTATGGTTTAAATTTGTTTCTATCCCATCATGCATGATACGTACGAAAATGAAAACTTTATCTGTACTTTTTAACAAAGATTGCGTAGTATATATATATATTTGTACTCATTTCACGTTCTCGAAAACAGCTCCAACGAGTTTGATAAAGATTGCGACATGCGGGTTTACGGGGGCGAAAATTCTATCTAGCTAGGTCTCATGTCTGGGAAAATTCGTTTTCCCCGTGTTTTCACGCAAAAAGAATTCTCGCGCAATGGTTCGTAATTACGGGGCAGCTGCTTCCGTCTGAATAGGCTGATGGTTAGAGCGTTGGCCTACTACGCAAAGACTGCGGGTTCGAACCCCAGCTATAGACCGTTTTTTTTGTTTTTGTATAGAAATTCGATGAAAAATCGGTTGCGACCCCAGCGACGACGCTAAATAAAGTTTGTATGGATGTTGGGATGTTTTTTCAGTTACGCCTAAATAGTTCAACGGATTCGGATGAAATTGTCACACAGGTAGTTGTTATCCTGGGTTGGCACCTTTTTTTATCCCAGACAATTTGATAGTGTCCAGGGTAAAAACGATAAACGACTTACTTAAGAAGAGGAGAAAGAGGTACTTAATAAGTTTGGATGTAGGGGGTAATCTCCGAAACTACCCATCCGATTTCTAAAATTCTTTCAGTGATATTCAGAATAAGGTTTCAGGGTGGACATAGGCTATATTTTAACTTATAACCGAAGCTAAGCGAGGGCGGGTTGCTAAACTTGATATTATATAAACACGAAAGTAGACATACTTTTGCGTCTGTCTGTCTGTAAAGCTTTCCCTGATAATTCGCTGAACCGATTTCGATGAAATTTAGTATGGATATAGCCTGAGTTTCGAGGAAGGACATAGGCAACTTTTTATCTCAGAAAATTGAACAGTTCCCGAGAGAGCAGTGATAAACGACTTCTAAGCGGACGAAGTCGCGGGCAAAAGCTATCTTTCATATAAATTGTGTTAATTTCGATGTCGTTTATAATTTTGCATACAATTAAGTCAACGTTGAAATTATTTCATTCAGCTACTTAATAACCGTGCTCGATTTTGAAAGGTCAGCGATTTGCGCTTCGTAACATGAAGCACATATTGTAATAAGGTAACCAGTAAAAAGAAATTTCAACGTATTGTAGACTTTACTTGTGCTATTAAAGAATCAAATCAAGTTGACTAATTTGTTGAGTAATGATTTATTTACATTAGCAATCGCTTGCATCGCATCACGGCTACGTCACATGAATAAGCCAATCATAGTGTCGGGTCTACAACGCGCTATCGAAGTTTTTATACTTGTTTGACATATATACAAAACACGAAATATAACCGACGTGCTCCCACCTTCCGTGACTGACCGGCGGAATGGTAAGGATGCACCAGCAACCTGTGGCTCGGCCTGATCAATCTTGCTACTAACCGCTGAATTTGTCTCAAAATCTATAGGGAGATTCTGTGCCTATGCGGTGGTAGGTACAGATGATCCACACCTCGGTGGGAGGACTAAAACCACCATCACGTGAAATGCGGCCATAAGACCACTGGGAACTTATCGCATCCTGGGTGGCCCGTCCTTGTTGTGGAGCTTGATCACCTTCGCAGCAAGTTGTGAAAACACCATAGCAAACCAAGTCCGTTCGAGCGGTGTGGTGCGCTATGTGACAGCAAACCAAGTCCGTATGTAGCGGTGTGGGACGCTATAAGCGATGTTCAACGTGCAATTGGGTCTAGCTAGCCTGGTGTGTGGTGCTTTTGCTACTTATTCTAAATAGTGTCTAAAACATTGCATCTTACATTTGGATTTAATCTAAATAAATGCAAATTAGCGCATTCAAAACGTGTTTAATTAATCTCCCAACCAATTGGGCGTTTCAGAACACATTATGATTTTAGCTTCATGGATGAAAATAAAAAACATGAGTTGCTTGAGAAATTACAACTACCTATTATTTGCATCCAGAAACGATGGTAGGCATGACGATGAAATTATATTAATCGTCGCGAGACTAGTAACATGAGGGTGTACTGGAAGCGTTTTATTGTACAAAACACAAAAAATTGTAATACAATATTTACAAATAGTACCTTTGATAAATTTACTAGCAACCTAATAATTTACTAGCAGCGCAATAATTGGAACTTTGGTATTTTATAATTCCGTAGCAGGTATATATATTGGTTTGTCTCGTATGAAATGGTTCATTATTTTTGTATCTTTTATACGGTAACGTTGTAGCAAGATTTACAAGTAAAATGGATGAAAGCACAAAAAATGAGTTACTTGGTAAAATAGAAATGGCATCGAAAAATGCGGATTCCGATGAATTCTGGTCAAACGTAATGAGACTAATAACAGAAAGTGGGATGACTCTGAGGTGTACACTGGTCAATGGCAAGAAGTTTGAAATTAAAAGCTATAATGAAAACGCCGATGCAGCGCAGTTGGAGGATAGAGGACCTATCGATCAGTGATCTATAATTCCATTAAATTTGGCATAAATTCAAGTTGTTGGCAATATAATTAAACATCATGTAATTAACCTATGTTGGACAAATAAATGATTTTGAATTTTGAATTTGAATTCTTAACATAATGAGCGTTTAAAAAAACGATCGAATCGAAATGAGCGTTTTGTCAAAAAAACGCTTTGGGAATTTCAGAACACGAATTTGTTCAAGTGTTTTAGAACCGTATGAACTTCTTAACATAATGAGCGTTTAAAAAAACGACCGAATCGAAATGAGCGTTTTGTCGAAAAACGCTTTGGGAATTTCAGAACACGAATTTGTTCAAGTGTTTTAGAACCGTATGAACTTCTTAACAGAATGAGCGTTTAAAAAAACGACCGAATCGAAATAAGCGTTTTGTCAAAAAACGCTTTGGGAGTTTCAGAACACGAAAGTGTTCTGAAACTCTCAATAATATACTACTTGCTATTTCCAATATTTAAGGTAGTTGCCTTCCATGTAGCATTCGAACTTTCCACCCTGTATATATACAAATAGCTGCTGATTTGGGATCAGTACACACTCATGCTTTTAGAGCCCTCGCCAAGGCTATGGCTCCAAGTGACCACACGATGCAATAAAAAATTACCCCCCCCCCCAGTCCTTTTTTGTGATGAAACCATGGTGTACTTGAATGGCTGTGACAGACGAGGAAGAGTACCAAAGGCCAGAAGAACGGCACTTACAATGCTGTTTCAATTATACAGTCGCCTTTGGCGGAGGTTCCGTCATGGTGTGGGCGGGCATTTCCATCGAAGGGCGCACCGAGCTCGTTTTCGTCCCTGGTGGGGGCCGTGGCGGTAGTTTGACCGCTGCCAGGTACATCACCGACATCCTTGCGGAGCATGTTATTTCTTACGCCGGTTTTTAAGACGAGTAGTTCATCCTGATTCAGCATAATGCCCCTTGTCATACCGCAAGGATCACTCGGGCCTACATTACCAAGTCAGCATTCCCACCATGGACTGGCCAGCCCTCAGCCCGGACCTGAATCCCATTGAACATATCTATGACTACCTGAAAAGGCAGGTTCGGAAGAGGGATCCAGTTCCTTCAGATGTTACGGAGCTGAAGACAGCTCCGCAGGAGGTTTGGGATGCTATGCCCCAGGAACTTATCAAAAATCTGATTAGATCCATGAAAAACCGCCTCAACGCTGTTATAAGTGCTAGGGATGGAAATACAAAATATTAATTTAATGAACAAAGCCTTATTTTTCAGAAAATGCCTTTTATTTTATGATTTCCCTTCTAATTTTTCTTAGCTATTTAAAGCATCTTTTGCAAAACTTGGCTCCTATCAGTTGCTGAAACCGAAATTACTGAAAATTACAATTTTTTTCAATCGTTACATTATCAGCTTTCGTTCGATATCAATTTTTTTAAGATACTATGAATAGGTCAAAAGATATTGGGCGGAAAACCGAAACGTGCAGCTTGAGTTGATTTTTTTGCTCGCGAGTGTATATACAAGCGTGTGGCTATTGCAGCAATGTAGTGGCTTACATGTTTGGCTTACACGCCGAAAGGCGGTGCAGATCTTGAAGCGGATCTGCCAACCACTTTCGGGTTGTTGAACTTGCTTGTCCATGCGCCGGTAATAGTACACATTGAAGGGGCCACAGGTTGGCATGAGCGGCGAGACTGTCCTGACCCGGGAATTCCAACAGACCTTTGTCCAAGAACGGATGTTTGAACTTCACTGCCGGGGGGATCCCCCTTCCAACCTCCTTATCCTATCCTTGAGCTGACTCCGACTGTAGGAACCCAGTTCAAGCAGAAAAGGGCGTCTTTAGGCACGGGTAGGTAGGATGGTATGCACATCCTAAATTATTTATTTTAAAATTTAGGAATGTAGGGCAAATTAGGGTGTGCATGAAACATATCTCTTTTAATTGTTCTTTATTTTATTGTGTTTTGCCTTTTAATTTTTCATGATCTGTCTTACAGCAATTGATTTTGTGTTGTGTTACTAAAAGGAGAATATGCACGAATTCTTTTTGTCACTCAATATAATTTACCTATTATTTTCTTTCAATTCATCAACTTTGGAAAATATAAACAAGGTGATGTATGCTAGGCTTTTCAATGTAAATATGAAAGCTATAGTAATTTAGTTACTTTATTTAAATTATTCAAATTAGTCTATTCAGTGGCAAAATAATAAATATCATTCAATTAATAAACTAATTTATTTGGTACAGTTTACCCTACTCACACTTTATTTTAGAATTGATTTTGTGCATATACCCCGACAGAAAAGGTAAGTGCTTTATTTAAGTGAATAACCAAAATTTTAATTTAATTTTATGTAATGTGCACCCCATACATTCCTTTCTTGTCTTTGGCGATACCACAATCAAGTTTGACAATTTAAATTTATCAATAATAATGATCAAAGTTAAATTCAGTTATTGAAATATCAGCGGAGAGGTAATGTTGGTTGGTAATATAGGTACCAAGAGATAACGGAGGTAAAACTCAACTGAAACTTCCACATAATGGTCAACCCAAGATTAGATTAGGAATGTTATGGAAATTTCATTTGTGTGACTTTAATATTTTGACATACAGGTACCTTAACTATTAACTACAAATTTACCTTATAATCTATCTTAATTTCATAGCGTCCCTGACTGTAGTATATTAAAGGATAGGGAATAAAAAACTGACCATTTGGAATAAAATAAAGTCTGCATTTGTTGTGTTAGTAGCGATGGGTTTTCATCGTTATATTACACCCAAGTCTTCTAATATCACAAAACTGAAAGAATTGTTAGCTGTTTTATGCATCTCTAACAAATTGCAATAATTCTGAAACAAACAAAAAAGGAGTTAATAATGTAAGTATCAAAATGCTTTGATGGGACATTACATTGAAAGATTCATTGATTTGATATACAGCAAGTTACTAGTTATAATTTATATATACTATAGTAACTAGATCGTCGGTCCACCTTGTGGAAGGCCTACCGACACTTCATCTTCCGGTTCGCCGACCGACGATCTGATAAAGATCGCGGGAAACCGCTGGATGACAGCAGCAGAGGACCGATCGTTGTGGAAAACCTTGGGGAAAGCCTTTGTCCAGCAGTGGACGTCTTGCGGCTGATAATGATGATGATGATGATAGTAACTAGAGAGTCTAAAATTACAATTAAACTAATGATCTATGATTTAAAATATTTAATTTCTTACTTAGTTCGGGGGGTGATTGAACTTTCATGCGTTATTTGATGCCGATAATGAAATTGCATTTTCTACGCCTTGACTAGTCCGAAGTATGTCACTTTTATAACTTATTTTCACACTGTGCACGCATTATTCGTGGATTATCATTTGAATTTGCCGCCCACTGCGACGGCGGCTCGCGCTATTCCCGCGCGCATCTATGCCCGCGAGCCTCAACCAATCAGAGAGGAGCATGGCTGGCAGCACTGGACAGTCGTCTAAGAAGCCGCGGCACGGTGTTGAACGATCTCCAGTATTTTCGGATATTATTTAAGTTAATTGTGGAATATTCGGTTGATGTGATAGTTTTTAAGAACTTGATGTGTTTTGGAGCATGTGAGAGTGTCGGTGACAAAGAGTTGGACTCTGACACCCATAAACACGGCAGCGGGATACTTCGGCCAGCAGAACCATTGGAGCAAGGTTGGTGAATTCATTTTGATCGTCTACGATTAATGCGGCACTGGGGAATCAACATAACCACCCTATGTATATACAGTCCTCTATTAATTACATAAAAAAAAAGATAAATATAAACTCTTAAATATCTACACATAATTTGGTCCTTTGAGCCGGATATTTCCCATCCGCTGGTCCTTCGAGCCGGATTGTTGAACCCGGTTCGGGTAGGTATATTTCTATTAAATAAATTACGGTTTGAAATGTGTAGCCTGTACTTATCTATTTTTAAAATAAAAATATACGGCTCGGTTACCTCTGGTACCTAACCATACGGCATTAGGTGACTCTAAGCAAACGGCGGTACGGAGATTTTTGGCTCTGGAGAGACGTATGAAATCTCAACCAAGATTCAAAGAAAAATACTCTGAGTTTATGCAGGACTATATCTCGCTCGCTCGCACGGGTAAACACCGTATCGGGTTGCTCTAAGATTAAAATAAAGTTTTTAAGTGATTTACCAATATTTTCCGGACAATAGGTGTTAACATTTGTTAAGTTCCTTAAGTGTTTAGTGCTAAGTGAAATACTTTAGTGCTAAAGTGGGAAATTAAAGCACATTTATAGAAAACGTAAATACGCTTAAGTTCAATTGCTACCGTCTAGTTAAATTTAAACTAACTGTGTTAGTGTTCGGTCAAAACTCGTTGCTAAACGCATTAAATCGCTCGGCGTTTAGGATCTGTTTTGCGCGACCACGCTCCGCGACTGATATGAGCGTACCGTGCAAGGCAGACTGTTGATTGTGATTCTTTACGAGATCAGCATAACGTTGAAATTCCGTCATCAAGCTAGACTGCCTTGAAAGAATAACAAGTCCGTGAGGTACGAGTAACATAGACCAGGAAAATAACGCCAACAATGAAATACAATAAATGCAATCTAGATTTGGCTGCGGACGATCTGATTAAATGTTCCTCATGCCAGGATAAACTTCATTATGCGTGTGTTGGGCTTTCGGAGACGGAGTTTAAAAAAATCTTGCCAATGAATGTAAAAAAATGGAAGTGCTCGAAATGTAAACAACCAAAAAAACCGACTACACCGACAACTAGTTCATCAAAGTCACCATTGATTCTTAACGAACAAACAAGTGAACACGCCGACAACTTACCATCGATTGTTAGCATCGATACCGGAGCGCTGCTGAGTAGCATGAACGGTCAGTTCCAGCTGTTATCGCAGGACATGGCCGAGCTTAAAAACAGCTTCCACGCGAAGCTGGACGCTTTAACTGCTACATTCCAAACATGGTCGCAGAAATTTCAGGAGTTAGAAGACACGGTGTCAAATGTACAAGCTGAAGTAGCAGCGGTGAAGGATGAAAATACAGTCCTGCGTGGTCAGCTCGAGCACCTACAGCAACACTTCGACGATCAAGAGCAAAAATCGCGCCAATGCAATATTGAAATACAGAACCTGCCAGTAAAACCGTCAGAAAATTTAGTGCACGTGACATTAGCCCTAGGTAAAGTATTAAATGTACCCATTACCGCCGAGTCCATTCGAGTCGTGCATAGAGTAGCGCAAAACACAACAAGTAGCCGTCCGAAAAACATAATCGTGGAACTGTGTTCCCGGCGGTTGCGGGACGACGTGATCGCCGCGGCGCGCGCGCGGCGCGGCGTCACCGCCGGCCAGCTGCGCGCCGCGGCCGGCGCCGCAGCGCCCGCTGGCGTCGACGCGCCGGATCAACAGAGGGCAGACGCGCGACCCATCTTCGTCAACGAACACCTCACGTTGAAGAACAAGACGCTGCATTCTAAAACCCGCAATATGGCGAAAACCAAAAAGTATAAATGGGTGTGGGTTAAGAATGCGGCCATCCTAGTCAGAAAAGATGACACTTCTCCTGTGCACCGTATCCGGAGCGAGGCCGACTTGGCGAAACTTTGAAGTCGTCGAAAATATTCTATCGGTATTGTAATTATAACCTATTTTTTAAAACGCAATATACAGCACCTATTAGATAAATTGTTTTGTACAGTAATATTTTACAACGTTGTTTACCATTCTTGTTGTAACATATTAAGCATGAAAAGGTCAATTAAATTATCCATCTATCCATGTATTTATCATCTAGTAATTTCTCGCATTTCATTTAATAATAATATCACTCTTTTAATCACTTCTGAGTCACGCACAATTTCTATTGCGAAAAACTTGCCTATCGTCACCACAATAAAGTTGCATGTTATTATAGTAATTATTTTGATTAATATACCTGTATTAAATTTAATCTATGGGTGTAACGACTAAAAATATCACTTTCTATTACCAAAATTGTGGTGGTCTTAAATCTAAAATAACAGATGTTCGTTTAAACATATTGCAATGTACTTATGACGTTATAATATTGACCGAGACATGGCTAAGGCCCGACATCCACGACGCGGAGCTGTTTGGCAGCGGGTACACCGTATTCCGGCGTGACCGGGACCTGGCGGGAACAGCTAAAAAGAGCGGAGGGGGGGTTGTGATAGCCATCAGAGCTGACCTTCTGGCCACCCGGAGAACCGATTGGGAGTCCAAGACAATAGAGGAGATTTATGTGGAATTAGGCATATTGGGCAGAAAAGTAATTATAAATGGCGTTTATATTCCCCCGAAGTCAAATTTAGTATTGTATCAAGATTACTGTAGTAAACTAGAAGAGCTTAGTACAAAGATTCGCGACGCTGATTTTTGCTTAGCAGGCGATTACAATATACCCGAATTAACATGGTCTCAGTCCGATATTGGCGAACTCATACCGACTAATGAGAGCCAAAATCCTTGTGCCAGCGTTCTCATAAATTCATCTGAAATGTTAGGACTAAAACAGTTCAATATATTTAAAAATAAAAATAATAGAACGTTGGATTTAATATTCTACAATAAACACTGCGTTGTCACGGAGCCGGATGTAGAAATTTCTAATATAGACCGACATCATCCACCCCTAGAATTCCAAATTAATGTTGAGACAGACTTTATTGCCAATAAACCTATACCTAAATACGACTTTCATAGAACTGATTATGTAGAGATTTCGAAGAAAATTGACGAAATTTACTGGACAATGGAACTGCACCAGCTAGGCCCGGAGGCTGCGGTTGATCGATTCTATACTGTAATGTACAATATAATAGATAAATTAGTCCCACTAAAAAAATACTCAACCCAGAAGTTTCCTAAGTGGTTTTCTCCAGCTTTGAAAACGACACTTAGAAGAAAGGTCAAGATTTGGCGCCGCTGGAAAACGTATAATTCATTAGCAGACTACTCAGAATATTCCTTGCTTCGGAGTCGTTCCAAAAGACTACTTGTGCTTTGCTTTAATACCTATACGTATAACACCGAACAATCTATTCTCAAAAATATTAAAGCCTTTTGGTCATATATATCTTCACTTAAAAATAATACCTCTGGTTACCCAGCGACCATGTCTTACGATGATAAAACCGCTAACACACCGGAGGGTACAGCCGATTTGTTCGCGACATTTTTCCAATCCGTATTTGAACCAAGTGAAAAAATTAATATCAGTGAGTTAGATAACCTACCGTCGTCAGAGAACGCATGTAATATTACAAATATTCATTTGAGTGAGAGACAGATATTAAAAAAATTAGTAAGTTTAGATACTAAGAAAGGCGCGGGTCCCGATAAAATTGCTCCATATTTTATAAAAAACGCATCAAAATCGTTAGTCACTCCTTTGTACATTATTTTTAATAAATGCCTCATGGCTGGAACGTTCCCTGCGTGCTGGAAGATGTCGCACGTAACGCCTATACATAAAGCGGGGTCTAAGTCTAAAGTAACAAACTATAGACCAATCTCCGTGCAGTCCTATATACCTAAAATATTCGAAGGTCTAATCCATGATGTGGTTTACCCTCTAGTCCAGGTCACTTTAATACCCGAACAACATGGTTTTATGAAAAAAAAATCAACAGTTACAAATCTTATGGTATACACGAACTTTCTTTTTGAATCAATGGACAAAAGAGAACAGGTTGATGTCATCTTTACTGATTTTAGAAAAGCCTTTGATAAGGTTGACCATCTATACCTACTTAGAAAATTGGCATACAATGGCATTCGTGGTAATCTCCTCCGTTGGTTTGCGTCTTATCTAACCAATAGGACACAAGTCGTTGTCATCAATGGTTTTAGGTCTAATCCAGCCTTCGTAACTTCCGGTGTGATTCAAGGGTCAATTTTGGGACCCTTACTGTACGTAATCTTTATAAATGACATTGGATCATGTTTTAAAAACAGTAAATTCTTAACGTTTGCTGATGACTTAAAAATTTATAAAACAATAAGAAACGATGACGATAGCAAGTTGGTCCAAAAGGATTTAGATACGTTTTATAAATATTGTACTAATAACAAGCTACAGCTGGCGGCCGACAAGTGTGTTCAAATGACTTTTACAAAAAACAAAACTAGACTAATTAAGTTTGAATACAACATAGGCAGCACACGAATAAAAAAATTAAAAGTAACGCGACATCTCGGGGTAATATATGATGAAAAATTACACTTTGATGCGCATGTTAATCGAATATTTAGTAAAGCTTTCCAAATGCTAGGTTTTGTTCTGAGGTCAGCTAAGGTGTTTAAAAATGCCTCTACATACCTATTACTTTTCAAGACATTAGTGAGACCCCACCTCGAATACGCTTCTACAATATAGAACCCCCTATATGCAAAATACGCTAACTCGATAGAAATGGTACAAAAGAAATTCTTACGAATAATTCATCGACGACTGACGGGGAAAAAAATGTCATATAACAATCTGTTTAAATTTTATAAGGTATCCTCATTGTCAGTAAGACGCAAAATGTCAGATGCATTATCACTATTTAAAATTTGTCGAGGAGAGTACGAGTGCAGTGAGCTGCTACAGCGGATCAGGTTCAGGGTGCCGAGCCGCTGCCAGACGCGCTCCGCGGCCGTGTTCGCCGTGCCCATGTGCGCGAGCCACGCAGGCGAGCGCGCGCCGCTCCGCCGCATGTGCGCCGCATATAACAAATTTCTCACCTCGGTCGATATTTTTAACACGTCCCGTAATCAATATTTTAAACAATCTCTCATAGTGATCCCGGAGGATCAGTGGTAAATTCCCACATTCATACATTAAATTATTGTATAAAGTTCTGACTATATATGTCATGCGTGACCTTGTTTTGTTTCGTTTTGTTTCATTTTGTTTTGTTACGTATTCTCTATACTTTAAACTGTTTGTTTCCTTCTCTCTTGGTGCTGCCTTGTAAAATATTTAGAAAGAAATTCTCGTTTTCTTAATTAATTACTTACTTTTAGTTTTCTTGTATGCTACTATCTCACATTATATACGTAGAGCAATATTATTTTATTATGTCTCAGTGGGAACTGTTGAGGAGTTGGACGCATGTTCTATTTAAGGTCTAGAAAATAAGTGTTCCTTTGTAGGTTTTGACTCTGTTTGTTCTCCTAATAAAATAAATAAAAATAAATATATTGCACTCGGGCATATGCAGCTATCGGAGTTTAATGTTGATTCAGGGCAATAGAGTTTCGCAAATTAAAAACACAAATTTGCCTGTTCAATGGCGGCATGTACCGGGCGAGTTAAATTGTGCCGATGTTGCATCACGCGGCTGTTCCGCAACCCAATTGCTTGAACACCCGTTGTGGTGGAGTCCAGAATGGTTGTGTCTTTTACCGGAATCTTGGCCCGACAATATAAAACCAGACCTCTCAACCGACTTGCCTGGTTTTCGCTCGAAGTGCGTTTCCAATGTTGTTGCTACAGTCCCAGATATTCGACAAGAGCTGATCGGTCGCTACAGTTCGTTTGAAAAACTTGTCAACGTAACAGCATACGTATACCGGTTCATTAACAACTGTCGAAAGAAGGAACGAATCCTTGAAAAAAATATTACGGTTCAGGAGCGTCGTACGGTTCTTACTAATTTAATAAAATTTGTGCAAAAGGTACACTTTAGTGAACAGTTAATTGCGTTAATTGCGGGGAAATCTATCTCGGGTCCGTTGAAAAAGTTGAATTTATTTATAGACACTGAAGGGTTGATTCGTGTCGGTGGCCGCATATGCCATTCTGATTTACCCTTTTCGGCGCGTCATCCTATATTACTTCCTGGAAAACATAACTTCGCGACTCTCTAATGCAGAAAACTATCACAAGATGTATTGCCACGTCGGTGCAAATACTTTAGAAGCAATATTATCTCGGAATTACTGGATCTTATCAATGCGATATCTGACTAAAAGAGTAACGTTTAACTGTATTTCGTGTTTTAGGGCCAAACCTAGACTAGATCAGCCCTTCATGGCTGACTTACCCCCGGATCGTGTTCGATGTTCACGAGCCTTTGACGGTGTTGGTACCGATTTTGCAGGACCGCTTTTCGTTAAGAGTAGTACTTTAAGAAATGCCCGGATAGAAAAATGCTACTTGTGTATTTTCGTGTGTCTGACTACTAAAGCCGTACATTTAAAAGTAGTCTCCCATCTTTCAATAGAAGCGTTTGTAGCTACGTTTTCTAGATTCGTGTCGCGAAGGGGACTTCCATCTTTAATTCGTTCAGATTGCGGGACAAATTTTGTCGGAACAAATAAATACCTAAAAGAACTTTATGTGTATCTAAGGAACCATCGATCAGATCTAGAACGGGAATTCGTCAAACATAATATTACTTGGTTGTTTAACCCCCCTAGCAGTCCCAATATGGGCAGACTATTTGAAGCAGCCGTCAAGTCTGCTAAGACTCATATGTATCGCGTCCTTGGTGAACGTCGTCTCACTTTTGAGGAATTGACTACGTTATTTACTAAAGTAGAAGCCGTATTGAACTCCAGACCGCTTTGCCCTCTAAGTTCGGACCCATCTGATTTGGAAGTATTAACACCCGGTCACTTTATTATCGGCCAACCTCTAGTAGCTTTGCCCGAATATCCTTTAGAGGAGTCTAATATTAATCGCTTATCGTGTTTTTAACAAATTCAAAAACTGACTCAACATTTTTGGTCTCGTTGGCGGAATGAATATCTCCATACGTAACAACAGCTCAGTTCATTTTATATATGTATATTTCTTCAAGGTGAGTGAAGTGAAAGTGAGTGCATAAAGGTCCCCCGACTGCAATCGAAATAAAATATACATATATAAAAAGACGAGAGTGTGTAGATTCAGTCACAGTCATAAACCTCTATAAACTTTTTCGCCTTATGTCATTGAAATATAGAGTAAATGTGTAAACGTGTTTATGATGTGACTGTACACTTATATTCTAGTTTGCATTTATTAAATTAACTACCTACCATATCTAAAATTTATTTCTAACTTTTTTCAGTTTGTTTTTAAACAGCAGTCGTGTTTTTTATTTTTTTTAATTATTATTTTTTATTTTATACCTTTTAGTGACAGACAATACGCACTTAATAATTCTGAAGATTCCTCAGACGATTTAATTCTTCAAGAGACTTTTTGTCATGTGGATCCTTGATAATTTTTCTAGGATCCAAGACGCTAATTCCCAGACCTTCTAATTGCCTTACGCGTCTTAATGCGACGTACGCCTGACCTTTGGCAAAGATCTTGGATCCAAGATCTACGACAGCTCTGTCCAGCGTAGTTCCTTGCAGCTTGTGAACTGTCACAGCCCAGCACAATATTAGTGGCAGCATACGCCGCTCGACTTTACCCTGGCCTCTCAACGCATCAAATTCTGTTGTGCTCGCCTCAATTTTGACCCCCACCCACATCCACAGTATTGATATGTATACTTTTGTCGTGAAATTCTACAAGATAGCTTGAGGCAGCTCCTCGGGCTCGAGCTGGTCGCGGCGCAATGCAGGCCATTATTTTTTTTTAATAACACCCATAGCTCCATTGACTAAGCCGTGACTAACATTTAAATTCTTCCGCAGCATTACTCTCGAACCTACAGCGATCTTTAATGCTTTGGGAATCCCTCCTGTTTTGTTCGGGTCGGATGTTATGAAATTTGCCTTCGGTGTCTGTCCGTAGGTTATTAAAGTCCTAATAGTTAGTATCTAAACGGGTACGTATTATAATGTATAAAATTAAAACACATATAGGTTGGAAACTATAAAGTTGAAATGCCGAAAATCATATGATGTAATGTATCAAAATATATAAAGTTATTTGACATAAGTTCTGAACGCATAAGCTTGAAATGCATAATGGTCAAAATACATAATAGTTAAATGACATAATGGTTCATAGTAATATTGGAAAAAATGCATACGTTTAGAATGTATACGTTCAAAATACATAAAATTAGAAAATATAATAGATATATGAGTTCCCAGTAAGTATGTCCGTTCCCGAATATGTCTCAGATCGCAAATTTTCCCAATATGTAGGTAGGTTAGGTTAGGTTCGTTTTTATATCAGGCCCGGAGGGCCAAAAACAACCCTCAAATAGGAGCTCCGCACGGCGATTTGCGATCTGAGATATAATCGGGAACGGACATACTTACTGGGAACTCATATATCAAGCAGTGGTCATATCGGGAGGTGGTCATATCAGGAAGTGGTCATATCAGGAAGTGGTCATCACCAACCGAAAGAATCCGCCCCTTTCTCTCGAAAATATAAATTATGAACATAGGCATTTTGATTTTATGTATTTTGACCATTATGGAAAACGTACTTTAAGAATTTTAATTGTTATTTCTTTCAATTGTATATATTCTGATTGTCTATATTCTGAACATAATATATTGTGAACTTAGCCATTTTAATTGTATGTATTTCGACCATTATGAAAAACGTACTTTATTAATTGTGATTATTATTTCTTTTAGCTAATATATTTTTTGATTTTATGTATTTTGAATGTATACATTATAAAGTTATAGATTTTGATTTTATACATTATAATACGTACCCATCTAAACTCATACACAACATAAGGGCTAATCAGAGTCTATGAACATAGCCAGAAGTCATTTGAGTCATATACTTGTTATAATATTATCTGTAACTACACTTCTCAGTTGAAAAATAATATCTTAATCGCCGCGGCCGCCGCGTGCGCAGTCACGTCTTATAGGTATAGCTGCCACGAAAAACTCCAATTGCGCGATGTAGAACATTTCGTGTTTCCTCTCGAAAGGTACAATTAAACATTTGAGTATCATATATTTCTATGATTGCCTTTAAAGTGCTTTCTTTTGATACCACACTCAATAGGTTCGGATGCCATTTTTTTCTGTGCGTTTTAATTTTATTTTAAAAAATCTTTTTCTACCAAAATAAGCTTTAAACACATAAGTTGTATATATTTTTATAATCGTCTTTTAAAACCCTTTTTTTTGATACCTCACTTGATAGGTTTCTAATAAAAAAAAATATTTCGGCCCCGCAATATGGAGCCATTTTGCCATTTTGCCATTTTGTTTTCTTTATAACGTCACATAGCCTATGTTACTTGGGATGACGTAAGGATTCTAACGATACCTCACACATCTAAATCGGTCAAGGTATTTAGAAGTTATAGTGGAATAAAGAAACTCACAAATATACACTCCTTTTTTGGGGCAGTCGTGTAAAAATTAAAATTACGTTCGGCGATTTTGGATAAACAACCCCTGAGGGGATGAAATGGGGGGTGGTAATTTGTATGGGAGTTTGGTCAATTTTGAAGTTAGAAACGTGGAAATTAGTATGTAGGCTACGGTTAAATAATAAAACAATACAACTTCTGGCGGTTATGGAAAACTACCCCTAAGTGGGTGAAATGGGGGGTGGAAATTTGTATGGGAGTTAAGTCAATTTTAAAGTTAGAAACGTGGAAATTGGTATATAGGCTACTGTTAACTAACAAAACAATACAATTTCTGGCGATTTTGGAAAAACTACCCCTAATTGGGTAAAATCGGGGTGGAAATTTGTACGGGAGTTAAAAGTCAATTTTAAAGTAAGAAACGTGGAAATTGTTATATAGGCTACTGTTATCAAATAACTTTCAGTGATTTTGGATAAACTACCACTAAGGTAATGAAATGGGGGCTAAAATTCGTATGGGAGTTTGGTCATTCTTGAAGTTAGAAACACGGAAATTGGTATACTTATAGGTTAACAAAAAAAATAATTTTCGGCGATTTTGGGTAAACTACCCCTAAGAGGATGAAATGGGGGGTTAATGTTTAAGTTAAGTTTTAGTTTAAGTTTATAATGGAGGTTGGTCGTTTTTCAAGCTAGAAACGTGAAAATTGGTATTTAGGCTAGTGTATACAAATAAAAAATACCACTTTCTACTATTTTGAATTAAATACTCCTAAAGGGATGAAATGGGAGGTGGTAATTTGTATGAGAGTTTGGTCAATTTTAAAGTTAGAAACGTGAAAATTGGTATAAAGGCTACTGTTAACAAATAAAAAGTATAACTTCTGTCGGTTTTGGAAAACTACCCCTAAGTGGGTGAAATGGGGGTAGAAGTTTGTATAGGAGTTCGGTCAATTTTGATTTAGTAACGTAGAACTTGGTATATTCGCTACTATTAAGAAATAGAGGACCAGAGGACCGATCGTTGTGGAAAACCTTGGGGAAGGCCTTTGTCCAGCAGTGGACGTCTTGCGGCTGATAATGATGATGATGAAGAAATGAAAAAAATACTTAAAGGGATTTTGGATTAACTTCCCCTAAGGGGCTGTAATGGGGGGTTGGGTCATTCTTGAAGTTAGGAACGTGGAAATTGGTATAAAAGGCACTTTTAACAAATAAAAATTAAAACGTTTGGTGATTTCCGAAAAACTATCCCTAAGTGAGTGAAATGGGAGGTGAAAGTTTTAATGGGAATGAAGTCATTCTTGAAGGTAATGAAGTTGGTGTTTAAGCTACTGCTTACAAACCAAGAGTACTTTCGGTGATTTTGGAAACACTACCCCTAAGGGGATGAAAATGGGGGTGGCAATTTGTAAGAGAGTTTGGTTATTTTTGAAGTTAGATATATGAAAATTGGTTTCTATACTACTAAATATAAAATACGAGTGTTTCGGATGGAAACAAGGAGATGATTAAAACTTTGGATAATTATGAGACTTGATTTTAATTATAAAATAAATAAATAAATAAATAAATAAATATCAGGGGACAATCTCACACAAATTGACCTAGTCCCAAACTAAGCTCTAGGCTTGTACTATGGGTACTAGACAACGATAAACATACTTATATAGAGAAATATATACTTAAATACATAGAAAACATCCATGACTCAGAAACAAATACTCGCGCTCATCACACAAATATTAGTCCATACCGGGATTCGAACCCGGGACCGCTAGCTTCGTAGGCAGGGTCACTACCAACTAGGCTAATCGCGTCGTCGCGTATAAAAAAAGCTCAATTAGTACATGTTCTCAGTTGGAAGGTGAAAAGGCAAGTGTTCGTGAAGGTATGAGTAGCTGATGATGTGGGAGTGTGACGCATGTAAGGCGTGTGGGAGTGTGATTGGTTGTTTGGGATATGTCGCGATATTTCTGCGTTCGGATTGGTGTGAGAGAATACAATGCAAATTGAAGCTAATTTATATAATACTAAGACTTAAATTCTAAAGTAAAATAAACTGTGAACGTTAGGCGTGAACATCTTCCCGGCCCTTGAAAGCTCTAGCTTGAGCTTTCAAGCTTAATGGCTGGCAGGCAGTAGGCAGAGTCGGTTGAGGGCCCTCCGTATGGCCCCGTTGGCTGTGTTGACTTCTGCGACGCGTGGCACGCCGTCGGGCCCAGGAAACAGTTTGTTGACTCGTCCCAAGCGCCAACATAGTGGAGGAGCTTCGTCCTTGATGAGCACGAGGTCATCGAGCTGCAATGCCTTGCTTTTGACGCGCCATTTCGTGCGTTGTTGTAGTTCAGCGACGTACTCGCGTGACCACCGCTTCCAAAAGTGTTGACGGGCTTGTTCAAGGCGCTGGAACCGGTCTAGGTGCAAAGCGTTGGAGTCTTCAAAACACGGCGACGGCATCGACGTCAGCGGCCTGCCAATCATGAAGTGAGCAGGGGTAAGAGGTTGGAAATCGTTAGGTGATGGGCTCAAAGGGCAAAGGGGTCGGCTATTGAGGATAGCTTCCACTTGGGCAAACAGGGATGCCAGTTCCTCGAATGTAAGGTGAGTTTGCCCCAATATTCGTCGGATGTGAAATTTAGCGGATTTGACCCCGGCCTCGGCTTAGACCGTTAAAGTGAGGAGCGTATACCGGCGAAAATTTAAATTCTATTCCTCGCTGAGCTGCAAAGTCGCAAATAGAGTGATTGCTTGACTCGAAAAAATCTCTTACTTCTTTAGCTGCAGCTACGTAATTACGCCCATTGTCACAATAAATAATTTTAGGCATGCCTCTTCGGGCAATAAATCGCTTTAAAGTTAGAATAAAGGCATCTTTACTCAACTCGCTAACCGGCTCTAAATGCATGCATCTATACCAAAAACATACAAAAATACATAAATAACACTTCGTTATCTTACACCCGCGACCCTTGCGGTCGGTGATTAAAAACGGTCCGGCGAAATCAGTCGTGACAATATTAAAGGGAAAATCTGCTTCCACTCGTTCAGGTGGGAGATTGCTCATTATATTAGTCATGCCCTTGCCTATAAATCGACGGCACCTGACACAATGTTCGTAGACATGTCGTGCCAATTTACGACCACCTATGGGCCAATATTGGTCACGAATGGAACCGAGCAAAAGCTGGGGTGGTGCATGCAAAAGGCGCTGGTGCTCGTACTGAAATATTAATTTTGTTAAATAATGATTACCTTTTAGGAGAATGGGGTGTCGTTTGTCGTAAGGATGATTTGAATTGTCAATCCTGCCACCGACACGGATAAGGCCCTTGTCGTCAACAACAGGATTGAGTGAAATTAAATTAGACCTTGCGGGTAACGGTTTTTGGTCTTTTAGACATTTAGTTTCTATAGGAAATGAGTCTATTTGGGCGGATTTAAGTAATGAGTCTATGGCATTTTGAAGCTCTTTAACTTGAAGTGGGCCTGATAGTTTATTTTGTGGATTTTTCAAATTGTGTATAAATCTTAATACTCTAGCGTATACTCTTTGGACTCTAGTTAATTTTGAAAATTTGGTGACGTCAATGGCTGCTGCCGCAGGAGCAGGTTCCGCCACCAAAGCGGGCAACGCTTTTAATTCCGGAAGTTCAGGGACTCGCGAGTCCATAGTTGGCCAAGAGGTTTCAGGCAGTTGTAGGTAGGCGGGGCCGTGCCACCAAATGTCAGCACTACCTACATTTTGGGGGTCTATACCTCGTGAACACAGATCAGCTGGGTTTTTCGCCGTTGGGACATAGCGCCAGTTGGAGGGCTCGGTGAGCTCACTAATGGTGGCCACGTGATTGGCTACGAACGTTTTAGTTTTATTTGCGGTCTGTAACCAACCAAGTACTACTTTGGAGTCAGTCCAGTAGACATGCCGATCAATATTACAGCGTAAGGCCTTGGTCACGGCGGAGCTTAGCTGAGCTCCTAGTAGTGCCGCGCAGAGCTCGAGGCGGGGTATTGTGGTGGTCTTTAAGGGCGCAACGCGTGCTTTAGCGCACAAAAGGTTGTTCTGCACGAGACCTTCGGCATTCGTTGATCTAAGGTAGATGCACGAGCCGTAAGCCTTTTGCGAAGCGTCATTGAAACTGCATTTCTATGTAAGTAGGGTTGTCAGTTAAAACTCGTCTAGGGACTTGTAGGGAAAAAAGTGAATTTAAGTTTTGAGAAAACTTCAACCAACTAGTTTGCAAGTCTTGGGGTACTTCTTCGTCCCAATCCAGTTTTAAACACCACAATTCTTGAATCATAATTTTAGGTTTTATAGTACATAATGATAGGACTCCGAGTGGGTCAAAAATTTTGAAAGTGGATGACAAAATTGTCCTTTTAGTTAAAACAGGGTTAAGAGTAGAATCGATCTGAAACAATAGGTTATCAGAAGTAGGACACCACCCAATACCTAAAGTGCTGGTTGCGTTACTGATTATGAGATTACCTTCTTCAGGCAAAGCTAAGTCAGTTAAAATGTTAGGTACGTTGGACTGTTAAAATATAAATTTTATAATATCTATTTATGTATCACTTTTGACCAACTTTTCTTACAGCAGGCCAGGGTACAATTCAACGTGTACCTACCAATGCGAGACAAATTTGATAGATTTTCTTGTGATAAGTGATACGTATCGTCATGAATCACTTTACACAAATCAATTTTAAAGTGTAAAGGAATATAAATTGAATTATGTCTAAAAGTCAAAAAAAATCTCGTAAAATATTTATGCAGTAATAGTAGTGTTAAGTGATACAAGTGCAAGCATGAAGAGTGTGGCGAGAGTGCGCGGGGGTGAAGTGACGCGGGATCGGAGGTGTGGGGGGTGTCGGGGGATCTTCTCGCCTCAGTGTTGCTGCGAGGTATAGCTTGGCTTGTATCTTTTAACATCTTTTTTCAAAAGGCTAGAATTTTCGCAAACTGATATAAGTTAGGTAAATTTGAATTGTAACGGAGTACAATGTCAAAAAATATATTTTTTAACACAGTTGCTCAAAAAGTGGTACTTTTCGTAGCTTTATATCGTGCGGAAAGTAGGTTTTCGCGAACTAGTGCGTTTTACTTTTCCAATTTTTTTTAATTTATACTTGTTTCAATTCATGACTACTTATAGATCAGTGTTAATATTAGTTTCCTTTAAACATCGTAATCAACATAAAAACCTACAGTTAATGTAAGAATACGAAAAATATACATATTTTATATTTTATTACTTACCTCTTCATTCATTATAACACGTTTATTTTTTAATATTGAATATTGAAAAACCGTTCTTAATAAGTTGTCTGAATGGAATGGAGTAGCTGCCCAAACGCCTGTCAAAATTTTTGATATTATGAAGAGGCGTTTTTTCTTACTGCAAGCATTTTTTAAGTTTCCAAAGGCAACATTCGATATTGTTTTTATAAATATAGATACACAAATAATCGTAAATAACAATACTTAGGTAATAATAGTACAATGTTTTATATTTACAATTGTTTATGTCTTATAGAACATGCATTTGAAAAAAAAACTTTCATTGAAGTGGGTTCAATAATAATAACAAAATCCATTCTAGTCGAATAAAAGCTAAAAAAAAACACCTCTTTATAATGTCAATTCAGTGCGAAACATCGAACTTAAAAAGTGCTTATAAAATGAGTGAATCAGAGTTGGACGTAGGTAGTTTAGCGAAAAGGATCCAATCAACTATTTCAAACTTGTAGAATTTGACATAATATTGACAGCAATAGAATTCAAATTTAAATACATTTGCTTTGTGGGTTGGATCATTTTCCCTAAACTACGTCCAGTTTGAAATTGATTTATTGTTTCGCAACTGTTAAAAAACGTCGTTCGATACACGTGCGGAAATGTCATTCTTCACTCGTCCCGAGTCTTGCCACGAGCCGTAGGCGAGTTTATATTTCGGTACTCGTGACGTAATGACATACTTTCCGCACTAGCATCGAAATGTACTATTGCAGGGTTTTATCTTTTACTTAAGTTTAAGCAACATTGATCTGGGGACATAGAACGCCGAGTTATAGGATTTTATAAGTTCATGTATATCAGTTTACACCGAGAAATAATGAGGGTGCTCCAGGGGTGCACCACGATATAACTGAACTTGTATCATTTAACACATAATTTTTACTCGTATTAGATATTTCAATAGGTACAACTCAAGTGTTTTTCGCGATTTTCTTCGAACTTACAATATTTACCAAAAACGCTAAATGCACATTTATAGAGCATGTTTTTATCTATAAAAAAAAGTGCTCCGGTCAATGCTAGCCCCCTTGGTTAACAAACCATAATTTTTAAAATCTTATTTTCGCTCTCCTATTAAATGACGATTTTGTACTTGTAGCATTTATCACAGGAGGCACAGAATCTATACATATAATAAAATCGTTAAGACCAAAAAGTCTGTACATTGAAGATTTAAAAAAAAAACCGACCAGGGCGACTTATAATAAGTAACTGAACATATTAAAACCATTTTTAAAATTTTTGTTTGTTTGTTTGTTTGACTGAGCATCACGTAAAAACTACTGAACGGATATTGATGAAATTTTCATAAATCTATTTAAATAAAATCCGAATAACATTTTGGTTATAGAATAGAATAGAATAGAATAGAATCATTTATTCGGCTATTAAATAAAACACATATCTACACTTGACATTAAAAATACAAAACTAACCTATTTAAATAACTAAAGCTAATGAGTATAATAAGAAACAGCCGAAACGGTGCACCAGCTCAGCGTGATGCTGTGGCACGGAGCCGCAGCGCTGATTTTCAGCTGGACCCGTAGATATGAGGTAGATGACCAAACAAAGAAACACAAAAATTAACAAAACACTGCATTAAAGTTACTGTAGAGAAAAAAAAAAAAATTATACCTACTACCCAAACTAACTAACGGTTATAAAATTCTAAACATCACAACAAAGTGAGATCTCGCGCATTGCTAAAATACATATTATATAATCTACGTTAAAACTTAGTAACAAACTGTTCACACACAATAAAAAACACAACAATAAATAAATAATAAAAATTGAACTAAACAGCACATATAAGTACAGTCAAACCATTATAAAAAGTGATCCAAACAACCGTCCACTTGCAGCGACAAAGTTAACTCCTTCAACTTGTTCTTAAAACTACAAATATTTGTGATGTTACGAATCGGCGGAGGAAGGTTGTTCCAGATCTTGGTCGCTGCATACTTAAAACACCCGCGGAACGCTTTGGTAAAGTGGCGTTGAACAACGAGGCGACCAAGCCGAGAACGAGAAGACCAGATCAACTTTTCAAATAAGTAAGGTGGTTTGCGATTTTTAATGATACCGAACAAAAGAGCAGCATAATGACAATAGCGCCTAGAGGACATATTTAATAGTTTAGCCTGGTTAATGTACGGGGATACATGGGTTCTAGCCGGTATCTTAAAACAGAATCTTGCACAAGCATTTTGAACCCGTTGAATTAAAGATTTAGTTTTAGCTAAAAGCCGCGGACCATAAACAGTGTCTCCGTAGTTAAATCTTGACAAGATAAGAGACTCAACAAGTCTTATTCGCATGTCTACACTGAGGTAATCTCTCATCTTGTAAAGAGTCTTAAGACGGAATAAGCAGTTTGTGGCAACCTCCAAAATATGGGACTCAAATCGCAGTTCACTGTCGATTAATAATCCTAAATTGCGCGCTTGGTCGGTTCCTGCTATAGAATCTCCCTTTAAAACAATCTGTGGATTATGAGATTTGATTTTCCCTATCTGGTGCTTGGAACCTAGTATGAGAAACTTAGATTTAGCAGGATTTAACATTAACGAATTGCAGTGCGACCACTGATTGATCCTTTCTAAATCCTCATTTATCATCTTTACAGCTGAATTGACATCACATGGTTTACATGACAAGTAAAGTTGCAGGTCGTCTGCATAAAGGTGATATCTACAGTTTCTTATATTAGTTGAAATATCAGCGATATATAAAATAAAAAGTAATGGTCCCAAGATTGAGCCTTGAGGTAAGCCTTTGGAAACAGTAGCTAGTGGAGAAGATGACGTAGAACCATCACTTTTGCATATTTCGACATATTGGGACCGGCCACGGAGGTAGCTATTAAACCACTTTACTGTAGGAGCGTCAAAACCATAATAAACCAGCTTAGACAGAAGTACGGAGATATTGATAGTGTCAAAGGCACGAGAAAAATCGAGTAAAACAAGTATCGTTCCCATACCCGCATCCTGTGCTTCCAATATGTTTCCTGTGACATCGAGTAGCGATGTAGCTGTACTGTGGCTTTTCCTGAATCCTGATTGACCCTTGGGGAGTAAACCATTTGATTACAAGTAATCCGTAAGCTGCTGGCTTACGACTCTCTCTAACACCTTAGATAAGCAAGGAAGAATACTAATTGGCCGAAGATCTTTAAACGTCAAGGGATTAGAATTTTTAGCAAGGGGACGCACAATAGCTATTTTCCACATATTGGGAAAAATTCCTGTAGTTATAGACAAGTTTACAATAGATGTTATAGAATCTAGACTATGCGGTAATGTCAATAGTAACATGTCTAAGGAGATCATGTCAACCCCTTTTGCATTTGAGTTTAGACTGCGAATAATACGTAAAGTATCCATGGCACTAATGCCTTGGAGACTAAAAGTAGAAGTTCCAGCCTTGTGGGTCTCATAGTAGGTTAAAAATGATTTATCGACATTGGACTCGGGTACGTTAAGAAAATGTTTATTTATCTCTTCAGCGGAGCAGAGGTGTGATGGAAGATCATGTTCTGTTTTAGGAGGCAGTAAATTAGTTTTCAGATTTTTCCACAGTTTAACAGGATTGTTTATATTGTTATTAATATGATGCTTAAAGTATGCTGCTTTTTAATTTTCGATTGCTGAATTTACAAGGTTTTTAAACTGCCTGTAATATTCTAAACTTGCCGTCTTTTTGGTTTTATGATATCTTGTGTGAGCCTCGTTTCTTAACCTCATCATAAGTTTGACGTTTTCTGTTATCCAAGGATAAGATTGACCTCTAACTAAAACTGATTTGGTGGGTGCATGAATATCAAATATCTTAGTAATGAAGTCAGTCACACCAGCCACCATTTCATTTACGTTTAGTAAACCTATAAGACTTTGCCATGGTAGAGCCATTAAGTCATTCTCAAACCGCTCAAAAAATATATCTTTTAAGGGCCGATACAAGATACGCTTTGGAGGAATTTTAGACTTTTTTAGATTAATTTCACATGTTACCAAAGCGTGATTACATGTTTTGGTACCTATTATTTCGTTTTGCACGCTTCGAACACGGGCATCGGTACAAATAACATCAATAAGTGTTTCACTATAGTCAGTAAAATGTGTGGGTGAATCTACAACCTGTATTAAATTAGTAAGTTTAAGAAAATCTAGCAGTTTTTTAGAATTTAAGGTATTTACGTGTTTTAGGTCAATATTAAAATCACCTAAAAGTATAATATTATCGTAATGCGAAAAATTATGCAATGATTCAGTTAACGCATTCAAAAAAATGTCAACATTTAGCCAAGGTGGTCGGTAAGCAGTACCTAAAATAATTTTAGAACCGTTTACATTAAATTTAAGCCACATTTGTTCAACTTGTGAGCAGACTGGGTGTTCACAGATTCGGGCATATATTCCCTTCCTCACATAAAAACCGACTCCGCCACCTCGGCCTCCACACACGTGGCTCGGCCGCGGGACACTGCGCAGAGTGTACCCAGGAACGGACGGAGCCTTGCCTTCTTCATTAGGACGTAACCACGTTTCGTTTATAGCCAAGATATCTATGGAATGTTGTATTACAGCCACTATCAGTTCGTCATGGTTTTGTCCAAGGGAGCCCGGATTAAAGAGTCCTACTTTAAAGAATTTTTTAGGAGTCATTTTCGTAGGAATATATATTCAGTATTTGTAGCAGAAGTAGAAATATATAGGACTCTTTAAATACTAGTAAACATAACCTGGCTATGACAATAAAATAATTGTAGTTGAAGATCATGACATGTATAACGTCCTTAACGCCTAAAACATCATTGATACCATCTTTTTTATAAGCACAATGTAAACAGACATAAACATTTTGTTGTATCATAAATAGGAATAAATATTTAGAACAGCCTCGTAAAAATACAAAAACATTGGTAATTGATGTGGCGGAGATAAATTTAAACAAAATACAATTACACATAACTAAGTAATGAACAGTAAACAGTGTTACACGAAAAAATATTGCGAAAATCAGTACAAAAAAGAATAAAGGAGCCAACACTATTGAAAACCAAAAAGCTTTCCGAGATCCGCGTCTGTGCGCAGGCGATGCCGAGGCGCCCCATGCTCCTTGCACGCATAGATGTGTCCATCCCGCGTCCAGATGTACTTCCACTGAGCGCGGGTAGCGTCAGCACGCGCTTTATAGAAAAGCTGACGGTTGTACCGCGTTAACCTTTCGTTGACGTAAAAAGGCTTTGCAGCTGATGCCAGGCCCATGTCCGCCGTAGTAGCACTGCGCCGCACTCGCGCTGCCGCCAGCAACTCGTCACGCTGCGAGCGCCGAGCTAGGCGCACCACGAGCGGCCGGGGGCGTGGCGCACCACCGCCGTCTTGTACATTGCCCCGCCGCATGGGACCCGCCCGCTCTGCACTAACAATATCCCTTTCTTCCAATCGTACACCCAATTTAGCCGACAAATTAATGATGATATGCACGCTTCGCTCATTGCTCTCCTCCGGGATACCTGCTACTTCCACGTCGGTACTCAGATTCTCCTGTTCGCGATCATTAAGGTCCAGTTTGAGGTCGGCGATAGTTTGTTCCAATTGAGCGACGCTTTCTGTATTACCATCTCGTTGCGCGCGCTCTACGGCATCCACTCGAGCATTAAGCTCATCAATACGTGTATTGCACATGTTTAAGGCCGTGGTTATATTCGAGACGGCGCTTCTAAACTCGTACATTTCAGATCGTATCGCTCTCATCTCCTCGCGAAGTAAGCAAAACTCTGTTACTAGTTCAGAGGGCGCCACCTCCGCATTGCAAGGTAGACTAGATTCAGCTGAAATTTGTGAGGAATTTAAGGACTGTATTTCCGCGTTAGAACGGGTACGTATCGTGACATTTGAATCGTCCGTATTCAGGACCCCAACCACATCTTGCTTCACAGGAGTGTTTGTGTTGTCGTATTTTGGTGTTTTATTACGACACTCTTGGCATTTCCATGTTTTCTTGCTCTCAGCTGTAATAATGTTGAAGAAACGCTTTTCGGCATTTGCACATAACGATGGCCCCACCGAATAAACGTGCAAAGGTTAATATAGTAAAAATTTTTTTTTGCCGAGTTGGATTCCCCATGTTGTAATACACCCCCCCTATTTTTTTGAAGGGGCCACGCTTATTATTTTCCGATTTATTAAAGAAAATATTTTTATTCTACGGAAAATATAATCAGCGAGACCACACGAATAGTGTTATTCTCACTTGTTACACAAATTACAATCCATCGCTTAAACACGAACAAACGTGCGTGAGTCTAAAACATTTTTGTTCAAAACTTTACTAAATTTTATATTTGTGTATTATTCTGATGCACGCTTTTTGGTGTTATGAACGATATGAATTTTGAGAGTATCGCTTCTTGCAGTATAAAGTCGCTATAAAAATTATAGTAACAACTGTTTGCTATTTAATAAAATAATTTCTCTACGTAATATTGTAATAATTCAAAATACGAATATTCACTGATAATATTCTACGCGTCAAATTTCGTTTGATGAGCTTAGACTTTCTTTGCACCTGTTATTAAAACAGCAATGGCTGCTTAGTTGAAGAAAGAGAGGGACAGGGAGTGGCGCGTGACATCAAGACTAGCTAGTAAACGTTTGCAACGCGCACTAGGTGCATCGTCGGCTTAATTCTAAACTATCGAGCGTGCTCGTACATGGTGCCAAATTTAAGAAAGTGAAAGAAAATTTAAGATTATTACGGTGAGGTTATCTTATCCAGACGTTTTGGATCACGCACAATCACCTCTTTGACGCTGTCGGAGACCCGTGGTTGAGAAAAGTAACGAAATGAAATGTTTTCATTGGATCCTTGTTCCGGAGCAACGCCTTCACCAGCCAGCGGTGAGCCGAAGTTTGCGCCAGATGTAGAAGGTATATTCCAATACAGATAGGTGGTGGTGGCGATCGTGCAAACCACGATAAATGCGATGAAGATGTAGTGATGCGTCTGATAGGATGACTTCTTCTTCTTGACTTCGAATGCATTCTGTTGTCCTTTTACCGCCTCAATGCTGACATTTATTCTGTGTAGAGCTTCTCCATAGTCTTCTATTATAAAGCGGTAGTTTTTCTCCACAGTTATTTATTACGGATTGCTGTATATACATGTCGTTGATTGTGATGTCACTGTGGAAGTTGGTATGAGAATGGATAACATGGTGCTCCCGTTTCTATCGTAATGATTCCTGTGCCCTGTAACAAGAGTGGCGTCACGCCTTTCCTTTTCGAGGTTGACTGCTAAGTATTCCGATGTTACGGCGACTCGCTGAATGGTATCCGAGACGATTTGCGGAATTGGAATACAGAATTGACGCAGGGTAGTGATAATTCGCTGGGAAGTTGTCCAGCGATTTATTTAGTCGTTCCTCGAATTGTTCCGGCTTTAGAAGGTTGGCATCATTTATCAAGTCCAGTAGTAGCCTTTGTTGTGGACGCCGCAGGTTGTCCATGTCCATCCCTGGGGCGAGTGCTGTGGCAGTCGTATACTGTTGTCTTGGCGGTCAATCTTGTCTGATTCTGCTAAGTGTTTGTTAATAGCCGTGAATTGTTGATTCATGACTTGCTCATATCTTTGTAGAAGTCTATATTCACCTTCTATTATCGACGTGTGATTTTTATACCTACAACTGTAGTATGATTTTCGTTGTTGCGGGTAAGTTGGATATCTCTGTCATATTGTTGAGGAAATCTCTCGTTCGGTACGCCAGAAATTGAGTTTGCGACTTAACCCACGCCGTTAATAAGACCACGTCTTGTTCTTTTAGCGTGTGATCCATTTTCAGTCGATAATTAGGTCGTTATAATGTTCCAATTTTCTTAAGTCATGTTGTAGTTGTGTTGTGCTGTGTAGTTGTATTAATATAATAGCACCACCGTTGGTGCCCATTTAAACTTGAATACTTGCATGATGGGTGTCCGTAACTCTTCCTAGTAACCATTTCGCCGGAGATATGTTACCCTCTTTCACTAAGACCATGTCTCCGACTTTCAAGACTCTTTTGACAGTGGTCTATTACTCCGGGTCTGTAGTGTTTGCAGGTATTCAGACAGTTTTCCGGTTAGCTGCCACCATGTTCGAAGGTTACGTGGTTCTGTTTCTGGCGAAAAGGGAGAAATGCCCCGGAGTGAGGTAATCCAAGTCACCTATGCCCTCTGTTAGAGGTGTACTATTAAAGGTCTGGAGTTGAGACAGTTCTCTATTTATGCCAGGAGGGTGGAGTAAATACTCTTTAAGTGTTCGTTTTTGTTCACCAATCACTTGTCGTAGGTGGTCTTAACTGCAATCTCCCACTCTCCATTATCTGTAGGTTATGCGGGCGCGGTAAAGTTCCATTCAATGTTTGAGCTGGCCCAGTGTATCCATGATCTCGGTGTTGATGTAACGTTTAAGAGCTTTTCCTTTTTCTTGTGCCAGCACCTTTGCCGCAATAATAAAATTGATACCGTTGTCACTGTAGATGTGTAGGGGTAAGCTTCGTCTAGCGCCTATTCTTTTAAGAGCTGCCAAAAAACGTTTCGGTGCTTAAATCTGACACCAGTTCTAAATTTTTTACAAGGTGAGTACCGTAAACACGGGTAACTTTAATTTTAGCCCCTATATTTCCAGCTTTTCTTCGTATATTTTGCAATTTTAAGTAACAAATACTTTCTTTAGAATACGTAGTGAAAGTCCGTATAATCTATTTTGATAAAAATAAAAAAGTAAAGTATTTTTATTGGGTGGGCAATGTTACCCCCCAGGGCTAAAGTAACCCGTGTTTACTGTATGTGTTTACTTTACAAATCCATTTTTAACCAAATTTTTATTAAATTCACAAAAAAACAAAAGGTATATTAAGTTTAAATAGTAAAAAAGAAGACAGTTTTAGTTACAAAACATTAACAAGAACGCCTTAGTTATTGTTAAGAATATTTGCACAAAATTGTATTACGCAATCTTGCACAAGTAAGCGTGTTACTGTTTAAAACTGATATTAACAATAGTGTATTTCTTCCTAAAAAAGCATGCGAGAGCTTAGTACCCATCACAGCAGTAGTCTGGATTCTACGCAATAAATAACGCAACATTGCATTACATTTAAAATAGTCGGACCTTATAACACGAAAAAACGTGTAAACGTTTAAAGCACGTACTATCTGCGCTTATCTACACTAGAATAAAAAAATAATATGCTTTTTCTCAATTTTCTTGAAAACTAGCATTTAAACTTAATGTATTATAAAGTTAATAGAAAGATTATTTTAAAATATATCTATTTTGTGTACATGTTATATACCAATTCTGTCCCATTTGCTCGTAATCACAGTTCTAACGTTTTTATTTTTTCCTGTAAAATTAGCTTTTTTCACATGCACGTTTATTCGGTGGGGCCATCGATAAGAGGTCGTAGTATTTGGAGCACTGACAGCATATTAAAAATTGACGAGTTTCAATTTTTTGTAAACATCCGGCACAGGACAGTTTTGCTGGTGGAGCCATCTTTGGTCAGTTTGCGGTAACAGTTGCAAGCGAAACTTCGATGTTTTTTAAAACGTCACTCGTAAAGATAGACAATAATACTAAAAGCAAAGATGTCGTTATGAACACGGATAAGAATTTCAGCGATGAACCCCGAGATGGCGCTGTTCTCAAGCAAATCGAACCACTTTGTGTTGAGTAGTCTCGGTGCACAACGCGCTCTGATTGGTCGACACTGTTTGTTTACGCTAGGGCCGTCTACGTTTCAAATGTGTAACTGACTTGTAAAACTTAATGAAACGAAATTCTTCTTTATCCGTATTTTACACTAGCTATTCACAATATTCACTCCATTTATATACATTAATTATTTATTTCAGTGACACAAAATAATGTTTTGAAACAGTTGTAATAAAACTGCGTTATTTTTCACTCTGATATTACTTTTTGATGAAAAATATGTTAAATGCACTTAGTTTACTGAGATAACACTTCCCGCGATGAATTGGACAAGTACACACTTAGTATCAGTTAATTTACACCTTTTAATTCACTTTAAGTATTTTTAATTATTTTAAATTATGCGAGCTCAATGTTTATGTGGCAACAGCGCCATCTACCCCATAATCCTCCTTGTTATATAAATCCTAGTTATAGAAATTTTGGACAATGTTAGAAGAAGGGGGTTAAAAGAGGGGGTAAAGTTTGTATGAAAAAACAAATTTAGATTGTTCTAGGTTCATGAAACTCAGAATAAATACTTAATATTAAAAATAAAGAAGAGTATTTCAGAGTTTTTTTTTTAATTTCATCCAAAAACGCAAAAAAGGGGGTTTTATGTTAAAAATTACTGGAATTCAAACAACTATAAAATGAAAACCAATGAAGTTTGACCTTTGAAACTTGCTACATAAACTTAAAATAACAAATAAAAGAAATTCTTTCGGTGATTTTGGATAACTACCCCTAAAGGGTGGAAATGGGGGGTTAAAGTTTGTATGGGAGTTTAGTCATTTTTCAAGTCAGAAACGTGAAAATTGCTATAGAGACTACTGTTATCAAATAAAAAACATTACTTGCAGTGATTTTGGATAAACTACCCCTAAGGGGATGAAATGGGGGGTTAAAGTTTTTATAGGAGTTTGGTCGTTTTTCAAGTTAGAAACGCGGAAATTGGTATACTTATAGGCTACTGTTAACAAATGAAAAAAAATAACGTTTAACGATTTTGGATAAACTACCCCTGAGGGGATGAAATGGGGGGTGGTCATTTGTATGGCAGTTTGGTCAATTTTGAAGTTAGAAACGTGGAAATTAGTATAAAGGCTACTGTTAAATAACAAAGCAATACAACTTCTGGCGATTTTGGAAAACTACCCCTAAGTGGGTGAAATGGGGGGTGGAAATTTTTATGGGAGTTAAGTCAATTTTAAATTAAGAAACGTGGAAATTGGTATAAAGGCTACTGTTAACAAATAACCTTAGTGATTTTGGATAAACTACCACTAAGGCAATGAAATGGGGGCAAAAATTTGAATGGGAGTTTGGTCATTCTTGAAGTTAGAAACGTGGAAATTGGTATACTTATAGGTTAACAAAAAAAAATTTTTTGGTGATTTTGGATAAACTACCCCTAAGAGGATGAAATTAGGGGTTAAAGTTTATAATGAAGATTGGTCATTTTTCAAGTTAGAAACGTGAAAATTGGTATTTGGGCTACTGTATACAAATAAAAAAATACCACTTTCAACTATTTTGGATTAACTACCTGTGATGATCCCATGTCAGCAGGTATTTGTATATATCTATATATATTTATATAGATCTAAAAAAAATTATCTCTCTCTACCCTTCTCTTATACATAATCGCCAAATATATAACTATACATATTATAAGTAAGGTGACTTTGGACTCGCCTGATTGGTTGTAGGTATGATCCTTCGCAAGGGGAAATATAGGTTCTATAAACAATTATGTAATCTAAAAAATAAACTTGAATAATGGCTCAAATCGTGAACGTATTTTATACATATTATTTATACATTCCAAAACAAATAAATAGCAAAAAGGAAACATAAATAAATCACGGAGAAAATAAGGGATCTGGTACCTACTAGGGTTATATGGAGGTTTTGAATGAAGCAAAAAAACATCAACATGAATGTCTGAGAGGACATGATATGTATGAGGATATGTACATGGTTATAATGTCAATCCATTTATCGTAAGTTATTTTTAGCGAAAATTATGTAGGGTAGATTGTCAAATGAGGGTATGCGTCAAATTAATATTCATAGTATGGATATGCTTGGAGAATATATTTTTTTATATTTTGGTCAACTATTCCTTAGTCTGTAATTAATGTATATCCACTTAGAAAATTAAATAATCAGGCTTACTAGCCTTGTACTCAATAGTGAAACAACTAATAGGAACATGTTAATTGTCCAAGATATATTTTGTTATCTAAACAAATTATAAGTGACCAATACATTTGAAATAATAGAGAAGTATAAACATAGATAAATTACGTACGATTTACGACCATTATCTTACTACTATCAACTATTTGTTCGTTTATTTGTCGAGTTGATATAGGTTAAGCGATTGATTCTGAATTAAGTGCATGAATATTTTAACACATAAAAGAAACTGAACATAGGCACAGTTGTAGGTAGTTAGATGGCGATATTATAAAAGAGCAAAACTAGATGCGTTAATTACATACGTTGTATTCGGTATTTAATCAGGCTTATCCATATAATACTTTCGTTGGTAATCTACAGCGACCATTTTAACAAGGAATATCGAGTCGTTATTGCGACGTTGCTGCAGAAATATCTCGTTATTGCTGATAGGGAAGTTCATTGTTACGAATTAACCAAACGTTAATTTCGTTATTGCTACTATGGAAGGACGTTTTTGCTGAAGGGTCAATGATGTTGGTCGCTAAGAAAAGAAGTGAATAATACGGAAATGGTAAGGGGAAATGGGATGAGTATAAATACGAAAACTTAGGTAGTATCGGGATCTTTTGAACGGGACTGATGGGAGAGGACGAAACGCTGCTGGACAGTATCTCTGAAGCGGAAATAGATTAATCAATAGTAGTGCCTGGACGGAGAATCGGAACCATTTAGGTGAATATAAATCCCAAACCCTGATAGGACGTTAAATTTATTTAACGTAATCTTAGGAATGCGTTAAAGCATTCCAGTTTCCCACTCGCTGTTGCTAAGACACCTTTCGCCCTGGTTTACCAGGCTGTGGCCTGAGTCTGGGTTACAGGCAGCGAGTATATCCTATATTAATGCATGCTATTTGATCCCAACACCTATATACAAACGTGTGGCTGTTGCAGCAATGTAGTGGCTTACATGTTTGGCTTACACGCCGAAAGGCGGTGCACATCTTCAAGCGGATCTGCCAACGACTTTCGGGTTGTTGAACTTGCTTGTCCATGCGCCGGTAATAGTACACACTGAAGGGGCCACGAGTTGGCACAAAGCGGCAAGGGCTGTCCTTACCCGGGAATTCTAACAGATCCTTGTCCAAGAACGGAGGTGTGTACTTCACTGCCGGGGGGGTCCCCCTTTCCAAACTCCTTTATCCTATCCTTGAGCTGGCTCCGACTGTAGGAACCCGGTTCAAGCAGAAAAGGGCGTCTTTAGGCACGGGTAGGCAGGGTGTGCATGCGGCTTAATTGTTTATTCTGAAATCTAGGAATATAGGCCAGACTAGGGTGTGCATGAAACTGATCTCTTTTAATTGTTCTTTATTTTATTGTGTTGCCTTTTATTTTCTCATGATGTGTTTTACTGCATTTGATATTGTGTTGTGTTATTAAAAGGGGAATATGCACGAATTCTTACTGTCAGTCAATATAATTTACTTATAGTTTTCTTTCAATTCATAAATTTTGGAAAATATAAACAAGGTCATGTATGCTAGGCTCTTCAAAGTAAATACGAAAGCCACAGTAATTTAGTTATTTTATTTAAATTATTCAAATTAGTCTATTCAGTGGCAGAATAATAAATATAATTCAATTAATAAACTAATTTAATTGGTACAGTTACCCTACTCTCACTTTATTTTAGAATTGATTTTGTGCATATACCCTGACAACGAAGGTAAGTGCTTAAATTAAGTGTATAACCAAAATGGTTTTAATTTTCATGTAATGTGCACCCCATACATTCCTTTCTTGTCTTAGGCGATACCACATTTAAGTTTGACAATTTAAAGTTATCAATATTAACAATCAAAGTTAAATTCAGTTATTGAAGTGTCAGCGGAGAGGTAATGTTGGTTGGTAATATAGGAACCAAGAGATAACGGAGGTAAAACTCCACTGAAACTTCCATATTATGGTCAAGCCAAGATTAGGTTAGGAATGTTATAACGTTAAGGAAAGAACGGGAACGTTATAATCCTTCAGTTTCACAGAACCTGTACCAAGAGCTGGTAGGCAGTAAGGATAATAAGGACAGTAAGAAGTTAATATTTTTTAATAGTAATAATAAATTGAAGAAATATATTAAGGTAAATAATTATATTAGGCGTACACAGAAATTAATTAAAAGCCAAAATTGTATTAAAAATTACTTTAAAATTAAATTAGAATTGTCAGTAATTAAAGATAGGGTGCGGCATTACAATGAGAAATTAGATTCTAACAAGACTACATATGATTTAAATGTTCAGAAATTAAATGCTGAAATAAGTAGATTAAAGGATAAGCTTGAGGCAACTGCTATTAAATACTCAAGCACCCAAAAGGAAGTCAAGGAGCACGTCCTGGCTTTCTCACGGCTGTTGGAGGAAAGTAAAAATAATGAGCAGCGTTTTAATTCATTAATTAACAGCAGTTTTTGTAATTGTAATTGTTCAGGAACTCCACATACTGCCGTGGTTCAGCCAGAGGTGGCCCTTGAACCTTCAGAGCCAAGTGCCTTAAAAGTAGTCATAAGTGAGTCCCCTAGACAAATTAGAAATGAGAAAACTGTTATTTACTCTGACCAGATTGGGTCTGGAATAGGTTCCAAGTTAAATATTAATAAAACAAAATGTTACAAATTATTGTTTTCATAATACAAGTCTTATGCATTTGTGTGACTCACTCCTAAAGGGAAACTTTGACAGCACTACTACTTTAGTCATTTTAGTTGGAAATAGTTTCAGTGTAGATAGGTCTAGTGTAGATAAATTAATGTCAACTTTAAGAATTATTGAAGAGTCCGGTATAGGTAAAATTATACTTTGTGCACTCCCATACTCACAAAGCATGCCATATGATTATAACAATAAAATAGCACGCTTTAATTCTTTAATGTATAATGCCATAGCTTGTAATAATAAATATCATTTCCTTGATTTGAATAAATGTATTAAACGCCTCACATTAACATCAGATAAACTTCATTTGCCTAAAAAATATATTTTGACTTTGGTAGATCTTTTGGCTTATAATATAGAACCAAATAATAACATGATAAGTAGGCCCCAACACACCAATAGTGGCAATAATGCCTTACCTCTTTTAAACTAAATTATAAGACAGCGGAAACACCTCTGAGTATAACTATAGTTCACCAAAATATTCAGGGTTTTTCCAGCAAAGAATTAGAAGTAGGGTTATTTTTAGATAATGAAAATGTACAAATTATGTGCATTACTGAACATTGGCTTAGACAAGACCAGTTGATTTTTGATTTTGTTAATTTTAAATTAGGTAGTTTTTATGCCAGAAAATCCGCTATTCATGGTGGCTCCTTTATCATTGTTAAAAGTACTCTTATATCTAAAGATAGGAAGGACATTGTAAAGCTGTCAATAGAAAGGATTGTAGAAATCTCCTGCGCAGAATTAGAAAACTATATAATAATATGTATTTACAGACCACCATTGGCTGATTTCTGCACATTTGAATCTACTATGGAAAATGTGTTGAAATTAGCATGTAATAGTCAAAAGCCTGTTATAGTATGTGGAGATTTTAATGTTAACTTACTGGAATCGTCAAATAATACTATTAAGTTACTTAGTTTATTTCAATCTTTTAACTTAGTTAATTTGTTTTTTGAACCCACACGGGTAGGTGTTAGTAGTGCAACTTGCTTAGATAATATTTTTTGTAATTGCGAATGTTTGGATAAGCAAATATTTAATTGCTTTCATTCCGACCACAGTGGTCAAAAGGCTTCATTCCTTAATTATTTTAATCAAATTCCACAGACTATAAAATACAGACCCATAACTAGTAATCGTTTGGAATTATTCAAAAATAAAGTTCAGAGGGATCTCTGTGCGATACCGTTCTCACAGAATGATTCTAATAGTATTTATAAAGAACTGTTTGGCGTAATTCTTCATCAATTTAATACCAATTTCAAAATGAAAACTATTTCTGGGTCGAAAACCAAGTTTAGTGAATGGGCTACTTTAGGCATTCATAGGAGTAGGAATAGACTTTATGAGCTGTATAGAGAGAGGGAGGAGAACAAGAACGCTGATTTCCTAGTTTACGTTAAGAAATATTCGAGGACCTTCAAGCAAGTTTGCTTAACTGCTAAGGCAAATTTCCTTAGTTTTAAACTCAAAGCTTCTGACGATAAGGTAAAAACTGTATGGAATATCATAAATCGGGAAACGCGTAAATCTAAAACTCATGATAATCAAATCATACTAAACACGGGAGACAAACAAATCACGTCAAATACAGACGTAGCCTTAGCTTTCGAAGATTTTTTTTCTAACATAGCAATTAATACAACTAAATGTCTTCAATCATCCGCGATTGACGCTCAATCTTTACTTTGTAATAATGTCAGTAAATGTAATATAAACTTTGAATTTAGTCAAGTAGATTCTGTTGCTATTGTAAAGGCATTTAAATCTCTGAGTTTAAAAAAAACCGAGGATTTATGGGGAACGTCAGTTAAAGTTATCCATCATATCATAGAGGTAATTGCACCCCACTTAGCATTAATTTACAATAATTGCATATCTGAGGGGGTCTTTCCAAATCTAATGAAATATAGTCAAGTCATACCCCTTTTTAAGTCGGGCGAGAAGAGTGATTTAACGAATTTCCGCCCCATTTCTATACTACCAGTTCTAAGTAAAGTCTTTGAGAAGTTAATGTTGAATGATATGTTAGGTCACTTCAATAGAAATAAACTGCTTAACAGTAATCAGTTCGGCTTCACCAAGGGACGATCCACTACTGATGCAGCATCTGTTCTTATTAAATATATATATAATATCTGGGAGACATCTTGTGATGCAGTAGGAATATTTTGTGACCTTTCGAAAGCTTTTGATTGCGTTGATCATGCGACCCTTATTTTAAAATTGGAACATTATGGTCTATCAAATAATGCTCTAAGACTTATGTCTTCTTACCTCAGTGATAGAACACAAACGGTTGTTGTAAACAATACGCAGTCTGCTGGCGCTGCAGTTAAATTAGGTGTGCCCCAGGGCTCTATATTAGGTCCTTTCTTATTTTTGGTTTATATAAATGACTTACCACCCATAGTAGATACACTTTGTGATATTGTACTATTTGCTGATGATACATCACTCATTGTTAAAGTACTTAATTGGTTTACGAGTAACAACTTACTACTCAATGCTAAGAAAACTAAATGTGTTAGGTTCGTTTTGCCTAATGTTAAACCGGTAAATTCTAGTATTTTTCTTAATGGCGAGTGTTTAGAAATGGTAGATAAGGCACTTTTCTTAGGCATAACTATAGACAATAATTTGCAATGGGGTCCCCATATAGCAGTTCTAGCAGGCAAATTAAGTAAGGCCGCTTACGCCGTTAGGAAAATTAGACAACTTACCAATGTTGAGACAGCTCGCTTAGTTTATCATAGTTATTTTCATAGTGTTATGTCATACGGTATTCTGGTTTGGGGAAAAGCAGCTGACATACAAACTATATTTGTGTTACAAAAAAGGGCCATTCGCTCTATATATAACTTAAATTCCCGTGATTCATTAAGAGAACTTTTTAAACAAATTAATATTTTAACAGTAGCATCCCAATATATTTATGAAAATATTATTGTTAAATCCTTCCAAGCCTCGGGATCCAGGAGATTGAATAATACCAAGTAACCTTTATACTTCCAACCTCTATATATTTTGGTAAAACCTTTTACATTAATTAACCACTTAATCTTATAAGATGTTAACCAGCTGAAGTCTTGAACCAGAATCCGTTCGAAATTATAACAGATATAAAATTTAACTTCATTTACCGCCTGTTTTGTGGGTGTCCCTTATTGGTTTATAGAACAACCAATAAGAAACATCCACCAATCAAATTTGAACAAGCCTTCAAAACATAGTAAATCAAAAAGATACTTTTTTATTAAACTAATAAATGTTTTCTTTGTTTAATCTTTTTAAAATTGTTCAAAATAATCTTAATATAATTAAAACAACTAATATATCTTAAAAATAGCTAACATTATGTATGTTATTAAGAACCTAGACTCTTTCGTTAAAAATTCTGATATACATAATATAAATACTAGGAATAAAAATAAAATTGCCATAAAAAAGTTTCGTGTCCGTAAAGTATATAAATCATTTGTAGGTCAATGCATTCATTTTTATAATAAATTACCCGACGTAGTTTTAGAGTTACCCCTTCCAGCACTTAAAAATTACTTGAAAAAGTCGTTGATGTCAAAGGCGTACTATAGGGTCGAGGACTATCTAACGGACAAAAATGCTTGGCCTAAACCAGAAAATTAACTAATGTTTAATGTTCAATAGCTTACCTACTACTCGTACATACCTCATAAAAATCACGTAAACGCTGTATCTTGTCTAGGGGACACGGTTTATGTAGGAAGACATGTCAAAACTGTTTTGTGTGATATATATATACATTTTCTCGTAGTCATTCTGACATGTTTACCTGCAAAACTACGCAGATATTTAATATTATTTTTACAGTTTTATATAATGTTAGAATAAGTAGTGACATTGTTATATTTTCATTAAAAAAATGACTAACTGTTGAGTTTCTTGCGGCGCTTCTTCTCAGCAGTGGTCTCCTCTTGGGAAGCGCTGGTAGATTTTGACGTGTAAAAGTGCCCGTGCGGCCTACTTACTGAATAAATATCTTTTATCTTTATCTTTTTTATGGGAAATTTCATTTATGTGACTTTAATATTTTGACATACGGGTGCCTTAACTATTAATTACAAATTTACTTTATAACTTATCTTAATTTCATAGCATCCCTGACTGTAGAATATTAAAAGGGTAGGTAATAAAAAACTGACCATTTGAAATAAAATAAATTCTGCATTTGTTGTGTTAGTAGCGATGGGCTGTCATTGTTATATTATATCCATTCTTCATATATCACCAAACTTAACGAATTGTTGACTGTTTATACATCTCTAACAAATTGCAATAATTCTGAAACAAACCAATAAAGTTAATAATATAGGTATTAAAATCTTTTTGGTGGGACATTACACTGAGAGATCCAATGATTTGATATAAACAAGTTAATAGTTACAAATTATATACTATTAGTAATAGCAACTAATAGGCCTAAAATTAAAATTAAACTAGCAAACTATGATTTAAAAGATTTAACTACTTAGTTTGGGGGGTGATTGAACATTCATGCGTTAATTGATGCCGAATGCAATTTCATGCATTTTCTATGCCTTGACTAGTCCGAAGTATGTCACTTTTATAACTTATTTCCACACATGACTCCGAGTTAGATAACCTTCGCTTGTATCTTACTGTGAAGGCCTCGCATTGAGTAGACCTTAACATGAGAACCTTGCTCGATATCCAAGGTGCACGAAGGCATTTGTAAATTCACTGTTCTGAAATTAACCACATAATTTATTAGTGATGTTTACATATATCACGGATGGCATTCTAAATTGGTCATAATCAAATGGTTTTATTGGTTGTTAGATACAAACGGCATGTGAGTAAATAACACGCAATAAAACGTAGGAAGTGTATAGTTAGCGCTAACCTCTTTATTTTATAACAAATAATATAATTACCTATAGAAAGGCGCCATTTATATTTAGGGTCATTCGTGAAATCCATTAATTATAAGAGACAAATCATAATTTCTTTAAGAATCAACAACGGTTTGAGTTGCCATTGGTTCTGTTTTTAATCTAACTAAAGAGTAAGACTAAGGGCTGTCGTCCATACAGCCTAGCTTGATTATCTTTTCCAAATTACGTATTTTAGATAGAATCGATTACAAGTTATGATGAGTAATAATTTATCCAAGTCTTCAAATGTACTAGAAAGTTGAAATCAAGCCTTTAAATTATTTCCTTAAACGAGTGTTACTTTGATTCATTCGAAGTTTGGCAAGATGGAATTAAGTTTGATAAGACCATAGATAACGTAGATTGGATCGCTGTCTGTATTATAAAGCGCACTACTCATGGGACTACAACGTTTTGAGATGACACCTTAACAAGCCAATTAAATTAATTATATAGAATATGAATTGCAAAGTACTAAAAGATACAATGTGAGGAAATAAGTGGGAGAGAGGTATAAAAATAAACAATTTTAATGATGAATTATATTCTTCAGTCTTGAAGGTCATTTATATTTTCCCTTTTAATATTTAATTCTTTAAAAGCCGGGTTAGTGTTGTTTATAGAATTATGCTATTGGTGCATTATTACTTACACTTCGTTTTGTTATTAACGAATTATTGATTCAATTAAAGTATTTGACAATAAATGATTGTCTTAACTAAATATATATGTGCTAAGCACTTGAATTAATAGTTCGCCCGTTTGATAGGGTGATGATTTAGTCGCAATATATCGGCTCTCTGGCACGACCTAGGCGCCTAACGGCCTAACAGGCGATAGCGCGTGACTGTTCCGAATAATTGGGCTAGGTCGTTACTCTGTAAGCGTGGGTATTATGAAAATCTTCCCTATAAGTGTTAAACCGTGTAGGATTACTTGCCTAGTGGAACTGGTTACTCGTGGAGGCACTCTTCCACGTATGATTCATGATAGGAGATCTGACGTCAGTAGCTGTAGATATGAGGCTCAAGATGGCATCCATTAGGATCCAGGAAGAAAGTAGGTCCTTGTAATATGCCGTTGTATTGAAGATTTTAAGGGAAGGTTAATTTTGAGATTGTATTATCCGCGATTTAAAACACTACCCCGGCTTAATATTATTCCCGGGTTTTCTAACATCCTTACTATACACCATTTTCCATAATTTTGTTCTAATTATATTACTTAGTAATTGAAGTAATCTCGAGTTTTCTTTTAAATTGGACTATTGATTCAAATAAAATATTTGACAATAAATGATTGTCTTAACTAAATATATAAGTGCTAAGCACTTGAATTAATAGTTCGCCCGTTTAATGGGGTGATGATTTGGTCGAATACATCGGCGATTGGCACGAACTAGGAGCCCATCGGCTATAGCGCGTGACATACTCGAATAATTCGACAAGGTCGTCTCTCTGTAAACGAGGATACCAAAATAATCTTCATAGAAAACTCATGATCGGGAATGTACTAAACCCAACCGAAAGGGAAGGTACGGAGCATACGATGGTGAGTTTTGGCCGGAGATTAATTAAAGTTAGTCTAGCGCGGTTCACATTGGTGTATAGAAAAGTCTCTCTTGGGTAGACTAACTAACTACACTGACATTAAGGACATTTTAGTGGGGATAGCAACTTTTGCTTTTGGTGGAGCGATGTCCAAGTCTGGAGACGAGTCGCACAGAGATGTGCGGAGGCCGAATTAGGTGTGGAGGGGCATGTCTCTCCCTTTTCATTTTAATTTTATTATGAGGAGGGACCAATAGGGATTTAAATGTTCCATTACGCTCATTAAGTATAAATGACCTTTAATTATATAATGTTTGCAATTTGATTCACATATTATTTTCCCACGAAATCTAAATAATATACAAACATCAGTAGTTAGTTTCAAAACTTTACGTTGTTCCAAGTTTACACATGTGATTTAATTAATACTTGGCTATGGAAGTTATTAAAAACAGGGTTAGGTGTCTATGGTAACTAAATTAAAGCTGACGTATCGACCTGAGTACCTAGTTTTGTTTTACGACACGGTGTGTACCATGGGTGTCATTCATTTTGTAGAAATTTCTTTCATCTAATTTCATATCACCGAAAACGATTCCACGAATGTCATTTAATTTTTTTTTCTAATCACATAAACATCAATTCATTGTTTTTTAAATAATCGAACAACTATTCATCTTGAATCGTTTCGAATTTGTCTCAAATCGTAGCTTAACTATTCATCGATTTTACCTTTCACATAATAATTAGTTAGTCGTAGTATTAATTTATCGAAACACGATTCACAGATGGTACGAACGAATTATTGCTACGAACAATGTTTCATCGCAGTAACGTTTCATCGAACGATGCATTTGTTACTACTGCAGCGAGTTGGGAAAAAAGTTTTCATTTTTGTACCTGTTTGACACTTTTGACAGTCTGTGACCCGCCAGCGTGTCGATGACGCCCCGCTCACGCAGGGCGTCTACTTGCGTTCTAAGGGCTGCTAGACGTGAACCCTAACCTAACCAACCCAATTTTGATGGATATAGCATAATACCACACCACCTAGGGTGCCTATTTCCGCTCTAAAGGTCACAAGATAACCCTAACCTAACCCACCAATAGTACAATTGTTACTATTATTTGTTTTTTTACTGCGGGGGGCTCCGCCCCCCGAGCCCCCCTCGTGGGGGGCTCCGCCCCCCACTCCCCCCTTCTAGCTCCCCTAACGTAATAACCTAATCTGACCTACTTTCTTGACACACTTTTTAGTACGTAATTTACGTACCTACCTTAACATGACTTATGAAAATGCTCTGTCGTTGAAACGAATTATCAAGTATATAGTAACACCAGTGAAACGATTTTCTATGCAAAAAGAATTTTGGGAACTGAAACTTTCGTTAGTCTAAAATTATAGTATAGGTGATTCGATAAACGACTATGTCGATAAACAAATAAAATAATAAAGTAAAATTCGATGAGTTGATTCTTGTGTAAACGGTAATTCGAGCAAATGTATGAGCGATCTATCGACGTTCGATGAATGATTCCTAAGTGATAATAAAATCCTACGAATAGTGTTATAGGAAACAATAATCGATGAAACGATCTTCGGTAAAATGATGGATTACCGTGTACCATAGTTAACTTCTCGCGGCAGGGTTTTAAATAAGGAGTTTGTATGAGAGAATTATTAATATAAATATTATTAAACGAATTATTAGTTACATAATAGAAAATTCTAAAAGGGGAAAATGTTCAGTAATATTAGCCTTTAAAAATTGTAGTTCCGTCAAGATTTCCAACATACTCGAGTATTCCTTAAAAGAACCAATTACAATCGGGTACAATTTAGGGTCCTACCTTACGAAAACTAGATGATCACGCTGGCCAATTATTACTTATATATTTATTTATATTTTCGACTCTTAATTTGACTCTGTGTAGAGTACGTTTTGTTACAGGTCGTTGACACTAATGTGCACTACGGCTCCAACTGGTCAGATCATTTAGCGTTGGAAATCAGTTGTGATATGGACGTGCTAAGGCCATTACATGCTCGGATTCCTAAAGCTCACAACAAGGTATAGTGGGGAAACAGGGATGCAGCACAATTTGAAATATATCATAAGTTGTGTACGAACGTTAAGGACTTTCCTAAGGATCTATCCGAGTGTTGCGACGGTTTGTTGTCTTATATAAGTTATATTTTGACATCATCATCATTTTGTATCATTTGTATTCATCATTTGGCTGAGGAGAGCTCGTGCGTGTCTCATAATAATTATAAGAAAAAAAAGCGTGTGGCTGGCTGGAATAGGCATGTTCATCATGCTCACAAGGAGGTTAGGCGCCATTTTCAGCACTGGCTTTCACTTGGCAAGCCGTCAAGTGGGCATATATATGAGCGCATGACGGAGACAAAGCGAATTTTTAAGTCAGGGATGAAATGGAGCCAGGATAACGCGGAGCAGATGAGTGGCCAGAACATCCATTGTTCTGGCCACTCATCATGCAAAAAAGGATTTCGGAAATTTTCGGAAACAGACCAACAAACTCAATCCTAGGCCATGTACCCCTTTCAATGTTAATGGTCTTAGTAAGCCCGCTGACACAACTAATATGTTTAAAAAGCACTTTTTGCCCCTCACTAAACTCTCTTGTTGTCCCCCCAGCGTATTCCACTTGTTTGTTCTGCCTTTCTTTTACCTTCTCTTCGATTTGTCGATCGCCCTTCAGTAAATCTAATCTACACCTTAAATTTCTACGCTGCAAAAGCGTCGCTGGCGATACGCCTGTGGTGCTGTGAGCTACGTTACGGTAATTTAACAGGTAGGCTTGCAGCGCGCAGTCCACATCACAGCCGTCTCGCAGCGCCTTTCTCACCGCCCGCTTGCATAGTTTGACTGCCCTCTCTGCTGCCCCATTTGATGATGGATGATATGGGGCCTTAAAACTTACTTTAATACCGTTGCGTCTCATAAATTCATTATATTCTTTGCTAGAAAAGGGGGGTCCATTATCTGAAACGACTTCTTTAGGCAAAGCGAACCGCGCGAAGGTTTCTCTTAATACCTTAATAACAGCACCCGCTGTCGTTGATTTCATCAGAAATACCTCGAGCCATTTAGAAGTGGCATCAAAAATAATTAAAAACGTGCGACAATGGAAAGGTCCCAAAAAATCAACGTGTAATCTTGACCAAGGGTCCGACACGTATGGCCAGGGCTGCGGCGCGGCGCGCGGCGGCGCGGGCGCATCCGCGGAGCACGTGCGGCAACCGCGGCAGGCGTGCTCGATGTCCGCGTCAATGCCCGGCCACCACATCACGCTGCGGGCCATCGCCTTCATTTTCACGATCCCCATGTGACCCACATGTAGCTCTTTAAGCATCATATCCCTTAATGCGGAAGGAATTACTAACCGATAACCCCAAACAATGCAACCCATGTCTAAGTACAATTCATGTCGTCGCGAGTAATACGGTTGCATTTCCTCCTCTTTATTTGTCCCCGGCCAACCTGCTTGTAAAAACAGTACAACATTTCTTAAGATTTCGTCTCGGGTTGTACTGTTTTGTACTGCTTTGCTATCTACTGGCATAATCGGTAATACAAAACCGTGCGTTACCACCGCTCTTGCTTACTTAGAAAAATATCTTATGTCACTATCACCGATATTTCATTTCGAACCATTTACACTCTCAGAAATAATTGAAGCTTGTAAAAACATAAAGAGGAAGGAATCACAAGACATTAACGAAATGACCACCCACGTCCTTGACTATCTCCCTCCCGTCGTTATCTCAATATTACTTAAACTACTAAATGAATGCGTTGATGTAGGTATATATCCTGACATTTTTAAATTAATAAAAATTCAACCTGTTTATAAGGGCAAAGGCGAGATGCATTTACTTAAATTCTATCGACCGATATCGTTAATACCTATTATTTCTAAGGTTTACGAACGCATGCTTAGCCTTCGAATTATGAAATATTTTATTTCGAATAACCTGTTGAACAAACAGCAGTACGCGTACCAGACAGGGCGGTCGACGACAGACGCGGCGCGCAACCTGGTAGCCCGTGTGCTAGGCCACCTCGAGGACGGGCGGCAGGTCGCAGCCATTTTCTGCGACCTGTCGCGCGCCTTCGAGATGATCGATCACGCGTTGCTACTCAAAAAGCTAGCGCGCTACGGACTCAAAGACAATATTTACAACATGATTGCCTCATTCTTGACTAACCGTAAGCAGGCTACTTACGTCCTAAACTCCAAGTCAAATCTTGAGTCTGTCGGCAACTGTGCCGTGCCACAAGGATCTACAATGGGAAATAATCTATTTCTGATTTTAGTAAATGATATCACCACGGCCTGTTCCGATCTTGAGTATGTCATGTTTGCAGATGACACATGCATCATCGTTAATGCCGAAAATTTTGAAAAATTAAAACATAATGTCAACAAAGCGATGCTCGGAATAACCAAATGGTTTACGGCAAATGGTATGCTGTTGAATATCGAAAAAACCAATATAATACATTTTCAACTCCGTAATTCCAGCAATGATAAATTAAATATAGAAATTGGAAATACCCTAGTCCCTCAAGTAGAGCAGGTAAAATATTTGGGTTTTATCATTGACGCAGGCCTCACGTGGAGCCCGCACATTGACGCGGCGTGCGACCGGCTAGCCTCGGCCAGCTACGCGCTGTCCAGGCTCGCACCTAGCTTAACAACTGAAAATATAAAAAGGGCGTACTATGGATACTTTCATTCCATACTCATTCAGGGTGTCGACCTCTGGGGAACGGCAGCGGACCGCGATAGGCTGTTCAAGCTACAAAAGCGTGCGTTACGCCTAATTGCTAGAAAACCCCCGGATCATCCTGCACAGGAATTATTTAGGGAACATAGAATACTTACATTGCCTAGTGTGTACATACTTACCGTCTGTTCACACGTAAGGGCGAACCTACACGAGTACAGGGCGCATGTGCAGACCTTCACCAGGAGCACTCGTAAGCAAAACCATCTGATAATCCCGAGGCATAGACTCGCAAAGGTTCGTAAGTCGCTCGGAGTCATGGGTCCTAAAATATACAACTCCCTCCCTGCCGAACTGGTTGACTCGGCTAGCGACGCAATATTTGCACGAACACTGAAAACACTGCTCCTAGATCTAGCGTGCTACACAATAGACGAATTTATCACAAAAGGATGTTAAAAGAGAATAGTAGGTATACCTAGATTTCTAGTCTGGAACTAGTTATAAATATGATAGCTACATAATTAAATAAAAAAAAAAAAATGTTATTAAATAAATATTTTATTATAAATAATTCTAAATTAATAGTTTAATTATATGACATTGTAATAATAAAATAACCAAACTTTGTAAAATCAATATGTATTATTAAATTAAGTATTATATAAGCATGACATGTAAAATATCATTTTTTACCAATAAAAATATCATATCATCATATCATCATAAAGTTTTGAATGAAATTTAAATAGGTAGTTTCTTTTACCGTATTACCTGACGTTTCAGTGGGCAAGGGTAAACGTGACAGGGCATCTGCCGAATTTTTCTCACTACGAACGTATTCAATATCGAAGTCATAGCCCGCCAATATAACCGCCCAACGCTGCAACCTGCTTGCTGCCATCACCGGAATGCCCTTCTTTTCCCCAAAAATTGACACTAGCGGCTTATGATCTGTTCGTAACGTGAATCTCCTTCCATATAGGTACTGGTGAAATTTTCTAACACCAAATATAATACCTAACGCCTCGCGCTCGATCTGCGAGTAACCCTTCTCCGCCGCGTTGAGCGTGCGCGAGGCGTACGCCACGGGGCGCTCCCCCTCCGCCGTCGCGTGGGACAGCACGGCGCCGACGCCCTGGCCGCTGGCGTCCGCCGTGAGCACCACCGGCAGCTCGAGTGAGTAGTGAGCCAAGATCTCACCGGACGTCAACAGACTTTTTACCTCTTTAAACGCTCTGTCGCATTCCTGGCTCCATTCAAACCTTACTTCTTTCTTAAGAAGATTATATAACGGTGACAGTAAAGTGCTAATATTACGAATAAATTTAGCATAATACATCACTAACCCCAAAAATTATCGCAGTTCCGACACGTTACTTGGCTTTGGGACCTTTTCTATGGCTTTCAATTTGTCAGGGCAGGTATGCACCCCTTTTTTACTTATGACGAAACCTAAATAATTGACGGATTCCGCTAAAAACGTGCACTTATCCTTCCTTATCTTCAAACCATAAGATTTTAACCTATCAAACACTTCATACAAAGTTTCCAAATGTGACTTATCATCCACGCCGGTGATAATTAAATCGTCTAGAAAAATACCTACTCTTGGTAAATCACCAAATAGCTGTTCTAGCTTCCTCTGAAAAATACCAGGGCTCGACGCCAACCCATAGATTAGCCTGTTGTACATAAATAAACCCCGGTGCGTGTTTATGACTGTAAACTTTTTGGAGTCGTCTAACTCAAACTGGGCATATGCCTGTGATAAGTCCAATTTTGTAAACTTATCGCCCCCGTGTAATTTTGCGAGTAAGTCCTCCACCCGCGGTAACGGAAAACGGTCCACCTCTAAACATTTATTGAGTGTTAATTTATAATCAGCACATACCCGAATGGATCCGTCTTCTTTCATAACCGGCACAATCGGAGTGGCCCAGTCGGACGAGTTTACCGGGGTGATGACGCCGTCGCGCACCAGCTGGTCCAGCGCGCGCTCCACCGGCTCGCGCAGCGCGTACGCCAGCGGCCGCGCGCGCAGGAACACGGGCGCCGCGCCCTCGCGTAAACGGAACCCGACGCGCCCGCCAGTGAACCTCCCCAGGCCGTCTTCAAATACTTCACAATATCTGGAACTGAAATGTTCTAAATTGAACCCCTTTTCCGTGCTATTTACATTGTAACAATCAATAAACGACAGTTGAATTCCCATTTCCTTCAGCCATTGTCTCCCTACCAAACTAGTTTTGCCCTTATCTACAACGTACAAATCCATTTTTTTACATTTATCCTTATAGCTGACCATTGGCTGAATCTTACCTAAAGGTTTTATAATTTCTCCCGTGTAATAACGTAAATTGAGTTCACTTTCTTGCAAATCGCAATTACAAAAATATTCCTTATAACAATCGTTGCTTATACATGAGATAGCACTTCCAGTATCTACCTCCATACTTAAATTTACAATTTACTTGTAAGGTTATGACGTATGGTCCAAACTTTTTAAGCGCATAAGTGTCCATAGAAAAATTATTTACCTCTTCGCTGCCACTGCTATCACCCTCCGAATACACAACCTGTTCTTCTAGCATGTTATGAAATGAAGTGCCCTTCTTCAAATTCGGACACATCATCTTTAGATGGCCTTCCCGGCAGCAGACTCTGCAAACATAATTCCTAAACTTGCACGTTCCAGCCTCGTGCTTCTCTCCGCATGCCAAAAAACGTATACTACTATACTCTTTAGTGTTAGAACTGTTGGAAGCACTTTTAAAAGTTTTTTTATTTAAACCCGCTCCGCTTGTGAAACTTGGACCACCGGTCGTCGCACGGTGTGGAATGCGAGTGACGTCACGGCCTGCGCCCGTGTCCGCCGGTCGCCTGCGCGGCGTCAGCTGGTGCACCGGGGCCGCCGGCGCGCCGTCGGCCTGCCGGCCACGGTCCTCCACCAGCGCCGCGTGACTCTCCGCCGCCTCCACCGCCACCGCGATCGCGAATGCTCTTTCAAACGTGATGTCGTCTTCCGTAAATAACCTTTTACGAATGGTTTCATTTGCTACTCCGCATACGAACTGGTCTCTTAGGTTCTCCGTTAAACTAGTCGCAGTAAATCTACAGTCTTTTGTCAGTTTCTTAAGTTCCGCCACATACTCTGCGATGCTCTCGTCACTTTTCTGCGTTTTTTGTCGAAACTTAAACCTCTCTGCAAGTAAACTAGGTTTTGGTTGTAGAAGACCCTTCATAACCTCCACTAGCTCGGTGTATGTTTTTTTTGACGGCTTGTCGGGTGTACACAGATTTACCATCAACTCGTAAGCATCGCTCCCGATTACCGTGATGAGCGTTGCCACCTGCACCGCCGCCTTCACGTCGTTCGCCACGAAATACTGGTCGAGACGATCCACATACGAGCCCCAGCTGTCCTTCTCGATGTCAAACGGTCCTATTTTGCCGATCGACATTGCTGCCGCTGTACTTGTATATTACACGAAAACCACAGTTTATACACACGCGTTTCGCTATTTATCGTCGCCACTGAAGAATATGCACGTTACTCCTACAATAACCACCGAACTCCGAGGAAAGCCAGTAAAACACGTCCGCCCGTTAACACACATTTATTGAAAGAGAAAGATGACGGTTGCATTTTTAACCTACTTCAAAAAAGGAGGAGGTTCTCAATTCGTCTGTATGTTGCTTTTTTTTTTTTTAATGTATGTTTGTTACGCGATTACTCCGTCAATTGTGGACCAATTTTAAAAATTCTTTTTTTGTTTGAAAGGGTATACTTCCGAAGTGGTCCCATTGTCACCAAATCAGAATCTGATGATGGGATCCATGAGAAATCGAGGGAACTCCTCAAAAGTTATAGGCACACATACAGCAATTTTGGTATTACCTGCAAGACCTTAAGAAATTGCATTACAAAAGCACTTCTTGGTGAAGAGGAACTGATGATGAAGACCAGAGGTGACCACCGGAACTGCTTAGTTGTAAGTGATTGACGCCAGCAATGAGATTTCTTTATTAAGAATATGAAGCTAGTTTTATACTCATTATAACACATATGGTGAAGTGCAACTGATGGTGAAGTACCGGGAGAACTCCTCAATGATTAACGGCCCTGCATCTTGGGCAGTGACATTTTGTTAAGGGTGATGAAAGATTGGTATTAAGCTATTGTTTTTAAATGTGATGTTTATGTGCTTTAGTTTGTCACATAATAATATTAGATGCATCACTAAAAAGCGAAAAAAAAAATTTTTTTAACAAAAAAATAAAACCGTCTTCAAAAACCTACTAAAAAGCGTTAAATAAAAACCATTCTCCTAGGAGTCCTAGGAACAGCCTATTTAGTGCCTAATAGGTACATAGAATATATCGAAGTCGGTGGCAAGAATCATGGTGTCATTGCTACTGTGTATACCTACTTGACACCGGCTTGGATATATTCTATCTACCTATTAGGCACTAAATAGGCTGTTCCTAGGACTCCTAGGAGAATGGTTTTTATTTAACGCTTTTTAGTAGGTTTTTGACCATTGAAGAAAACAATCTACCCTCTTTATATTCCTACATTACATTATGGATTTTTGAAAAATCGTCTGTCTCAACCGGGAATTGAACCGGTCAAATGCGGTAAAATAACATGCCATATTTTATGATGCAGATCTAAAGGGTTACCGATTTGGTTCATTTATCACTAAATAACAAACACAATCAAAATAACGGAAGGCCATGAATACTAGCAATTACCATTTAACTTTATTTTCACCCGTCACGGGAAATATACCGCAGCTACCTTAAATATTGGAAATAGCAAATTTTACGCAATGGAGACTTACTTTTCTGCTTCTTCTTCTGCTTCTTTTTTTTAAAAGTGGCCTCTGTGACTGATTTCCAGCACAATTCTGCCAATGTCAAGTTCCGAGATTTGCACGAGATTGAGGGTGATACAATGTTGATACACTAATCCGAGAACGCTAAACCTGAAGAGAGAGACAAACATAAAGCGACCATCACAAATATGTTAGGGCATAAATGTTAAGAAACAGACACAATTATTATTATTGTTAGAGTTTGATGTTATTTCTGTCAATAAATTTACAGATAGCAACTACAATTTTTTTATTGTCAATATGACACAGGAGAGACGACATATTGGTTGGTAGGGGGATAGATGCTTTTGCGAGGAGATAATAAAGATCACATGAGCTATTATAAACGGGACAATTAAAAAATATGTGGTCAACTGTTCCTATTTCGTTTCCACATTCACAAAGGGGAGATTCTTTAATTTTGAATCTGTGGAGCAGTTCCGGTGAGCAAACACGTCCAAGCCGGAGTCTAATTATTACACTAGTATGTCTTTTAGACATTGACCGATTTTTGAAGAACCAAGGCCGAGACGGGATACTAGGTTGAATGCAGGAGTAATATGATTTTTTGGAAGAAGACCACCGGGAAGACCATTTTTTTATTAGGGAATTTGCAGGGATATGGCTTAAATCCGGAGAATAAATTTTAAAAGAGGAATCGTCTCCATGTATTACAGCTGCCTTAGCTGCCCGATCCGCAGCTTCATTGCCTGTGATATTACAGTGACTAGGGACCCACACAAAAGTGACTTCCAAGTTTGCAGAGTGACACATAAAGATAGCATGTTTCAATTGACAGACGATGTAGTGTCGGGAACAATTTTTAAAAGGATGGAGGGAAATGGCTTGAAGAGCACTGAGAATGTCCGAAAAGATGACCGATTTCGGAAACTTGTTAATGAAGATGAATTCTACGGATTTCCATAGAGCAAGACATTCACCTGAAAAGACTGATGACTCTGGGGGGAGTTTAAACAAGGCTGTGTGCTTAATCCCAGGGCAAACTACAGCGGACCCGACACAGCCTAGATCAGATAATTTAGAAGCATCTGTATAGAACAGTAGGTGAGAAGAAAAGTAGTTATTAACATATTTATTAAAAATGGTATTAGAAGCTGGGACATTTCACGTGAAGCGGACAGGGAAAAAAAAGTGAGGTTCTGAAAATCGACCACATTCGGCCCATTTGTACTTCTAGTAGGTATGAATGTGTACGCAAAATATTTTTTTTGTATAGTGTATATTTACCAAGTTATAGGTTTCAAAAGAATTGTCGTTGATTGGTACTACAGTTTTTCGAAAGTAATTTTTCGAATATAACAAATCTACTATAAAATATTTTACATAGCGATACATATTAAAAATATACTGTTCTTTTTGACAGTAAAAAAAAATTAAAAAATTTAAAAAAAATTAATGGCCAAAACCGGAAGTAAACTTTTCAAACCAGAATTACAGTCACTTCGACCAATTTTTTTTTATTTTTTTTTTCTTTCAAAATATAGCTTAAATGATAATGAAAGTATACTAGAAAATTTAAAATGGGATCTCTATTAGTTTAGGAGATACGTTGAATAATATACACCCGCGTCGCAAGGGGCGTCATATGTAGCGCTTGCAAGGTTGAGCAGTTTGCGCGATATTGCAACTTTATTAATATTTTATATCGTTTTAGGGTATATTTAACCTCATTTAATGATATGAAATAAGTTTTCCCAACATTTTAAAAATAGAGTTAACTTTGTGAATCTGTTTTATTACAAAGAAGATTTTAATGCAGATGCAGAGTTGCATTTTCATGCAACATCTCACGGAAAGGGGCCATGCGATGGTCTAGGGGGGAATCTGAAACGTTTAGCTGCGCGTGCAAGTTTACAGTTACCTCCAAGTAAAGCAATTATAACACCAATGCGATTATATGAATGGGCAAAATCATCTTTAAAACAAACCGCCATTTATTTCTGTTCTAAAGATGATATAGAGCGTCAGAGTTTTTTTTTGGAACCCCGGTTTGCGTCTACGGTCACCATTTCAGGAACCAAAAAGTTTCACAGCTTCATTCCAACAACCACAGGCCTTCTTGTAAAGAGGACCAGTTCTGCCATAGATTCCCATTGTAAAATTGTTAAAATTACAAAATAAACAGTTCTTGTGTTGTACCAATGTTGTTTTATTATGTTTGAACTATTTTATCACAGTAATTTATACAAGCCATTTTATTTGACGCACACCAACCGATCTAAGCAAGTGCTACATATGACGCCCCTTGCGACGCGGGTGTATATTATTCAACGTATCTCCTAAACTAATAGAGATCCCATTTTAAATTTTCTAGTGTACTTTCATTATCATTTAAGCTATATTTTGAAAGAAAAAAAAATAAAAAAAAATTGGTCGAAGTGACTGTAATTCTGGTTTGAAAAGTTTACTTCCGGTTTTGGCCATTAATTTTTTTTTAATTTTTAAATTTTTTTTTACTGTCAAAAAGAACAGTATATTTTTAATATGTATCGCTATGTAAAATATTTTATAGTAGATTTGTTATATTCGAAAAATTACTTTCGAAAAACTGTAGTACCAATCAACGACAATTCTTTTGAAACCTATAACTTGGTAAATATACACTATACAAAAAAAAATATTTTGCGTACACATTCATACCTACTAGAAGTACAAATGGGCCGAATGTGGTCGATTTTCAGAACCTCACTTTTTTTTCCCTGTCCGCTTCACGTGAAATGTCCCAGCTGTGGAATTTTTTTAAATACCGCAGTTATAGATAACGACAGGAGAATGAACTATTGCCTCGAAAGGAATCGAGTAAAGAGGTAAAGAGGTGCTTCTCTGGATGGGAGCTCTCAGCGCCGACGCTCTTTCAAAACTTGTTACCAATCTGGGTTTGCTTTTATTCAGCCAGTACGGCTTGGACAAACAATATTGTTGAAGTAGTTTAAGTTTTGGGGTAAGAGGATGAGATGAAGAGGTGAAAAGGTGGTACAAAAAGCGGTCCGATAAAAATTGCCTTCTGAGATCAAGAGGGGGGTCTACACATTCCACTAGGATGGCTCTATTGGGGGAGCAAGACATGGCGCCAGAGACCACACGGAGAGCTTTCATCTGAACTGTTTCTAACGCTTTAAGAGCAACCTTGTTGCATGGCTCGAAGATGAAAGTGCCAAAATCGAGGTGACTTCGGACAAAAGCGTTGTATAGGAGTTTTAGCGAATAAGGATGAGCTCCCCACCATACCCCTGAAAGGGCACGGAGTAGATTAATATTTTTCTCGCACTTTTTAACAATATAGGAGAGATGGAGCACCCCCGACATACATCTATCGAAAACCACCCCAAGGAATTTAACTGAGTCAGAAACTGGGATCTCTACGTTACTGAACTTAATTGGACACTGAGGGGAAAGACGACTTCTGGAAAAGATAATAGCAGAACTTTTGGAAGGGGAGAGAGAAAGGCCATGAGAAGTTAACCAGAGCTGAAGGGAGTCCAAGGCTACATTAAGATTTTCTGCTGCTAGAAGTGGGTTTTTATCGTTGCTGTAAATGACTACATCGTCAGCGTACTGTAACAATCTGCACGACAAGTTTACTGATTTTTCAAGATCAAACGTGTACAGATTATATAAAAGCGGGCTAAGACCGGAGCCCTGGGGGAGGCCCTTCCAAATAGATCTAACCTCATTAACATTACCCTGCCATCTCACCTTTATAGTTCTTGCCGTAAGTAGGCTAGTAACGAAATTTACTACCTTCAAGGGTATGCTCAGCTTAGACATTTTGTCCCTGAGCACCGAAAGCAGAACATTGTCGTAAGCTGCCGACACATCAAGAAACGCAGCCGCTATTGATTCTCCTCGAGAGAAAGCAAGTCGAATATCAGTCGACAAGATGCAGTGACTGTCTGAAACGCACTTCCCCTTACGAAAACCAAATTGAACACGAGAGAGGATACCTTCACTTTCAAGGAACCAGTCTAAGCGATTCTTGAGTAAATGCTCAGCAACTTTACACAATGCTGAAGAGAGCGCAATAGGCCGGTAAGATGAAGCCAGACTCGGATCCTTCCCGGGTTTGGGAATGGGGATTATAAACTGTTCTTTCCAAGATTCTGGAACACAGCCCTTATCAAAAATAAAATTCACAAGGTCCAAATAGTACAAGAGAGTTTTGGTATTTGTTTTTGCTAAGAATGAGTACACTATACCATCCGGGCCCGGAGCAGAATCGGAAAGAGTCTCCAGCACGCATCGGAGCTCCGCCAACTGAAATGGAGAGCTCAAAAAATCATTATTGATAGGACAAAAAGAAGATTCAATTGGCGATGATTCTGACAAATCAGGAACATAAGGAGGAGCCAATTTATCAAGAAAGGAGTCCATCCACGCGGGAGAAGAAGAGAAAGATGACGGGGCGGGAGAAGTCACAAGAAGAACGAAATTTTTTTAAATTGCGCCACACAACTGAGGGGCTCGAAGAGGGCGATATAGATTCACAAAATGATCTCCATCCTTTCTTTTTCTTGGCATGAAGCATTTTTTTGGCTCTAGCTTGAGCATGCTTTAACATGATAAATTTTGACATTGACATATCAGAGCAATAAGATATTTCTGCCTCTTTCCGCTCTTTCACTATAGACGTGCAGTTGGAATCCCACCAGGGAAGGGAAGGCCGGCGATTAACACAAGCATTTTTTAAAGGAATTGATTCCTCTGCAGATGTTAAAAGACACATAGAGAATTGAGAATAAAGTTCCAAGAAGTTATCAGAAGAAGCAGAAGGGAGAGCACTTACTTTACTATCGACGAGCGAAACATACAAAGGCCAGTCAGCTTTCAGTAATCTGAACTTTTGTAAAGGAGGACACGGGGAAGGAGCGGAAAAACCAGAAACTAAAGTAATAAAAATTGGAAAGTGGTCGCTTCCATAGCTAGTCTGACAAATGTCCCAGGAACAAAGAGATGCAAGAGAAGGAGAGCACAAGGATAAGTCCACCGCTGAGGGATTTTGGGTGGGGGAAACACGTCGGGTAGGCCTTCCGTCATTCAGAATACACAGATTTTGAGAATCCAATAAGTCCACAAGTCTACGACCAGCGGAATTAAGACAGTGAGAGCCCCAAAGTGGGCTGTGACAGTTGAAATCTCCAAGGATTAGAAGAGGACCTGGAACAGAAGCAACATGCCTCCAGAAATCTGAAATAATAGTAAGGTTGGGATGTGGGATATAAACAGAAATTACGGAAATATCCAAAACTCTACAGGCAACAACGTTAAAAGAAGGATGAGTGGGTAAACTGATACGAGAGAAACTAAGACCATTTTTTATTAAAAGGGCACAACCATCATACCCTTGTCTTGCCTAAGACAAACGAATCCGGGAAATCTAAAATTATTACAAGGCTTTAACCATGTTTCGGCTAAAGCAATAATGACCGCATTGCATTCATTATTGATTAAAAGGAGATCAGCCTTGTTACGACTGATACTCCTACAGTTCCATTGAGCGATATTGAGAGTCATTATGAGATCGGCCCGCAGGCTCGGATCCCTTAGAAAGAAGTGACGATAGTAATTTCAAAAATTCGGCAGCGTTGGACGGTAAAGAAAAAGATTTGTTTATGAACATTTCGATTAAAGAAGACAGGATTGAAACAAGAGAGGCTCCAAAATCGGAAGAGCGGGAAGGGGACGAACTGGGGTCCTGGAAGGAGCCACGGTGTTGGTCTTCAGGGGCTTTTGAGAATGCCACTCCATTGCCAGACAGAGGTTGATTGAAGCCTCCTATTAAGGCATTGTGGGCTTGTTAGTCATAACCATGAGAAGAGGCAGGTGCACGCTGCTTTCTCTGAGTGAATACAGTTTTTTTATAGGAGTTTTGTTGACTAACAACTTCATTGAAAGGACGCTTAGACGCTGGGTGCTTTTTTTTAGCATCTGCATAGGAAATTCCTTCATCAGACATAGTCAGCTTGATAGATTGCTGTCTCACAAATTCGGGGCAAATTTTGTCGGTGGCTTTGTGCCGTCCGGAACAATGAAGGCAACTCACACTATGATCGGGAACTTGACATGCATCAGCGTCGTGGGGCTGGGCGCATTTAGCACAGCGTGGCTGAGACCGGCACTGAGCTTTAACATGCCCAAACCTACAGCATTTAAAACACTGAACAGTTGGGAAATTGTAAACAGACACCTCTAACGAACAGTTAAATAGAAAAACTCTCTGTGGAAGGGATTGACCATCAAAGGTCAACACCACAGTTTCCGAAGGGGCCCATTGAGAGGCACCGCCGTTGGGGTCTTTGGCTTCGTAATTAAGACGCCTGGCCTTAATTGTTTTACCAAATCCACGGGAAGTAACAATTAATTCAGGGAGCTCCTCGTTGGAGAAGTCCTTAGGGACACCTCTGACAATTCCAGTCCGTGAAATATTAAATGTCGGGATGAATGATCTGTATTTAGCAGCTCCAATCGCTGAATTAGAAAGGAAGTCATTAGCTTTAACTGCACTAGTAAATTCCACAGCCATTCTGTTCCTTCCAATTTTTTTAACACCGCCTTCCTTAATCCCAGAAACCTTTTTGGCAAACAAGAATTGTCCGAACTTTATTTGATTTATATGGACACCCGAGTCCGGTTCAGCTACTTCGCGGACAACATGAATCACAAAAGGCCCGTTATCAGACATAATGTAAGCATTTCGGTGGGGCGGCGACGATTTTATTTGGCTCTGCGGAAGTGACTGAGACTGAGATGGCCCAGGTTGAGAAAGGGGAATGCTGTTTTGGGATTCGGGAACAACATGAGTAATATTAGAAAGCTGAGACAAAGAAGCTGAGGCAGAACGTAACATTTTCGGCGGCTCTGTAGGCTCAGGGGAACTAGACTCGTTGTCGATGGCCGAATGGTCTCTTTTCCTAATGGGGGCTGACTCCATAATATCAATGAAGCACCCAGGAGATGGAGGATGCTCAGAGAACTCTAATAAGTGCACAGAGGAAGTAGAAGGTATCCTTGACCTCGGGCCAACATCATTAATCCCGGGGTCAAAGTTACTATTGGACGCCATAATGCGTCCCGGACAAGCCGGTAACAATCTCACATTTGAGAATAATTGCCGGCCTCTCCCGATAAAAAATTCTTACTTACCTGCGTTAAAAAACACAGAAACTCACACAAAACAACACAATTCAACACCAGCAAACGAATATATTCAGGTTTAACGCCTAAAAATTAAGAAAAACTCGAGAGAACAAATTTTACAACGTGCTCCACTCAAATCCGAAGGCAGAATCCAGAGTTACTTTTGAGTGACAGCTGTGACAGGCAGGCTGACAGGGGGTTATCGTATCGTAATACGTACCTACCTGATAGAATTCTGCTCGTTGATGTGTTGTTAAACACACGTGCCCGGGTTTTATTTCAGTGAAAAATTGTGAAATAATAATAGTGTTTCGGTGTATTTATCACGTAGTTTATTAACCGGTGGTTTGTTTTTGGTGAAGAATTATTAATTTTAATTGAGTAAGTAGAAACTCGCTAAAATCAGCGGCAATGACCCCCCTGATAAGGGGGGTCCTGAATTGAAAATTTCTAGTGTGGCTGATGTGGAAACTGAGGAAGGATTATCATCACCACCTTTTCATGTGTATGATGGTAATCAATCCTCATCTATGGATTTGGATACTACTCAAGGGAATCATAGTTCGAATTTGTCAGATACCCCCCAATCCAAAAAAATAAACTCCCCCGGGGAATCCTATCAAGATACATATATGTATGTCCTGGATATAATATAGATGATGCTCCCTTGAAATAATCCAGTTCAGACAAGGGACCCTTTGTGATCCATATTAATAGAATTGAGTCAGACATCTCGGCTGGTCTAACATTGCAGGCTTTAAAGCTGGCACAGATTCTTCATAAAAATAAGGTTAAAGGCATTTCAGTAGGATCAATCAAGTCTCTAGGCCGAAACAAGATATCAGTCTCTTTTGATACAGCCCTAGCAGCTAACGATTTCTGTGCATCGGAAATACTACCCAAAAATAAATTGGCGGCAATGATTCCTAGGTTCCTAGTGTCTCGTATGGGAGTAGTTAAAAATATTCCCAAAGAATGGTCTTTGGAAGAAATTATAGAAGGTATTGAATATCCGGATGGATTCAGACAAACTAAAATCATAAAAGCCCGTCGATTATCCCGGAAAGTGCGTAGAGAGGGTCTCTCTCCTGAATGGATCCCATCAAATACATTGGTACTAACGTTCCACTCTCAAATTCTCCCTGAAAGAATATATTTGTTTAACACATCTATTCCAGTAAGTGTATATGAGTTACCCACAATCCAATGCAGAAACTGCCGTAAATTTGGGCACATAGCTGCCAAGTGTAGGTCTAAACCGTGCTGCTTCTCTTGTGCTCAGCCTCATTCAGGTGACTCCTGCAAAGTTGCAGAAGAAAAAATCAGTTGTGTGTTATGCTTAAACCGTCATAAGGCAACAGAGCCTAAATGTTCTGAACATGCTAGACAAAAATCTATAAAAATTGTAATGGCAGAAGAAAACATAGGATATTTGGAGGCCTCACAGCGTTTCCGTCCTGTCAAAACTACATATGCCGAGATGTCCCAAACATTGTTTGCTCCTTCCCCTCAGCCTATTGGGCAAAGAGTGAGACTTTCCTTGCCTATTCCCAACTATATTGAAGAACCTGGATCTCCACCTCAGAAGGTCTATAAAAGAACTTTCAATAGGGAGCTGAAAAAGCCCCATCATCTCCTGAGCAAGCCGTATGATGTTCGCGCCCACAAGCAAATTATTAGTGACCCAAAGTCATCCCTCCCCAATGGCAGTGCTCTGAACCACAATTATAGCAGCACTACCCCCAATGACAACTTCCTAGAACACCTTACAGGATTGTTAGTTAATCTAATACATAAATTTAGTGACTCCCTACCGAACAACGTCATATCCAAACTGCAAACTATCGTTCCACTCATCCCCACAAATGGACCAGAACATCCTCCAGTGGAATACACAGAGCATTAACAATAAAAAATCTGAAATTATTTACCTAATAAATAAATATAAACCTATTGTTTTTACCATCGCTGAGACATGGTTGAAGCCTAGCTCCCATTTCAGGGTCACAGGCTATGCCTGTTTCAGGGATGACAGAAATGATGGTTACGCCGGATGTGCTCTCCTCGTCAAGAGAAACTTAACTTATTCTGTACTCCCCCTTCCTGATCATAGTGAAGGTATTAATATTTTAGCTGTTAAAGTAATAAATATCACATTTGTTTCTGTATACATACCTCACCCTAGTAACAGCTTATTAGTAGAACTGAACTCTATTATTTCAAACATTCCTAGCCCTTACATTATATTAGGTGATTTTAATTGGGTAGGTAAAGTTTTTGGAAGAGGTGTAAATTATATTTTTTTTCGATAGTCGTCATCCTTAAGATCAAGAAACTGCAGCTCTTTTATTTTTATTTCCTCTAATATTTTAAAAATATTTTTTTTAGTTATTAAGTTGACATTTGTAAACTTTAATGACCGACAAGCTTGTTGCCTTCGTACTTAATGAAAAAGAAAAAAAACTGTCACTTCTATAATATCTGTCATTGTCAAGTCAAGGCAGGGGGCACACTTAGAATGGTTCCCATTTTCATTGACGGTAGCGACCTCTGGAGTGTTGATGAAAATACAAAACGTCAACTGTCAAACATGTGTCCGTCCAATGTCAGTCAGTCAAGCGTTGTCTGTGCGGAAATGCGTTTCTCTGAGTTCTCTCATTATTAAATGTATTGCTGAATACTTTGTTATTGTGACACCATAGAACCGCGTCATAATAAAGTGACATACTGAGAGGCACAAAATAGACGTCACTTTATTATGAAACGGTTCTATGGAGAGTCGCAATATAATGTTTCGGAGGTAAACTGTACATGCCTAGGTACGTATATATAGTATAGCTTTAGTTCAACCACAACTCTCTAGGTGGCAGCACTTGTCATACATTAAAGTTTGACAGATATAGAAGTGAGTTTTTTTTTCTTTTTCCTTAAGTACGAAGGCAACAAGCTTGTCAGTCATTAAAGTTTACAAATGTCAACTTAATAATTTAAAAAAAAATTCTAAAATATTAGAGGGAATAAAAATAAAAGAGCCGCAGTTCCTTGATCTTTAGGATGACGACTATCGAAAAAAAATATAAATTACACCTCTTCCAAAAACTTTACCTACCCAATTGTAAAAATACCCTTTGGGACTCCCCTGTATGTGATCAAAATTCATATACTCTTTTGGACATGCTTGATAGATTAAATTTATGTATAATGAATGACGGATCGAATACTAGACGAGTTTCCCCTCTCCAACAGGCCAGTGCGTTGGATCTTACTCTGTCCTCGGCTAACCTGGCTTCTACCCTCTCCTGGATAGTACTGGACCGCACATTTGGAAGTGACCACTTCCCTATTCTGTCAACTCTTCACAGAGCTTGTCCTCCTCCTCCTACACCTCATCCCCTTTTAAAATATAAAGTTGCTCAGGCCGATTGGAGTAATTTTTCTAATATTCTGGAAAATAAAATAAAAACTTTATGTGAGGTAAATATCACTAATTTACGGGTAATATATTCTAAATTTGTCAATTCTATTCTTGAAGCGGCGGATGAAACTATACCCTTAAAAAATACGGCGCGCGATAAAATCCCATCCCCTCCCTGGTGGGATGCGGAATGCACTAACATTATGCGCGAGCGGAATATGGTAGAAACGAAATATACAAAAAACCTTACCATGGATAACTATTTAGCTTGTCAGAAAACTATGGCAAAGTCCAAAAGACTGCTTGCTAAAAAAAATCAGAAGAGTGGTTGAATTTTTGCAAATCATTATCTCCGAGGTCGCCCTGTGCTATAATCTGGAAAAAACTGAAGGTTTTTCGAGGAAGCTTAAAATATAATGACTCGCTCTCTACTGAGACTGATTCATGGTTACCGGAATTTATAGATAAATTATCTCCCCCCTTCATCCCGTCTGAAGACCTTTTTCCTCCTCAATCCTCTAGTCCGGTTAATAACTCTGACAGAATGAATGACCCTTTCTCTTTCCCCGAACTGTTGTGTGCGCTGGACCACCTAAAAGACTCTTCGCCTAGTATTGATGGAATCCCGTATTCGTTCATCATCAATTCATCCATCACCACTAAAGAATTTCTCTGAAAAATTATTAATCAAATATTTATTACCGGGATAGTGCCTGATTCATGGAAAACACAAATTGTAATCCCAATACTAAAACCTGGCAAAGATCCACGAGATCCTTCATCTTATCGACCAATAGCTTTGTCTTCAGTTCTGGCAAAGATTATGGAACATCTCGTAAAAAACCGATTAGAATGGATCGCAATATTTTAGCTAGATCTCAATTTGGTTTTCGCAGGGGAATGGGCACTATAGACAGTCTTAGCATTTTATCGACTGATGTTCGTACTGCTTTCAGTAAAAATGAGAACGTAGCAGCTGTATTTCTTGATGTTGCTGCGGCGTATTACAATGTTGACCTCTCCCTACTCAGGCAAAAAATGCAACATCTGAGTATTCCGTTGAGATTGATAAATGTCATATGTAATCTTTTTATGGCCCGGTTCATTCAAATTCGAGTAAACGGTACTTTTCTTCCTCCTAGACCGGTTTGGAAAGGATTGCCTCAGGGTTCTGTCCTTAGCCCATTACTATACAGTCTGTATACAAGCGATTTAGAATCAACAGTGAACTGCTTTTGTAATATCTTACAATATGCCGACGACTTAGTATTGTACTGTAATTCATCATCCGTTGTAGATTGCTCCACTAGACTAAATTCTGCCTTAATTTATTTAAAATATTGGTTTGATTATCATGGACTTTCTCTGTCCATCCCTAAATGTAATGCCTTACTTTTTTCTCGGAAAAGAAATCCCCCTCAGTTAGACCTCTTAATAGATGACCAAAGTATAACTGTCGTAGATAAATTTAAATTTCTGGGTGTTTACTTTGACACAAAAATGTCAGGTGTCGCCCACTTAAACTACATTGTCAGTAAATGTGAGAAGAGTGTAAATGTGATTCGTTCACTATCTGGGGTACGATGGGGTGCTCACTCATTCATTCAAAAAATCCTTTACAATGCTATAGTCCGTAGTCACTTTGATTACGCTAGTTTCATCTTAGAGCCCTGCAGTAAGCTTGCCTTAACCAAACTAGATAAAATTCAGGCTAAATGTCTGCGCATAGTAACCGGCGCCATGAAATCATCTCCAACAAACGCTTTACAGGTGGAATGCTTGGACCCTCCACTTACTCTGCGTAGACAATACTTGGCTGATAGATTTTTTTAAACATAGCTCAATATCCCTCTCATCCTCTTATGTTCAGGTGTAAAACACTATCAGAGGTAGCCTTTACGTCGAAATATTGGGAAAACAAAGAATTACCCCCTTTAATTAAATCGTTCAATAAATTTTCCCCCATTCCTATACATCAATTTGATAAAAATGTCATCTTTTGTTTTGACTATGATACCTTAATATTTCAACCTTCAGTTGTTTTGGATTTAGGTATTGATAAGAAATCCCTCAACGCCAATGCTGACTTTAACCGTATAATGGATAACAAATGGAACGGTTGGTTAAAAATGTTTACTGATGCTTCAAAAATATCCTCATTAGACTGTGTTGGCTCTGCTATATGGATACCTAAATTTAAAATTATCTTGAATTTTAAAAGTCCTCCTCAATCCTCTATATTTACTCGTGAGGCTCTAGCTTTATATGAAGCTATATCATATATAAAATCACATAATTTAGATAAAACCATTGTGTTAACCGATTCTCTAAGTTGTCTTCAGGATTTGTTGGGTTTTCCATTCCATTCTAGGGATAACACCTATCTAACCTTTAAGATTAAAGAAAAATTGAGAGAATGTAAACTAGCCGATCTCCAAGTAGTTTTGGCTTGGATCCCTAGTCACTGCGGCATTACGGGTAACGAAACAGCAGATTTGTGCGCTAAAGAGGCCGTTCAACAAGGTATCGAAAATAGCAATAAATGCTTTAGCCGAGACCTGAGATCTTTAGCTAAAACCCAGTTGGACGAAAGTTGGAACAATCTGTGGCAGCTTTCTCGTCGGTGCAAAGGCAAACACTATGGGAATCTACAGCCTACTATCCCTACCAAGCCCTGGTTTTTTAAAAATAGAGAATTTTCCAAATTAAATACTTCAACCATTATTAGATTACGATTGGGTCACTGTTGTTCCTCTGTTTTTTTGGCCAAATTACGAATAAGGGACAGCTCAATATGTGAGTGTGGACTAGCCGAGGGTTCCCTGGAACATATACTGTTGGAATGTGCTAAAATTTCCTTTCCTTTATATGATTTATTACCAGAAGATATAAGCCGTCCAGTCAATCTAAATTTCCTTCTAACATTGGTATTTTCCTCGTATTGCGACATTTTAAACAAATTTCTATCTAAAAATAACATTAAGTTGTAAGTAGTAATTAATAGCTAACCCCTAGGTATAAGGTTATTGAAAGTTTGTAGAAGTGTTTTACCTGGGTAGGTATTGTTTCGTAGAAAATTAATAGCTCGATTTTCTTTTGCCCGAACACGATACTTCGATTCTCAGTAACGCGAATTTTTACTTCTTCGAATTTTCGTTTCTCCGAATTTCATTACTTCGATTATTAAATTTCCGATTTTTAATTGAAAATATATTCAAATCTACGAAGTTTTAATATCCCGAATGCACTTTTCACAGAATAGGTTTTCCCCGATTGTTCAGTTAAACGATTGTTTAATTTCTTATTTATGTTTCGGACGCTTCGCCGGCCGCTGCCGCGGCACGCTCGCTTCGCTCGCTCGGCTCGCGTGCTGTTGTGGTCACAGTTCTAACCTAACCCAACCTAGTGAGGGGGGGTATTTATTTTTTTTATGGCGGGGGGCTTCGCCCCCCGAGCCCCCATTGTGTGGGGCTACGCCCCCCACTCCCCCCCCCGCCTAGCTATCCCACTCCGCCTTCCTAAAGTGTGTCTAACATTCGAAGTCGAAACCCATTCGAAAAGTATTAATTCAAATTCAAATTCAAATTCAAAATAGTTTATTTCATTACATTAAATTATACATTTTATTAATTAGGATTTCCAACTATCAGAATCAACCGTTTTCGGTGAAACGTTTTCGAGAAACAGAAAATTTTGCCTATTAATATTCGATGTGATGTATTGAAAAAGCAGCAAGTGAAATTAAGAAAACTGTAGTTTCGGACAACAGATGACTTCGAGTAAATGAAATTACAAAGCAATGAAATTCTAACTATCGTGATTCGAACAACTGAAAATTCTGACAAACGTGGTCGAAGAACCGAAATTCGAGGTATTGACTTTCTACGAAACGATAGGCACCCATTTTACCTGTTTAGAATCTCCCTTATCCGTTATAACTACCCTTACATAGATATAATATATTAACCATTACCTCTGTTGTCTGTGTTTGTTATATCTAGATTGTGTTTGTCGTAGATTGGATTGGAAGGACGTACTACCGAACACTACCTTCTCTACAGTATCGTTGAAAAATATACTGGCAGTGTCTTATGCAACCTCGACATTGGCAGAATCATCAAGACTTTGATGGGGCCATAATCTAAAAAAATTGAATTGATTGACTTACTTTTATTTTAGAAAATAATAAATACTGCATTCGTTAAATATTTAGGTAATGACAATTTACAATACAAGTCATTCTTAATTTTCACGGTATTTATTTAATTCATGGTATTGTAAAATATCGCTATGAAAGACCCTTTCTATAATCGTCTTAAAATACGGCATGTTATTTCTGTCATATTTAACCTGTTCGATTCCCGGTTAAGTCAGACGATTTTTTAAAAATCCATAAATGCCTTCCATGTGGCATTCTAACTTTCCACCCTGTATATGCAACTTGACTAGGAAAACTTCGATACTGCGTTGTAGAACATTAATTAAGCTGTTTGTCGCTGGTGGCGCTGCCCGAACTTAGTCGCCTTAGTTGTATTCTACTTGCTGCGTGCTGTAGCTAGATGTCGTATTTTGAGACCCACTTGTTGAGAAACTAATGAGGTCATCAAGCATTGTGTCTGAGAAATATACACTTGAAGACCAGCAGGGTTCACCTTATGAGGAGCATACAGGAACACGTCCGTACAGTATTGCGTTTTAATAACAAACAACGACCTTAGGTAACTACCTTACAAAGCAGAAAGTCTTAATTTCACTCATTAACCTACAAGGTGGGCCAAAAGAAGTCATCCGATGTTGTTTGACTCTCTTTTTTTGAATTGTTACGCAAAAAAATAGACACGATTATTCCGCGTTCTTGGGGAGTGTATCGCTCCATGGCTTGTTCACTTGTATTTTGCATCTGCCAAGTCCACAAATGTCAAAACAGATTTGACATTGGCGACTTTGCAAAAATGAGAGCATCTTCCAATAGGGTGATTTCTTTTGGCCCACCTTGTATAATCATAATCTGTAGGATCAAACTCCTGCAATAATATTGCTTTCAACTCCTTCCATGAAGACACCTGGTGTTTATACCACGAAACCATAATAGACCTTTATCTACAAATAGTTGAGCCGCTGAATTGAACAACTTAGCCTCAGAAACGCCAAATGCTAACTTAAGTTCATCTACACGTTCCAAAAATGACCTAGGATCAGTCGTGCTGTTGAACTTCAACCCCCATTTCGAAATATTTTTATCCCCGGAACACTCGATTTGTAGATCACCTTGTGATACATGTGAACCTGAAGAAAGTGCCTGTCTGTTGTCAACTACACTGGAAGAAAGCTCTGTTGGTTCAATTTTTGCCAAAAGTGACTCAAGCTTTAACAAAAGTTCTGGGGTGTCATTCATTTTATCGAAATTTCTTTCATCTAATTTCATATCACCGAAAACTATTTCACGAATGTCATTTAATTTTTTTTTCTAATCACATAAACATCAATTCATTGTTTTTTAAATAATCGAACAACTATTCATCTTGAATCGTTTCGAATTTGTCTTAAATCGTAGCTTAACTATTCATCGATTTTACCTTTCACATAATAATTAGTTAGTTGTAGTATTAATTTATCGAAACATGATTCACAGATGGTACGTCCCATATATTATTATTGCCACGAACAATGTTTCATCGTAGTAACGTTTCATCGAACGATGCATTTTGTACCTAACTATTAGTCTTGCGTACTGTAACGGAACTAGCTTCTCCTAAGCTATTTCGTCACTTCACAAAATAATTTGTAGGCGGAAAAAGTTAATAATAAATAATACTAAAATAAATTATAATTTTAGAAGCAAATAAATCAATACTATGAAGGGGCTTTGTAATTATTATAATCATACTTAATCCATTTATAATGTATGTAAGCTAAGTTTAAAAAAGGACAATATTCAGTAACAATTACTTAAAAATAAAATTAAATAAATAAAGTTTTAGAACCAGTATAAAACTTGAATTAGTATAAATGCTTAAAATTCTTGGAAAGGAATGAATAAATTATTGTTGCTAAGCGAAATTTAAATTAAAAGAAATTGAGTCCTATTTGTTAGACATTACGATATGTTTGACAATACAGTTAGAAAAAGGGACGCCATCTTTACGTTACACGCATCTATAATACGGAATAAACAAATGTCTAAATAGAAAATCAACTTTAAACTAAGGGCCATAATTGATGGTTAATAGAACTTACCTAAGTGAATATAAACCATAATTATGCGAGATGCTGCATTCGAGGACACTTATAATAATAACACCATGTAGTACACCCTTATAGCATCGTATTACCACACCTTTAGATCAGTATTCGGAAGATTAAAAGAAAAAATTGTTTCTGGGCATTGTCTATGACACCTCACTTGCCTGATAGCCCGCCATCTTATCGTCATTCACCTTTTGTGTGTCGTTAACGCCACACCTCATTTTTAATCCATTTACATTAATTTAATTGTGAAGTTTTATTAGTTTTCAGTTTACATTTTTGTGAAATCATTTTGAAAAATGTGTAGCTGAATTAATTATTAACAAAATCTAGTGTTTTTCCATGAACGATATGTTCGTTTACCGCAGCAAAAAACTGTGAGTACTTTTACGTTTCTAGATTACCCTCATTAAAATATTCTGCTATCAAGCAATTAAAGTTACTTCAGAATATCAGATCTTATCTTTTAACCAAGTAAGTTAAGGGTTTTCGCGTACGGCTCTGAGATATCACTAGCAATATTCTGTAAATTTGCTCTTCAGGTACCGTAACTGGAACCGATGCTTTGGCAGTGGAGACGGTATGCAGAATATGTATTAGTGATAGTCCCTTATTTATATATTTATATATCGACCACCTTAGGTATTTATCCGACTCGGATGCCAACTTAAGGCTTTCATTAGCCGGCGGAACAGTCTTAGGATTACACACAGGAATTCTAGTTCCGAAGTTTTTGTCATGATAGGTTTAGCTGGTCTAGCAGGGTATCTTTACACCGAGATATTCTGACACTACACATCTACACGATTAATTGTAAATGTAAGAGTTACGTGACTCTTTAGTTTGATTCAAAACAGTAGAATTTTAGGGTTTGTTAGGTAGTTAGAAGTTTCCTCATTACACCGTGAGGAGCTTTAATACACATAATTGTGCTTTAGCTAGGCAAGAAATCGTCGAATCACGTTAAAAAACAAAATAACAATAAAAGTTAAAATATCCATATAACTAAATAAATTATAACGATTATATTAAAATGAACTATATTTCAAATAATAAGAATTTAAATATTATGCGAATAAATTCAATAAGTTAAAAGCCAAGGCAAATATTGTGTGAAGTCAATTCATAAGATGAATGACACTTCACGACTAACTAGTCTGTGGTAGAGAGGGCGCTTAAAACGTCAAACTGATGTATTGGTAGAAAGCGTTGAGAATGATTTCGAGCGGTTTTGGATGATTTAAAGCAGAAAAATGTCTGTTTACAAGTTAAATTAAGCTGCAGTCTTACTTCGAGAAACATAAAAGTGATATAACGTTGAGTCCAAGTCAAATCAGTGATTGAAAGTGATCAAATAGATCAAATAGTTAATCAATAATACTCCAGCTAGGTTGATTCATAGCTAGCATTATGAAACTGGAGGATTCTAAGTATGAATCTCATTGAACCAGTCTGGGCTTATTACGGGCAGAAGTCCCGAAGCGTCACTAGCTCCCGTAGAAGTGGAATACAAGTGCGCTTCATACAAGTTAAGGCTAGATTGTTTTAGAATGAAAACAAATTTCCAGATGGAATCAATACCAGTTATTTTACCTTTTAAACCGAATCAATCAAGCTATGAGTTTAAATATAAAACAAATTGTGGGTAAAGAGCCCAAATTATCAATCTTATTATGTTTCTTGAGGTTGAGATTAACCTATTGATATTGGTTTTCAATTATTAGGAGAGCAAACCTAAGTAAAAACCTAGCTAACCTGCTAATTCTGCATCTCTAAGTAAGAAGCACTACTTATATGTATTGAAATGGTCAAATTAGACGTTAAAGTAAAATTCGAATAAAAGGCTAGAATGTCTTACATGATTTTCTTTGATTGTTGATGACGAATAGATAGTATGTGGAGCAATAGACAGTCAGGAGTCGTATTGCACAGCTTCCTGCGAGGTGTGGGCAGGAAGCCTTCCCCTACACTAGGGGGGGCCCTCATAAGCCATTTCATTATATATATTTAGCGTCACCGAGAACCATAAAACTCATTTTAATCGACATTAGATTTTATTACTTGAAAGCGATGAAGTAAAACCACCTTCTAATTCTGCTACTCAGTTGCCTTAACATGTCAGGGTTAGGTATGGTTATTCTAGACTTGTATCTGATACTAGGAATCTAGGTCCCCTGATAAAACTATACTTTTGGACCGGAGATACAATATTGACTATGTTGGTTGATTGCACCTGTGTGGCATATTTAAATCCAATAAGTACCTAATAATTGAATAAACAGGGTATGGAAATAAATGCTATAATTATTATAGAAAAATTAGAATTACAATTCTTCAGATATAAAATTTCTAATACAAATAATAATGAAAATTAGGTCTAGTTTCAATCTAAGCTCTGGTTGTACTATAGGAGCTAAACAATGATATGCATACTTGTAAAGGAGAATACTCACTTGAAAGTAAAGTAAACATCCATGACTCAGGGACAAAGTACTTATTACACAGATATTTACCTGTGTCAGGTTTTGAACCTGGGACTGCTAGCTTTGTGGGCAGGGTCGTTACCAACTGGCTAACATACATTAATATGTCAATATAAAAGTCATATGAGTTAATATACTATAATAGTAGAGCAAATATAAATTTAATTAATATTTTAGGTTGTACTACAAATCAAATAAAGTCATTAAAGTATGAGAATCTGATAACATTTATTATTACTGAAAATATTGCTGGATTTTCAAATAATGGGGTAAAACGAGTTGTTAGGGTATTTCTGTTTCAATGCATAAAGTAAATCATAAGTATATCTCCATTTTATAAGTTGACTATTAAGTATTAATTAGGTTCATTAGGTAAGTTAGGAAAAGTAAACTATAAGTCTTAATTCGTTTGAAAAGAACTTGGTTGCTACTGTCATAACTAGGAGTAATACCACTATGATGATCACATTCTATAACAAAGGCCAAAATATAAATAAAACTAGCTTCATAAATTTAGGGTTCCTTATCACATCATTTCTGATATGAACACTTAACAATTCCAAATTAACAACTAAATATTTTACCAAGGGGTTTAACTTATTAATTGTTATTATTACAAGTAGGGTTAAAAGGTTGCCATAATTTAATATCTTAAATATCTCATAAATTTTAATTATCTTGTTAGGTAGGTACAATTTGGTTGCACATTTTAATTATGGTTACTGACTAATATAGCACGTTAAATAGCTAATATTTTTAATACTATCCCATACTGTAAAGCTACATTTTGTTAATTAATTAATTTAATTTAGGTTAGGTAGGTCCATTTATTGTAATTCATATTATTAATAAGTCCGGGTCTTTTACAGTACTAAGGGCTGCATGACGTGAACCCTAACCTAACCAACCCAATTTTGATGGGTATAGCATAATACGACACCACCTAGGGTGCCTATTTCCGCTCTAAAGGTCACAAGATAACCCTAACCTAATCCACCAATAGTACAATTGTTGCTATTATTTATTTTTTTACTGCGGGGGGCTGCGCCCCCCACGCCCCCCCCTTCCAACTACCCTAACCTAATAACCTAATCTGACCTACTTTCTTGACACACTTTTTAGTACGTAATTTTTAATAGCACCTTTTAACAAGTAAATATTATGATAATTCAGTATCACACAGTAAAATCTAAGTAAAAACATTATTCGGCTATGGCGGTGATAATTCGGCAAAATGAGAATCGAGAAAACATGACTTATGAAAATGCTCTGTCGTTGAAACGAATTATCAAATATAGTAACACCAGTGAAACGATTTTCTATGGAATAAGAATTTTGGGAACTGAAACTTTCGTTAGTCTAAAACTATAGTATAGGTGATTCGATAAACGACTATGTCGATAGACAAATAAAATAATAAAGTAAAATTCGATGAGTTGATTCTTGTGTAAACGGTAATTCGAGCAAATGTATGAGCGATCTATCGACGTTCAATGAATGATTCCTAAGTGATAATAAAATCCTACGAATAGTGTTATAGGAAACAATAATCGATGAAACGATCTTCGGTAAAATGATGGATTACCAAAGTTCTGCCTTAATTGCAAACTTGGCCGTGTCAACCTGAACTTGAATTCGTGATAATCTGTGATATAAATGATACCCCAGTGCTTTTGACCTATTAAATGAGTACTTGTCTTGTGTCTGTGTATATCTATCTACAACTGTACCTAGTTCTGTTAACTTATTTGTCACAACGTTTAATTCCGAGTCGACTGAGAAGTCTGTTTCCAAAATTGCCTCCGACGGGCATTCCTCACTTAAAATTCTCAATTGTTTTCTCAAAGAGTCAACTGTAGGTGATGGTGTTTCAGATCTAATTGTAACCACATAAATCAATTCATCTTTTAAAAGTGAATGAAACTGGATTTGCCTCTCCATAATTATGAATTTTGTCTTGTAACTGGAATTAATGACTCACAAAATCATTTAAATTAGCTCTTAAATCAATATTCTTGTAACTCTGTAGCACTAAATGAAACAATTGTAAATGTACAACTGTGTTCACCAAAATTTCTAACAATTGTAAATATACAGTAAGATAGATGTACAACTGTTATTACCTAAATTTCTAATTATTACTTAATATTTGTACTTTTTTTCTTAATATCAAATAGCCTTAGTAATTGTTACTGTAACTGTACTATGCAATTAAATTAATAAAATGTGTTTCTTTTTTATTGTCTAGTATTTTATTTTATAGGTATGCAACCATAACGTATTAGAACATTCTATGATATAATTTCCTTTGCAATAATTACAATAAAGTTTTTTCTATAGGACTTGCAATACTGCATATTATAATGTTTTTTTAAATGTTTTTTAAGTAAAGTATGAAAAATTGCATAAACTTTTTGCCTAGAAGTAATTAAAAGTACAGACTCTGAAAAATACAGTTATATTTCCCACTTACACAATACAAAGACAGTAGTGTACTACAGACATACTACAGATTCAAAATCACATGGTTATTTGTCACTTTCACTTGTCAAAATCGGAAAGAAAGTTGAAGAAAGTGAATTGAGGTTAAATAGCTTCTTCTAACTATAAATATTCAAAATATAGTTCACAACTTAAGCGAAGCTGTGGAAACGAACGTGAAATTGTCTCAAAAGGCTAAATTACACTGAAATCAAGCACAATATGGTTTCCACGTGGTAAAACAAAGTGAAATAAATGGACTTTGATGGCATAAGATTATCTGTACGAAATAGACCCAATTTCAACCAAAAGTCACTCTAAATTAACCGAAATAACAAAATAGATGGGCGCCATTGCGACGTTTGCTTCCCGTACCCGGCAAGAACGAAGAAACAAGTCGTAAACGAAACACAAAACGGTTAAAAACCCTCAAATTAACATAAAATCAAACATATGTCTGGCGTAACCTTTGGATAGAGAGTGGGTCTATTTTATGAAGCTGAAGGAAACAAGTTAGTAAGTTGAACACAATCTTTATTCCTATAGGTAGTTACTGTTTTACATCCATGAGTAATTGCATACCATTACTTAGTCACAACGACCAGACATGTGAAATTCATAAATTAGTTAGCTCAGTGAAAGCATGGGTTGTGCTTAAAATTCTATGGTTCTTATTATAGGTTCACAATTATTTTTATCTAAGTTGGTTAGTCCCTAAGAAACCTATTGCCATCAATTCCAATATTTAATTTAAATCCTACTTTCCTACGTGTGAATCTCAAAGAGAGTAATTGAAATCCTACTTCCCTAATTAATAAGTAATTAAATAACCGACCTCGCTCTGTAGTAACCTTCCCGCAAAGGCTGTCTGGCTGCAGACTAGATCATGACAGTGTGAGTCGAAACACGAAGCTCCGGGCGTTGGCTCTATGCAAAGCTCCAATCGCAAGCCACACAGGAAGCACGTGAAGGGTATGTTCAGGCGGCGCAAGCACAAAGATGTATTAAAAATTGTTGAGCTTTAAGAAGTTTGAAGCAGAAGGCTAATAGTTATGGACTTGCTACACAAAATGGCGGCTAGTAAAAGGTACCTAGGCCGCAATACTAAATTACACAAAAATCTAAATCTCTGGTGCAAAAAATGAGATATACTATATAATATGCACATGGCAGAAATTATAATATGCACATGGCAGAAATTAAGCGGAGAGCAAAGCAAAGATGATTAAAGGATCCTTACCGGAGACCATCCAATAGAGATTATATCAAACGCTGTCCTTCCCTCCGTCCCGGCAATTAAAACCTCTTGAAGAGCTGAAAGTTAACCACGAGGTTAGGAAACTAAACTGACATGATGCACTTGCATTTCCCGAGGAAATATTTACTTACGATTTTGTTACTGCCACAAAATATAACTTAAATCGGCCGCTCCTCAACCAAATCAGCCACTGGAGATGTCCATCCAGACATGATATTCTACCAAGAAGAGTGGGGGAATCAATGACATAGTGAAGCACTTTGAAAAGGAACATAATATTAAATTGGTATCGACGACTTTCTAACGGTAGCATTTTGTAATGAATTAAAGCATCATTATATGAGTTGTTGTTATTCTCGCGGCCCATTCTGTAGTCCAGAGTTTAAGGGCCTGCGCAAACCGGCGGAGCGCAGCGCAGATCACTTTAAATTTATCAATGTATAACCTTTTCTATTTTAATTACAATAAGGTATAAATTTGAATGCTCTGAGACCGACCCGGAGCATCACGGGGGATTTCTACTCTGCGGCATCGAGGAGCATGTTAGAGAATACCGGTGGTAGGCGGCGGCATGCCGCGGCATCCTCCGCTATGTACCGAGGCCTCCCGAGTGCGCCGGGGTAGCGGGGCTGCGAGAGGGGAAGGCTTGGCGCAACTCGGCGGACGACGGGGGAGAACACGAATTTTGATACCGCAAGCACGCGGCATCCCGCGGCATCCCACGGCATGCCATGATCGGTGATTATACATTCCGTTCCACTAGCGACCAACAGTCGAAAACTGGTTTTTGTACGAGTCGTTCGTGTCGAAGGTTTCGTGATGACGAACTGGGATTAAGTCCGTACTAAATTAATCAATTTTTCTTCGTTCAGTTCGGTCATATTGAAAAAATAACGCGCGAAAATATACACCAAACACCAAATGCGGCAAAACATGGTCTGAAAGGAATGAAAAACGCGCCCCCGCTTGTGCTACCTCCTTCACCCCGCACCTTCCCTTCGTAGGCCCGGCGCACTTCGGCGCATACCGGGGGATGCCGCGGCATGCCACCGCAGCAGTATCGTCGGCGCTCTTCAACGCCGCGGGGAGAGGATACGGAGGATAGATGCTGCGCTGGCGGGCGCTCGCGGTATCGCGGGGCATTTTCCCTCGTCGGTGTGCGCTGCGCGGAGTAAATCCTCCTAGGTGATCTGCGCTGCGCTCCGCCGGTTTGCGCAGGCCCTAAGAAATTTCTTTTGGATTCTTCTTCTCGTGTCGATGGTTCCATCTAGACAGTTCGCGCCCAGAAGGCAGCGGTGCTGATCGCCCTATCTGTTCCATCTCGGAGGTCTTCCTCAGTACAAGAATGTGGGCAGGCCGGGCAGGACAACAAGTGGGCCATTGTCTGGGGTGCCGTTCCACAGTTGCACATGGCACTGGACCCACCAGAAAAACCCCACCGCACTAGGTTTTCCTTACATCGCCCGACTTGCGTACGTAGCCTATTCAGCGCTTTCCAAGTGGGCCATGGTTGTTTGTGCCCGTTGGGGAGAGTCTCCGTGGGCTGTACAAATCCCTCAGGGGGTGGGCGGGTGGTCTGCCAGGATGAAAGGCGAGCTTTCGGTGGTATGTCCGTAACATGGGTGGTGGCTCTCAAAAAGCTCTTTCGGCTCTTTAGACGGGCTGGGGGTAGTTGGTAACCGTAGAGTGGGTGTTTGGTATCCCGTTCTTGTTTAAGCTTTTCTACACCACATGCAACATTTCTGCGTATGTCTGGAGGCGCGATACCAGCCAGGGGGTACAGCTTGCTGAGCGAGGTTGGCTTGAGGCATCCGGTGATAATTCGTCAAGTGTCGTTGAGGGCCGAAGAGACTTGCGCTGCGTGTGTGGAGCGGTGCCACACTGGGCAGGCGTATTCGCCCGCAGAAAAACAGAGCGCCAAACCAGTCGTTCGCAAGGTGTGCGCGGTTGCGCCCCAGTGTGTTGAAGTAAGCCTTCGCAGAAGATGATTGCGAGAGTTAACCATTTGCCGTGTGTTAATGCAGTGTCTTTTATATGTGAGCGTTCTGTCGAGAGATATTCCCAGGTATTTTGGATAGGGGCAGTGCTCAATGGGTACGCTTCTCCAAGATATATTTAGGGCCCTGTTCGCATTCCGGTTACAAAGGTGAAAAGCACATGACTGAGTTTTTGAAGGGTTCGGCTTCAGGCAGTTTTCCTCATAGTAATGGCTCAGGTGCTCAAGGGCTTCGGATAGCGCTTGCTCTCTTTTGGATTCGCTCAATTCTATTTATGTGGCATGCATAGAAGGGACTCCAAATAATACATCCGAAGTCTAAAATGGAGCGAACTAAGCTGTAATATAAGATTTTGTAAGTGATTGCTTGTCGAAAAGGCTTACAAACTCTAAGGATAAACCCAAGCTGTTTGTAGGTGTCACTCCCTTTCAAACACCTGGTGTTTATAAGATAGACTGTAGTTGTGGGAGCTCTTATATTGGGCAGACTAGGCGTACCATCGCTGAAAGGGTTAAAGCGCATCTAGCGAAGCTAGCGGTCCCGGGTTCAAATCCCGGTATGGGCAAATATTTGTGTGATGAGCGCGAGTATTTGTTCTTGAGTCATGGATGTTTTCTGTGTATTTAAGTATATATTTCTCTATATAAGTATATTTATCGTTGTCTAGTACCCATAGTACAAGCCTAGAGCTTAGTTTGGGACTAGGTCAATTTGTGTGAGATTGTCCCTGATATTTATTTATTTTATTTATATAGCGGCGGTCAGGAATCGTCAGGTGCATAAATCCGCTATTGCCGAGCATTTGCTCGAATCAGGACCAAACCATTGGATCGATCTTCGTAGTCCTAAAATCCTCTCCACGGATCGTCATTTCTACTCTAGGATTGTACGTGAAGCGGTTGAAATCAAGAAGATAAATAAAAAAATAAAAATAAAAAAAGTATAAAAATTTTAACCGGGAGGATGGATTTAAGCTATCGACATCATGGAATCCAGTAATTAGCAAATGTAGGCCTTGGGATATATCGTCGGACAAGTCGTCGGATGTTGTGAGTGTTGTGTGTCGTGTAGCTGATTCGAGTGAACATAAACAAGACCAGGTGCGGGTAGTTCGGAAAACTCGCACCACCCGCAGACATTGATGCCCGTCTCTTCAGTCTTCTCGTGACCACGATAGCTGCAACGCTATCGAAACACCGAGGTAATAATAAAAAAATGTTTATTTTACGCGAGTAAGTCCCGTTCAATTTCTAATATATCAATACTCCCCTGGTTTCGTTGATCATTCAGTCCAGCAGACGTTATACTTTTCAATACATTTTCAAACCACGAAGTCGTTGACTTAGTTACTTGTCAAATTTTGCACTCGTGATAATGCTTTCCTCACAGCACTTTTAGCCGTGATAACATTTACACTACACATTTATGTGTTTATTTTTCGTTTTAGTCCCAAATATTAACAATTTAAACATTAAAACTACTTAAAATATATTTAACAAAACCGAAGCTCGACTTTGACGTCTGGACCGGCCGGTGTTGCCAGTCATCAATGAATCGGTAGTAGGATTCCACAGTTTTGGATGCAGGAATCATAGGGGGCAAATGCTTGTCAACTTCCTGGAAAAAGAGGGGCTTTTCCTAATGAACTCTTTCTTTAAGAAGAAGCACCAGAGGAGGTGGACATGGCAGAGCTCCGATACTATAACGAAAAATGAGATTGACTTCATTATAGCGGACAAGAGGCACATATTCAGAGACGTCTCAGTGATCAACAGGTATCAATACCGGAAGTGATCACCGACTTGTCCGAGGCTCTCTGAATATCAACTTTAAGCTTGAACGTGTCCGTTTGATGAAGTCTAGGCTCCGACCAAACATGCTCCAAACTATAGTGGGATCTGAAACATTCCAGTCAAATCTAGAGAATCGATTTACTGCCGTGGAAACTACAAATATCGTTGACATTAATCAGGCCCTCGAAAATGTGGTGTGAGTCCTCAGGGAGGAAGGTATTAAATTTTAAACGATGCAGCGTAGGGGTAGGAAATCCAAATTTTCGACTGAAGCTCTCGAACTTATGAGGAAACGACGAGAAAACCCACCCGTCCCTCCGTCAGAACGTCGGGCTCTGAACAAGAAGATTGGCAAACTGGTGCGACGCGACCTCCGATGCTTCAATACATGTTCTATTGAACGAGCGATTGAGCAAAATCGGGGGTGGAAAGTTTTTGTCCAGTCTCTTGGGAGGAGCCATCTGGCGAAATTGACCACAGCCAGTGCAGTAATCGTTACTTCTAAGCCGGGAGTTCTTTCGGAAATTGAGGACTTCTACAGCCGTTTATACGCCTCTCACGCATCTCCACCTGATCCCGAAAATGAGGACTCCAGAGCCCCATTAACCCGTCACTATACTGAGGACTTGCCAGATATAAGCCTACACGAAATCGAGATGGCTCTTAAACAGCTTAAAAATGGAAAAGCTCCCGGGGAGGACGGTGTTACAACTGAGCTCCTAAAAGCAGGAGGCACACCTATATTAAAGGAGCTTCAGAACATCTTTAACACCATTCTCTTCGATGGAAGAACTCCAGAAGCGTGGAGTAGGAGCATTATCATGTTGTTCTTTAAAAAGGGTAATAAAACTCTAATGGAGAACTACCGACCCATTTCACTCCTAAGCCACGTCTACAAGCTGTTTTCAAGAGTCATCACGAACTGCCTTGCACGAAGACTCGACGAATTTCAACCCCCTGAGCAGGCCGGGTTTCGAGGAGGTTACGGCACCATAGAACACATTCATACAGTGCGGCAAATTTATTCAAAAGACCGAGGAGTATAATCAGCCCCTGTGCATAGCATTCGTGGACTATGAGAAGGCCTTTGACTCTATCGAGACCTGGTCAGTTCTAAAATCATTGCAACGATGCCAAGTAGACTGGCGATATATCCAAGTGTTGAGATGTCTGTATAACGCCGCAACTATGGCCGTCCAAGTACAGAACCAGTGGACTAGACCTGTCCACCTGCATCGAAGTGTGCAACAAGGGGATGTAATCTCCCCCATATTGTTTACAAATGCATTGGAGGATATGTTTAAGACGCTGGTCTGGAAAAGAAATGGCGTTAACATAAACGGCGAGTAGTTACATCTCACACTTGCGATTTGCAGACGACATGGTCATTATGGCTGAAACATTGCAGGATCTGCAACATATGTTGAACGACCTAGCTGATTCTTCTCAACGCATCGGTCTCCGCATGAACTTGGGAAAAACCAAGATATATGCTCAATGAGCATGTCATGCGGGGACCGATTGTAGTACAGGGTGGTGCTCTTGAAGTTGTGTTTGAAGAATATGTTTACCTGGGGCAAACTCTGGTAAAAGGGTCGATCAACTTTTTCTTGTTTGTTATTCTGTCCCGTTGTCCAAGAGACAACAGTGACCGAGTTTCTCAAAGAAAACTGTTATAATATATGCTACTAATGTGCTTAGGAAATAGTCCATAAAATAATGGGCTTATAACTACGACAAAAATGTACGTTTGATGAACTATAACCATAGAAAACGTATAGAGAATCATGGTGTTAAAGAGTTGTCCAGCGGACGTAACCATGACAACGAGGTACAAGAAAAAGTTGATCAACCCAAAAACAACTTCGAGAAAGAGGCTAATAGAAGAATACAGCTGGGTTGGGCAGCATATGGGAAATTGCGTCGAGTCTTTACGTCGACTATTCCACAGAGCCTGAAGACAAAAGTCTTCAATCAGTGCGTCCTACCTGTCATGACATACGGAGCCGAAACGTGAACACTTACGATAGGGCTGGTCCACAAATTTAAAGTCGCTCAGCGAGCTATGAAGAGGGCTATGTTGGGAGTTTCTCTGAAGGATCGGATCCGTAATGAGGTGATCCGACAAAGAACTAAGGTTATCGACGTAGCCCATCGAATTAGCAGGTTGAAGTGGCAGTGGGCCGGCCATTTGTGCCGCAGAACCGATAATCGCTGGAGCTATCGTGTTCTTGAGTGGAGACCATTGCACGAATCGGCAAACGTAGTGTAGGACGCCCTCACTGCCGTGCTCTGACTAAAACTCCTCTAACTACCTTTAGTGTGTTTTTAACTTTTTTATATAGCGTAAGAGAGCGAGAAATTCTCCATCGACCCATCTTGGTTTTTTTTTTTTATCGTTGTTGCTCTCGAAGATACAGAGTCACCCGACCTGTCTAAGTGCATGATTTTTACAGGTTTTCAATCCTGAAACCTGTCTAACCAACAAAACTACGCTTTACTTTATCTAAGCGCGGTTAATGCTTTTTTTTAAATAAAAACCTCACGTTACATACATAGCTATAAAACCATTTGTTACGCATCCTTAACTAATACCTCGTTCTAATGCTTTTGCGGATTTATTGGCGTTTTTTAATTTAAAAAGTGTATACAAGACACAACACTAAAAACAAGTTATTAATAACATAGTACGTTTAAATTTAGTTAAAGTCCTTTAACCTTTTATTTGTGGGAATGTCATTGTAATTAATATTAAAAATACATCGCTAAAACCAAGCAACTGCATTTAAGACGTGCATAGCTTGTTTGAAAAATAAAAAAATATTACGCTTAAACTTCTTTAAATAACATAACATTACTAAAACCTAGTAAAGTGCTGTTCCCCTTCCCCGCTGCTTTTGCGAGCGGGGGTCAGTCGGCGTTGCGGCGCGTATAGAGAACGCGAGCGTCTGCTGCGCGAGTCCCGCCAATATGTCCGCGAATAAAAGGTAATATCTAAAACATGACACGTACAGTCGAGTTCATTAATGTGTGTATACTTTACGACCTTACAAGGCAATAAGGTTTATATAAGTGTATACCTAGACCTACGTTTTAATTAAGAACTTGAGTGTAATGACTAGATTTCCTATTAGAAATAGTGAACACATTAACATATTGTAGGTATTTTCGCTATCTCTTCTCGTAAATAGGGGGATTAAAGTCATGCTCAGTTAAATCTTTTATTTTACTTTAGTTGAAAATTAAAAAAAAATTAAATGGAAATCTTTATTCCCTAAGTAGGCCCTGTAAGCACTTTTACATGCCTGGGTCTGTCAGCGCTTCCCAAGACAAGACCACTGTTAAGAAGAAGCGCCGCAAGAAACTCAACAGTCTTTTTTTTTGTTATTAAATTTGTGGGAGAATCAGTATGTTTGTTTAATTCAAATCTTACAAGCAGAATTTCATCAACATACCGGTGTTCGATTAGGCTGAAATTTAGGTTAAGTTCTTATATATAAATCGGATGGCAATGCAAGAATATGGTATCATATAACCGTGCATATAGTTAACTCACAAAGTAGTTATGAGTGTACGTGTGTAATGTTATTTCCCTAATAATTAAGAATCCCTGTCATTATTTTTTGTGTTAGACGATTTCCGATCATATTAGATATTTATTTTATTTCCAGTAGCCTAGAATGTTTAAAGTATGTATACTAAAAATCGGATAACAATACGAATACAAAAATAAACATTATAGAAAACCTAACCCACGGGGGCTAGGCTTAACTCAAGCTACCGGTGGTTAGGGTTGCAGAGAGAGGAGCCTCATGACAATGCGTGCCGTGTTGAAAAGTACTGCTCAGCAGTACTCTCAGTAAGAGTCTCTTGAATCTATTAGTCGCGAGACTCTTCGCTATGAGACCGTTCACCAAAAAAACTATCGGGACAATGATTGTCGAGTCACTTCGTGAACCAAGTCAAGGTACTTGCTGAACTTGTACTTCTCAGCCTTCACGAGGTTATCGTCATGCGGAATGGTGATGTCGATGAGCACTGTCCTCGGCGTTGGAATCGATCTGTCACCATGATATCAGGCTTATTGGTAACAACAGTCCGGGATGACAGATCGATCCCAATAGAGCACAGCACGACCAACCGAGAACTGGCACCGGTGCGTACTGTAGTACTTGTAGTAGGTACGGCACTTCGGACTCAACTACAACGTATCGAAGAGCAAGTACCTGATGAATGATCTTAGCAACAAGTTTATGTCTGTGCAAGTACTCAACCGATCGCCAAATGCGAACAAATGAAAATGATATGTCTGAGGGACACACAGTCTGCACAGACAAAACTCACGGTCTCCCCGAAGAGGTCACCGAATCGTAGCCAGTTCACAGACGCTAAAAAGTCTACGTCGGGCGCTTTTAAGGCCCGGTAGAAGCGTCCTTGTTCTTCCGTACATTCTTGCGGTCCTCAATGCTTAATACCTTTGGATTGCGCCAGTTTTTGTTTGCCAAAGAAAACGGCGTAAGTCTCCTACCTACTGCAACCACATCACGATGCATTCCACACTCATTGTTAATGGAAATTATCCTTGAGATTGTCCAATCTCATAACAGATGGTCGTGGGTGCAACGGGCAGATATGGTGATGGCGGCCGCGCTCATCGCTCGACCCGCTGGTGTCGGGCGCCGTGGCAAACTCATCACCCCATAGACGATGGCGAGCAGCGAGACGAGACGGGCGAGGCTGGAGAGCGTGCGACTGTAGTGTTCGCTACGCTACTTGACGTCTCTTTATTTTCATTTCATCTCATTTCAACATGTGATAATGTTATTAAATGTTTCTTGATAATATGTAACTATTAAAAAATTTAAATTATGTATAAGAAATACATTTCAAACATTTTCTAAATACGTGTTTGACCACTGTCTAAGTTTTTGTAGTAACACTTAGAAAAATGTTTTGAGTTATAAGGACGTTAATTGTTACTGTGATTATTTTATAATAAAAAGAATAAATAATAGATCATACTGTACATTTTATTCCATCAAATTACCAAAAAAATATAGTGAACATCAATGTATAGTTTACGACTATAGCCAGTTTTTAAACAGAAAATCAAAAATTATTACCCAGGGTTACAACACTTAAATCTAGTTACTGGTAACGGATCGACTCTTAACATGTTTCTAGAATAGCAAAGTGAGGTCACTAGTGGTGGTGCACACAATTATTTTGGCTTTCCATAGTTTAAAAATGGTAAACGTTTAATAACGTACGTATTGATAAGCAATTTAATATAAAATCTTGGTAAAAAACGCGACTATAAACCATTAAAGGGATTTTAGCATTTTTTTTGGGTTAGTGGTAAATGATCATAATGTTACTATCAAAATACTACGCTAGTAGATGGTTACGGTATACTTTGCTAGGTTTTAGTATATAAAGTTTAGATTATTTCTGATTTATTTGCACGTCTAGAACACAAAAACCTTATTATAAAATAATAGAAGCAGTATTTTGCGAAAACACTTATAACATTGCAAGTACAAAACTTGTTAAAACAAGTTGCACATAGAAAATACAAGGTAAATCTTCACAAAGTCTAGAAATATGAGTTTTAAGGTTTTTTATTTTTAACTCAAAACTTTGATTTGTGGCTTAGAGGAGTTTTAGCTAGAGCACTCAGGCTAGGTGGAGTAACGATCTCCGCAAGGTGGCTGGCAAGGGCTGGATGAGAGTGGCCACGAATCGTGCTCGTTGGCGTGCAATGGGAGAGGCCTATGTCCAGCAGTGGACTAATATAGGCTGATGATGATGGTGATGATGATGAGATATGTTCTTGATCAATATTAAACAGGATTGAAATATAGTTTTAATCGGATAAATCACTAAACACTTATTAGTTGGATACATAATACTAGTAGAAATATATAAAAAAATAAATAAAAAAAATTTAAACTGTTTATTTCATTTTTTATATTACATTATTTTGAACTTAACTACTAATCTTAAATATTAAAGATTTTATGAGTTAAGGAGTCTTAACTACACTTGTACTTATCTAACATGTGTCGTTTAACTATATTTTTGACTTGGCCTGCATTTTGACCCTCTATTGAGCTATATAAATCATCAGGAAATCGATTCAAAGTACTTGGTAGAAGACACTTCCATACTCTTTGCCCATATTCGTTGTTGCTTTTTTCAATCTCAAATTTCGGAATATTTTGGAAGCTACGTAGGTGCTTGGGCCTTGCTTTTTTCTTTAGGTCTTTAATGTTATTGCTATACTGGGTTATAATTGCTAAATCTATTCTGTCGTATACTGTTAACACTTTACAATAGTTAAATAAATTTTCATATTTATTTCTGTGTAGATATTTGATTTTTAAAGGTACAATGGTTTTTAATAATCGTATTTGAAGGTTATAGATATTCTTAAGATATGTTTTGTAAGATCGTCCATAGCTTTCTAAACCATAATTTATAACTGAGTCTGCCAAGGACATGTAAAGAAGTCTTAATGTATTATATGGGACTTTATGTTTAAGTATACGTAAGTAAGTGTGTGTGTTTATGTGTAAGTTTTTCATAAAGCGTATTATAGTTTAGTGTATCAAAGGCTTTGCTGAAGTCTATCATTACGGCGAGTACATGATGTTTCTTATCAAGGTGACTATTTATTTCGTCTGTAAATAAAGATAAAAGTTGCGACGTACTTTTGATTCTTTGAAACCCAAATTGTTTATTATGTATAATGCCATTACTTGATATGAAATCATTTATTAAATTGCCAAGATATTTTTCTATGATCTTATCTATGCACGAGAGGATTGTTATCGGTCTATAATTATTTGTATCTGTATAGCTACCTTTTTTATGTATGGGTCTTACAAGCCCTATCTTCAGTTTATCTGGATATATACGTCTCGATATACATAGATTAATAAGGTGTGTTAAGACTGGTGTAATTTGTTCGGCAATGTATTTTATGTCTTTTTCCCTTATCCCGTCGTGACCTGGGCTCTTCTTGTCATCTATTTGTAATATTATTTTCTGTAGAACTTGATAATTAATATTTTTAAGGCGCAATGATAAAGTAGGCGTATTGTCACGTAGCATTTCTTGCGTGAAACGGAGCTTGAAGACTGGGGAAATATTTTGGGTGATGTTGGCACTACCGTAATTAGTTTAGCTGTCAACTGTTAATTAGTTAATTAGATATCTTCCAACTAGGTCTTGTTGCAATCTATGCATTTTGACTGCATTCTTGATCTGACTATCTTTCAAGATGAGGGCTCATTCCAAAAATCAGAGTTGAACAGGAGGACAGTGATATAATCATCCTCAATATATTAATTGTACACCTCTTGTGGAGATATAGAACTTATTTTCAGAAAGATTTCGGTGAAAGAAACTTGTAAGTAAGAATAAATAACAACTTTTCTAATTGAGGCATTTGTTCTCAATCATGTGTGCAATTCTTGACCAAATGGTGAATTTTCAGTATGTTTTTACACGTGGAGAGGAGGGAATGCTTCAGCGTCGAGATTACCAGGGGTTTTCCTTGAAGTTCTCCGGTAAAAGTCATAATTTTGATAACCTAAATTGTCAGGCCACATGTCTCTTATATTTCACAATGATTGTGCTAATCAGAGCAATTTCTCTCTGTCTTTACAGCTGGGCTGGGAAATAAAATAAAATAAATATTGTGAATTGGGAAATATTAAGTGGGAATTAAATTAGATAATTGAAAATTGAGATTTGGATCAGATTAAATTAATTTAATTTATCGGTTCAGTTTAATTAATGGATTATTCATTGGGTACCAGCCCATTTTCTTTCTGAATTTCTGTAGGTTTTCATTCCGTTTATTCCGATTCTGATTCCAACCATATTCAGGTACAAATCTGTAAGAATAAATTTATGAGTAGATTTTGGATCATTCAGTAAGTTATACAAGTAGAGAAGTAGGACATAACAGGTGAAACCCACCTTTAGAAGGCGTGCCATAGGCACGAAGATTCAGCTAGACGTTGACAAGCTGCTGTGAGCTGACCGAGGATACTGTGGCTCGCGACGCAGTGTTCTGGGACCGCACACTGTCTGCCAACCTGGGACTTCCTCGAGGCATCGTCCAGGAAGGAAGGTTTTCTCCAGATCAAGGTCTGTAGACAACATGTAAATATTAGGGAATTAGGATATCAATTATAGTTATTTAAACTCTGAGATTGGAATTGATGGCAACTCTATAACTAGGGACTAACAACTTACCATCTAAGAATTGTGAATTTATAACATAAGAACCATTATTTTAAGTAACACGACCAGCCTTCCGCTGAGCTAAATCTTTCTTCGTAGAGTAAGAATTATGTGCAAAGTTATATTCACAATTTTATAACATCATGTCTAGAGCTGCATAGGAATAAATACTGTGATAATTACTAACCTGTTTCATTAAGCTCCTTATAATATTGTCCCAGATAACTCCATAGGTCTCTCAGTATCTTACTCTGCAAACTTTCTGTTTCTGCATATTTTTAGTACCCATTCCGTTTTTGTCACGTGGCGTACTCTCCGGGCATTCGGTACGCATGTGACAAATGGCGCCCATTTCCGTGTAATTTTGATGATTTTGAGACCTTTTTTTGGTAAATTTTCATGGAGTTTTCTGCGAATTTTATAGTTTGCCATCAACTATCCAAATAGGTTATAATTTCTAGTTTAGAGACCATATTTAGCTTCTGTTGTGTATCATCTAGCTATTATACACTGTATTTCCTGATGATTTCGTGTATTTCGGTTGTTTTCAGCTTATTTTGATAATTTCATTTGTGAAAACTGTTACAAACATTTTGAGGTTAAAATAGCCTATATAAAACTGTGTGATTTCTTTTTATTAAACGAACAAGTCTGTACGACTTCTGTGCTGATTTATGGTATTTTCTAAAGCATAAGACCTTTTATCTGTGGTTTTGGTAATATTTTGAGGTACTTTTTGTTTCATTGCACTATAGTTTCAAATCATTTTGGAAAATTTAAACATACAATTTTATAAAGTTAAATTTTAAAGTAAAAAGCTATAGCATTAAGTAAAGATTAATTTGTTACAAACATTTGATATTTAAAAGCATAAATTTGAGCACTAGTGTCACATTTTGACATTTTGAAGGTCATTTACCTACTTACTTACTTATTTATAGCGTGTTTGTAGTGTGATACAAAAAAATATTTTGCCACAGTAATTTTGGAAATCAAATGATAGCATTACTTGATTGTTTTATGATGTGCATATAAGAAAACAATAATAGACAATTGAAATATTTATTAAGAATATATTGCAATAATTTTAGACAACACAAATTGTAATAACATTAGCTTTTGCCAACAATTCTAATTTAGAGTACCTATACAGTTATAACATTGCAAAATGGATAGAACTATTCAGTTTCACTCATTGCATAAGGATGAGTTAATCTATGAAGTTCACATAAGGTCAGAAACACCACATAGCACAGTCGAAGGACTTCGAAAACAGTTACGGTTGTTAAATATTGAGTGTCCATCGCAGGCAGTTTTGGAAACAGACATTGATGCAAAGAATGAGTTAAAGGTAGTTTCAGACAAGTTAAGACAGTTAACAGATTTGGTGGACAAATATTTTAAAGACAAAGACAGTTTTTCAATAAATAGATCTCGAGCATTAGGTGCACATCTGTATTACAGACTTTTAAGAGTTCAACTTGACAGTGATGTAGGCATCGCACAATTAAAATCACAACTTAGTGACAAGTTAGAATCACTTTTAGCTAGGATTGAATCATCAGTGCCGACTGTAGACCAAAGTGTAGTTAATCCATCGGAGGTCACTGAGATGCATGTTGAATGCACGGGTGACAAAAATGTTTCTAAATGGGGAGTCAAATTTAATGGTTGCACTGACCCCAGGTCATTTTTAGACCGTATTGAAGAACTTAAGTTAGCTTTTGGTGTCTCAGACATCAAACTGTTTCATTCAGCGGCACAGCTATTTACAGATCAAGCCTTATTATGGTACCGGGGTATAAAACAACAGGTCTCTTGCTGTAAGGATATTAAGGAGTTATTGTTAGAGGAATTTGATCCTGTAGTGTTTGTATCTATACAATAGATATGTTCATTGTCTCATGGACACTAGTGGTAAGGCAGCCGTCATTCTGACAGTTGAGATGTGACAACTATCGAGAGAGGACGTGCGCCTGTACCTGAGCTAGGTGTTACAGTGAGCCAGTGAAATTATCCCTAAGGACCTGCACAAGGATCCTACAAGTGGCGACGAGGATAAAGGTTTGTGGAATCTGAAAAAAAAAATTAAATATAATGAAGGAAGGGTAGGAGAAGGATATTTTATTCTAGGTTTGTTTTTTTGTTACTGGGGCATATATTTGGCTTATCATTTGTATAGATTACTGATTTCACGATTTGGTATGATATTTTGTAGTATATATATATATATATATAACAATAGAATGAAACATCATATCATAACTAAGTAGGCGATCTCACATAACGTAAACAAAAACAACTTTTAACTTGCATAGTAAAAAGAACAATACCTAATAGGTTATCTTATCATACGCAGTACTTATTTATTCAGAATTTGATGTGAGCGTAGTGAGTTATATTGTATACGCTTAGGTACGTACCGTACATCTATGCTACACTTTTAAATCAAACTTTATGTTGCTTCCCAACAAAATACGAACTTATGAATATTAAATGTAAATAAGATTACATTTTGCACGATAAGCGTTTACAAATACTTATGTAAAAGCACAGATCAATAGAGATAAATCTATTATTATTTCGCACGGGTGGTGCATCTTACTTAGATCCCTACACCGCCAGTATAGGTTGAGCTCTGCATTGTAATGTTCTGTCTCCTACATCGCGAAGTCGGTCCGAGGTCCAAGTGGCCTTGGTCGGTGTAGTAGCTGTGTATTGTTTACATTACAACAACATTCCGATAGCGGGTACTCAATCTTGAAAACGAAATATCACTTACTTTTAATAGAATAGAATAGAATGTGTTTATTCAGGTTAAATTATTACTATTTAGTTAGTCCTTGGTATAAATGTAATATAAGGTATAAAAATAGGTAATAAATCAAATGATAATTGGTATTAAAATTACTTAAATTTTGACCTATTGCTTCGGATATATTATAGGATCGCAGTGTGTATCAGATAACAGACATTTTTAGACTTTTAGATATTTTTAGAATAAAAAATATACACAAATTTGTACCTAGTGAAAACAAGTAAAGTTTTATTGCAGTACCAACCTAGTCATTTTAAAATTATAAATTGTTATTGTACCAATCCTTCTCCTATGTTTACCTTTAAGAAGATTGTCTTCCATTAAATTGGATGAAATATTACTCAAGGTCTTCCATTAAATTGGATGAAAAATTACTCACGGTCTTCCATTAAATTGGATGAAATATCACTCAAGGTCTTCCATTAAATTGGATGAATTATTGTGCTTAGTCTTCCATTAAATTGGATGAATTATTGTGCTTAGTCTTCCATTAAATTGGAGGAGATTCTGACTTCGACGTTGGAATTTTCAGGTCGCCCCTAAGATATCCAGTCATGGCGAATCAAATACCTCCTCCAGAAAAATTGGATTTAGAAGGAGACAGCGCTTCGATCGGATTAAAATGGGAGAAGTGGAAAAGGTCTTTGCGCATTTATCTTGAAGCAACGGATATTCAAATAGATACAAAAAAAAGAGCAATATTATTGGTCTTAGGTGGAACTGCATTGCAAGATATATTCTACAATTTGCCAGGTGCACAGGTAGACCCAGCCGAAGGTGTTGACGTCTTTGAAACAGCATTACAAAAGCTCGATAGTTATTTTCTTCCCAAACAAAATAAGACGTATGAAAGGCATATTTTTGGCCTTATGAAACAAAAAGATGGCGAACCTTTTGAAAAATTTTTGATCAGACTTCGGGATCAGGCTACCAAATGTAAATTTGAGAAATTAGACGAGCATATTATTGATCGAATTATTAGTGGATGCATTTCATCAGAATTAAGAAAAAAAATTTTAACAATGGGTGATGAAGCTGATTTGGACAAAATTATTACAATAGCTAATACTTTGGAGATCGTGAACCACCAACTGGAAAGTTATGACAAAAAAGAGGAGAACAAAAGTAATGAAGTGAATGCAATACAAAGTAAGAGCAGAGATTTTTCAAGAAGGGGTAGGATGATTAATAGGTCATATGGAGAAAAAAATGTGGAAGGATCAAATAAATGTAATCAATGTGGAAGCACAACGCATAAATCTCAAGATTCATCATGTCCAGCAAAAGGAAAGAAATGTCATGGTTGCGGAAAATTAGGACATTACCAGAGATGCTGTAGAACAAGAATAAACCAGCAAAAAAGGAAAGCCGAACAAAATCAATCTGAAAATCAAAACAACAATAAAAGAGTTCGGAACGGAACTAAAATAAATTCGGTAGATGACGAAGAAGTTCAGTACATATTTAATATCAACAATGATGGGACAATCGGATGCGAAATTGGCGGAGTAAACGTAGAAATGTTGATTGATTCGGGCTGTAAATTAAATTTAATTACTGACAAAACGTGGGAATACCTAAAATCAAAAAAAGTTCAATGCTCGAAGCAAATTAAAGAACCTAACAAAGTGTTGTTACCATACGGCACCACGACACCGCTGGAAGTTAAAGGTTCTTTTGAATCTGTAATAAAGACAAATGACAAAACTGAATCCAGTACTATCTATGTCATCAAAGATGGATCAAGAAACTTGCTTGGTAAAGAAACGGCATTGCGACTGGGTGTACTAAAATTAGGAATTGGTATCAATCAGGTTATTGAGGAAAAAAGAACACCGTTCCCAAAATTCAAAGATATTCTTGTGGACATCCCAATCGATAAATCAGTTAAACCTGTAATGCAGCCATTTAGAAGAATTCCTATTCCTATGGAAGAAAAAATAAACAGGAAGATTACAGAATTATTAGAATTGGATATAATCGAAGAGGTTCACGAGCCTTCACCATGGGTTTCTCCCATTGTACCTATACTCAAGGATACGGATGAAGTGCGCCTTTGCGTGGATATGAGACGCGCAAATGAAGCTATTTTAAGGGAGAATCATCCGTTACCTTGTATGGAGCATTTGCTTCCAAAAATAAAGAAAGGTAAATACTTTTCCAAATTAGATATAAAGAACGCATTCCATCAAGTGGAACTGCATCCCAATTGTAGATACCTGACCACCTTCATAACATCCAAGGGTCTATACAGGTATAAGCGCCTGATGTTTGGTGTGACATGTGCACCAGAGCTATTTCAAAAGATTCTTGAGAAAATGTTGATCCATTGTGAAGGCGTCGTAAATTTTATAGACGACATATTAATTTGGGGTTGCAGTGAAGAAGAACACGACATGCGTCTGGCTAAAGTGCTGAAGGTCCTTGAGGAAAACAATGTTTTGTTAAACGAAGACAAATGTATACGCAAAGTGCAAAAAGTAAATTTCTTGGGGCACGAATTGACACCGGAAGGGGTGAAACCGTTGCCGAAATATATTCGGAGCATATCTGAATTTAGAGTGCCTACTACAATTGAAGAATTACAGAGCTTTCTAGGACTTGTTAATTATATAAATAAATGGATCCCTAACATGGCCACAAAGACTGAACCACTTAAAGAAATATTAAGAAAAAAATTAGGAAAGAAGGCTAATATTCATGATTACTGGACAGAGAGGCAAGATAAAGCTTTTAAAGAACTAAAAAAGGAATTGACTGAGATTGAAACATTGGGATATTATGACGTTGCTGATAAAACGCAAGTCATAGCGGACGCAAGCCCAGTGGGACTTGGAGCAGTATTAGTGCAGTCGGATAGAAATGGACCAAGGATTATAGCATACGGGAATCGAACATTAACGGAATGCGAGAGAAAATACAGCCAAACCGAGAAGGAGGCCCTCGCTCTTGTTTGGTCTATCGAACACTTTAATACTTTCCTTTTCGGAAAGGAGTTCGAATTAATTACCGACCACAAACCACTTGAATTTTTATTTAGTCCACGCTCAAAGCCCTGTGCTCGAGTGGAAAGATGGGTTCTGAGGTTGCAAGCCTACCGTTACAAAATCAAATACAAACCAGGGAATACTAATATTGCGGACCCATTATCGCGCTTGTGCCAAAATTCAGGTCAACCAAGTCAACTGAGAATTGAAGATCATGTACATCAAGTGGTGGAATTTGCAAGACCTCGTGCAACTTCGATGCAAGAAATTGTAAGAGAATCAGAAAAGGATCGTGAAATTTTGAAGGTGAAGGAAGGAATTTACAACAATCATTGGGAAGATTCCGTGAAGAACTATAAAATATTTGCAGACGAGTTGTGCTTCTATGAAAATATACTTTTAAAAGGGAACAGAATTGTTATTCCAGAAAGTTTAAGGAAACAAGTATTGGACTCTGCTCATGAAGGACACCCCGGAATAGTAGGTATGAAAGGACGTTTGCGATCGAAGGTTTGGTGGCCAAGAATAGATAAAAGTGTGGAACTTCTAGTCAAGAGTTGTAAAAGTTGCACGTTAGTAGGCCAACCAAATCCTCCTTCAACCATGAAACGTCGAGAACTTCCTTTAGAAGCTTGGGTGGATGTCGCAATGGACCTATTAGGGCCTTTGCCTAATGATGATTACCTTTTAGTAGTCGTTGATTATTACAGCCGGTATAAGGAGGTAAAAATTACAAAGTCTATTACAAGTACACAAATAATCAAAATTCTAAAGGAGATATTCAGTCGTCTTGGTTACCCAGTGTCTATCACAGCAGACAACGGTAGACAGTTTATAAGTGAGGAGTTCAAGGCTTTTTGTAGCGAATGTAACATCAGACTTTTTAATACGGTCCCATATTGGCCCCAAATGAATGGCGAAGTGGAACGCCAGAACAGAGACATAGTAAAACGCCTCAAAATTTGCCAATATGAGAAAAGAGATATGAAGGATTCTCTCTATGAGTATTTAATGATGTACAACTCCACTCCTCATTCGGTGACGGGAAAATCACCATCGGAACTTTTTTTCAAAAGAGTAAATCGTGACAAAATTCCAATGCTAAGAGACATTGACAAGGAGGATGACTCAGAAGTAAGAGAAAGGGATAAATTGCAGAAAGAGAAAGGAAAAGAATACAGTGATCGGAAAAGGAAAGCTGAAGATGAACAACTGGTAGTAGGAGATAAAGTCTACGTAAAAGAAATGGCAAAGACTAACAAGTTGTCAACTACATTCAACCCTACGCCCCATATTGTAGAGAAGTCTGTAGGTGGTGACACTATAGTCAGAAACGAAGAATCTGGACAAAGTTTACGCAGGAATATAATACATTTGAAGAGAGTGGAAGGAAGTTGGAAATCTGTTCAAGATGAATCTACAGTAAAGGAGGACGAGATTGATCAAACTAACGATGATTAAGATATTTTGATTATGTTAATACAGTAACATGTAGGTGATTTCTGCTGTTGATTAATTTCTGAAAAGAATAATAAAAACTTTAATAAGAAAGGGATGTAGTGTTTGTATCTATACAATAGATATGTTCATTGTCTCATGGACACTAGTGGTAAGGCAGCCGTCATTCTGACAGTTGAGATGTGACAACTATCGAGAGAGGACGTGCGCCTGTACCTGAGCTAGGTGTTACAGTGAGCCAGTGAAATTATCCCTAAGGACCTGCACAAGGATCCTACAGATCCTATCGATTACGATTACAGGTTATTAGGGGAAATTAGATTGAGAACACAAGGTTTAAATGAACCAGTACACATTTATTTTTCGATTATGGCGTGTTTATTTTCACGGCTTAAGGTTGCGTTGTCTGAGGAGATGAAATTGGAGATACTGTTGCACAATATTCGGCCAACATTAGCACAACATTTAGCATTAGTGCAAATAACATCCGTGTCTCAATTGAAACAACATTGTCGCAAATTGGAAGGTGCCAAACAGCGTGCTGAGTTGTTCACTGAGCCTTCTAAGACCGCCTCAAACATTTTGTCCAACGAGTTTATGTATAAAGGCAAATCAACGCCAGTAAATTCTGTAAATTCAGGTTCATCATCGTCTCCCGGCAACAACAACAATAAACGCACTTGTGCGTTTGCGCAGCATAGTACTGCAACATCACGAAATATACAGCGTCCGCGGTTTCGATCCACACATGTACAGCAACCAGTTTGTTACAAATGCGGAGGCACTGAACATAGTTTTCGACTTTGCAGGGCAAAGCCCCGTGATAATAAATTGCGATGTTTTGGTTGTGGAATGACAGATGTCATTATTGCCAACTGTCCGAATTGTACAAAACGTATTAAGCCCACACTACACGTTCAGTCAAAAAACTAGATTATTTTGATCGTAGCAAATTTAAAATCAATGGAGCTATTTCAAAATTTTGTAATTATAATTCGATTGCTACGGTCATGTTTGCACCAAATAAATATGACATTCGGCCCTATTTAAAATTTAAAGTCTATAACTTTGAGATTTACGGTTTATTAGATTCAGGAGCATCAGTTTCAATTTTAGGCAATAATGCACATCTGGATTTTGAAAAATTTGGATTTATGGTACAGTCATGTGAGCTGACGACATGTAATGTTGCAAATGGCGTCGAGGTCCAAACAGTTGGATGTATTTTTGTTCCGGTGACATTTAAGGACGTCACACACGTCATTAAATTTTTTGTGATTCCCAGCATTGTTTCGGACGTCATTTTAGGTATCGATTTTTGGCAATCATTTCGATTGGCGCCAGAGATATTTGACAACATCGATTACATAATAACGCCGGACTCGTACTTTAAGAATATTAACAGTATTACTGATCAAGTGAATACAATTCAGTCTTACAATCATTTAAGTACGCCGCAGAAGGAACTTGCCGATGCAGTAGTAGGGAAATTTAGAGAAATTTCATTTGAGGAAAAAGGCATTGCCGATTAAGACCCGGCAGTATCCACTGTCGCCGGAAAAGCGTGCAGCGTTGAGTTCGGAGCTCGATAGGATGCTGCAATTGGACGTTGTCACTCCGTGTGAAAGCCCGTGGAATAACCCTGCTCTTTTAGTTCGCAAGGCAAACGGCGATTGGCGTTTCTGCCTAGATTGTAGGAAATTAAATTCAGTCACGAAAGGAGATTCGTATTCCATTCCGTACATTCCGCAAATTCTGGACAGTTTAAAGGAAGCGAAATACCTGACGTCGATTAATTTAAGTTCCTCATTCTGGCAGATACCGTTAAGTAAGGAGTCGCAGGAGAAGACAAGTTTCACTGTTCCTGGTCGTGGTTTGTTTAAATTCAAGGTCATGCCATTCGGGTTGTGCGGAGCGCCTGCGAGGCAGCAGCGCCTTATGGATAGGCTGATCGACCACAACCTGACCAGTGACATTGAAAATGGTCTTGCCTTCTGTTACATAGACGATATTGTGATATGTACGTCTGACTTTCAGACACATTTAGTACTTTTGAACAGGGTTTTGGAGAAATTGAAGATGGCAAATTTGACCATAAATTTTGCGAAGTCCAATTTTTTCAGGCAGTCGCTTAGATACCTCGGTTACGTCGTAGACGAGTTCGGGTTGCGTACTGATCCTGAAAAAGTTGCGGCCATCTTGAATTTCCCCATTCCTACTACTCCTAAAGAGGTAAAGATATTTTTAGGGACGTGCTCATGGTACAGGCGTTTTATTCGCAACTTTTCGACGATAGCCGCCCCTTTAAATAGACTTACCTCCAAGGGAAAGAACGTTCCGGCTTTTCAATGGTCAGAGGAGGCTGAGATCGCCTTCAATTCGTTGAAGAACGCGTTGGTGTCAGCACCTATTCTGGCAGTGCCAGATTTCGGTAAATCTTTTACTGTGCACTGCGACGCGTCCTCCTACGGATTGGGCGGAATGCTCTCACAGACCATTGATGGCAACGAGCATCCTATCGCGTACGTAAGCCGTTCCTTAAATAAGGCTGAACGTAATTATAGCGCTACCGAAAGGGAGGCTCTCGCTGTTCTGTTCTCAGTGGAGAAATTTCAGGCTTATTTAGGTTCACGTCGGTTTAAGGTAGTCACTGACCATGCGTCTCTCAAGTGGTTCATGAACCTGGAGAACCCATCAGGAAGATTGGCTCGTTGGGGGTGTCGACTGTCTCAATATAATTTCGATATTGAGCACAGGAGAGGCACCGACAACGTTGTCCCTGATGCGTTTTCCAGGCTTATAAAGATAGACGCCCTAAATAATTTGGATGGTGACGCCGAGAAAGATGAATGGCATGAGAAGGTTTTGAATGGAGTTAGGACTTTCCCCGCTAACTTTCCAAATTTTTGTATTAAGGAGGGAAAGCTTTTCCGTTTCAGTAAAAGTAAGTACAGCTTACTTAGGGAGTTTGATTGGAAGGAGGTTGTGAAAAAGGGTGACCGAAGGAGAGTGATAGAGGAGAACCATTGTGAGTCCACAGCCGCGCATTTTGGCGTGTTTAAGACACACCGGCGGCTATCTCTGACATACTTTTGGCCAGGCATGCACAAGGATGTTGTCGATTTTGTTAAGGCTTGCGACGTGTGTTCTGCCTACAAACACTCGCAGCGACAAACTCCCCTGGAGTTAATGGGTCAGCCAAAAGTGTGTCACAGACCGTTTCAGGTGGTCTCAATAGATTTAGTGGGTCCTCTTCCTCGCTCTCGTTCTGGTTACACATTTTTGTTGGTGGTGACATGTTGCTTTTCGAAGTTCACGTTACTTTTTCCGCTTTGTCGTGCAACTAGCGCTTTGGTTGCTAAACATTTTGAAAACGGCGTTATTTTGGCACATGGTGTGCCTGAAACCGTGATTGCAGATAATGGTGTGCAATTCACGGGATCAGAGTTTAAGCTTCTTTTGAAGCGTTACAACGTTCCGAAAATTCATTATGGACCACGCTATACACCCCAAGTCAATTTAGTAGAGCGGTACAACAAAACAATTATGACTGCTGTAGCGTCGTACGTAGAGGAGAACCACCGTTCTTGGGACGAACAACTGTACCGTATACAGTTCGCTTTGAACAGTGCAGTGAACGAGTCCACAGGGTTCTCTCCCTTTTTCCTAGTACACGCACGGGAGCCAGTCATAAATGGTTTGTTATACAAGGACTCGGAGCAGGAGTATAGCGTTGCCATTCCCCGTGAAGAATATGCCGGTGAATTTGGTACTTTGAAGGGTATTTTCGGACAAGTACGTGCCCAACTTCTAAAAGCACATGCAAATAATGCTAGGCATTATAATTTAAGACGACGTTCAGCAAAATTTTCAGTAGGTGATACTGTCTGGAAACGTTGCTATGTACAAAGCGATGCCTCAAAGTTTAAAATGGCTAAACTCGCGCCTAAGTACGAGAAATGTAGAGTTAAGACAGTATTATCACCTTTAGTTTACGAGTTAGAGCGGATGGATGGACATCCGATAGGTTCTTGGCACATTAAAGACTTGAAAGTTTAACAGAAATTCTGTATGTCAATAAGATTGTAGTTAGCATTTAGTGTTAAATATTAAGATAAATATTTAATCACAAATTGTAAGGCGTGATGAACAGTTAGTACTGTATCACTACCGTTTAAGAGCGAGAAGTATGAAAGTTAAAGTATGTTAGAATAATATTTAGGGCTGCTCAATCTTAACTCTATAACAGCTTGAGTATTCAGTCTTTAACATGTGATTAAGTTACCGTGATAGGAAGTATTTACCTTATCATTTATTATGTTATGTTTTCTGTTTTCGCATTCAACACTGGTTTGCTTCGGTACATGTGTGGATGCGAATTTTTGGGGTATTTCGGTACTTTTAGTTATTCCGGGACGTACGCTCGGGATATTATTTAGTCTCCTCAGGCGCGCGCTGAGATGTTTTGGAATTTTGAATTGCTCAGATACAGCTTCTGTTGAGTCTGTGTAATTTAGAAGATTTAGATATTTTGGTAAGGATAAGGTTTTAGTAGATAATATAGTTTCGGTATTCCGATTTTGTAGTTTAATTTCAGGTTTATTTTGCAGAAGTTTTCGCCCGGACAAGACGGGAAATATATTGTAGAATGCTGATCATCGGTCCTGGCTGTGGGAAATTGGCCTCTACAATACAACATTGCCGTTGTGTTGTAGAAGCTAATAGGATTGTTTGTTCTGGATTGATAAGGTTTAGTTAGTTTTCGTTGTAGCTTAGTTTTGTCTTTAATTTCACCAGTCTTCAGGGGATGTTTATGGTATTAAGGTCGCTGAGGGCAGCGATCGGTTTACCTACGTTAAACCTTTCATCGGGAAGGGGAGTATTGTCACGTAGCATTTCTTGCGTGAAACGGAACTTGAAGACTGGGGAAATATTTTGGGTGATGTTGGCACTACCGTAATTAGTCTAGCTGTCAACTGTTAATTAGTTAATTAGATATCTTCCAACTAGGTCTTGTTGCAATCTATGCATTTTGACTGCATTCTTGATCTGACTATCTTTCAAGATGAGGGCTCATTCCAAAAATCAGAGTTGAACAGGAGGACAGTGATATAATCATCCTCAATATATTAATTGTACACCTCTTGTGGAGATATAGAACTTATTTTCAGAAAGATTTCGGTGAAAGAAACTTGTAAGTAAGAATAAATAACAACTTTTCTAATGGAGGCATTTGTTCTCAATCATGTGTGCAATTCTTGACCAAATGGTGAATTTTCAGTATGTTTTTACACGTGGAGAGGAGGGAATGCTTCAGCGTCGAGATTACCAGGGGTTTTCCTTGAAGTTCTCCGGTAAGAGTCATAATTTTGATAACCTAAATTGTCAGGCCACATGTCTCTTATATTTCACAATGATTGTGCTAATCAGAGCAATTTCTCTCTGTCTTTACAGCTGGGCTGGGAAATAAAATAAAATAAATATTGTGAATTGGGAAATATTAAGTGGGAATTAAATTAGATAATTGAAAATTGAGATTTGGATCAGATTGAATTAATTTAATTTATCGGTTCAGTTTAATTAATGGATTATTCATTGGGTACCAGCCCATTTTCTTTCTGAATTTCTGTAGGTTTTCATTCCGTTTATTCCGATTCTGATTCCAACCATATTCAGGTACAAATCTGTAAGAATAAATTTATGAGTAGATTTTGGATCATTCAGTAAGTTATACAAGTAGAGAAGTAGGACATAACAGGTGAAACCCACCTTTAGAAGGCGTGCCATAGGCATGAAGATTCAGCTAGACGTTGACAAGCTGCTGTGAGCTGACCGAGGATACTGTGGCTCGCGACGCAGTGTTCTGGGACCGCACACTGTCTGCCAACCTGGGACTTCCTCGAGGCATCGTCCAGGAAGGAAGGTTTTCTCCAGATCAGAGTCTGTAGACAACATGTAAATATTAGGGAATTAGGATATCAATTATAGTTATTTAAACTCTGAGATTGGAATTGATGGCAACTCTATAACTAGGGACTAACAACTTACCATCTAAGAATTGTGAATTTATAACATAAGAACCATTATTTTAAGTAACACGACCAGCCTTCCGCTGAGCTAAATCTTTCTTCGTAGAGTAAGAATTATGTGCAAAGTTATATTCACAATTTTATAACATCATGTCTAGAGCTGCATAGGAATAAATACTGTGATAATTACTAACCTGTTTTATTAAGCTCCTTATAATATTGTCCCAGATAACTCCATAGGTCTCTCAGTATCTTACTCTGCAAACTTTCTGTTTCTGCATATTTTTAGTACCCATTCCGTTTTTGTCACGTGGCGTACTCTCCGGGCATTCGGTACGCATGTGACAGTATTTATATAACATTTCTCGTCAAGCAATGGCTGATTACAACTGCTCTTTACCTTTTTGACGTTGTTATCGAAATCATTAGCAAATTTGTTAGATATGCCTTTTGCCCGTAATCTAAATGCCTTCAAAAGTACATCATCTACCGCTTTCACAATTCTGCCAATTAGTCTATTTATTATTTCCCACATTTTTTTGGGTTTTTACAGTTGTTACATATTTCTTTTTTCGTAAAATTATTTCTAGCATTATATATTTTTTTATTCGTTCTATTTCTATATTTTTTGTATATTAACTCATTCTTTTTGTTAGATGTATCCCTTAAATATATAGTTAAGAGTTCTTTCTTTTTATTACACATGTTTATTAGTTTCTCATTGATCCAATTATTTTCCTGTTTTTTGTTTACAAATATTTTAGCTTTATAGGTATGGTTTTTATATATACTTTGGTATTTATTTATTATAATGACAATTAATTCATTCGGGTCGTTGCAACGAAGTGCCGGGCTCCAGTCAATTTGACTTAATTCTAGTTTAACCTTTTCATTATGCAACTTGTTTACTACTTTGCAGTTTGATGCGCTTCCCGCATTGATAAGAGCTAGCCCTATTATATAATGGTCAGCTGGCGCGTGTCGCGCACAGTGGCACAGTGCACCTGGTACCCGGGCGTATCTCGCTTGCAAACGTCACGGATGAATAAATGATCAATACAAGATTTGGATACGCCATTTATGTTTGATTCTACTCTTGTAAATTGTGAAATACAACAAACAAATCCTAATTCATTTAGGCTATTTAGATACGATCTTACGGTGTTATTTATACACGCAATATTTATGTTAACGTCTCCCACCAATATACAGCTTTTGTTTGTGGAACATTTTAATAACAACTGAGATAGTTCATAGATAAAATTCGTCTTATCCAAATGAGGCGGTCTGTACACTGTACATATAGTTATTTTACTGCCATTTAAGGTTTCCACTTCACCGAGCACACACTCAAAATATGTTGTTTTCATGTACGATTTTGTGAAAGAAATACTTTTGTGAGCGTAGATCACAATGCCACCTCCTTTTCTTTAGTGTCGTAGCTCCGTGTACATAGTATAATTCTTTATATGAAACAATCTCGAAGTTGTATCTGTGATGTTGGCTTCTGTGATGATTATTAGATGAATTATTTGCGGGCTACTATCAACAATAAATTCTAATTGCGAGTGGTTTTTTATCATTGAGCGGATGTTGACATGTAACAAAATTATTTTTTTTTGTACATTTGGTATATGGGTCATGAAGTCGTTCCAGGATTCGTGAGTAGTTTCCGTTGTGTTGGAGTCGTGTGGATCCATTGTGTATATTCTTTATCATCATGTTGACCTCCACTCAGGTAGGTATTATAAAAGATAAATAAAAGAAATTGCGGTGTGTACATACCTAAGTTTTCAGTTCTTTACCAATTCGCTCGATGTCTTTTTCAGCCCTGACGTAGCAGACCCTTTTATCACCGTCTTCTTTTCGCACCATAATCTTCCCGTTTCTGCACCATACATATTTGCACAGCAATTTATCCCTAAGATTCGCTTTCGTCTTCCATAGCAGGTACGACGTTGTAGGCGTGAGTGACTCACGTAGGTATACTTTCTTGTTACCTTCGCCGCCGATGTCCTGGGCAGTTATCTCTGCCACCCTTGCTGCATGGCACCATTGGTCGCGCTTTCCCTCGCATATAAAGTTCATTGATCAGAACATTTTCAACACTTTTCGCTTTGAGAGCAACACGATCTCGACACGTTATAAACAAACTTTAAAAAATTAAATATGTTTGTTCTATTAATTTGGCAAAACATTTTTTTTAATGTTGCCATGTTATTGGACTATGGTTTAAAAATAATTTTAAGAAACTCCACACGTCCATTCACAGATAATAAAATTAAATCGCAGACAATCCGCTTGGTAACTCCTGTTACCACAAGCCATTTACAGAGGTGCAGAGTTGGTAGCTCTAGTTACGAAAAGCAAGTGAGTGGCTACAGAATACAATTTTTTTTGAGATATAGTCAAGGCTGATTCTAATAAGTACTCAAGAGTATTATGATTTTACTGATGGCAAGGACAAGTAATCATGGGGAATAAAAAAAATATGGTTATCATTAAGAACAAAAACTATGAATTAACTGAAGGTTTAAAGGAACTTCTATTGCGCAAGAAGCCTAATCTGGACGTCGTAACTGAACAAGCCAAAATCGAGTATAAATAAATGCTTAATACTACTAACGCACACAAACGAGCCTTCAATCCTAGCGGACAATTGAAAGGCGACAAAGTTTCAAAATACCGATAAATTATAAAACCTTTATTTTTACAGCTTAATGATGCAAATCGGGATTTCCCTGAACAAATGGCGAAGTTAAAAAGCGGTGGTTTCTTACCTATTTTTAAAAAGTATAAGAGGAACACAGATTGGGCGCTTTTCCACTTGCCGGCACGGCACCGGCACGGTGACGGCACCGGCGCCGGCCCGGCAGCCGAGGACGCATAAATGTATGCAGCACTATGGCATGGTTTTCCACTTACCGGCGACGGCACGGCGCCGGCGACGGCACGGCGTTGCCTCCCGCCGAGGCCGTCGCCGGCAAAACTGCATGTGTGTTGTGTACGTATTGTAGCCGTGTGTGTGTGCGTGTGCGCGGGGCCGCATTAAAATACCTACGCATTGACTCCCACCGGCGCCTTTGTCGGCGCCGGGACCGCAAGCTTCCCACTCGGTGCCGGCCGGCAAAACTGCATGTGTATTGTATACGTATAGTAGTCGTGTGCGTGTGCGTGTGCGCGGGGCCGCATTAACGTACCTACCAACCAATTAAGCAAAACACATAGCGCGTGCGCGGGTCGGGCGCGGAACAAGCCCGAAGTGCAGCGGGTGTTTTAACATAGTACCTACCTAGGGACGCCTTCACACACGCAGCGGGTGCGAGTCGGGCGCGGCGTGGGTCCCGCCGCGTGTTAATACGTTAGTACAGGAAAAATATAATTATATCACTGAAACTTTGCTTATAACTTCATCTTGGTAGTAGAAATGAGGATCTGAGGATCCTACTAAAATTAAGGGGTGTGTATGGACAGGGGGAAATTAAAAAAATGCACATTTTAGGTACAAACTAGGCGAGTGAAGTGTCACAAAACGGCAAATGTAACTTGAACATGACATGAAGCTTGCTTCAGCGAAAACGCTACAGCAGGCTCCCCTTAACAAGCAGGCTAGCTAGCATCTTAGGGCGCGTCCACATTTGTGACATTTCGGCGTGACAGTTCCGTGACCGTGTCAGAAAAAACCGTCTACACTATCGAGCAAACACGCGTTTCTGACACGGTCACGGAACTATGTCACGCCGAAATGTCACAAATGTGGACGCACCCTTAATGCAGCAAGTGTAGGTCGTGATACATAGGCAATTGTTTAATGTACTAAATATATGGGTTTGATTTAATTTAAAGTTTATTTTCTTTCTTTTGGCATTTAAATAAAAGCTTGTTTAAAAAAAAGGTTTTTATCATTATTTTATTTGGTGCTTTTTAGTTACCTACCTACCAATACTTATAACAAGGCGACCATACGGTCAGCATAAATTGCGTTTTCTCACTAGTTGTTCAGTGCAACTTTTTTGTTTACAGACTAGATAGAGAGGTTTGCTAAGCGACAAACGAGTTGCTGACAACTTGTGATAGGCTAGCCATTCAGCAGATGAAACCATATTTCTGTCATAGCATCTACAGTGGCATAAAACGAACTGACACCCAGTCACAAGTATTGATTGGCATTATCAACAACATATTTGGGTTATACTCGTAGGTACTGTCTAAGCAGCAACTGATCTTAAACGCAGTTAAGTAGCAAGTAGTTTAAAACGCAGGTCCAAGAAGCTAGTGGTTAAAAACGCAGCTGGTCTTATATAGCAAGTGGTCTAATTTAAGTTCACAAAACTGCCATATTTATTTTCAAAATTCCTCTCTCCAGGCGGTTTGCCCTTCGGGCATCTGAAGCTACCTAACGAACCTAACCTACCTACCTACTGTGGTTTGTGCTTTGAACTGCTGTGCACATCGGGCCTCTTGCAATTAATTTAGAATTAATGCTAATTATACCATCTGCATTTTAGACCACATGCTACTTAGACCGCTGCGTATTAGACCACTTGTTAATTAGACCATTTGCAATTTGGACGATTTGATGATACTTGACGAGTTGCTTTTTAGACCATTTACTGCCGCAGACCCTTAGCGTTTTAGACGAGATGATACTAACCCCATATTTTGTCCATGTTAATAGTATATTATGATGTAAACATGTATTGGAGGTAGGTACTCAAAAAATATAAATTTTTTAACAAGTTTTATTATTGATCTACAAAACCAATACAAAATTTCAACATTATGACACTTATAGTTTCTGAGAAAAAGTGAGTGTGACATACAGATAGACAGACGGACGGACATGGCAAAACTATAAGGTTTCCTAGTTTGACTACGGAACCCTAAGAAACGGATACCATCTCTGATCAGAGTGCTTGTTAAAACAAATTGGGCACCTTCCGACTTCAACATCAGACCCTGGATACCATCTCTGATCAGAGTACTTGACAAGACAAATCAAACGAGCCCAAACTCGGTGGGGTTGCATTGTTAAATTACAGAGTTCTCGTGTTCACCCACCGGCTTCATCATCAGAACCTGGATACCGTATCTGATCAGAATGCTTATCAAGACGAAACAAACGAGCCCAAATTCGAAGGGGTTGCATTGTTTAATTACATAGGTTCTCGTGGTCACCTACCGGCTTCATCATAAGACTAGCTCAAATTACTACATAATATTGCATTTTCATCGGGTTTACGTATTCCAAATTTTAGCCCATACATTCCTTTAACGGGAACTGGTTCAAAATTGACTTGCAAGATTTGACCTACGCAAACACACACATATAGGTACATACATACCATATGTATGTACATATGTATGTACATTGCAAATATAAACGCTCGTAAAATACCTGCCACCCAATGACACTTCACTCGTCTAGTTTGTAAAATGTGCATTTAATTTCTCCCCTGCCCATACCCCTCTACCCCCCCTAAATTTTGGTAGGACTCCGCAGATCCTCATTTCTAGTGCCAAGATAAAGTTATAAACCAATTTCATTTTTGAGATTCCTCAAATGCATTGCAGTCGGGGGACCTTTATGCACTCATTTTCACTTCACTCACCTTGAAGCGAAAGGTCCCCCGACTGCAATCGAAATAAAATATACATATATAAAAAGACGAGAGTGTGTAGATTCAGTCACAGTCATAAACCTCTATAAACTTTTTCGCCTTATGTCATTGAAATATAGAGTAAATGTGTAAACATGTTTATGATGTGACTGTACACTTATATTCTAGTTTGCATTTATTAAATTAACTACCTACCATATCTAAAATTTATTTCTAACTTTTTTCAGTTTGTTTTTAAACAGCAGTCGTGTTTTTTATTTTTTTTAATTATTAAATTGATTAAATGTTGATGTGTTATCTTATGTTGTTTTCCGAATGTTCCTTCAGTTCTTTTCAACATGTTGTATTCTGCTTCGACAATTTGATGTTTGGTTTTTCCATAATTAAGTATGCTCTTAGATGTTTTTCGTTCTCTCGAATGAGGTTAATATCCTTTTGTTACTGTTACGGGAATTAATCATATAATACTCCGAACAGCGCGTTCGCCAGATATCCGACACCGTTGACTAAGCTGCGCCGCACGCGCGTTTTTTGTTTCAATTGATTTCTCAGTAGTACCTTAAAAAAAAAAAAAAAAAAAAAAAAAAAAAGATTTATTCAATAACTTAATTTTATAACAGTATCTGTGCTGGTGCCTCTTTTTAAGTATACAATGATACTTGTGTTAAGAGAACACCGCTCCTCCACCAGTTGTATATTATCTTACAATAAAATTATAGGTATAGACTTTCGACAACAGAGCGTATATAAATAACAGTATGTGTACGGTTATAGCTGACATTGGTTGGCGAGAGCCTTAAATCAAACGTTATCAAGTTATATAAAAAGTAGGTGAGACATTTTACATTACAGAAAAAGGGCAATTTCATTCATTCATTTCATTTCAGTAGTACCTTCTTTATTATAATGTTGTAGCTCGGTGTAACTGTAGTGAAGCTGGAGCAGGATAACGTCACAATGAGACAGCGTGGCTACCTGTTTACAAATGTTTTCGAGCTGGTTGTTGTATTTCTCATATTGAAGTGTAGGGTGCTGCGTTGAAATGACAACTCAAGAGTCGAGAGTAAACTGTTCCTATTTATTAGAAAAAGGTTCTGCTTATATACTAGAGTTTTGATCCATTTAAGGAAGTCGTAACATAAATCATAAGTTTATAGCATCGTTAAATTAATGGCCTGTAGATAAGTGGATAATAAATCTTAATAGGTATTAATGTCAAGGCATATAACATTATTCAACATATGTTTCATAAGTATCAGCTGTATAACTATCAGCTGTTACAATGGTACCTCACTACAGCTTTCCTCCTTTTTTTTGAGACAAAAATTGTATCAAAAACTATTTTTGGCTTATACTTAATTACTTATGGCTATGGTTTACATATGTTCTTAAACTATCTTAATACATTCTTAAACTATGTTATTACATGTTTCTTATATGGCTATGAAGTGAATTGTTGCATTTTGCAATGGTTTTGCTGTTTTTTTTTTTTATATATTGTTACGCCGGTGGATTAAGGTATTTAACTTCAATCGCAATTTTCGGTGCTTTGGAAGCGTTTTCAGCAGGCTGAAATATCGTTTCAGTCGGTTTCAGAGGTAGCTCTATCACATACCTGATTATCAAAATTTCGACCAAGTTGCCGTTGTTTTCAGGCGCCTGAAACATGTTTTCAGGCCGTTTCAGGCCACCCTCTACCAGATTACGCCATAACCTGAAAACCCGTTTTCAGGCGTTTTCAGGACCCCTTATGGGCCTTTGAAGTACATTTCAGTATGTAGCGAATTTCCCAGAAAGAGTAAAAGAGATAGCATGATTAGAAAGGGATAGCAATACTGAGAACCTTCCAGAAGCATGCGAAAGAGATGACACGAATAAGAAAGAGACAGCAAGACGTGGAACCTTCCGGAATCGTCGCGATCTAAAACGAAACAGCTATAGGTACATAGAACTTTACAGAAACGTCGCGAACAAGAACATTCCAACAACGACTACTAGAACATTCCCGACGGCGGATCGAAGTACGTCGAACATTCTAGAAAGGCCTTCTGGAATTGTCTTGGACTAGGGTATATAAGGCGACCGGCCCGAGCCGTCGAGTCAGTCTTACTTGGAAAGCGATACGAGTGATACATCAGTGAATTAGAAGCGACTACGAGTTTATTGTGCGATTATTGTTGTAACGGCTTAGTGAGTGCGTCAATAAAGTCTAGCTCTTAATTATCGGTTTAATTGTGTATTTCTATCAGTTACCTACCCCCACGTACGTAACATTTGGTGTCAGAAGTGGGATAGAAGATGCCTATTACTCCGCGAGATCAAGAGCAGGAGGGGGTTCAAACCCGAAGCCGAGTTGCAGCTGGGGACTCTGTGGCCGCCGCCGGTACGTCTACCGATATTTCACCGGCTAGTACGGCGACGTCACCTAAGCCGGAGATCGACCTTAACGCCATCTTAATCCTCTTAAAGGAACAATCTAGAGCCCAAGAGGAACGCTTTAGAGCCCAGTCTAAAGCTCAAGAGGAACAATCCAGAGTTCTGCGTGAGGTACGAGAGTCTACTTCGGAATGGAAGAAGGAAATGATTGAGGTTCATGAAAAACTAGCTGACTTTAACGAAAAAGTTGAGGACCATGAATCTCGCCTCCAGGCCGTGAGAAACGAAGTAAAAAAATTAGAAATAAAAGTGGCCAGCGGTATCTGTGGACCTGAAACATCTGTTCCGGTAGCTGGAAGATTTAAGGTACCTCCTTTTGATGGAACTTCGTCATGGACGGCGTATAAACTGCAGTTTGAGTCAGTCTCTCAGGCCAATGGCTGGAACAAAGAGCAGGCTAAGACGGCTTTAACTTTGGCGCTCCGTGATGAAGCCCTCACCGTGCTGGAAGCTCTAGGAAAGGACAGAACATACGACCGCCTTCTGGAAGCTTTGGAGGCACGTTACGGTGATAGTCATCTAGAGCATGTATTTAGAGCTCAGCTGAAAGATCGAACCCAGGGACGAAATGAGTCATTGCAACAGTGGACCCTGGAAATAGAAAAATTGGTAAGGAAAGCGTACCAAAGTGCATCGGCCTCCTTTGTGGACAGCATGCTGGTACAGGCCTTCATTGATGGAATCCGTGATTTGGAAGTTAGAGCTACTGTGCGACTGGGACATCATGGGAGCTTGAAGGATGCAGTTGCCCACGCCCTAGAAGTAGAAGCAGTACGCCAAGACTCGAGGCCGTTTAGGGTGCGGGAAGTTTCAGCCAGAGAGCCGATTGCTCCTCGCCGTGAATTCGGGCCAAGATGTTACCAGTGTGGAGAACGCGGGCACATACAATCTGGTTGCCCAAAAAGAAATAGAACACAACGAGATCCAGGCCCAACGGGAAGGCCAGCAGCAGGCTCTGATCTAGCAGAGCCGCTTCAGGGAAACAAATAGAAGCCAGGACTAAGGGACGAGTGCTGGCTGGTGGTCAAAATGTCCCAGTTATGATCTCCCAGGTGAATGACGGGAATAGTCTGGTCGTCAAAGGAGAAATTGGTGGAAAGTCATGTCACCTCACCATCGACACCGGAGCTTCTCGGACTGTGATCAGTTCTCGGTTACTGAAACACTTAAACAGAGATCATCTAGTCCGACCTAAGCATCTACAGCTACAAACGGCTACCGGCCAGTACATTTCCGTCCTGGGCGAGCAAGGAGTGGCGGTAAAAATTGGTGAAAAGAACTACTGGCACAAAGTCATCGTTGCTAACATCCTCGAAGATTGCATTATTGGATTGGATTTTATGAGAAGAAATGGCTGCAAAATAGACTTGAAAGGTGGAGTCCTAAAATTTGGTGCTGATGAAGTTCCTATGGAAGGTGGAGTAACCGGACATGTTTACTGCGCTAGAAGGACTACACTCCAACCAAGATCACAAGCTCTAGTTCCTGTGAAATTACCGCATGAAGGCAGAGGATCTCATCGCTGCGTATTAGTAGAAAAGATAGATGGGAGTCAACCGCGGATGACAGCCCGCACGGTGGTAGCAACGTCATCTGCAGCATTTATAAGAATCCTAAATCTAAGCGACACTGAATACACCCTTAGTAAAGGAGCCATCATCGGGTCTTGTGAGGAAATTTCTTGGATACGAAGTTGCCAGGAATCGACTGCAAGCGGTAAACCTGCAAGTACAGGAGTGGACATTAGAGGATTACTGGACGGTTGCCAAAATGATCTCACAAAGGAAGAACTCTTGAAGGCGCGTAATTTACTGCTGCGATATAGCAATATCTTCTCTGCGCATGACGGTGATATTGGAAGAACTGGAGTTGTACAACATAAGATTGACACTGGTGAAATCGTGCCTGTCCGACAACGTCCTAGGCGAGTCCCAGTAGCTCGCGAGAAGGAAGTCGCAGACATGATTGAGGAGATGAAGTTATTGAACCTTCAACAAGTCCTTGGTGTTCACCGGTAGTTTTGGTTAAGAAGAAGGACGGGACCATGAGATTTTGCGTTGACTATCGGCGACTTAATGATGTAACCAAAAAGGATTGTTATCCATTGCCACGAATTGACGACACGTTAGACACTTTAAACGGGATGAAATGGTTTTCCACGTTGGATTTAAAAAGTGGCTACTGGCAAGTGGAAATCAAGGACCAAAACAGGAGAAAACAGCTTTCTCAACTGGAAAGGGACTCTGGCAGTTCAATGTTATGCCGTTTGGATTATGTAATACACCAGCAACATTTGAGAGATTGATGGAACAAATGCTTGCTGGTTTACTGGGAGATACCTGCCTGGTATATCTGGATGACATCATATTTGTTGGTAGAGACTTCGATGATCACCTTAGAAAATTGGAGCAAGTTTTGACTAAGCTACGAGATGCGAACCTTAAACTTAGCCCGAAGAAATGCTTGCTTTTCAAGCGTAAGGTGAATTATTTAGGACACGTGGTTTCAAGGGATGGTATCCAGACAGATCCTGAGAAGATTAGCGCCGTGAAGGACTGGCCAACACCGAGGGACAAAACCGCAGTACGTGCCTTTTTGGGACTTTGTTTGTACTACCGACGTTTTGTGAAAAACTTCTCAGATATAGTGAAGCCCTTGCACCAGCTGACAGAAGAGAAACGACGGTTTGACTGGAATGAACAGTGTGCAGCAGCTTTCGCCGATCTCAAAAGAAGGCTTTGTGAAACACCGATATTGGGATATCCAGACTCTGACAACGACTTTATTGTTGATACGGACGCGAGTAATACTGGTATCGGAGTGTGTTGTCACAAAGAAAAGGAGATCAGGAAGTTGTAATCGCCTACTTTAGTAAGTCATTATCGAAACCAGAGAGAAATTACTGCGTCACTCGGAGAGAATTGCTGGCAGTTGTCAAGACGTTGCAGCATTTCAGTAAATATCTGCTTGGACGCAAGTTTTGCATCAGAACTGACCATGCTGCATTAAAGTGGTTGTTGGAGTTTAAAAACCCCGAGGGTCAAGTAGCGCGCTGGATTGAACAACTTCAAGAATATGACTTCATTATTGAACATCGCAGTGGAAAGTCACATGGAAAAGCAGATGCCCTTTCCCGAAGACCTTGCCCGGATGATTGTAAGCACTGTTTAAAACAAGAGGGAAAAGTCTGCGTGAGAATGTTGAGAACTGACACTGTTAGCGAAGAATGGAGTAATGAAGTCATGCAACGAGCGCAGCAGGAAGACTCTTACATTAAACCCATATACGATTCGATTAAAGCAGGCGTATCCAAACCAAAATGGTGTGAAATAGCTCCGATGAGTACAGAAACAAAAAGCTACTGGGCCCAATGGGAAAGTTTGGTTATGCATAATGGCGTACTATGCAGGAAATGGGAGTCCGCGAATGGAAAGGATGTTCACCTACAAGTGGTAATCCATCATTTTACCGAAGATCGTTTCATCGATTATTGTTTCCTATAACACTATTCGTAGGATTTTATTATCACTTAGGAATCATTCATCGAACGTCGATAGATCGCTCATACATTTGCTCGAATTACCGTTTACACAAGAATCAACTCATCGAATTTTACTTTATTATTTTATTTGTCTATCGACATAGTCGAATATCGAATCACCTATACTATAATATTAGACTAACGAAAGTTTCAGTTCCCAAAATTCTTTTTCCATAGAAAATCGTTTCACTGGTGTTACTATACTTGATAATTCGTTTCAACGACAGAGCATTTTCATAAGTCATGTTTTCTCGATTCTCATTTTGCCGAATTATCACCGCCATAGCCGAATAACGTTTTTACTTAGATTTTACTGTCTAATACTGAATTATCATAATATTTACTTGTTAAAAGGTGCTAAAAAGTGTGTTACGTACTAATATAAATTACGTAATTTACGTACGTAAATTACGTACTAAAAAGTGTGTCAAGAAAGTAGGTCAGATTAGGTTATTAGGTTAGGGCAGCTGGTAAGGGGGGGTGGGGGGCGTAGCCCCCCATGAGGGGGGCTCGGGGGGCGAAGCCCCCCGCAGTAAAAAAACAAATAATAGTAACAATTGTACTATTGGTGGGTTAGGTTAGGGTTATCTTGTGACCTTTAGAGCGGAAATAGGCACCCTAGGTGGTGTGGTATTATGGTATACCCATCAAAATTGGGTTGGTTAGGAGGGTTCACGTCATGCAGCCCTTAGAACGCAAGACTAACAGTTAGGTACAAAATGCATCGTTCGATGAAACGTTACTGCGATGAAACATTGTTCGTGGCAATAATAATATACGGGACGTACCATCTGTGAACCATGTTTCGATAAATTAATACTACAACTAACTAATTATTATGTGAAAGGTAAAATCGATGAATAGTTAAGCTACGATTTGAGACAAATTCGAAACGATTCAAGATGAATAGTTGTTCGATTATTTAAAAAACAATGAATTGATGTTTATGTGATTAGAAAAAAAAATGAAATGACATTCGTGGAATAGTTTTCGGTGATATGAAATTAGATGAAAGAAATTTCGATAAAATGAATGACACCCCCTACAAGTAGTTGTTCCGAGAAAAAGGGTGAACGATGTTTTGAGATCGTTTCATGACGGAATTTCCGGGGGACATCTTGGTGTAAAGAGGACTTTAATGAAAATTCGGCAACGCTTTTATTGGATTCACTGCCGCGAAGATGTAGAAGACTGGTGCAGGAAGTGTACTAACTGCTCATCGGTTAAGGGGCCGCAAACGCGCAGTAGAGGAGCGCTTAAGTTGTACAATGTTGGTGCACCTTGGGAAAGGATTGCTTTAGACGTTGCAGGCCCGTTTCCAACATCCAACTCTGGAAACAAGTACATCCTTGTAGTAATGGACTACTTCACTAAATGGCCTGAAGCATTTGCCATCCCTAATCAAAAAGCAATTACAGTACCGGAGAAATTAGTGGTGGAGGTATTTTGTCGATTCGGAGTACCCCTCGAAATTCATAGTGATCAAGGCAGAAACTTTGAATCCCAGGTGTTCCAGGAGACTTGCCGAATTATGGGAATTCATAAAACAAGAACTACGCCATATCACCCTCAATCGGACGGAATGGTCGAGAGATTTAACCAGACACTGGAGAGACATTTAGCGAAGGTCGTTGAAAGTCACCAAAAGGAATGGGACAGGCATATTCCTCTCTTCCTAATGTCATATAGGTCGGCCACCCATGAAAGTACAGCTGTCACTCCAGTGTACGCAAACTTTGGAAGAGAACTTCGTCTACCTGCGGATCTTTTGACTGGACGCCCTCCAGATTCGCCAAAGTCCATTACAGAGTATGCCAGCGATTTACGAAATAGAATAGAGGATGTTCACAGTCACATTCGAGAACATGGACTTCAAGCCAGCGCGAAGATGAAAACACGATATGACCGGAAGTCCAACCAAGTGGGTTTTGAGGAGAGTTCCTTGGTGTGGTTACATAACCCTATGCGACGAAAAGGAAAATCTCCGAAACTCTCCCCGAATTGGGAAGGCCCGTATAAAGTAGTCACTAAAATCAACGACGTCACGTATCGGATTCAGAAAAATCAGCGTAGTCCCATGAAGATTGTCCATGTTGACCGGCTAGCGAGACACTACGGAGTTAATAATGCTCGGGACGAGCATGTCTTAGGAGGGGGTAGTGTTACGCCGGTGGATTAAGGTGTTTAACTTCAATCGCAATTTTCGGTGCTTTGGAAGCGTTTTCAGCAGGCTGAAATATCGTTTCAGTCGGTTTCAGAGGTAGCTCTATCACATACCTGATTATCAAAATTTCGACCAAGTTGCCGTTGTTTTCAGGCGCCTGAAACATGTTTTCAGGCCGTTTCAGGCCACCCTCTACCAGATTACGCCATAACCTGAAAACCCGTTTTCAGGCGTTTTCAGGACCCCTTATGGGCCTTTGAAGTACATTTCAGTATGTAGCGAATTTTCCAGAAAGAGTAAAAGAGATAGCATGATTAGAAAGGGATAGCAATACTGAGAACCTTCCAGAAGCATGCGAAAGAGATGACACGAATAAGAAAGAGACAGCAAGAAGTGGAACCTTCCAGAATCGTCGCGATCTAAAACGAAACAACTATAGGTACATAGAACTTTCCAGAAACGTCGCGAACAAGAACATTCCAACAACGACTACTAGAACATTCCCGACGGCGGATCGAAGTACGTCGAACATTCTAGAAAGGCCTTCTGGAATTGTCTTGGACTAGGGTATATAAGGCGACCGGCCCGAGCCGTCGAGTCAGTCTTACTTGGAAAGCGATACGAGTGATACATCAGTGAATTAGAAGCGACTACGAGTTTATTGTGCGATTATTGTTGTAACGGCTTAGTGAGTGCGTTAATAAAGTCTAGCTCTTAATTATCGGTTTAATTGTGTATTTCTATCAGTTACCTACCCCCACGTACGTAACAATATAGTAAAGTTTTGTTCTATTTTTATGCACCATGTATTGTTTTCCTGAAACTAATATTATTACATTCGTACCTTGATCATTAGTTACAGTGTATGGTCCCTTATATACTGGGTCCATTTTATTTCTATTTTCTATCTTGACTAATACTAAATCTCCTATTTTATAGTTTATTGGATTGGTTGTTAAATCATAACTTGTATGTATTTTTGTCTTAATTAAATTATTTCTAGCATCCTCTTGGGATTTTTGTAATCTATACTTAAATTCTATTGGATATGAATCATAATTATACATTGGTTCTACTTGTTCTACAATATTATTAGGTATACGACATAACTTACCAAATACTAATTCATATGGTGTATATTTTGTTGCTGAATGCATTGTCGTGTTATACGAAACACACCAATATTGCAACCAATCTGACCACTGGTGAGCCTGGTTATCTGTTTGTATCCTTAAAAATGCTCTTAATGCTTTATGTGAATTTTCTAAAGATCCAAGGCTTTCATGGTGGTAAGCGGTTGATTGCAACTGTTTTATACCTAAAATATTACAAATTTCGCGCATAGTTGATGAAATGAATTCCGTTCCCTTATCTGTTCCAATTTCTTTTGGAATTCCATATCGTAATATGAAATTATCAACTAATGCTCTCTGTATCTGTTTCCTTATTTAGAAGTGGGTATGCCTCTACGTATTTTGTGAGCTCGCACTGTAACGTAAGTATATTGCAATATCCATTTGTATCTTTAGTTAGTGGTCCGCACAAATCTAAAAATACTTTATCGAAAGCAGCTGTTGCCGTACTAGTAATACATAATGGTTGTTTTACATTTTTATAATATTTTTGTGTTTGACATTTATGACATCTTTTTACGAACTGTATAATGTCATTATCCATTCCTGGCCAATAGTAGTAACGCTTCACGTTATTGGTCATTCTTCGAATTCCCGCATGGCCGCTAGTAGGCAATAAATGGTAATCGTTTAATATGACACGTCTGTCATGTTTATTTGTTATTTTCGTGACACCTTTAATGATACATAATCGGGGTCCGGACCCTGTACCATAATTATTTATGTATTGAGCTAGCTCTGTTATAATACTCGCGGTGTCATTGTTTTTTAGTATGCATACTTCTTTTATTTGTTGTGCCTTGCAAAATGTACCTAATGCCCTCGCGAGAAAAGCTCGTTTCGTACGCGATTGAGTAGTAGGTTTGACACACAGTGTCACCAAGGCCTCGTTTACGGAGACGCGGCGCGTCGCGCGTCGCGTGCGGCGTGGCTTCTCGCGGCGCGTGGGACGTTTTTTCCGTTTATAGACAGGCGGTGCGTGCAGCGGCCCGCGTCATCGCACGCGCAAACACAAACATATGGCAATATACGATGTTGATCATAGAGATGCGAGACGGGAAAAGTGGCGGTGCCCGCCGCGGCGCCCGCCGCGGATCCTCAGTCGCGTCACACACATAGAGCTATAATATATATTAATATACCAAAATATATATTATATTATAGCTAAGCACCACACACGACAAAAATACCAAAATATATTCATTTGACTCGTCGCTGTCCTAGCGAGCGCACGATTTCAACATTTACAGGATGTTCCAAAAGTGATAAAGATAAAGATAAAAGATAAAAGATATTTATTCAGTAAGTAGGCCGCACGGGCACTTTTACACTTCATATATATATATATATATATATGTCGGAGACAGAGGGGGCGGCTGGTTGGGAGGCGGCTGTGGCTAGATGCGTCAGGAATCTTCAGGATATGGCCGGATATCTTGGTCTCTAGTTGAGTGAGGGTCGAAGCAAAGAGAACACAAAATAGACGTAGGTAGGTTTATTTCCTTGATGGACATTACACACGATACATTTGATCTTCACTGACTTTAATTAACAGTAACACGTCAACTATAACGTAATAACAGTATAGCCCTACCAGTCCCACCACCAGCCCATGGTTCTGCCTTCCTCGCGGCATAACTGACCGAATCTCGGGAGATGCGCGCAATACTTGCTTAAGCTCTTTCTCACGCGCACTTTCTTCACTCCCTACAAACGTAACTTAAAACAGCTCCATCTCAATGTGTTCACTGGACGGATTCTCAAATAGAAGTGTTTCTTGGATGGTTCTAAAGTAGACTGCTTCATTGGACAGATACTCAAGTAGAAGTGTGCTGCCGTCGCACTGGAGCGACCACCCAGGCTCTGTTGAGCGCGCCAAAAAGGTTGAAGAGGGCGTTGGTGTCGCCTTCCGGTGGCACAGTTGTTCCGTTGAGCTCCTATACTAATGTCAATCTCCGACACGGCCATCCTGCGACGACACACGTCCTCGTGTGTTAATCTGAAACAATACAACGCCAAAGCAGTACCACTCGGCCTACCTGACCTCAAGGGTCTGCATGATATGACATCTAAAATATCTCAAGAATGCCGAGTTTCCTTTGCTTCAAGGTAAAGAAAATAGTAAGACAAAAATCACACTCGTAGGCATAGCATGTCAGCCCGGGGTTTACACAAACCCAAACTATCGTAGAGCCACTAAGACTCCCGGGTCGCTCCCCGCAACCAAATAAACTAGTCTCCAAAGAGACCCGAGCCCTCGCTGCATCAAATACTTTCAGAAAGCTTTTAATATCACAAACATCGTACTCGTATTACTAAGACCAATAGTTTTTGATTGAACAAAACATGTTATCAGACTTGACAGTGCCACTACCTACCAACTATGTACAAACTAATCGGTTAAACACGCAACCAACGTTTATTCACTGGTAATCACACATGACGCTTAAAAACCACACCAGTCCATCGGCATGTTACGATTTGCCAGTCCTTCGGCACGTGCCAGTCCATCGGCAGTAACCCATCGTCAGAAGTTAACCATCTCAGCCGCGTAAGTGCTACTCCTCGCAAAGAGCATACTGCACATAAAAAGCAGTCAACGTGCACCTCTTACATGCTCCGGCACTTCTGATGCGGGTACAACAAAACACCCCGTCCATCGGGCATACTTTCAGTCCATCGAAAGCATATCATGTGTCAATAGTGAATCCAGTTACTTCAAAATGATACCATTATCGCAATAACACACAATCAATTTGAGTAAGTGGCATTATCAATATCGACACATACAATATCTAATTCAGAGGGAACCTGTTATTTAAGTTTTTTTTTTTTTTTCTACCATCAAAATTACCGTAGTTGCATCTCGGACCTTACAATCTTATTATGAAAACCATTTAGTTTCGTTCAACTTTACTAATTACATAGAAATTTTACAAATAAACGTAACCAAACAATACTCAACTCATCACAACAGTTGTGTTGACAAAATCTCGTAAATATCAAAATAACAAGGCTCAAAACAATGCATAGCTTGATTCACATTCGTGACTTCCATCCAGTCATACGACAACAACAGTGACCTCCATCCGGTCGCTGCTCAACAACAGGTGATGAGTATTGTTTAGCGTTATAGAATGTCTATACTCTTCATTGATTTTTAAATGTAATGATCTCCCTTCCAAACCCTTCGACTTAATTTCTCTCAAATCACTAGTTACAATTATCAAGTTTCTTTTTTTTTTTTTTACTGTGTACAAATCATCCTATTTAACCAAGTACCTTTGACAATAAAACAAAATTCAACAGTAATCACTACTGCACACAATAATAGTCACAGAAATCAAAATATTTGGTATCTCGTTAATATGGCCTTGGCTATGTCTCACCAGCAAGACACACACTTGCTCTTACGTACACTCAGGTACACTCTCTCAGTGTTCAAGTACGCACACGCGTCACACTCACACAGAGTGTCAGAGTCCACAACAAAGTTCTCCAATGAGAACCAACCTCCGTCGGAGCTATTCGCTTACAGCTACGACATAGCATCTGAACGGTTAACCATTAGCCGAACCGAGAACCAACTTTAACAAAAACACTATTCCAGACGACTCAAACAACAAATTTTACGTCAAGTGGTACTTAATTTTATCAAAACGTAATTAACGTTGACGGCCCAGTACCTACCGTTATTAATGTGCAACGCCAGTAAGTGTTATTTTTTATAACAACAGAAATAATGCGGGTAATTAGAAAACCGGTAGTAAAATAGCCTCAATAACCTCAATAACTTTTTAAGATGATAATAAGATCCGATAACGATTATTTTCGTATGAAATGTGGGTAGCATTCAAAAATAATGAACCAGTCTATCTCAAATCATTATTGTGTTCACGTCATGGTGACAACGATGGTAAAATAAATTTAAAATTGCAGTGTAATGTAACTGTTTAACGCTAATTCGACATTACGATAGTTTACTGTACTTCTGTGGTATTACAACAAAATAACACGCACGGGTGCCAGCCATACCACCTTTATAAGGAAAGGAAGTCGGGCGAATTGCGCAGATGTGTAACGGAAATGACTTCAACGATTCAAAGTGTTCTTAATAGTGTCACGAGTGTACAAATTAATCAGTTCGACAGTTTACTACACAAGTCTACAGCAAAAACACAGTGTCGATGTTACTTAATTAATTGAAAAGTTTGATAATCACTTCGGAATCAAAACGAACATGTTAACACACCGTGTCCATATCAAAAGAACATTAGTACTGGAATCATAATAAACATTGTACGACTCACCAAAGTATTAGAGTGTTCCTGACGGTGGCTGTACTATGCAGTACACAGGTTTACACGGTGCTCGGCCTGTGGTGCAGTGCAGTCTCCCGCAATACAGAATGATGCAGTGTGCAGGCGCCTTGCCCTTCAAGCATACGATTGCACTGCCGCTGGTCTGCTGAGATTGAATGGCGCTAGCTGGAACCGACTTGTACGGCGCTTTCTTCATATTCTTGCTTCTCAAACAGCTTTCAGCCTGCTTACGTGTGTTTATGTTTCAGTGTCTTGCACTTAATAAAACAATTTTATCTCTTCCTGTGTTTTCTTTCTTCAACGATGCGTCTACCCTCATTTATGTCGAAGTTCACGATCTTCGCAGTAAATACGTCTCATTTGCTCGACCACATGTTCTCGGTATTCCCATGTGAGGCATGCTGATACAATCCCACTTCTGATGTCGGAGACATGGGGGGGCGGCTGGTTGGGAGGCGGCTGTGGCTAGATGCGTCAGGAATCTTCAGGATATGGCCGGATATCTTGGTCTCTAGTTGAGTGAGGGTCGAAGCAAAGAGAACACAAAATAGACGTAGGTAGGTTTATTTCCTTGATGGACATTACACACGATACATTTGATCTTCACTGACTTTAATTAACAGTAACACGTCAACTATAACGTAATAACAGTATAGCCCTACCAGTCCCACCACCAGCCCATGGTTCTGCCTTCCTCGCGGCATAACTGACCGAATCTCGGGAGATGCGCGCAATACTTGCTTAAGCTCTTTCTCACGCGCACTTTCTTCACTCCCTACAAACGTAACTTAAAACAGCTCCATCTCAATGTGTTCACTGGACGGATTCTCAAATAGAAGTGTTTCTTGGATGGTTCTAAAGTAGACTGCTTCATTGGACAGATACTCAAGTAGAAGTGTGCTGCCGTCGCACTGGAGCGACCACCCAGGCTCTGTTGAGCGCGCCAAAAAGGTTGAAGAGGGCGTTGGTGTCGCCTTCCGGTGGCACAGTTGTTCCGTTGAGCTCCTATACTAATGTCAATCTCCGACATATATATAGACATGTCAAAACTGTTTTGTGTGATATATATATATATATATATATATATATATATATATGTATATATATATATATATATATATGTATATATATATATATATATATATATATATATATATATATATATATATATATATATATATGTATATATATATATATATATATATATATATATATGTCGGAGATAGTCATTAGTATAGGAGCTCAACGAAACCGGAAGGCGACACCAGCGCCCTCTACAACCTTTTTGGCGCGCTCGACAGAGCCTGGGTGGTCGCTCCAGTGCGACGGCAGCACACTTCTATTTGAGAATCCGTCCAATGAACACTGCTACTTGAGAGTCCGTCCAGTGAACACATTGAGATGGAGCTGTTTCAAGTTACGTTTGTAGGGAGTGAAGAAAGTGCGCGTGAGAAAGAGCCTAAACAAGTATTGCGCGCATCTCCCGAGATTCGGTCAGTTATGCCGCGAGGCAGGAAGAACCATGGGTTGGTGGTGGGACTGGTAGGGCTATACTGTTATTACGTTATAGTTGACGTGTTACTGTTAATTAAAGTCAGTGAAGATCAAATGTATCGAGTTTAATGTCCATCAAGAAAATAAACCTACCTACGTCTATTTTGTGTTCTCTTTGCTTTGACCCTCACTCAACTAGAGACCAAGATATCTGGCCATATCCTGAAGATTCCTGACACATCTAGTCGCAGCCAGCCCCAGCCGCCTCACAGCCACCGCCCCCTGTCTCCGACATCAGAAGTGGGATTGTATCAGCATGCCTCACATGGGAATACCGAGAACATGTGGTCGAACAAATGAGACATATTTACTGCGAAGATCGTGAGCTTCGAAATAAATGAGGGTAGACGCATCGTTGAAGAAAGAAAACACAGGAAGAGATAAAATTGTTTTATTAAGTGCAAGACACTGAAACATAAACACACGTAAGCAGGCTGAAAGCTGTTTGAGAAGCAAGAATATGAAGAAAGCGCCGTACAAGTCGGTTCCAGCTAGCGCCATTCAATCTCAGCAGACCAGCGGCAGTGCAATCGTATGCTTGAAGGGCAAGGCGCCTGCACACTGCATCATTCTGTATTGCGGGAGACTGCACTGCACTACAGGCCGAGCACCGTGTAAACCTGTGTACTGCATAGTACAGCCACCGTCAGGAACACTCTAATACTTTGGTGAGTCGTACAATGTTTATTATGATTCCAGTACTAATGTTCTTTTGATATGGACACGGTGTGTTAACGTGTTCGTTTTGATTCCGAAGTGATTATCAAACTTTTCAATTAATTAAGTAACATCGACACTGTGTTTTTGCTGTAGACTTGTGTAGTAAACACGCCGCATTCAAACTGATTAATTTGTACACTCGTGACACTATTAAGAACACTTTGAATCGTTGAAGTCATTTCCGTTACACATCTGCGCAATTCGCCCGACTTCCTTTCCTTATAAAGGTGGTATGGCTGGCACCCGTGCGTGTTATTTTGTTGTAATACCACAGAAGTACAGTAAACTATCGTAATGTCGAATTAGCGTTAAACAGTTACATTACACTGCAATTTTAAATTTATTTTACCATCGTTGTCACCATGACGTGAACACAATAATGATTTGAAATAGACTGGTTCATTATTTTTGAATGCTACCCACATTTCATACGAAAATAATAGTTATCGGATCTTATTATCATCTTAAAAAGTTATTGAGGTTATTGAGGCTATTTTCTAACTACCCGCATTCTTTCTGTTGTTATAAAAAATAACACTTACTGGCGTTGCACATTAATAACGGTAGGTACTGGGCCGTCAACGTTAATTACGTTTTGATAAAATTAAGTACCACTTGACGTAAAATTTGTTGTTTGAGTCGTCTGGAATAGTGTTTTTGTTAAAGTTGGTTCTCGGTTCGGCTAATGGTTAACCGTTCAGATGCTATGTCGTAGCTGTAAGCGAATAGCTCCGACGGAGGTTGGTTCTCGTTGGAGAACTTTGTTGTGGACTCTAACACTCTGTGTGAGTGTGACGCGTGTGCGTACTTGGACACTGAGAGAGTGTACCTGGGTGTACGTAAGAGCAAGTGTCTGTTTTGCTGGTGAGACATAGCCAAGGCCATATTAACGAGATACCAAATATTTTGATTTCTGTGACTATTATTGTGTGCAGTAGTGATTACTGTTGAATTTTGTTTTATTGTCAAAGGTACTTGGTTAAATAGGGTGATTTGTACACAGTGAAATAATAAACTTGATAATGTAACTAGTAATTTGAGAGAAATTGAGGTTGACATGTCTGATCCTGAGTGATGATAAAAGAGTTCTGATAATATTATTTACTAAGATGTTGTGTTGTATAATGATTGTTTTTTTTGGTGTGCTATTACGTTTTGGGGGTAAAGAAGAGCACAGGTGTGCTATTGCCTTGGGCAATGTGTGAGGCCATTGCCTGGTGAATTTGACCAGTTCATTGGCAATTGTTTAAGTGAGTATGCCTTTACCAGTCCAAAAGTAATGATGGTTGATGTAAAACAAATGGTGTTCCGTTACCTAGAAGGTAATGATGATTTGTTTTGTGTTGCGAGTACCTGCAGTTGGATTGGTGACTGTAGATGGTGTCCCTACAAGCCTAGTTCAGGTTGTAGATGAGGAAAGAGTGCCTATAGATGATCGTGTACATACGATAATGTGTTGACTGTATTGATGTGTTGTAAGAATCAAATTTGTTTTCTGTAATGATGATCGTTGCTTATTTTTATCCCTTAATTGGGGTCAGAATGGGCCGAGCGTGTCAGAAGCTCCTTGCTCGTTTCTACTTCACAGGCCGAGTGGTACTGCTTTGGCGTTGTATTGTTTCAGATTAACACACGAGGACGTGTGTCGTCGCAGGATGGCCGTGTCGGAGATAGTCATTAGTATAGGAGCTCAACGAAACCGGAAGGCGACACCAGCGCCCTCTACAACCTTTTTGGCGCGCTCGACAGAGCCTGGGTGGTCGCTCCAGTGCGACGGCAGCACACTTCTATTTGAGAATCCGTCCAATGAACACTGCTACTTGAGAGTCCGTCCAGTGAACACATTGAGATGGAGCTGTTTCAAGTTACGTTTGTAGGGAGTGAAGAAAGTGCGCGTGAGAAAGAGCCTAAACAAGTATTGCGCGCATCTCCCGAGATTCGGTCAGTTATGCCGCGAGGCAGGAAGAACCATGGGTTGGTGGTGGGACTGGTAGGGCTATACTGTTATTACGTTATAGTTGACGTGTTACTGTTAATTAAAGTCAGTGAAGATCAAATGTATCGAGTTTAATGTCCATCAAGAAAATAAACCTACCTACGTCTATTTTGTGTTCTCTTTGCTTTGACCCTCACTCAACTAGAGACCAAGATATCTGGCCATATCCTGAAGATTCCTGACACATCTAGTCGCAGCCAGCCCCAGCCGCCTCGCAGCCACCGCCCCCTGTCTCCGACATATATATATATATATATATATATATATATATATATATATATATATATATATATATATATATATATATATATATATATATATATATATATATATATATATATATGTATATATATATATATATCACACAAAACAGTTTTGACATGTCTCCTACATAAACCGTGTCCCCTAGACAAGATACAGCGTTTACATGATTTTTATGAGGTATGTACGAGTAGTAGGTAAGCTATTGAACATTAAACATTAGTTGATTTTCTGGTTTAGGCCAAGCATTTTTGTCCGTTAGATAGTACTCGACCCTATAGTACGCCTTTGACATCAACGACTTTTTCAAGTAATTTTTAAGTGCTGGAAGGGGTAACTCTAAAACTACGTCGGGTAATTTATTATAAAAATGAATGTGAAATATGGATCTTATATTAAATTATTAAATAATGGGCTATTCAGATAATATTATATGTATGGTTTCTATAGCAGTGTGTGGGTGTACTGCACACTATTTGAACGAACGATATACAGTGTAAACTCTATATACATATAATAGCGACACTGAAGGGACTGCGCATTTTATGGCGTTATTGAGAGTTGCCGTTAAATGGTTTGAAGAACAATCAATATTATTTTACCATTATAATATGAATTATTTACTAATAAAGAATAAAATATGATAACGTATAGATAATGCATAATAACCTAACGACGGTGTGCCAATTTGGTTTGCAGCAGGTATAACAGCCGAGGTAAACACGTGCAAGGTAATCACAATAAACAAAATAACGAATTTCTCAGAATCTTCGGTACGTTTGATGCCGAAAGTGTCGAGGTAAATACTAGGCTAGACAATAAAGCAATAAAATAATAAGCAGAAGAACGTACACAGCTGCAGTTCTTATTAATTTCGGCAACTTAGAAAGTACTGTTTATTGCTTGACGTATTGAAGTCGTTATTGAGTGGGAGTGATGCTACATAGAGTGTATCATTGTATGGACAACAAGGTAAAACCAACAAGAGTCAAGTAATTTCGACGTTTTAGGGACTTAGTCGTTAAATTGAGTGACGGTAATGTGTACATTTCGGTTACGAAGAGTTTTGAAAAAGGAACACCCTCTGTTTGCCCGAAATATACTAAAATATATCGTAATATATCGTAATATACCTATAATGTTTAGTATATAATCAAAAGTTGTAGTAGACATCCGTGTATAACCATGAAATACATCATAACCTCTTTCTCTTATTGACCTATAAAGAGTTGCATATTCTCCCAACTTCTCATGTTCCGTTGCTGTAAACACTGGGCTACTTCTTATAATAAATAATTCACTTTTTAACATACAATTATCTTCTAAAAAAAAGTCGATTATATCGTACTCCATTGCGACAGTGATACGTCTGCGTTGTGGGATTTCCAAATTAGACTGGCAGAAGGTTCCCGTCGCGGGCATCGCTTCATCGAGAATTGCCGCTGCGTGCGCCGCAGCGATAAACGCCGCGTGCGACGCGGCGTTGCCATCCACGGGCTCCGCCACAAAATACGCTCCATTTCAAGCAAACGCGTGAAAACCCGCTTCTCCGTAAACGCACTTATACAACGCCATATGTTTGAATTAAGTGCGGGCCGCGCCGCCCATCGCAACGCGCGACGCCCCGCGTCTCCGTAAACGAGGCCCAAGGATGGCGAGTATACGATGTCATTATTATGACTCATAATGCAATCTTTTTGTTCGAGTATTTTGTAATATTCCTGTTTATTGAAACTTAATTCTGGTAAATCCTCTGGTTTTTTAAAGAGTTCCACTATTCTTGGTTGGCCTGACCTGTCACAGTGTGTTTCCTTTGTTCCTGAGTCATTTTGTTGGTTTTGTTTTTCCATCCGTTTTGTTTGTGCTCTGGTCATTACTGATACCACTTGCTTTGTCATATTTTTTAATTCTTCGCTTGTTATCTCGATCGTTGATAATGCGTCTGCAGCTGCATTATCTTTACCTTTTAAATATTCTACTGTAAAATCGTATTCTTCTAGGCATAAACGAAACTTTGTGAGTCGACTCGATGGATTATTCATTCCAAATAAATATATTAGTGGACGGTGATCTGTGATAATTTTAAACTTTCGTCCATATAGGTATGGTCTAAAATATTTTACTGCCCATACAATGGCTAGTAATTCCTTATCTGTTGTGGGATAATTTTTCTCTGCTTTGTTTAATGGTCTACTTGCATATGCAACTGGTAATCCATTTTGATTTGATAACAGGCTTCCTAGAGCTGTGCCCGATGCGTCCGTGTGTAGCGTGAACGTGTTGTTATTTGAGAAGTCCGGATATTGTAGTAATGGTGGCGTACTGATGGTTGTTTTTAATTTTTTGAATGCGTTTTCGCACTGTGTAGTCTAATGGAATTCTACATTTTTTTTCAATAAATTGGTTAATGGTTGAGTTATTTCGGAGAATTTGTTAATAAATTTTCTATAATAATTTACAAAAGCTACAAAACGTCGGACCTCATCCGCATTTTTTGGTACTGGATAATTTTGGACTATTTCAATCTTTTTCGGATCGGGTTTTATTCCTTCGGGAGTTACTACATGTCCTAGGTATAAAATTTCTTTTTACATAAAATTGCATTTCAGTGGGTTTAGTTTAAAATTTACTTTTCTTAATCTTTCAAAAATATCTATTAAATTTTTATTATGTTGTTGTAAATTTCGACCCATGACAATGATGTCATCTAAATAAACTATGCATTGTATGTAGTTTAGTCCTGACATAGCTATGGTCATTGCTCTGCTGAAGGCATTTGGGCTAGTTTTTAGTCCCATTGGTAATCGCTTCATTTGATAGTGTTTATCTGCTATGAACGCGGTATATTTTCTGCTTTTGGGATCAAGTTTAATTTGATAATAACCTTGGTTTAAATCGAGGGTGCTAAAATACATAGCACCTGTTAAAGAATCTAGGATCTCGGTGATGTTGGGCAAGGGGAATTTGTCGTTTTCAATTACTTCATTGACTTTTCTATAATCTATTACTAATCTCCATTTCTTTTCTCCACTTGAGTCCGTTTTCTTGGGAACGAGTAGTAATGGACTTGCCCATTCCGACTGGGACTCTTCTATTAAGTACCTGTACCTTATTCCAAGCCTATAAAATTGAGATGACACTTCCGTTTCCTGTGGCGAACACGTGACTACCACGTGACTTGTACCGTTTTATTACCGTTGTCCCCTCCCTAATCCAGCGGCCAGGCTCGGTTGCGCACCGAGCTGCCTCATTGGCGTTCTGTTTCTGGCAGGAGCAACACGTATATTTAAGCGAAATTAAAGTAAAGTTTTCTATCACGTGTTAAATAATAATGAATAATTTAATTGCTGAGAGTGAAGAAGGCCAAAGCGCAAACGCTCCACGGGAGCGATCGGTGTCGGAGAGTGATGGTGCATCAAGCTCATCATCCGGTAGCTCGTCTGCACAATTTCGCAGACGGAAGCGCCGCCGTCGAGCCCGGCGCCGTGTGAACAAATTGGAGAGAATTGTGGGTAACTTGGCCAAGGAGGTAAGGTCTTTACGTGATTCTTTCTACCCTAATATCGGGAATGATTCTGATGTTTTATCGATTTGTGCCACTGACAATTTCGAGGCCGCCGCTGCGCCTCTCACTCCCATTGCACCGGGGAGTGGACCAAATTTAGATATTAATTTTAAACTTGAAACTACCCTCAAATCGGCTTGTTCAACCACATCTAAAGAGCATGCAGACATTTTAGATAAATTGCAACACTTTAATACGTCTAACTGGGCACAAGTACGCTATATAGATGCACAAAAGTCGTACGTTTCTTCTCCCGGATTTACGGAATTAGAGAGCAATGACTTAATAAAAACCTTTGACCGTAACCGCGCTTTAGCCGTTACAGAAAAAACACTGGCTGCAGTTTCTCATGCTCTTATTATTCAGAATGAAAAGCTAAAGGACGGTTTTGACGCTTTATTATCCTGGTTAGAAACTGAAACCGAACCTTTAACGATAACACTAGTAAAAAATAAGATTAATAATCTTTTTTCTGAGGGTGAGTATTCACGTATTCACTTAGACATGTTGCAGATGGTCTGTGGTCGTCGTGCAGACATTATACAGCAACGCAGAGACGGTGTTTTACATTTTGTTAAAGATCGGTGCTTAAAAGAATCTCTGCGAAAAATCCCTCCCACACAGGAACACCTTTTTGATGACAAACGATTTTCTGATTGCATAACCAGTAATGGCGGGATCGAAAAGGTATTTTTCAGCCCACGCACTCCTGCACAAGGAGCTGCGGGCAGACGAACTCTTGCGCAAAGAGTCTTAACAACGGAGCCTAAGAGGATGTACGAGCAGCCAAGGTTCCGTGTGCAGCCCGGGCCTTCCACCAGCGCGAACGCCCCGCCAGCTGCAGAAAGGAAGCGTAAGTCTGTGTCGTTTCGTCCAACACCCTCGGGCGACAAGTACTACAAGAACAGACATGGTAAGCGATCTCAAAAACGCTACGAATGACTATGCTACTTTTCAGGCCGGACAGTTAATCAAGTTTTTAGACAAATGGAAAATACTGGGAGCCCCCGAATACGTAATCAAAGTTCTATCAGGTTACAAAATTCCATTCTTCAAGAATCCACCTTTGTTAAACCCATCTCAAATATCATCAAAATTGTACACAAAACAAACCCCAGCGATGTGCGCTCAGATAAAAGTCTTGTTGGAACAGGGTGTTCTAGAACCAGCCCCATTGACTCCAAGTTTTGTGTCCGACCAGTATTCAACCTGAAACGGCTCAACACATTCATACACACGACCAAATTTCGTTTGATAAATATGTACAGAGTTCCGGATTTCCTGCAACCGCAGGATTGGCTGGTAAAGTTAGATCTTCACAACGCTTATTTTCATGTACCAGCAAGCGTGACACACCGGAGGTTCCTGAGAATAGTATTCCAACGTCGGCCTTGGCAAATGACCTGTCTGCCGTTCGGCCTTTCAACTGCACCGAAAACGTTTTCGTCGATAACCAACTGGATAGCCCAGGTACTCAGGTCTCGAGGTATACGGGTCCTAGTATACTTGGACGATTTTTTCCTGGCATGTCAAGATCGCACACTACTACAGGAACAAGTAAGTCTCACGGTACACATTTTGACGGATCTGGGTTGGACTATAAATCACGAGAAGTCCAGTCTGCGCCCTCAGCGTGCTATGGAGTTTCTAGGGATCCGCTGGGATACATGGAAAAACATGAAGTCACTCTCAGAAGAAAAGATTCGGAACATGTTACAAAAGTGCCGCGACATCCTGTCAAAGAAGGTAACCTCATTGAGACAAATTCAATCCCTTCTCGGTTTGTGCAACTTTGCCAGTTTCGTTGTCCCGAGGGGGCGTCTCAACAGCAGGCTATTGTTGGCGTTCTCCCACCAGCTTTTGGACACGAACCCAACTCTCAAGGTAAATCTGCCCCCGTCTATTGTCCCCGAACTGGAATGGTGGATCAGTCACGCACACCTGTCGTCCCGCATTCATCTTCCGGCTCCAGAGTTCTTTCTTACGACAGATGCATCGGGCCAAGGCTGGGGCGCCCAGCTCAACGACAAGAAGCTAGCGGGTCAGTGGTCATCACAGGAGCTAGGAGAACACTCGAATATCTTGGAGATGACTGCAGTAAAGGTAAATAACCTCTCAAGCTCCAGATTTAGCCCAATCTTCTTTAATGATTATGTCAGACAACCGGACAGTTGTTTCATACCTGCGGAACGAGAGCGACACCAAATCTCAACGGATGATGGACATGTCATACGACATCCTAAATATGTTAGATCTTTATCATATTCATATGACAGTACAGTTCATTCCCGGTCGTTACAACACCGAAGCCGATCGTCTTTCGAGATTTCGAAGCCAATCAGAGTGGCACCTAATTCCCTTGGCGACGGTAACAATTTTCCAGAGATGGGGTACTCCAGAAATCGACCTATTTGCGTCACAAAGAGCCCATGTTGTTCCCACGTACGCAACGTTAGATCCGATGGACCCGAAGGCTGTATTCGTCAACGCGTTCAGTCAGAGGTGGGCGTATCAGCTAGCGTGGATATTCCCCCCACCGTGCCTTATACCCCGAGTGCTGACTCACCTCAACGAGGCCAAAGGTACATTTTTAATAGTCGTACCCAATTGGGAGAAGGTATTTTGGCGCAGCGACCTGAGGAATCGATCACTAGCCCCACCCATCGAGATCCGCAACCTTCAAACCAGGTTGGTAGATGTTCAGACCCAACGACCTCCTTTAGATGTCAAGCGGATGGTTTTGGAAGTCTGGCTGATACGGGGTGGGCCACCTTGATAGAGTCATGGGATGATAAACAGAAAAGTTTACTAGCTAGTGGCTGGCGTAAATCTACTCTAACAACCTATAAACCGGCCTGGTTAAGATGGTGCCGTTGGTGTACAACTAACAATTTATGTAAAAATAATCCAGCACCACAGGATCTTGCGAAATTTTTAACTGATCTGCATCTTATTGACAAGTTATCATATAGTACAATTTGTTTACATAAATCTGTCGTATCAAAATTTTGCCCACTTACTTCCGGCCCACCTCTAAGCTCGCACGTAATTGTACGCCAGGCTCTTAAAGCTATTTCTCTTGGCAAGCCTAAATCGTTTAAGCCTCCTATCTGGGATGTTAGAGACGTGTGTAGGTACTTAGAAAATAATTTACCTAATGATACCAGTTTATATGAGGTTTCTAAGAGATGTGCTATTTTATTATTATTGTGTTCTGGTCGTAGGATTCATGACCTGACGTTGTTAAACATAAGCCCTTCTAGTTGTGTGATTGAATCTGATAGTATAATATTTTGGCCCGACTTCGGATCTAAGACAGACAACGCTATGAACAGACAATCTGGTTGGAAATTATTAAATTGTCCTTTAAACACTAATATTGATCCAGTGTACTGGACTAAGAAGTTGATTTCTCTGTCTCAGACACGAAGAGGAGATTTAAATAATTTGTTTATTTCTTCATGTGGAGTTGTTAAGCCGGCCTCACGGACAATCATAGGAGGATGGGTCAAATCGGTCTTGAAAGACGCAGGTATTGATAGTAGCGCAGGCAGCGTACGCTCCGCGGTTGCTTCGTCAAGCTGGCTTGACAATCATAATATTAATGACATCTTGGTTCGCGGAAACTGGAAAAGTGCTTCTACTTTTCACAAATTTTATAAGAAGTCTATAAAATCTTTGAATTTATATTCCAATTCCTTAGACAAATGTTTTGAGTCAGTTTAAGATTATTTAATCAAGTGTAAATATGTACTTATTATTATTTTTCATTAATACAGTATGATCTATTGTCAAAAATGGTTTTACTCTCACATTGGCGTTCTTTTCAATGCATACTAACTATTCCACTAATCCAGCAGCCGATAACAAATACTTCTCAATTTCAACGCAACGCAACGGGTTCTAATAAAGTTATGCGTTATAACATAAAAATAATTTGATCAGATCCTAAAACGCAATACATAAGTTCTCAACATTTCGATATTTATTAGACTCGATTTGTATTAACAGTACTACTGCAAGATACGTACAATAATTGTTTTCATAAAGGTTTAATACCTCAGACATCGATTTGCAAAATAAGCAAATGTGTAACAAACAAAAGTGTTATGTCAAATATATCGTAATTGTTGCTTCAATCAAAGGAACCGCCGTTTCACAACGAAGCCGCGAAGACTTCGTTTAGGCTCATTCCACACAGAATGAATTAAGACTTGTTTAAAATTGTTTAGAACTGTGCATGTGTTTAGCATAGGGAAAATATAAATGCTACCATTTAATATTTTAGTTCTTCGTTGAACGCCAATTTAGACAGTCACATTTTTATTCCGTTTCCTGTACCTACAAAATAAGTAAGTACCTCAATTATATACTACTTTTGTAATATTGTTTTTTCTAGTAGATATAAATCTAATTCTATTCGCTTATTTGCAGAGTATGACGAGTTCTCAACCCACTGACTGCGTGAATGAAATCGATGAACAGTTCCCGCTTTTTTCATCTCAGACTATTGCATCATTCGACGAGCCATTTTCCTACAGCCAAGATATGGATGCATATTTGAAGTACCAGAATAGGTGTATAAATCAAAATCAGGATGCATCTTTAATAAATTCTCCTAAAAAAGCAAAACAAAAATTAAACAAGAAAACACGGCAAAGAAAGACTCGAACCTCTGATGTTGGGTTAAACTCACATGTAATTAGAAAAGCAAACAAAGGAAAGCGGATAATCAAGATTACTGTTGCGAGCCTTGAGTCGAAACAAGAAGATGATTTGACGACAGTGCAGTATGTCGTCCAAGATAACTATGATGAATTGTTAAGTGCAACGGAAGATTTAGTTCGCCGAATTGTGAAGAGACTAAGTGACATTAGCTATTAGATTTTACGTAACCTATTGTATTGTATTTGTATTTGAGGGCGGGCTGGTTTCCGCAACTCGACGTCTAGCGCCTATTTTGCGTGTGGGTGGGATTACCATGTTACTCTAGCCATCCTAGCTCCTCGAGGAAGCCCACCAGACCTTTAATGTCGATGGTTACCTCGGGGAGACACCTCATCGGACCGAGGTGTTTAGCCCTGTATTGCGCCACCTCGGTGCAGTGTAGTACGACGTGGGCGGCTGTTTCTTCTGTCTCCATGCACGCACGGCACAGAGGACTGTCTGTAACACCTAAATTAAAAAGATGTTTGTTGAAAGGTCCGTGACCTGTTAAGACACTGGTTACCGTCCTTAGTCGAGATTTGCTAAGACGGAGGAGTGCCTTGGAGAGTCGACTGTTAATGGTAGGCAGTGCTTCCCTCGCCTGCCTGCATTTATCGTGACTCACCCAGTATTCATTGTGTAATCTCTTGGTGCGGTTGAGCAGCAGAGATCGAACTTTGCTAAAGGGCGTTGGGATGATCGGTTCGGGGCCCATGGCCGTCATTTCCGATCCTCGCCGGGCCAGTTCGTCCGCAGCATCATTACCTCGAGATCCACTGTGGCCCTTAATCCATTGAAGGGTTAGTTGATTGTATTGACATACCTCCATGAGTCGTTTGTGGCACTCGTAGATTAACCCTGATGTGACGGTGTGACATCTCAGGGCTTGTAGTACTGCCATGCTGTCAGAGAGGATCCGGATGGAGGTTCCAGTTACCTTCCTATCAATAATGGCAGACGCCGCATAAATGATCCCCATACATTTGGCCTGAAAGACTGTGTTGTGGGTGCCAAGCGGTGTGGCAATTGACATGTTCAGGTCTTCAGAGAACGTACCAGATCCTGTGCCATTGTCAGTTTTGGAACCATCAGTGAAGATCCTCAGCTCCCTAGGGTTAAGACCTTCGTAGTTTTCGTAACCTAACTAATAAGTTTATATTTTAATACTTACCTTAAACAAAATTACTACATTTTAAATTGTTACCTATCTTAATTTATTTGTCTATCAAATATTAACATTATTCAGTAAAATAAACTATTTCATAATAAATTTCGGTATGCAACTTTTGTTTCTCAGTATTATTTAAAACCCTATATTTTTGTATCATGTGATCACTACTTAAGTACATTATTTAACCGTGTTCATCAAAACTAATACGTACGTAATTTCTTATGTCAAGCGCTTATTATCTTTCATATAAATTGTGTTAATTTCGATGTCGATTATAATTTTGCATACAAGTAAGTCGACGTTGAAATGATTTCATTCAGCTACTTAATAACCGTGCTCGATTTTGAAGGGTCAGCGAATTGCGCTTCGTAACATGAAGCACATATTGTAATAAGGTAACCAGTAAAAAGAAACTTCAAAGTATTGTAGACTTTACTTGTGCTATTAAAGAATCAAATCAAATTGACTAATTTGTTGAGTAATGACTTATTTACATTAGCAATCGCTTGCATCGCATCACGGCTACGTCACATGAATAAGCCAATCAGAGTGTCGGGTCTACAACGCGCTATCGAAGTTTTTATACTTGTTTGACATATATACAAAACACGAAATATAAACGACGTGCTCCCACCTTCCGTGACCGACCGGCGGAATGGTAGGGATGCACCAGCAACCTGTGGCTCGGCCTGATCAACCTTGCTACTAACCGCTGAATTTGTCTCAAAATTATAGGGAGATTCTGTGCCTATGCGGTGGTAGGTACGGATGATCCACACCTCGGTGGGAGGACTAAAACCACCATCACGTCAAATGCGGCCATAAGACCACTGGGAACTTATAGCATCCTGGGTGGCCCGTCCTTGTTGTGGAGCTTCATCACCTTCGCAGCAAGTTGTGAAAACACCATAGCAAACCAAGTCCGTTCGAGCGCTCGAGCGGTGTGGTGCGCTATGTGACTCGCTTTAGCAAACCAAGTCCGTATGTAGCGGTGTGGGGCGCTATAAGCGATGTTCAACGTGCATTGGGTCTAGCTAGCCTGGTGTGTGGTGTTTAAGTTTTTGTTACTTATTCTAAATTGTGTCTAAAACATTGCAACTTACATTTGGATTTAATCTAAATAAATGCAAATTAGCGCATTCAAAACGTGTTTAATTAATCTCCCAACCAATTGGGCGTTTCAGAACACATTATGATTTTAGCTTCATGGATGAAAATAGAAAACATGAGTTGCTTGAGAAATTATAACTACCTATTATTTGCGTCCAGAAACGATGGTAGGCATGACGATGAAATTATATTAATCGTCAGGAAGCGTTTTATTGTACAAAACACAAAAAATTGTAATACAATATTTACAAATAGTACCTTTGATAAATTTACTAACAACATAATAATTTACTAGCAGCGCAATAATTGGAACTTAGGTATTTTATAATTCCGTAGCAGGTATATATTGGTTTGTCTCGTATGAAATGGTTCATTATTTTTGTATCTTTTATACGCTAACGTTGTAAGCAAGACTTACAAGTAAAATGGATGAAAGCACAAAAAATGAGTTACTTGGTAAAATAGAAATGGCATCGAAAAATGCGGATTCCGATGAATTCTGGTCAAACGTAATGAGACTAATAACAGAAAGTGGGATGACTCTGAGGTGTACACTGGTCAATGGCAAGAAGTTTGAAATTAAAAGCTATAATGAAAACGCCGATGCAGCGCAGTTGGAGGATAGAGTATTAGACCTATCGATCAGTGATCTATAATTCCATTAGATTTGGCATAAATTCAAGTTGTTGGCAATATAATTAAACATCATGTAATTAACCTATGTTGGACAAATAAATGATTTTGAATTTGAATTTTGAATTTGAATTCTTAACATAATGAGCGTTTAAAAAAACGATCGAATCGAAATGAGCGTTTTGTCAAAAAACGCTTTGGGAATTTCAGAACACGAATTTGTTCAAGTGTTTTAGAACCGTATGAACTTCTTAACATAATGAGCGTTTAAAAAAACGACCGAATCGAAATGAGCGTTTTGTCAAAAAACGCTTTGGGAATTTCAGAACACGAATTTGTTCAAGTGTTTTAGAACCGTATGAACTACTTAACATAATGAGCGTTTAAAAAACGCTTTGGGAATTTCAGAACACGAAAGTGTTCTGAAATGCCCAATAATATACTACTCAACTTCAAATGTAAAATATGTAAAGAACTGCATAACACTCTTCTACATACTGAAGATTTGTCTACTGCCACTGATGAGCAGGCATTGGTTGCTTCAACAGCCTTGTCTTGTGACAATGTCACTGCTTATAAAGTATTATTACCTACTGTAAAGGTCAAGGTAACAGATAAGTTTGGCTGTGATGTGTATGTTCGAGCATTGCTTGACAGTGGCAGCAGTGCATCATTTGTAACCTCTGGTCTTGTAGACAGGCTGTGCTTAAAGCCAATTGCACAAAGTCAAAATATAATTGGTATCACAAATAAGGCTACCAGAATAAATAAATCTGTGACTATACCTATTGAATCTTGTCAATACAAAGATGTAAAGTTTAATGTTGATTGCCATGTTGTAGAATCAATCACAACACATTTGCCACAACAATATTTTGACATTTCAAGGTTGAATATCCCCAGTGATATCAAGTTGTCCGATGACGATTTCAATATTCCTTCTGAAATATCACTATTGTTAGGGGCTGATATTTATTTCAGTGCATTGTTAAATAATTGTATAAAAATCCAGAATGGCCCTGTTTTGCAAAGCACTTTATTTGGTTATGTTGTTGCAGGAAAAATAAATCAAGCATGTAACGTCTCACTTTCATCTACTGATCATGTGTCTAATTTTGCAATTTGTGATAATAGAAAATTAGAAGATGTAATGAATCAATTCTGGTTAATTGATAAGGTACCTGATGTTGAAAGCAAGGTCTCAAACGAGTTTGAGACTGCCGAAAAAATATTTCAGCAGTCTGTTTGTCTCACGGATGGGCACTTTCAAGTTGATATGCCACTTAAATCTCCTGTGGAAGAACTAAAACTTGGGGACTCCTTCTCAGTTGCCTTACAAAGATTTTACTCTCTTGAGAGACGTTTACATAAAAATGTGGAGTTGTTAGAACAATATAAGAAATTTATTGATCAATATATTGAGATGGGACATGCCAAAGAAGTTGATATTAATTCTTATGATGTGTTTAATGGACCTGTCTATTTTCTAGCACACCATCCTGTCTTCAATGATAGCAGCAAAACAACCAAATTAAGGGTCGTCTTTGACGGAAGTATGAAGTCTAAAAGTAAGACTTGTGTTAATGATGCCATGCTGAATGGGCCTGTGGTGCAGGGTGAGCTTTTCGATATACTTATTTTATTTCGAACTTACCTTTTTACATTGATTTGTGATGTTGAAAAAATGTTTCGATGCATTTTTAGTAATTCTGACCATCGAAGCTTACAAAATATTTTGTGGAGGGATAGCCCTACTGAGCCCATCAGATGCTTACAGCTGCAAACCGTCACTTACGGTCTCAAGGCGTCTACCTTCTTAGCTACTAGGTGTTTGGTAGAGTTAGTAAATTTGTATGGCAATAAATACCCTCTTGCATCTCAAGCCATATTAAATAACACATATGTTGATGATGTCATAACTGGTACAGATGATATAGAGCAATTATACAAACTTAAGGCTGAGCTAATAGAGCTGCTAGAATCTGCAAACTTTAATCTACATAAGTGGTGCTCAAATTATCCAGCAGTACTGGGTGACTTGCCTGAAAAATTAAAATACTTTGAAGAGATAGATCTCAATTCAAACAATATAATTAAAACTCTTGGATTGAGGTATGATATTATTTCTGATACATTTACATTTCAGTGTCCCATCAATGATGAGGAAACCATAAATACTAAAAGGAAGATTCTTTCTTTTATTGGTAAAATTTTTGACCCCTTGGGTATAATAAGTCCTATAATCATTACAGCAAAAATGTTTATGCAGGAATTGTGGTCTATGCAAATAGACTAGGACATGGAGTTGCCTGATGCACAGTTACAGATCTGGAATAGGTATTTTGAAAAATTGAAATCAATGGGCAAGATTTCATTACCTAGGTTAGTTCATAATCATGACTACCAGGCTGTAGAATTGATAGGCTATGCTGATGCTTCATTCAAGGCATTTGGGTGTTGTATATACCTTAGAATTAGGGATTCTAATGGAAATATAGAGAATAAATTGCTGTGCTCGAAATCTAGAGTGGCCCCTTTATCAAAGAACCTCACAATCCCTCAGCTAGAGTTAAACGGCGCTCAGTTATTGGCACAGCTGGTATTTAGAGTAAGCGATAAGCTAAAAGATAGATTTCCTCATAAAATATTTTTATACTGTGACTCCCAAATAGTACTATGCTGGATCAAGTCTGAAAAATCAAAGGTATACAATACCTATGTCAATAATAGAGTTAAAGATATACTTAAAATGACACAAAAAGATCAATGGTTTTATGTGAAGTCATGTGATAACCCCGCTGACTTAATTTCAAGGGGAGTAGAGCCACAAACTTTGCAAACAAATAATTTGTGGTGGTTTGGTCCAAAATATTTATGTGACAATGAATTTATTCATGACAATAGTTTAAATTTGGGACATGTTTTTCCAAATACACAAGACTTGACCAGCAATTCAGAAAATAATGAAGGAAAAGTTCCTTGCAATTTGAGTCAAATTGACCAGTCTCTATATGACTTCCTTCAAAGATACTCTAGTCTAAATAAACTTCAAAGAGTGGTTGCCTATATCTATAGATTTTTTAATAATGCATATAAGAAAAAAGATAAAATTACTAGTCAGTCATTGTCTCCAAAGGAGTTGCATGACGCACTGCTCGTCATTATTAGATGCATTCAAAGGCAGCATTTTTCCAAAGAAATAGAAATTTTACTCGCAGGTAAAGTAATTAAGTCAGGTATATGTAAATTGGCTCCATTCTGTGATAAGTTTGGAGTACTTCGTGTGGGGGGAAGACTGCAGAATGCAGGATTACCACAGGATAGGAAACATCCACCTATTCTTCCTAAAAATTCATTTTTTACCACTCTTCTTATAGAGCGAGAGCATCTACGTCTCTTACATGCAGGTGCCAGGTTAGTCCTAAGTTCTCTTGCACAAAAGTTTTGGATTGTCAATGGCATCAGGGAAGTTAAGAAGGTAGTCAATAAATGTGTAAAGTGCGCGCGCTTGAAGGCTACAGCTGCCAAGCAGTTGATGGGTTCATTACCTTCTGAAAGAATAACCGCTAGCAGACCCTTTCAGCATGTTGGCATCGATTTTTGTGGCCCATTTAGCACAAAGGTTGCTAGGATAAGACGGCCTTTGGTTACTAAAGGCTACATAGCTTTGTTTGTTTGTTTTGCGACTAAAGCTATACACGTAGAGTTGGTGTCAAACCTCACTACTGAGGCTTTTTTGGCATGTCTCAATCGTTTCATATCAAGACGAGGTTTGCCCACTAATATTTATTGTGATAACGCAAAAACGTTTAAAGGTGCTGCAAACCACTTAAAAGAATTGTATAATTTACAATGTTCCGAAGAACATAAGCATTTTGTAAATGATTTTTGTACTAAGAATTATATAAATTTTAAATTTATACCCAGCTACTCGCCTCAATTCGGTGGCCTATGGGAAGCAGGCGTGAAAAGTGTTAAGCACCACTTGAAACGGGTAGTTGGCAACTTGATATTGACTTATGAGGAGTTATATACTGTAATGGTTCAAATTGAAGGAGTCCTCAACTCCAGACCTTTACTTTCTCTAGACCCCAATGAAGGTAAGTATTTGTCACCGGGTCATTTTCTAATTGGGACCGCTCTCACTAGCTACCCTGAAATAAATTTAACTGAAACTCCAGTAAACCGATTAAAGTTTTGGAATGTTGTAACAAAATTAAAGCATGATTTTTGGAAGTCATGGTCTAATGACTATCTCTGTCAGCTACAGAGCCGTCCCAAGTGGAAGCATGCTTCTCCAAATCTGAAAGTAGGGGATTTGGTACTTGTTAAAAATTTAAATACTACTCCATTAAGTTGGCCCATGGCCCGTATTGTAAAAATATTTCCTGGCAAGGATAATAAAGTTAGAGTGGCCGAGGTAAAGATGCAAAATAAAATATATCTGAGATCTATCACTAAACTATGTCCTTTACCATTAGATTAAATTTTAATTTCTGTACTGTACAGTATGTCTGTGAATCTGTAGTATGCTTTAGCTTTAACTGTTCTGTTTATTTTACATGAAAAATGTAGACATCTTGCCCGGCCCAACTATGTTCAATACAGAACATATATTTTCTGTAATAAAACGAATAAATAATAAAATAATGTAAAATCACCCTAACAATAATAGACAATTAGTATAATGTTAGCAACATTTTTTATATTGTCTGTGATTTAACTTCACTTCCGTTTTTCTCTTGCTCTTGACTTGCTATGGCGGCATGTTGTATTTTTGTGCTTTCTTTAATAATTTAATAAAAGTTGATTTTTTTAACCACTTCGCTGTTTTGTTTCATACAAATACTTTTGTACAAATCTGTGCATTTCGATCTCAGGCCGCGTACGTTTTGGTAATATATACCTACAACATGTCTTATCTTGATTAGCCATCTATTTAAGTGGAAATGATTAGCAAACAAATAGTGGACGAGTAACATTCCAGCAACATAGGTTGAATTGCGGCCGCAATGCAACAATAGTCTGCAGCGTGCAAAACTGCGAATGTTACATTGCATAGCAACGCATTCACATTTGCATCACCGCGCGCAAGGCAAATAACACGGCGATAGCATACTGACACATAATGATGTAACTTTGTATGCACATTTAACGCAGAATTAACTCTTATAGTGGAAAACATTGTAGATATGTTTGTCTCGATAATTGGAAAATATGTGTTTTGTGTGTGTGTTAAAATATGTGTAGTAAATGTTATATCAGACATTATTATTTTACTTATCCCGAAGATTACCAATAAATACTTTAAAAGTACACTCAAACAATTTTCTTCAGATCGTACTCGCTGTTGATTCGAGTGATTGGGTGGGAGGTACTCTTCCGTACAAAAATCTTCCCGTTCCTGATCCAAGGCGGGAACTGATACTGCCGGTTTTTCGTTGCTTCCCTACAGAGCTTGCATAGTGCTTTATTGCGGGCTGTGAGATGTTCATTTATATATCGGATACAGGGGGCGGCTGCGGCTAGATATGTCAGGAATCTTCAGGATATGGCCAGATATCTTGGTCTCTAGTTGAGTGAGGGTCGAAGCAAAGAGAACACAAAATAGACGTAGGTAGGTTTATTTCCTTGATGGACATTAAACTCGATACATTTGATCTTCACTGACTTTAATTAACAGTAACACGTCAACTATAACGCAATAACAGTATAGCCCTACCAGTCCCACCACCAACCCATGGTTCTTCCTGCTTCAACCAATCAGGAAGCGGCTATCTTTCCTACCTGCTCTTTGAGTGTGTGCCTTTTTGCAACACGTTTTTTACCTGCGCTCGGGGTGCGCTCCTTATGAATTACTTGTTGTTGTCATTTTAAAGTTTTGCTATGGGCGATGCTACTCTTTGAGATGCCACTATTATTTATGATCAGGTGTTAAGCTATACTAAATTTAAAAATATATTATTTTAATAGTTTATAATATAATATTATAATGTTATTTTACTGTCAAGCGTTTGGAAACAAAATACTTTCGTCGCATCATTCATTTTTAATCTTTAGTGTTATAATTAACATCGGTTTACGGCCAAGATATGGTAAGTTTTTGATATTTTGTTGCTAATTGCAATATTACATAAACAGGGTGGTTTTCATTGAATTTTTATCTGCACTAACTTTTGCCCGCGATATCGTCTGGGTTAAATACCCGGATACTCGTATCTATGAAAAATATATATGGCCAAAGTTTAATTAAAGATAAAGGTCAAAAAAAAATCCTAGAGTCCGCGTGATCTACTCGTTATGCGTGGACGCGAAAGAGACACAATTGAGGGCTCCTTCCCACTTAGCGTCTTTCGAGCGTATTGCGGGGACGCCGACGCTCGCAAGACGCTAATGCCTGGGCCACACCGGATGCGTTGCGTAGACGTGCACGTGCGCGTTCGCGTTCCACTGCGTTGTATAGTATGATTCCTCACATGAGGATGCAGATATACAATGCAGTGGAACGCGAACGCGCATGTGCACGTCTACGCAACGCATCCGGTGTGGCCCAGGCTTAAGTGGGAAGGGGCCCTAAGTTAAAATTAATTTACCTACCCAACTAAAGACGTGTGAACTAGGCATGTGAAATAGACGTATACAACAGTTGTGAAAAAATAGCGTGACAGAGACGGGACTTCACGAACTTCGTATTTCGTTTTATTTTTCTAACTAGAGCCTTTGTTGCGAATTACGCTGCTGAATGAGTCAATGAGCAACAACTATTTAATAATAAAACCATTTTTTTAATATTTTTATTTCAAAACTTTACAAACTACCAGTCTAAACCAAGACAAAATACGTAGGTATGAATTTTCCAAAAAGTTACCTACAAACAAAATTACCATTAAAATAATAGGTATTATACAGGATTCTACATTTTTTTAATTGGTATTTAACTATAAGTAGTAAAGGTTATATATTAATAGAATCGCTATTACAATTAAATTTTAACTTAAGTTCGCAATTATTTTACAATTGAAAATGGTTATGCAAAAATAAAATCATAAATAAATTACCGCTATATAAAGAAAAAATATTTAGTAATAATAATGAAAAATTTAATTAAAATAACCTAAATTAAAACTATGTTACAACTAAATAACCTACAAAATAAAACTAAAATGAGACAACTAACTTTAAATTAACTTAAACTATAACGCTGCGGATTATCCGACCAAACCTTAAACTTGATTTTAATATTTGGTCAGATGACCCGCAGCATTAATCACAGCATCGCATCGGTCTTTCATAGATTTGACTAGTTTTTCACAAAGGTCTGAACCCCTAAACGTCTCCCATATTCCTTCGCAGTGGGCGACAAGATCCTCTTTGCGACGTTCGTTTCTATTATCCCACTTTTGAATCATGAGCGCCCACAAGTGCTCAATCGGGTTTAGGTCTGGCGATTTAGATGACCACGCGATTGTTTTGATATCAGTCTGCGTGGCCAACCAGTCCTGTACGACGCGCGCACGGTGGACGGGGCAATTGTCCTGCACGAAGATTATCTCCGTGCATTCTTTGCGGGGATACACCGTGCACACTGTCGGGATCATAATCTCTTCAAGTAGATCCCGGTACAGCTGGCCTGTCAGCCTCCCGGGGACAAAAGAGAGTTCTCCGGGACCCGCAGCACTCATCCAGCCCCACATATTTACTGTTATGCGGCCGGATTCGTTATTTGGGTTAGCATTTTTGGGTTCATACCTTGTATTATTGGGACGCCATAAATACCGGCGTCCGAGTTGATTCGATTTAAAACATTTTTCATCAGAGAATATAGCTTTTGAAAAATCAAAATCGCGAAATTCTCGAGTGTAACTAATTCTCTGAGCGCGATGGGCTTCAGTCAGTGCAATTTTTTTAGCTGGTTTTCTATTGTGGATTCCATTAGCATGAAGACTGCGTCGAATCGTTTTTGTCTGGCGAATCTTTTTGTTGGCGTGAACGGATGTTCCTCGTAGGTGCTGACCATCCACTCCACCTGCTGCGGCTGCAGAGCGCGCGGGCGCGGGCGGCGCGCGCGGTCCTCCAGGCTGCCCTCGGCTTTGTAACGAGCCACTCAACGACGAATCGAGTGTATTTTCCAGAGAGATACGGCTCTCTGGAAAATACACTCAATTTCAGATAGGAAAAAATTTATATCAAGAAAATATTAAACTAGATAAAATGTTCAATGTGATAAAAAATCATTTTCCACCATAAAACAAAACACAGCTGAAATGATAACAAAAATAAAAAATGCTCATTTTATGAGCATTTCAATAGGATATCATTAGTCAGATTATTCTAGTTAAAAGTTATGAGTGTTCCCATCAGAATCAGATTCGAATCTTCACAAAAATAAAAGATTTAATTGATTATGCGTAAAATGTTACAATTTTAGCTGTAATATGGATAAATTCTATTTTTAAAGAATAAGCTTAATATTATTCTCAGTTTGTTTTAAAATTAAAATTATTTTATTTTATGCCTTTTTAAATTTACCTATCTCGTTTTGTTTCGTTTCTATATAAAATATAATTTGTGTCATACAAAATCTGTGAGCATGCGTCTCTTTTAACGGAAACGCTCATAACTTTTTAAATAAGGAAATATAATAAAAACTATATCAGACAAATGATATTCTGTCAACATTCATAAAGCGAGCAAGTTTTTTTGTCGTTGATATTTTAACAGTGTTTATGTTAGAATAGCTTAAATTTCAAGTAGTTTTTTTCTCATTGTCAATTTTAACTCACTTATTTGTTTTTTAAAGGATTATATGTGAATTATCTGTAAAAGTATTTATTTATTTAAAAATATTAAGCCGGCATCGTAACTCAATAGTTTTTTTTTTAAATTAATAAATCTCCAATTGTAGAAATTGACAATAAACTTTTTAAACCCGTAAAAACACACAAGCCTTTATACAGTAGGTAAACATGATCACCGCACCATCGCATCCTCATTCGGTTTGATCTAAGTATACTTTTATAAAAAAATTATCGGTGTTAAGATTATAATCTTATTATTCATCATCTAAAATAGAGTTCAATGCTTATAGTTAGAAATGGGATTATTTAAAAATAAAAACTAATCGTAGTAGGCTATTTAGTTTAGCTTGATAATTTAACTACACTATTGCTTTGCTCGCTATAGTATAAACTTAAATAAATGCTATAAACTTATAGATTATTAAACAAAGCTAAATAAAAAAAATACTTACCGTCACATCAAGCTCATCCGCAATTTGACTGATGTTCAGACCACTTCTATGAAGCACAATTATCTGCTGTCTATTCGTTGGCAACAAATTCGCCGGCATAGTTGCGAGGAGTTTCCAGTAATCAGGCACAAATCAACGTCAATGCAAATCAATTGTCCAGGAAACAAGTGCAGGTCACAACGGGTAGGCAATCAGATCGGAGTCCAAACTGAATAGCACGGGTCGTAAAAGTTCGAGAACAATAGGCACACAGCGTGGCGGCGGCGGAGGAAACGGGCAGTCAAGACGCAGGGTGCGAGACGACTAATCCTTTTATCCTTTACGCCAATATGCATTCTAATCTAAGTGCATCCAAATTGGCTAATAGAAAAAAGGGCGGAGTCTAGCTAGCTGTGAGAGATGATGCGTGCTAGAAGAAAAATTTCTAAAGTGGTCGACCGGGACTGTCCCTGACTGTACATCCAGAAGCTGACGCTGAAGCTGAAGTTCGTATAATTTCAACTTAAGGGTCAATTTCTGAGCGCGTTTTTTTTCGTGTCCAGGCTGAAAATCGAGGTGATATATGACAAATATAATGAAATTTATTTTTTATGTTATAAAGCTCATTATTCCCCACTGCTTTCCGGTAAAACTACCTAATTGTGTTAAATTTAAATAACTCAAAAAAATATTTAAATAGCTAAAACCAAGACTGGGTGGCGCGTCCTAGTGCTGGTTTGGTAATTAAAAAAAAATATTCTGAGTAACAGGTTTACGTTTGCGTTATTTGGTTACTATATCTTAAATCTGTATAAGATATAGCATATTTGGAAACATGTACCGATTATTTATTTGTACTATTATAAGTCGTAACCGATGCCTACATTTTGTCCGCGCGCGAGGACCCATTCGGGTGGGCAAATTTTAAACCTTCACTCGTAACGCGTTGATCACCGCCGCCTCTCCCTTCCTGGTCACTTAGGTTGCCATCTAACACTCTACCTAAATAATGATGTGTCATGTCGCTCCGAGTTCCAGCAAATCATGTAAGTACTAATCTCCGCTGGCATGGGGTCAAAAAATTTCCAATTTTGGTGGCTCATTTATATGTTTATTCTAATAAGGTTTTCATTGAAAGATGAACGTTTAGGATAGTCTTTTGTTGTCTTTCTCCAATAGCATATATTTTAAAATTGTAAAACAAGGATTATTTGTTTTAGAGCACCATTTTGACTTATTTCCAATTTCGGTGGCGCAATTTAAGGTGGGCATTGCATATTTTTGGCTTATTTTGCGCCTTTTAAATTATTAATTAACGTTTTTTGCCATTATTCATAAATTTTATTACAATTTTATAAATTACAAAAAAGTTTCTCGTTGTTTTAACTCGTGTAGTAATTGCTTAAACTTTATTTATAAAGCTTTTCTATTTAAAAATTTCAGTTTGTAATAAACGAAGCATACAAGCTGATTTTTTATTGCGCTTATTAATCAATAAACTTATAATTTATTGTTTAGAATGATGCCTAAAAAGAAACAGACGAAGGAAGGGAAAAAAATGCTGTATGTGATCGCAAAAAAATATCTTGCATTGAGAGAAGGTTATAATAGACCGGGAACGAAAAAGGAATATTTTATAAAATTTAAATATCATTATTTTTTGTTTATTTATTATTTTTAGAGAGTTAACCTGAGTTTATATTGGGTTATATAATTACGTATAAATTTTAATTTAAAAGAAGAGAATTCATTACTGAGTACACGATTGTTTCATTTTCATTTTGCACATGATCAATAAAAACAAAAGCTAATTACTGAAATTTGTTTCGATTTATTAGAATTATTTTATTAATGAATTGGTTAGTAGTTAATAATATCCAAATTTAAATAATTATATAAAAAACAAATTTAGGTGGCGTTTAAATTTAGGTGGCACGTCAATTAAATTCAGGTGGTCAGCTCAAATTATTATTCTTTATATCTTCTAAAGCTTTACGAATAATAGCATCCCATTTTAAATTCCAATTTCAAATATTTTTTAGCAAATTATCAGCAAAAAATTTTTCCTAAAATATTACTTTTCATCTCGCCACCTAAATTGGCATAAAATCGTGCATTGTTGAAATTGATCCTTAAGATTTCACATTCACGGTCAGTTTTTGGATGTACGTCACTAGAACAGTAAGAGTCCGATTCAGAATACTAATTAGGGAAAATATATGTCGGAGAATTCATGGTACTACAAACGCAAGCATCACATACATCTAGCTATGTGTTGCTTCGGCAGAGTCTTGGACGGCCGCTGTGGCAGTAGCAGTGGAAGACTGGATGGAGCCCAAGCTAGTCGCGTGGCGTGTACCGAGAAACTGTCTCACGTTTCGTAGTGTCCATTAATCCGATAATTCAGTAGCTGATAGAAAATGAGTGATAATTAAAGACAATTACCGAAAACAATTATAAAGTAGTTCATTGTGTCGTAATTAAAGTGTGTAAGACATTAAATGTTTGTAATATAAAAATGAATATCAATACTATCAATGAAGAAACACCTCCTCCTCCGTCATATATATAACCCCTTAAAATTTAAATGATAAAAAAGAAACAATAGTTAACTTATTTTATTTAAAAAAAATGTAAAATAATACTAATGTATAATTACTATGTTAACTAATATAAAATTATAGAACTGCATATAACATGACTATTATAACTCATTTTGAAGCCTTAACACTAATTGGTTCCTATAAGCTCTACCTCTTAACAAATCGTTGGATGTTTCTGCCTCCGTGTCCGTGTGTGCTTCCACAGGCTGTGTCAACTGACTCTGATTCCCTTGACCTTGAATACCAAATATAACTCTTTAGAAACGATCCGCTCAATTTAACAAAGAATTTGATTAAAGGTACTTTAAATAAAGCCACTGACTTAACATAAAAAAAATATATAAGATTTTTAACAATAAGTTAAATAATTATGGAATCAAATAGATTTCTATCTTTTTATTATAAAAGTATCAATATTACCAGAATATTCAGGGTCCGGAACTTTAAACTCAAGTGCAATATTGTATAAGACACAGCAATTAAGCTTGTATGATTTTTGCACACTTTTCAGGTTTGTAGTGTAGTACACGGTCCTTGCTCAAACAGCACCATCGGTTTTTGAGTCTTCCAAAAGTGTTCTCTATAACCACCCTTGCAGTCATGTGTTTATGGTTATAGACTGCTTCGGGTGATCCCGGAGTTAAATCCAGAAATGGAGTCATCAACCATGGACGCTGTGGGTAGCCAGAATCTCCTTAAATAAAAATTTAAAATTTAAGCTCAAGATGTTACAACTCAGACATTATTAGTCATATTATAGTCATAGTTATAGTCATAGTTATTATTATTAAAATATAATTTAATACATATACCTAACATCCAACACACTTCTCCTCGTTCATGCAGGCTTTGCATGTAACCATTCAAGTTACTGTTCTCCCACATAAATGCATCATGTTTGTGACCTCCAAATTTTGCATTAACATTAATAATTCTATAGTCACAATCACACACCTGGAAACAAAACAAAAGTACTATTTATTTTTTTCAAAATTAGAGCACAGTGTTAGTATAAATTTAGACAAGAAGATTCTAACCATTTGAACATTAATTGAGTGATATTGTTTCCGACAATAATAAAGATGTTCTTCATCACTATGTGGTGTAAATATTTTGAAATGACTGCCATCTATACAGCCAATTACACCCGGCAACCCATACTTAACATAAAATCTGTAAATAATATTTTAAGATAAATAAAATGCAGTTTAATTAATTAACAGTTAAGGAATAATAGAGTCAAGTCTTACTTGTGACTGACAGCTTGTCTAGCTGCAGAAGTGCTAGGAAAACATATGTATTTATTAAGCACTGCAGGATGTGTGAGCGCCTCTGTTATTTCCTGAATGTAAACACTACACATCTTTTGTGACACACTTTTTGCTACGCCTACTGGACGCTGGTATGATCCACAAGCAAAAAAGAACAGGGCAACAAGCACCTGAAAATAATAATATGCCTATTTTTAAACAAATTTAACTAGGTTCTCATTTAGAACGAAATGTATTAGTTTCTTTGCTTACCTTTTCCTGCAGGCTTACTTGTTGAGTACCTTTCAAATTAGAATAATGTTCCAACACTTGACACAAATATTTGAAAGCTGCTTTTGTCAGTCTGTATCTATTGCTAAATTCGATGTCACTCAAGTCCTCTACCGGATTAAACCGTCTTCGAAATTGAGTTCGTGTTCTTCGAAATTGGTTGCACTCGTCTTGAGTTTTAGCAGCTGCTAACAATCTCCAGGCGAAGAAACTTCGGGCCAGCATTATAATTATTATGTAAAATCAACAAGTCACAACGACGACGATCTCACTGGCTAAATACGAAGTGAGAACTTTACTATCGCGTTTGAGTTTAGTAAACACTTAGAACTGTCAAATAAGAAACTTACACTCGCATAAACACTCAAAACCGCTGTCAAACTGCTTTACGCGCTCGATGCGTTTCAAAACGCGCTCGATACGTTTAAAAAGTATCGACATAGGTACGAGACAGTTCAAATACACTCGCAGTTATAGTTTTAGCTATTCGCCGCTCCCTAACGTAACGTTTACATACAAAATGAATTGTAAACGGAAACGCGATCGTGACGTTTTTTGTGTTTGTAAAAATACACTGGAGGTACTGAGACTAACTCGATGTGTACCGCCTTCGTAGTGAAACACACGAACAATGCAATATAAGCCTTATATAAACACGGTACATTTTAATGGTGAATGGGCCACCGTAGTCTATGCCTACTTTCTCAAATGCACGACATGATTTAACTCTGTCACTAGGAAGCGAACCCATTAACTGCGTTGCATGCTTAGCTTTTAACTTAAAACAAATTATACACTTATGAAGTACATGTGTGACCTCTCTGATACCATTTATTATACAATACCTAAGACTTAAACTATTTATTACAATTTTGGACCGGAATGCAGCAATGTTCTGTGCTCATTTGCAATTATGTACCGCGTGACCTTTGAACCTTTAGGTAAAATAATTGGGTGATTTTGTGAGAACGGAACACTCGCATTCTGAAGTCGGCCGCCTACCCTTAGCAATGACAAGCCACACATGAATGGATTTAACTCCTCCAGACTTGATTTTATAGGTTTACCTGAAATTAATGCTTTTATTTCTTCACCGAAGTGCAACCTTTGTTCATGTCTAATAATGACATTTAATGAATAATTCAATTCTTGAGGAGTTAGACATCCAATTTGCTTATCAACCCTTTTGGCTGATATACATTTCTTACAATTATTAACAAACCTTAAGCACCATGCTATGGTTTGTTTCATCTTAATAATACTTGAACAATTAACAAATAATGCTAGATCCTCACTTTGTTTAGATGCAACCAGTACAGATTATATATCTTTAGGCATTATTTTATCATCATGCTTCGGCTTAAACTCTAGAGTGCTCAGGCTAACCGGGCCGTTCCACCACAGCGGGTGCTGCTGCAGGTGGTGCGGCTCAACTCCGCGCGAAAGGCAGTCCGCCGGGTTTGTTGATGTGTTAATATAATGCCAAGAGAAATCTCCCGTCAAATCATGATTTTTTTTACTCTATTTGCTACATAAACATTTAACTTTAAAGGATCTGATTTTAACCACGCAATTACTACTTGCGAATCGGCATATAGATACACATTTGTAATGAATTTTAATTTCATGACGTCATAAACCTTTCTAGCTAACATAGCTAGTAAAAGCGAGCTATTGAGCTCCAACCGCGGCGTCGTAAGAGTTTTGACAGGGTTAACACGTGACTTCGAGCATAGCAAGTCCACGGTAACATCACCAGCTTCACTGACTATTCTTAAATATATGCAACATCCATAAGCATGGTTTGATGCGTCAGCGAAACCGCAAATATCTATAGACTTAGCATTACGTGTATCCATATTCCGATTCACTTCAATTTCTGACATTTTGTCTAAGCTAGCTGCAAAAGCCTTGACCCCATTATTGAGCTCAGCAGGCAATGGAGAATCCCAGTTAACATTTGCAAGCCATATTTGCTGCATTGACAACTTGGCCACAACCAAAATGGGCCCTGCTAAGCCAAAGGGATCAAAGATTTTGCTTACGAAACTTAATACCTTTCGCTTTGTATAACATTCTAATATCTCTTGCTTAGGTGAACTTATTAAAAGGGTGTCTTTAATCAGGTTACATTTGATATCTAACGTTCTAACAAAGTTACATTCATTTTTATCAGTGAAGTTAACCTCCTCTTCCTTCCTTTTATTTTCAGATGGGATGTCACATAATAGCGAATTGTCGTTAGCGCACCATTTGTGCAGGCTAAAACCTCCCAGTTCTAACAATTTTATTAACTCATTTCGAGTATTTAATACAATATTTTTATCATTACAAGCTATATTCGCGTCATCGACATAGGTGTTGTGAAGCAACACATCTGCGGCCAGGGGGTAATCATCTTTATACCTATTAACTAGCTCGAGCAAACACCGAGTGGCTAAAAATGATGAACTTTTAAGACCAAATGTAACCGTTTGCAGCTGCAGACATTGTATTTCATCGTTTGGAGACTCTCGCCATAGAATATTTTGTAAACAGCGGTGTGATGGTGCAACTAATATTTGTCTAAATATTTTTTGTATATCACAATTAACAATGTACTTAAATAATCTGAATAAAATTAAAATGCTAACAGATCATTTTGCACAACAGTTCCATTTAGTAAGACGTCATTTAGAGAAATCTTGGCTAAACTTTGCATTCCTCCATCAAAAACAATTCTTGTAGTTGTTGTAGCACTATTTTCATTGAAAACAGGATGATGGGGCAAAAAGAACACAGCTTGTGAATCTAAATCATACTGCGAAATAGGTATGCAAATGGCATGGCCTAAGGCTATGTACTCATCAATAAAGTCCTTGTATTTTTTGTATAGTGTTGGGTCTTTATTGATCCTACTTTCTATATTTTTAAATCTCTTTAAAGCACAAGTAAGTCAATCACCTAATTTTAATGTTTTAATATCTTGTTTTAACTTGAAATTTGCAATCTTGTAAGATTACAGACTCTTTAAAAATGCTCTCAGCTAACAACTCTTGCTCAGAGCTGGCCTCAGTGTACACTTCTGGTACCTTTTCAGTTTGCCAGAACTGTGAAATTGACTTTTCTAAATTAACAAAATCTAAATTGTTACTAACAGTTGTTGCACAGCAGACAGCTGAAGTAAGATGCCTAGTAGCACGCTGAGTGCTGCTAGATAATCTTCCTGCTACAATGTGGCCGAAGAGTGTGTTGTGGAGATACAGGCCTCCGGGGCCGAACGGAAGCTGATCACGAAGCAACACCTGAAAAAATATGTCATACCCTAAAAGAATACTTATCTTGTCATAGACATAAAAATCTTTATCAGCCAATTTTACATTATGAGGGCAGAGCAAGCTCCTTACTATTTATGGCAAACTGTGGCATCTTACAAGTTATGGTGTTTACCACGTGACATGTCACTAACATGCTAAAGCTATTTACAGTAGAATATATTTTAAATGTGGCCTGTTGAGCAGTCTGAGTAGTACCATCACACACACCGCTTATTATAATATTTGATTGCTTCAAATCACAACCTATTTCATTGAATAAGTCCGAGCGAACAAATGAAACTTGCGAACCTGTATCTAAGATGGCCCTTACATAAATGGGGTTTCCAAATCTATTTATTAATTTTACCTTAACTGTAGGTAACAGAACATTGTCACTGACCTTTGATAATAAACTAACATGACTTAAGCTTTTTTGGGGAACAGCATCCTCATTAGGGTTTGCAATATTCGTCCAATTTTAGTATTCGAATAATACGAATACATAGATTTCCAATATTCGAATATTCGAATATTTCGAATAATTCGAATACTTTTGAAAATGAAACAAAATAATGATTCTAAATTGTGTAATTGTAAAATATGTAATGTAAAATTAAAATGTAATGACCTTACAACTAAAAAAATAATGTTTATGGTATCTTCTACAAATTAAATAATATTCATTTGGATGATAACAACTTTTGAAATAAAGTAAACAATTTAATAAACCAATCACAGCACACAATTAAAAAAAAATAAATGAATAAATAATAATATAAATTTACGTTGTTTATTATAAGTTTATTATAAGTCCATCATGACTCAAAACTACTATTTGAAGTTCATATTAACAGTATCGTCACGAGTGCCATTCAGTCTCTAGGTTTTATAATGCGCAATTCCTCACAATTTTCACACGCGAAAACTATTAAAGTTCTTTACTGCGCCTTTGTCAGGAGTAAGCTGGAGTACGCTTCCCAGATATGGAACCCCTGTTACCAAACCTATATTGATAGGATTGAACGCGTGCAAAAAAAGTTCATCAAGTTTCTTTGTTTTCAACTTAAATGCACATTTAGTTCTTCCATCTATACAAATATCTGTAAAAACCACCATCTAATGCCTTTGGATAAGCGTCGTGATATTGCTGACATTATTTACTTACTTAAAATCACGAACGGGAGTGTGGACAGCCCCGAGTTGCTTGCCAAACTGTCCTTTAAGACTCCAAGTAGATCTAAAAGGTACTACCCCCCGATTTCCGTACCTTCAGTGTCCTCTAACTATAGACAGAATAGCTTTTTAATCCGTGCAAGCAGAAAAATAAATAATATGGCAAAAGAGTTGGACATTGACATATTTAATACAAACATCTCATCACTACGGCACATTTTGACCAAAAGGTGCTTTGAGTGAGCACAATGCTTGAATCGGCCAGATTATGTTGTAAATTTTCTTTGTTTTGATAATTGCACTTTGTAATGTTTTATATTGTTTTTGTAATTGTGACTCAGCGTGGTTAAAACCACCAACAGTGTAACAATTAGGTATAATACAGGTACCTTGTATCTATCGGTGAGAACCTGTAATTAGCTTTCTGTATCTACTTTAAGTTTATGATCTGTTTTAAAGCTGTTGGTTTTCCATAAATAAATAAATAAATAAATAAATAAATAAAAACAAATCAATAACGAGCACTCGTTCCGTATGTATATAAAGAAATGACTAACTATCAACTTTTTGGCAATCAACAAATTCAAACTATACTCAGTGGCAAATCTAACCGCTCACTCTACATACATGTTTGTAAGGTGAGGTGAAAGAGAGAGAAAGAGAGGGCAACTTAGATTTGCCGCTGATTAGTAGTTTATATTAAAATTATAATTTGGTTTACTTACATCTTTTCATGTCAGTCAGCAATTCAACATCATCACAGCACAGCACAGACAATTTATGAACACTTGACGTAAACTTGCACTTAACCGTTTACGAGGAATCTCCATCACCACACCACACCACAAAAAACATGAACTAATCCTTAAGCTCGCTCTCGCTATCGCTACGCTACCCCTTTTACCAATTACGGTACGGCATTTAGTTCGTTTTAGAAAGATTTTGGCAAGGATAAAGAAAAATTGGTAATTTATTGTTTGTCTTAGATTTGTAGTTATCTATACATATAATAAAATCGTTAAGACCAAAAAGTCTGTACATTGAAGATTAAAAAAAAAACCGATCAGGGCGACTTATAATAAGTAACTGAACATATTAAAACCATTTTTAAAATTTTTGTTTGTTTGTTTGTTTGTTTGACTGAGCATCACGTAAAAACTACTGAACGGATAATGATGAAATTTTCATAAATCTATTTATATAATATCAGAATAACATTTAGGCAATAGAAATTTTGGAGAATGTTAGAAGAAGGGGGTAAAAAGAGGGGGTAAAGTTTGTATGGAAAAACAAATTTAGATTGTTCTAGGATCATGAAACTCAAAATAAATACTTATTAATGAAAATAAAGAAATACCTGTTTCATAGTTTTTTTTTAATCTTATCCAAAAACGCAAAAAAGAGGGTTTTATGTTTCAAATGACTGGAATTCATACAACTATAAAATAAAAACAAATGAAGTTTGACCTTTGAAACTTACTACATATACTTAAAATCACAAATGAAAAAAACTACTTTCAGCGATTTTGAATAAACTACCCCTAAGGGGTGGAAAGGGGGGGTTAAAGTTTGTATGGGAATTTGGTCGTTTTTCAAGTTAGAAACGTGGAAATTGCTATAGGAATACTGTTATCAAATAAAAAATACTATTTTTGGTGATTTTAGATAAACTACCCCTAAGGGGATGAAATGGGGGGTTAAAGTTTGTATGGGAGCTTGGTAATTTTCAAGTTAATTGCTATAGGAATACTGTTATCAAATAAAAAAAACACTACTTACGGTGATTTTGGATAAACTACCCCTAAGGGGATGAAATGGGGGGTTAAAGTTTGTATAGGAGTTTGGTCGTTTTTCAAGTTTGAAACGCGGAAATTGGTATACTTATAGGCTACTGTTAAGTGTTAACAAATGAAAAAAATAACGTTCGGAGATTTTGGATAAACTACCCCTGAGTGGATGAAATGGGGGGTGGTAATTTGTATGGGAGTGTGGTCAATTTTGAAGTTAGAAACGTGGAGATTAGTATATAGGCTACTGTTAAATAACAAAACAATACCACTTCTGGCGATTTTGGAAAAACTACCCCTAAGTGGGTGAAATGGGGGGTGAAAATTTGTATAGGAGTTAAGTCAATTTTAAAGTAAGTAACGTGGAAATTGGTATAAAGGCTCCTGTTAACAAATAACTTTCAGTGATTTTGGATAAACTACCCCTAAGGTAATGAAATGGGGGCTAATATTTTTATGGGAGTTTGGTCATTCTTGAAGTTAGAAACGTGGAATTTGGTATACTTCTAGGTTAACAAAAAAAACAATTTTTGGCGATTTTGGATAAACTACCCCTAAGAGTATGAAATGGGGGGTTAAAGTTTATAATGGAGTTTGGTTGTTTTTAAAGTTAGAAACGTGAAAATTGGTATTTAGGCTACTGTATACAAATATAAGTGTTTTATATATGATATTTATTTATAACAAAACTCAAATGTTTTCCTCGACGCACTCGCCGTTTTAAAGGTTCTGACAGAACAAAAGCGTTGTGATCGCTTTGCGATCGCAACACAAGCTGAGTCAGACCCTTTTCATCCACACACTGCTGGCTCCTACCATACCTGTCTTTCTGTATGTGTTCGAATTTTATTATTATGTTTTGTATTTTAGTAGCACTTTATTTGTATATACGTTGTTTGAGCTGTGTGTGTGCTGAATAAATTGTTTTTCTTTCTTTCTTTCTTTCTTTCTTTCTTTCTTTCTTTCAAATAAAAAAATACCGCTTTCGACTATTTTGGATTAACTACCCCTAAAGGGATGAAATGGGAGGTGGTAATTTGTATGAGATTTTTGACAATTTTGAAGTGAGAAACGTGGAAATTGGTATAAAGGTTACTGTCAACAAATAAAAAATATTACTTTTGGCGTGTTTGGAAACATCTACCCCAAAAAAGGTGAAATGGGGGGGTAGAAATGTTGAAGTTAGAAACGTGGAAATTGGTATATTCGCTACTATTAAGAAATAATAAAAAAACACTTTCAGTTATTTTGGATTAACTTCCCCTAAGGGGCTGAAATGGGGGGTTAAAATTTGAATGGGGGTTTGGTCATTCTTGAAGTTAGAAACGTGGAAAATGGTATAAAAGGCACTGTTAACAAATAAAAAATAAAACGTTTGGTGATTTCCGGAAAACTATCCCTAAGTGGGTGAAATGGGAGGTGAAAGTTTTAATGGGAATGAAGACATATTTGAAGTTAATGAAGTTAGTGTTAAAGTTACTGCTTACAAACCAAGAGTACTTTCGGTGATTTTGGAAACACTACCCCTAAAGGGGTGAAAATGGGGGTGGCAATTTGTAAGAGAGTTTTGTTATTTTTGAAGTTAGATATATGAAAATTGGTTTCTAGACTACTAAATATAAAGTACGAGTTTTCTAATAATGGAATCCCAGGTAAATTGACGGCACCCTTTAAACATTTAAAAGACTCATACAGCGATTTTCAAACTTCTGTAAGAACATTTACATTCCAAAAGCACCATTTGGTAAAGTGAAATTAATCAACAGACATGACCATCGGAACTCCTTAATAATAAGTATTTCACAACACGCTACTTTTGCCCATCATTTGTAAGGGGCTGTTTATTTATTACTACGTAAGACGATTTGGGGGGAGGGGGTCTGAACAAGTCTTATTTTTTTCTTACATGGGGGTAGGATGTTTTTACGTAAGATCACAAAAGCAAGCACAAATTAAAGCGTTTATATATTTTTGCTACTTTTTCTTTGCAATTTTGGTAGATACAGATCTTACGTAAGATTAAAAAGGAGGGAGGGGGTTCATCCAAGTCTTATTTTTTCTTACGTAGGGGGAGGGGGTCAGAAATTGGTTAAAATTGTCTTACGTAATAAATGAACAGCCCCTAATGAATGTGGTGAAATGGAAGTTTCGCCAAGTACCTGGAGAGTTCTACAACGATTAATGTCCCTGCATATTATATTAGATAGCCCCATTTTGTCAAGAGTGATGAAGAATTGGCAATAAGCATTAATGGCATGAATGTAGTGTATATGTGCTGCACTGCATGTAATACATAATCACATAATAATTAAACAAACACTAAAAAGCGTACAAATGTTAGGAAACATTACTATTTTTTTGGAAAGTCTGTCCCTTTATGATACGTACTTAATGAAAATTTTATTTGTACCTACCTACTTTTTAACGAAATTACTGACTCTCCGCAGACGAAGTCGCGGGCGGACAGCTAGTTTTTAATATTTAAATCTATTTCCACGGAGTTGTTAATGTGGAGGATAATTAATCCTGGCATTTTGTTATAGTGTTTTGTTCAGGTAAATAATTACAGACATATTTCTGCACTATTCGAAATATTCGTTTTATTCGAATAATGAATATTGTCAAATTCGAATAATATGTATGGCGAATAATTCGAATATTCGAATTGCAAACCCTAATCCTCATGCAATAGAGAATTATGTTTTTCTTTACAAACTGAATATTTAAAACCAAAAAGGCATTTTTTACCATAGTGTTCATTTAAGCAAATGTTACATAATTTATTAGAATTGACATATTCTTGACGCTGTGCCACGTCAATTAACTTAAAGCCGGGGCACTGATGCATCTTGTGTAACTGAGAATTGCAATACTTACATTTTGGAGACTTGATAGAGGTTTTGCTTTTACTGCTTGTAGCAGCGACTAAGCTACTCCTTCGTGGGCTAGATTGGCCCAGCGCGAGTGTCTCAAGAGCCGCAGCCCTTTGTTCTAAAAATTTAAACAAATCATGCAATTGCGGCAAGTTCAAGCTCTGATTTTCCAGATGAAATGCCCTAAGCGTGTACTGATCCAGCTTTCGCTGTAAAACAGTGATAAGCATTAAATCCCAGTGTTGCACAGGTATGTCCATATTTTTTAATGCACTTAAGTGCTGCTTAGTTTTAGAAACTAAATTGCGTATAACAGCTGCTGAAGTTTTTTGCGCACAAGAAAGAGACTGTACCGCGTTAGATTCCCCGACAATTGCGGGCGGAACCGGCGAAATAATATCATTTTGAAACGCCGCCATTTCGAAGTAATTGTCCTCGAAGGCACCGATCGTTTCTTTATCGTCGGTATCTAACAAAGATATTAGATATTCCAAATTTAGTTCCATATATTCATTAAAAGTCTTTTCTAACCTGTCCTTTTTTTCTTTTAGTAAATTTATATTGTAGTTACCTTGTTGTAAATTGCGTAAATATGCTTTAAGTCGCGTCATAAACGCTTTACATTGCCCCCTGGCAGCGATGAGTCGCTTAATGTCTTCGGCCATAGCTAGCGATGATAAGTATGTCCGCTCTCTAATACACTTAATTTAAACAAACGATCATTAACCGTAGTACTATTAATTTTGTTATGTTTTGTTCCACTCACTCTGAACTAGGTATTTAATTTATAACCAAAGCAACTGCTAACACGATGAAAAAGTTCAAGTAAGCAAGTACAATATGGCGACTGGCCACTAGGCTAGGGGCTAAGATCGCATTCAAGCGCCGAGCCACGATCCAATCGTTGACGTGCGCGTGGCGCGGAAGTCTATGTGCCGCGTCCTGATTGGCCGTGCTGAAATATCATGCGCTCTCACTGGCGCCTTTGCTCCTACGCCGTATAAAATGATTTGGCGTAACCGGACTTGTATAACGGTACAAGTTACTTTATTAAATACTTTTATACTAAGATGAATTATCCAGTTGTATAAAATATTGGCGAATCCACGAAATATCTTTATTATAAAATAGCCCAAAATAATTTAGGGAAAAATACAAAAAGGTACGGCGATATCTTTGGCGGTCCTTATAAAATATGCATAGGCATTAAAATACACTTGCATGCATGCACAATGGCCTCAATGGCAAAAGTTAAGGTTAATGTTCATCGATTCTTTAAAATAGTCACGAGCACTGCACGCACGACGTACAAAAACACCTTTTAAGATCCGTTTTTAGTAAGACTACGGACAGATTACCCTGCACACTGTACAGAATAGATGTAGCTTCCGAACTTCGGAATTTATATTAATTCTTAATATCAACTGGCGTTGAGGCGCGCACTGCACACCAGCCAGGCTTCTTTTTTTAAATAATCCGCACTGCAGACAAAACAAAAACCTGGCTCGCCTGTAGGTACTCCCTGTAGTCCCAGTCGAAAATCGGGCGCACTGCACACCGACTACTGAAATCATTAATTGATTATGAATATTGCTGTCGTCTAATACTATGTGCTAATTTATACAGAAAAGTAAGGTCGTGAACTCTACGACGGTCGCGCAAAGAGTGCATGCCGAAAAAATTAAGTCTTTGGTCATAGGGGGTGCGATGAGATATTCCTGAAGACGCCAGAGCCAGACCTCTCGTGAACGCTCTTTGAATGCTCTCAACACGTTGACAATGAACAGAGTAACAGGGGTTCCAAACTACAGACCCATATTCCAATTGGCTGCGAACAAGTGCGTTATAGAGTAAAACTTTAGTGCTCGCTCGTCGGAATTCCTTGCAGTTTCTTCTCAAGACGCCTAAGGTTTGAGCAGCTTTTCGTGTCACGAAGTCAATATGAGGAATAAAAGTCAGCTTACTGTCAAATACAACTCCCAAGTCTCTTATTTCATCAACTTTTTCAAGCATTACATCATTCAGTTTGTAAGACGAGGGAGTTGGAATCTTTTTCCGTGTAAACTTAATGTGAAAGCATTTGGTTGCGTTCAGAGACATATCGTTGATGGAGCACCACTGCTTGATTGCATCTAAGTCTCCCTGCAATAGATCGACATCGCTAGGAGAAGTAATTGTATCTTCAAAAGTAAAGTAGCTATGCTGAACAGTCTACGAATAGTCAGATCCTTTACTTCTATATTAGTAGTGCATATATGCTCAAAAAGAGCAGCCTGGAGAGCTCTGTCTAATAGAGCCACTTATGGTGGTCACAACACTCAGTCATGAGGAAACAACTAAGAAGAAGATATTCTTGAACGAGAGGTGTGCTTGTACTTGCAACGCTTCATTATCTTGAATCTACAAACGCAACATATTATAAGTAGATTTGAAACATATTTACTACCTACATCGAACTCGCTGACTACTCATAAGCCACTGTGGCTTTTGTGGTCTTTAAGTTTTATACCTAAGATTGTTTTTATAAGATTTGGATCTTTAATAAAAAAAAAAACAACAATGAGTTCAAAATTCACAATGTGTAATGTACGTCTATGTCCTATGTCCAGTAAGCTAAGGAAAATGTTAAGCCTTTGTCATAATAAACTTTAAACTGAAAATGCAAAAAATGATAAATGACAAGCATGACAATGACAAAAGCAAAGATAAGGATCTAAGAATGCTCATAATTTTTTACATGTTAAATTTGACCCACTTCCCGGTGTCTGATTGAGTTGAAATTTGGTACACCTACGTAATTTTGGTGACAATGCAGTAATCAGATCAAGTAAGCAGATTAGCTCCATCCTAAACTGCTCATGATAAACCAGTCGTGTTCGGGATCGTTGGATTTGTCTTGACAAGTATTATAGACGTAGGTGGTGTCCAGGGTCTGATGGTAAAGCCGGAAGGTTGGCCACAGGCACTCTTAAGCTACTCATGATAAACCCGCAGTTTTTGGGCTAGTTGGGCGTGTCTTGATAAGCAGATGATGATGGTGCAAAGAAAGTACAGTCTGCAAGAAAATCCTGTCCCAAAAATGTAGTTTTCGACAGAACCTTATTAACCTTTCGTGTGTGTTTGTTTAGGATCCTAACCAAATTTTTGATATCTTTTTGTATTTTTTTTTTGAACTGCAATCCTAATTTAAAGAGACTAGAACTTGGTTTTTTTTTCACCTCCCACATACAAGTTAAAAGAAAGAAAGAAAGAAAAAACGTTTATTTACATATATCTAACAAAAGTACAGAACACAAATAAACAAATGGACAAAAATAATAAAAACTGCACTAATGCCAGATGACGCAAAACGGTTCCGGCTCAGCGTGGTACTGGTTAATCCTTTTCCAGACAGAGGCTCTATATTAACCACATAGGTTTAGTTACAATTTCAACCTTAGTACCTTAAATTAAGTTTCAAATCTGATTGAATATACGTGAAAAGCTACTGGCTCTGAAATTAATTCCCAATATGTAAATAACTTGGATATGTATTGCATTTTTTATTAAACCATCTAGATTGCTGCGGCCTGGAAAAGGGTAAGAGTGAAATTGTAACAAAATAACTATCTATGATGACCACCAATAGTAACTTTTAAAACCAAATTTAGATAGCGACCACCATATTAAATTAAATCAGTAGACCAAACTATGTCCATGACTGCCAAATCTTAGTGAGTAAACTTACATGGTATAAGATGGCTAAAATGCAAAATGGTTGGTATTTTAGTGATAGCTGTACTGAAAATTGTATCAGCTGATCAAAATTAGCCAAATCTTTGCGAGCAAATTTACACACTACTTCGGCCCCGGCTTCGCACGTGATGCTGTCACACAACATGGCAATTGATTTTTAGGACTCCGTACCCGAAGGGCGCCTAACGGGACCCTATTAATATGCCTACGCTGTCCGTCCGTCTGTCTGTCCTAACAATAAAGAGATCTTTTAAACCGTAATAGATAGCGGGTTGATTTTTTTTTCAGAGTGTGTTATTACGGCGGATTTACTAACGAATAAAAAAAAGTATTAATAATAATAATAATAATAATAATAATAATAATAATAATAATAATAATAATAATAATAATAATAATAATAATAATAATAATAATAATAATTGTTAAAATATAAATTTTATATGTAATTTCTAAACGAACATTTGTTAGTTCTGTAACGACATATAAGAAACCACCTTATAACGTGAGGCGCGCGGGCTCGAATACTTTCTCGCTCGCACTATCTACCGATCCCGCTCACTGGTCCGATCTACCCGAGCGCGTACGAAGGCTGCGCCCGGAGGGTATATAAACAGCGCGCGGGCCTCCGATCATTGCATTCATTAGCTAGCGGTCTAGCTTGAGAGACGGCCTCTGCTATCCTCAAGTGACACCGACAAATGGGTACAGGGAGAGATTGCCACTGCGTCCTCCCTTAAGCTCATATATGTATACCTATACTTAGCTAGGATAATCGACTAGACTAAAGTCCTATCTCTTTGTCGTACGGCATGATGTTGACATGCGTAAATAAACCTTCTGAATTACCTTCTTGGCGTCTCATTACAAGTTTCTAATAAGAATTCTACACCTTTTATCATTTGGAGCGAAGAATCCCAATATGGACCTATACTTTCTAAGGGGAAAACGCCCTTTAGAGAGTTCATGCGACACCTGACGCTGAATGTACTTTAACTCTTCCTCCGAGTCGGCCCCAGATAATAGATCATCGCAATAAAAGTCGTTTTTAATTATAGTTTTTATCATGGGGTCGGTACACTCCTCGCCGAGTTGCCAAATGCACCTAGTGGTCAGAAAACTGGCACTTGAAAAACCATAAGTGACAGTCTTTAGCCGTAGGGTACGAAGAGGTTCGTTTTCGTGGTCTCGCCACAATATAAGTTGCAAATCGCGATTTGCTTCGTTTATCAAAACCTGTCTAAACATCTTTTCTATGTCCCCAGAAATTATAAATTTGTGTTGATGAAAGCGAATTAATATATTAAATAAAGAATCTTGTACTACGGGCCCTACCATCTGCAAGTCATTAACGGAAAACCCTGATGTAGATCGCGCTGACCCGTCAAAAACGACACGAAGCTTGGTCGACTCGCTTTGGGTCCTTATTACAGGATGGTGGGGAAGGAAATAGGCATTAGCAGGCCGGTGATTAAACGATTCTTCGAGTTGACCGAGTGCAGCATATTCGTGTATGAAGTCTGAGTACTGCTCCTTTAGGTTAGGTTGTTTTCTGAAGCGGGCTTCTAGACTGGAAAATCGTTTCATAGCTAATGAGTAGGAATCACCTAGGCAATCTGTCTCATCACGAAGTGGCAGGCCTACGCAGAAGCGACCGTCATTTAATCGATAGGTATTAGATAGATAGTGCTGTTCGCAAAGTTTTTCTTCCCTAGTATAAGGGGAAGATTGGGGAATATTTTCTAATTCCCAAAATCTCGCAAGTTCCTCGTTTATTGTAGGTAAGTTAGGCTCATTGAATATAAAGTTACAATGAATAAGTTTGGTTACAGATCGAGGACACGATTCAACCGTTTTGGATAAAGTAGGCAGGGGACCTGAGATAAGCCATCCCAGCTTGGAGCTGCGGAGGAAGAGACTGTTTCCAGTGTTTCCTCCTAGAGAGTGCTGATTGGAACCTATTAGGTCCCAAAATAGGTCAGCACCTATAAGCATGTCAATAGATGACGGTTCGTAAAAGTTGGGGTCCGCAAGTTGAACTTGGGATAAATCGTAACGACTTACGTCAAGAGTAGTTTTAGGTATTTTATCAGCAATTTTAGGTATGACTAGACAAGTCATATTAACATTGAAGGAGTAATTGAGCGACTGAAGATGTAGGAAACAACGCTTGGAATTAATAGTTATTGGGGTATCAGATATGCCGACTATACTTACATTCGATGGCTGGGGAGTCAAATTTAGGGTTTGTTTGATGCGTTCGCTAATAAAACTAGATTGACTCCCGCTGTCAAGTAAAGCACGTGCGATAAGAGTTTTATCATTTTTAGGGTTTTTCAGTTGAACCTTGGCAGTACACAATAAGACGTCGGAACTAGTCATGGCAGCTAAATTATGGGATGAATTCGTACTAGCAGTAGGTATTTCAGTCTTATCTGGGACATGCAATAAACTGTTATGTTTTTGTTTACATAGGCGACAAGAACCCGGCAGCCTATAGGCCTGAACACCATGACCAACTCTTAAACAATTTTCACACAATTTAAATGTCAAAGCTAAAGAGAGCCGATCTTCTGGGGTTTTTGATTTGAAAGTAGTGCATTCGTAGATGCGATGGTGAGCTTTGCACACTAAACATTCATAGGGCAACTTAGTAGAAGATGGAGTGTCTGTTTAGTAGTTAAGGCAAACGACTTGCTATGTGACCGGGGTAAGGGCTGTGGTGGTGGATGCTTGTTCTTGTCGTGTTTCTGTCGGTTCACAGTCTGTATAACGTCAGCACGGTTTTTGAGGAAGTCAAAAAAATTGTCTAAAGAAGGAATCTCCGATAATGAATTCCTATGCTCTTCCCATTTGTAACAGGTGCCACCGTCCAGTTTTGCTGTTACGATGTGAATAATGAGCACGTCCCATTGTTCTGTAGGAAGTGCTAGGGTGCGGAGACCCCGCAGGTTTTTGGTAATGTGATCGACAATGAATCGAAGCGACTTGTCGGTCTCTCGCATGGACTCAATGTTAAATAAAACCTTTAAGTGATTGTACGTATACGTAGTTAATGGAAATTTTATTTGTACCTACCTACTTTTTAACGAAATTACTGACTCTCCGCAGACGAAGTCGCGGGCAGACAGCTAGTTCTAAAATAAAGTGAGAGTAGGGTAACTGTACCAATTAAATTAGTTTATTAATTGAATTATATTTATTATTCTGCCACTGAATAGACTAATTTCAATAATTTAAATAAAATAACTTAATTACTGTGGCTTTCGTATTTACTTTGAAAAGCGTAGCATACATCGATGGCCCCACCGAATAAACGTGCAAAGGTTAATACAGTAAAATTTTTTTTTTGCCGATTTGGATTCCCCATGTTGTAATACACCCCCCCCTATTTTTTTGAGGGGGCCACGCTTATTATTTTCCGATTTATTAAAGAAAATATTTTTATTCTACGGAAAATATAATCAGCGAGACCACACGAATAGTGTTATTCTCACTTGTTACACAAATTACAATCCATCGCCTAAATACGAACAAACGTGCGTGAGTCTAAAACATTTTTGTTCAAATCTTTACTAAATTTTATATTTGTGTATTATTCTGATGCACGCTTTTTGGTGTTATGAACGATATGAATTTTGAGAGTATCGCTTCTTGCAGTATAAAGTCGCTATAAAAATTATAGTAACAACTGTTTGCTATTTAATAAAATAACACTCACATTGTGTAATAACGGTTGCAGCATAGAATTTCTCTACGTAATATTGTAATAATTCAAAATACGAATATTCACTGATAATATTCTACGCGTCAAATTTCGTTTGATGAGCTTAGACTTTCTTTGCACCTGTTATACAGCAATGGCTGCTTAGTTGAAGAAAGAGAGGGACAGGGAGTGGCGCGTGACATCAAGACTAGCTAGTAAACGTTTGCAACGCGCACTAGGTGCATTGTCGGCTTAATTCTAAACTAACGAGCGTGCTCGTACATGGTGCCAAATTTAAGAAAGTGAAAGAAAATTTAAGATTATTACGGTGAGGTTATCTTATCCAGACGTTTTGGATCCTTAATTGTTCCGGAGCAACGCCTTCACCAGCCAGCGGTGTGCCGAAGTCTGCGCCAGATGTAGAAGGTATATTCCAATACAGATAGGTGGTGGTGGCGATCGTGCAAACCACGATAAATGCGATGAAGATGTAGTGATGCGTCTGATAGGATGACTTCTTCTTCTTGACTTCGAATGCATTCTGTTGTCCTTTTACCGCCTCAATGCTGACCTTTATTCTGTCTAGAGCTTCTCCATAGTCTTCAATTATAAAGCGGTAGTTTTTCTCCACAGTTATTTATTACGGATTGCTGTATATACATGTCGTTGATTGTGATGTCACTGTGGAAGTTGGTATGAGAATGGATAACATGGTGCTCCCGTTTCTATCGTAATGATTCCTGTGCCCTGTAACAAAAGTGGCGTCACGCCTTTCCTTTTCGAGGTTGACTGCTAAGTATTCCGATGTTACGGTGACTCGCTGAGTGGTGTCCGAGACGATTTGCGGAATTGGAATACAGAATTGACGCAGGGTAGTGATAATTCGCTAGGAAGTTGTCCAGCGATTTATTTAGTCGTTCCTCGAATTGTTCCGGCTTTAGAAGGTTGGCATCATTTATCAAGTCCAGTAGTAGCTTTTGTTGTGGACACCGCAGGTTGTCCATGTCCATCCCTGCGGCGAGTGCTGTGGCAGTCGTATACTGTTGTCTTGGCGGTCAATCTTGTCTGATTCTGCTAAGTGTTTGTTAATAGCCGTGAATTGTTGATTCATGACTTGCTCATATGTTTGTAGAAGTCTATATTCACCTTCTACTATCGACGTGTGATTTTTATACCTACAACTGTAGTATGATTTTCGTTGTTGCGGGTAAGTTGGATATCTCTGTCATATTGTTGGGGAAATCTCTCGTCCGGTACGCCAGAAAGTGAGTTTGCGACTTAACCCACGCCGTTAATAAGACCACGTCTTGTTCTTTTAGCGTGTGATCCATTTTCAGCCGATAATTATACGTTATAACGTTCCAATTTTCTCAAGTCATGTTGTAGTTGTGTTGTGCTGTGTTGTTGTACTAATATAATAGCACCACCGTTGGTGCCCATTTAAGCCTGGGTCACACCGGATGCGTTGCGTAGACGTGCACGTGCGCGTTCGCGTTCCACTGCGTTGTATAGTGTGAAACCTCATATGAGGACACAGCTATACAACGCAGTGGAATGCGAACGTGCACATGCACGTCTACGCAACGCATCCGGTGTGGCCCAGGCTTTAAACTTGAATACTTGCATGATGGGTATCCGTAACTCTTCCTAGTAACCATTTCGCCGGAGGTATGTTATCCTCTTTCACTAAGACCATGTCTCCGACTTTCAAGACTCTTTTGACAGTGGTCTATTACTCCGGGTCTGTAGTGTTTGCAGGTATTCAGCCAGTTTTCCGGTTAGTTGCCACCATGTTCGAAGGTTACGTGGTTCTGTTTCTGGCGAAAAGGGAGAAATGCCCCGGAGTGAGGTAATCCAAGTCACCTATGCCCTCTGTTAGAGGTGTACTATTAAAGGTCTGGAGTTGAGACAGTTCTCTATTTATGCCAGGAGGGTGGAGTAAATACTCTTTAAGTGTTCGTTTTTGTTCACCAATCACTTGTCGTAGGTGGTCTTAACTGCAATCTCCCACTCTCCATTATCTGTAGGCTATGCGGGCGCGGTAAAGTTCCATTCAATGTTTGAGCTGGCCCAGTGTATCCATGATCTCGGTGTTGATGTAACGTTTAAGAGCTTTTCCTTTTTCTTGTGCCAGCACCTTTGCCGCAATAATAAAATAGATATCGTTGTCACTGTAGATGTGTAGGGGTAGGCTTCGTCTAGCGCCTATTCTTTTAAGAGCTGCCAAAAAACGTTTCGGTGCTTAAATCTGACACCAGTTCTAAATTTTTTACAAGGTGAGTACCGTAAACACGGGTAACTTTTTTATTGGGTGGGCAATGTTACCCCCCAGGGCTAAAGTAACCCGTGTTTACTGTATGTGTTTACTTTACAAATCCATTATTAACCAAATTTTTATTAAATTCACAAAAAAACAAAAGGTATATTAAGTTTAAATAGTATAAAAGAAGACAGTTTTAGTTACAAAACATTAACAAGAACGCCTTAGTTATTGTTAAGAATATTAGCACAAAATTGTCTTACGCAATCTTGCACAAGTAAGCGTGTTACTGTTTAAAACTGATATTAACAATAGTGTATTTGTTCTTAAAAAAGCATGCGAGAGCTTAGTACCCATCACAGCAGTAGTCTGGATTCTACGCAAAAAATAACGCAACATTGCATTACATTTAAAATAGTCGGACCTTATAACACGAAAAAACGTGTAAACGTTTAAAGCATGTTTTATCTGCGCTTATCTACACTAGAATAAAAAAATAACATGCTTTTTCTCAATTTTCTTGAAAACTAGCATTTATACTTAATGTATTATAAAATTAATAGAAAGATTATTTTAAAATCTATCTATTTTATGTACATGTTATATACCAATTCTGTCCCATTTGCTCGTAATCACAGTTCTAACGTTTTTATTTTTTCCTGTAAAATTAGCTTTTTTCACATGCACGTTTATTCGGTGGGGCCATCGACATGACCTTGTTTATATTTTCCAAAATTTATGAATTGAAAGAAAACTATAAGTAAATTATATTGACTGACAGTAAGAATTCGTGCATATTCCCCTTTTAATAACACAACACAATATCAAATGCAGTAAAACAAATCATGAGAAAATAAAAGGCAACACAATAAAATAAAGAACAATTAAAAGAGATCAGTGTCATGCACACCCTAGTCTGGCCTATATTCCTAGATTTCAGAATAAACAATTTAGCCGCATGCACATCTTGCCTACCCGTGCCTAAAGACGCCCTTTTCTGCTTGAACCGGGTTCCTACAGTCGGAGCCAGCTCAAGGATAGGATAAGGAGTTTGGAAAGGGGGACCCCCCCGGCAGTGAAGTACACACCTCCGTTCTTGGACAAAGATCTGTTGGAATTCCCGGGTCAGGACAGCCCTTGCCACTTTGTGCCAACTCGTGGCCCCTTCAGTGTGTACTATTACCGGCGCATGGACAAGCAAGTTCAACAACCCGAAAGTCGTTGGCAGATCCGCTTGAAGATCTGCACCGCCTTTCGGCGTGTAAGCCAAACATGTAAGCCACTACATTGCTGCAACAGCCACACGTTTTTATATAGGTGTTGGGATCAAATAGCATGCATTAATATAGGATATACTCGCTGCCTGTAACCCAGACTCAGGCCACAGCCTGGTAAACCAGGGCGAAAGGTGTCTTAGCAACAGCGAGTGGGAAACTGGAACGCTTTAAAGCATTCCTAAGATTACGTTAAATAAATTTAACGTCCTATCAGGGTTTGGGATTTATATTCACCTGAATGGTTCCGATTCTCCGTCCAGGCACTACTATTGATTAATCTATTTCCGCTTCAGAGATACTGTCCAGCAGCGTTTCGTCCTCTCCCATCAGTCCCGTTCAAAAGATCCCGATCATACCTAATGTTTCGTATTTATACTCATCCCATTTCCCCTTCCTATTTCCGTATTATTCACTTCTTTTCTTAGCGACCAACATCATTGAACCTACAGCAATAACGTCCTTCCATAGTAGCAATAACGAAATTAACGTTTGGTTAATTCGTAACAATGAACTTCCCTATCAGCAATAACGAGATATTTCTGCAGCAACGTCGCAATAACGACTCGATATTCCTTGTTAAAATGGTCGCTGTAGATTACCAACGAAAGTATTATATGGACAAGCCTGATTAAATACCGAATACAACGTATGTAATTAACGCAGCTAGTTTTGCTTTTTTATAATATCGCCATCTAACTACCTAAATCTGTGGCAATGTATCTTCTCATCAGTATCTTCTCATGTGTTAAAATGTTCATGTGCTTAGTTCAGAGTCAATCGATTAACCTATACAAACTCGACAAATAAACGAACAAATAGTTGATAGTAGTAAGATAATGGTAGTAAATTGTACGTAATTTATCTTTGTTTATACTTCTCTATTATTTCAAATGTATTGGTCACTTATAATTTGCTTAGATAACAAAATATATCTTGGACAATTAACATGTTCCTATTAGTTGTTTCACTATTGAGTACAAGGCTAGTAAGCCTGATTATTTAATTTTCTAAGTTGATATACATTAATTACATACCAAGGAATAGTTGATCAAAATATAAAAAAAGATATTGTCCAAGCATATCCATACTATGAATATTAATTTGACGCATACCCTCATTTGACAATCTACCCTACATAATTTTCGCTAAAAATAACTTACGATAAATGGATTGACATTATAACCATATACATCGACGCGGTTAGCCTAGTTGGTAGTGACCCTGCCTACGAAGCTAGCGGTCCCGGGTTCGAATCCCGGTATGGGCATATATTTGTGTGATGAGCGCGAGTATTTGTTCCTGAGTCTTGGATGTTTTCTATATATTTAAGTATGTATTTCTCTATATAAGTATGTATATCGTTGCCTGGTACCCATAGTACAAGCCTAGAGCTTAGTTTGGGACTAGGTCAATTTGTGTTCGATTGTCCCTGATTTATTTATTTATTTATGTAAATAAGTAAATATCAGGGGACAACCTCACATATAACCTCATATATATATACCTGCTGACATGGGATCATCACACTATCAAAAAACGAACCACAGTTAAATAGTTTACAATTATGATTTTTTGTTTTGTAAAACTGGTAATTTTTTGACTGCAAAGTTAATTCGACACTAAAGTCCAACTAATCGACAATCTAAAAAACTAAATTCATACCTGTAGGCTTGACTGTTTAGATTGTATAAACTTACAAGTACTTTAACTGTAACTTTCGTAGCCATGATTTAATAATGTTTACATATTGTTTTCTACAAACTATCTAATTATGGATGAATCTCTCATATAAATTATTATATGTTGCATTCAGATCACAATCATTCGGAAAAAATGGTTAATAAAATAAGAGATTGCCCTAAATTACATCAATAAGTGAAATTACTCTTAAATTGTTTGTCACTTGTCTTAATTTAATATTTCTACGTAACTCCATAAGTTGGTTAGTTGATGAGCTGTTTGTTTAGTAACAATGGTTAAAAGTAATGTTTAATTTTTTATTACAACCTTTTTTTTCAGGCTTCAAAAACTACTTTGGATTCATGATATATTTTAGTAAAAAACACAATATTCTCAACGTGTCGTACACTACTTCGTATATTAATAATTTTCAAACTTGCTTATTTTAATTGTCATTTGATTAAATCGTTTTCTATAACGCTAGCTTAATTTATACCATTATTTATTTATTTACCAGTTTATACGAGTAATAAGAGATAATTGAAAGAAAAGACTAACTGTTGAGTTTCATGCGGCGCTTCTTCTCAACAGTGGTCTCATCTTGGGAAGCGCTGGTAGACTCAGACATGTAAAAGTGTCTACAGGGCCCACTTACAAAATAAGGATTTTAATTTTAATTTTCCATCTTGAAGGATCTCGCATTTCTAATTCAGCAGTAAGCGAGATTGGAAAATCATGGAAGATCTCGGAAAAGCGAGTGAAGGTGAGTGAAGTGAAAGTGAGTGCATAAAGGTCCCCCGACTGCAATCGAAATAAAATATACATATATAAAAAGACGAGAGTGTGTAGATTCAGTCACAGTCATAAACCTCTATAAACTTTTTCGCCTTATGTCATTGAAATATAGAGTAAATGTGTAAACATGTTTATGATGTGACTGTACACTTATATTCTAGTGTGCTTTTATTAAATTAACTACCTACCATATCTAAAATTTATTTCTAACTTTTTTCAGTTTGTTTTTAAACAGCAGTCGTGTCTTTTATTTTTTTTAATTATTATTTTTTATTTTATACCTTTTAGTGACAGACAATACGCACTTAAGAATTCTGAAGATTCCTCAGACGATTTAATTCTTCAAGAGACTTTTTGTCATGTGGATCCTTGATAATTTTTCTAGGATCCAAGACGCTAATTCCCAGACCTTCTAATTGCCTTACGCGTCTTAATGCGACGTACGCCTGACCTTTGGCAAAGATCTTGGATCCAAGATCTACGACAGCTCTGTCCAGCGTAGTTCCTTGCAGCTTGTGAACTGTCACAGCCCAGCACAATATTAGTGGCAGCATACGCCGCTCGACTTTACCCTGGCCTCTCAACGCATCAAATTCTGTTGTGCTCGCCTCAATTTTGACCCCCACCCACATCCACAGTATTGTTATGTATACTTTTGTCGTCAAATTCTACAAGATAGCTTGAGGCAGCTCCTCGGGCTCGAGCTGGTCGCGGCGCAATGCAGGCCATTAATTTTTTTTAATAACACCCATAGCTCCATTGACTAACCCGTGACTAACATTTAAATTCTTCCGCAGCATTACTCTCGAACCTACAGCGATCTTTAATGCTTTGGGAATCCCTCCTGTTTTGTTCGGGTCGGATGGTATGAAATTTGCCTTCGGTGTCTGTCCGTAGGTTATTAAAGTCCTAATAGTTAGTATCTAAACGGGTACGTATTATAATGTATAAATTTAAAACACATATAGGTTGGAAACTATAAAGTTGAAATGCCGAAAATCATATGATGTAATGTATCAAAATATATAAAGTTAATTGACATAAGTTCTGAACGCATAAGCTTGAAATGCATAATGGTCAAAATACATAATAGTTAAAATACATAATGGTTCATAGTAATATTGGAAAAAATGCATACGTTTAGAATGTATACGTTCAAAATACATAAAATTAGAAAATATAATAGTTAGATATATGAGTTCCCAGTAAGTACGTCCGTTCCCGATTATGTCTCAGATCGCAAATTTTCCCAATACGTAGGTAGGTTAGGTTAGGTTCGTTTTTATATCAGGCCCGGAGGGCCAAAAACAACCCAGAAATAGGAGCTCCGCACGGCGATTTGCGATCTGAGATATAATCGGGAACGGACATACTTACTGGGAAGTCATATATCAAGCAGTGGTCATATCGGGAGATGGTGATATCAGGAAGTGGTCATATCAGGAAGTGGTCATCACCAACCGAAAGCATCCGCCCCTTTCTCCCGAAAATATAAATTGTGAACATAGGCATTGTGATTTTATGTATTTTGACCATTATGGAAAACGTACTTTAAGAATTTTAATTGTTATTTCTTTCAATTGTTATATATTCTGATTGTCTATATTCTGAACATAATATATTGTGAACTTAGCCATTTTAATTGTATGTATTTCGACCATTATGAAAAACGTACTTTATTAATTGTGATTATTATTTCTTTTAGCTATTATATTTTTTGATTTTATGTATTTTGAACGTATACATTATAAAGTTATAGATTTTGATTTTATACATTATAATACGTACCCATCTAAACTCATAAACAACATAAGGGCTAATCAGAGTCTATGAACATAGCCAGAAGTCATTTGAGTCATATACTTGTTATAATATTATCTATATCTACACTTCTCAGTTGAAAAATAATATCTTAATCGCCGCGGCCGCCGCGTGCGCAGTCACGTCTTATAGGTATAGCTGCCACGAAAAACTCCAATTGCGCGATATAGAACATTTCGTATTTCCTCTCGAAAGGTACAATTAAACATATGAGTATCATATATTTCTATGATTGCCTTTTAAAGTGCTTTCTTTTGATACCACACTCAATAGGTTCGGATGCAATTTTTTTCTGTGCGTTTTAATTTTATTTAAAAAAATCTTTTTCTACCAAAATAAGCTTTAAACACATAAGTTGTATATATTTTTATAATCGTCTTTTAAAACCCTTTATTTTGATACCTCACTTGATAGGTTTCTAATAAATAAAAAATATTTCGGCCCCGCAATATGGAGTATATAGTCCGCCATTTTGTTTTCTTTATAACGTCACATGCCAATGTTACTTGGGATGACGTAAGGATTCTAACGATACCTCACACATCTAAATCGGTCAAGGTATTTAGAAGTTATAGTGGAATAAAGAAACTTACATACATACATACGAACATGAACCCTGAAAACATTACACTCCTTTTTTGGGGCAGTCGTGTAATAAAAAAGGAAATAAGTTAGTACGCCCTAAAAGATCTGCGTCGGATTTGCCATCAGCGGTCGAATCAATTAAATCTAAAGTATCGAAAACTAATCAATCACATGTGTCGGCACCGATTCCAATAGGTAGGCAATGTTACACTCAGAAATATATGGGTCCTTTTATCGTACATATTCAACTGAAAAACATAACATCGGGTGAAGGCACCAGTCTTAATCCCGTCAAATTTGGTCAGTTCCTATGTAGTAAGGGCATAGACACACTATGGGACGAAAGCCCGATCTAGCTGGACAAAAACCACCACCGCAATTCTGTATTAGTACTAGCAAAAACGATAACAGATACTCCCGAGGTCATGATTCGGCTGATAATTTTGTGTAAGTACCCTCCAATAATTAATTATTAATCTCGAAGTGTCAATAAGAGCATTGTCGTGCGTATTAAAATCATTTACTTTCTGTAATTTCTTGCGTGTGATTCACAGTGTTTATAAGATTAATTTATAAGTTTTTAGTCATGAATCGTGAAGTTGATGGTAAGTACTACTTTTTACAATTATTTCAATCGTAAATACTTCCACTTTTGCTGAGAAAAATGGCGAGGAAAGTGATGAATATCACATTTTTTGTGCATATTTTAAGTTTCTTAGACCAGAAACTACATGTACCGTCTTGTACCATGGCTGTAATTTTTTTACGTGGTAGTCTCATTTATACAGTATTGGATTAAGTACATTTGAAACTGCGGACGACTGCGGAACCACTTGATAATTATAGTTAAGCTGAAGCTAAGTTTTTTCAGAAACCGAAATAATTATATGTAGAAGGAATTTTTACTAATTTACTCTTTTTTTTTACTAATTTTTAATTTTTAATGGATTAAATACCCAAATATTGAAAGACATACTCGTTTATATGAATATATTTCAATGAAATTTCATACCAGTTAAGTAACAAAAGCTTCTATGTGAAATATTAAATAGGCTATTTCCCGAATTTCTCAACAACTGGATGAAAAATGGCTGGCATGCGGAAGAACAACGGAGCGTTTTGAGACAATGTCAGCAGGTGATGATGATGATTGGTCCGACCGATCTCGGTCACGGCGACCGTTTTAGAGAAGACTCTGTTGTCGCTGGTGAGCTCGCATGTGGCTTATGTAGCCCATTTTCTTTGTGAAAGTTCTCATGCATTTCGGGCATGTGAGCTCACCATTGACAATATTATAAGAAATTGCCGCAGGTGGACGGGCTTTCAGTTCGTCGCGCTTGGCGTCAAGCTCAGAGCGCCGTAGCTTTCCAAAATTGTGGACTTTGGCTTGCTTCAGAGTCCGCCACTCGGGTCGTTTGGCAGCCTGCTTCTCCCAGCGAGATGGCTCAATGTCGCATCTTTTCATATGCCGTTTAAGCACATCTTTGTACCTAAGGAGTTGTCCGCCATGCTTTCGCTTGCCTTCCCTGAGTTCAGAATTAGGGTTTGCAAAATCCGTTGAATTTGCCGGATCCGAATAATTCGGATTTGGGGACACGACGGATCCGGATATCCGGATAATTCGGATAATAACGGATCCCGGGTTTAAATAAAATATACTTTCATTTACAATAAGATTTATTATGATTTAGATGCACGCACATCGCACGTAGATTTTAAACATATGCAATCAATCACAAAGGCTATTTGCAAAAATAAATGCCTACTTATTAATCAAATGTTATGTTATCTAAAAGTTAACAATTTTCTTAGGGACAAAATATAACACCAGTCACACCACGCTTTAAAATATCAATAAAATCAACATATATTGAGTAATCTAATAAAAAAAATCTGATTGTTTTGCAAAAGTGCAAGTGTCTTATCTATATAAATCAACAAGAACAATAAATCTATCTATCTATTAAAACTAATTATACCAAGAGAAGAGACATAAACAAACTTATAGTTAGACATTTATCAATATTACCATGTAACAAGTTACCAATAACAATACAATACAAATGGGTCTACATCAATCAACACTCAACATTTAGGGACCAGAAGGAGATACACGTAAATCAAAATTATTATTGAACATGGTACATGGTAAATACTGTACAAGTATTTATCTCAGTTTCAATTGTTTAAAGAAGTACAAGAGTTTTATAATTCAATATCACTTCTCTATCAAATAAGAGCCACTGATTAAATAACCAAACATTTCCTAAATTACTTATTTAATCCTTGATAGTATGACCGTAAAAAACTCAATGCATCTAGAGAATCAGTTTTGAGTCGTGTTCTGAGATGGTTACACAAGTAAGCAGCAGCAGAAAATACTCTCTCTGCCTCCACGCTGGTTGGAGATATTGTCAATATAGCGTCATACGCACGCTGTAAATTATCACTCCTTCTGCCGCCGCTGTGAAATAAAGCCATTTCAACCTTGATTTTCGTATCCATATCGAGAGTAGAAGTCGACTCTTGGTGAAATGTCGGATCGGTTCCAGCAGCTATCACTTTTTTATTTCGTGTTTTAATTGCTCCTTCAAATTTATAGTCATACTACTGGAGGTACTTGGGAGTATCTCAGACTCAGGGTCAGGCTCAGACAGTGCTACTTCTTGCACCTCTTGGGAGTCAAAGTAGATTGAGTTAATTATTATTATAGTGTCTCTCACACATTCATTTGTAGGATTTTCAAAAGGAAAATCTGAGATACTCTCGCTGTAAAATGTGTTGGGGTTATGAAGGTACTTGATTGTGCCATTTATTTCCGGTAACCTTCGCTGTGCGATCCTCTCTTTAAGGGATGCCACTAGATCCCGTGCTAATCGGCTTTCTTTAAGTGATAGCTTTCGAATCATGAATTTCATAGCTGTATCGGCTGTTATCAAATTTGCGTCTTCTTGACACAGTGCTTCGACTGTTGCTTTTATTATGTTTAGGGAATCGGATATCTCTTCCAAACGGTGAGTCTCTTCTTCGGTCAATGTGATATTTACTTTTAGGTCGATCAAAGATTTGAAAACTGAAGTTTTCAATACTAAAAATCTTGACAACATATCTGCAAGGCTACTCCATCTGGTTTTACAATCAAGTATAAGACGGATACCTTTTTTGTCTCCTTCAGCGTCGTAACTATAAAGGAGTTCAGATTTGGTTGGAGATTTTTTGAACAACTTCACTACAGTTCTCACTTTGTTAATTAATTCCTTGCAGGATTCTACAAGATGTAACTGTGGCGTTCTATCTTGTGAAAATAGCGTTTGAGACACCAAAAAGCCTCCTTCGTTTTCGACTTCCATGTCTTCATTATCGTTATCTGATGTGCTGTCTGTGTCTGTTGCATCAACATCTGTGTCTATGGCAGTTTCTTCTGGTACTATAGAATTCTTCTTATACAACACATCGAGAACTGCAAGTTGGATTCCGTGTGCGTAACATAATTGGTGAAATGCTGGTGTCTTTCGTCCTAACGAACACATAACTCTGGCCCCATCTGTCACTATACAAATCACGTCCTTTAATGTCAAGCCGTAATAGGCCAATTTATCGTGATATAATTTGAGGCAGTTTTCCGCAGTTTCCTTTCCTTTGATCTGCTGTAAGCCCAGGTTTCGATAACACTTGTGTTTAAATTTTTTACAGTGAACGTTAACGTTTATGTATCTTATATTTTGATCAGATGTCCATTCGTCAAGGCTGGCTGTGAATTTACAGTTTTCAGATACTAATCCTTTAAACTCTTTTTTCAATTCGCACTTTATTTGTTCACTATGTGTTATGATTATTTTCTTGATGGTGTGAGGTGATTCCGGTAGCTTGAAGGCACTTTTCGCAAACAGCGTTCGTAATGTAATGGACGTGCAAAAGACATTAAATGCGAACCCATCCAAAGCAGCTAATTTTGAGACTGCAACTTTCATACTATCATCTGATGGAAAGTAATGTGTGAGTTTTGTTTTCTTCGCCGGTGGTTGGTTATAATTAGTATCAGATATTTGTGAAGTAGATGACACTGTTGTTTAAGCAGTTGCTGAAGATTCTAATTCTCTGTCTCTTTCTTTCTGTTGTTTTAAATCTATTTTATGGATTAGTTTAAGATGATTGTGCAGGGATGACGTTGAACCCGAAATCTTTAATATTTTTTGGCATAATTTACATTTTGCTTCAGCTCCATCAGAACTCCGTAAAAAATGATGCCAAACAGAGCTTCTATCTCGAGAAGATCGTTTATATTCCTCAAATTTAATATGTTTATCCATTGTTAATGTTTCCCATCCAGAAATCTGCCAAAGAAACGAGATTTTAATGACCTATTTGCTATTTTAACTTGTGAGTATTATTTTATTTATAAATAGCTGTAAGTTTTTATTTTTATTAATAATACTGAACTGAAATTATAAATAAATATCAAGTATAACTTGTAGATAAGAGATGTACATATTTTGTAAGTAAAAATACTACGTGTCAATCTCTCAACTCACTTTACGACGACGCTAATTTAATATAATGCTTAATTAACTCTTAGCTACTTTAGGGGCTCAAACTAAATAGTAAAAACGATGGTCCCACCGAATAAACGTGCATGTGAAAAAAAGCAAATTTTACAGGAAAAAATAAAAACGGTAGAACTGTGATTACGAGCAAATGGGACAGAATTGGTATATAACATGTACACAAAAAAGATAGATTTTAAAATAATCTTTCTATTAACTTTGTAATACATTAAGTATAAATGCTAGTTTTCAAGAAAATTGAGAAAAAGCATGTTATTTTTTTATTCTAGTGTAGATAAGCGCAGATAGTACGTGCTTTAAACGTTTACACGTTTTTTCGTGTTATAAGGTCCAACTATTTTAAATGTAATGCAATGTTGCGTTGTTTTTTGCTTAGAATCCAGACTACTGCTGTGATGGGTACTAAGCTCTCGCATGCTTTTTTAGGAAGAAATACACTATTGTTAATATCAGTTTTAAACAGTAACACGCTTACTTGTGCAAGATTGCGTAAGACAATTTTGTGCAAATATTCTTAACAATAACTAAGGCGTTTTTGTTAATGTTTTGTAACTAAAACTGTCTTCTTTTTAACTATTTTAACTTAATTTACCTTTTGTTATTTTGTGAATTGAATAAAAATTTGGTTAAAAATCGATTTGTAAAGTAAACACATACAGTAAAGACGGGTTACTTTAGCCCTGGGGGGAACATTGCCCACCCAATAAAAATACTTTACTTTTTTATTTTTATCAAAATAGATTATACGGACTTTCACTACGTATTCTAAAGAAAGTATTTGTTACTTAAAATTGCAAAATATACGAAGAAAAGCTGGAAATATAGGGGCTACAGTTAAAGTTACCCGTGTTTACGGTACTCACCTTGTAAAAAATTTAGAACTAGTGTCAGATTTAAGCACCGAAACGTTTTTTGGCAGCTCTTAAAAGAATAGGCGCTAGACGAAGCCTACCCCTACACATCTACAGTGACAACGGTATCAATTTTATTATAGCGGCAAAGGTGCTGGCACAAGAAAAAGGAAAGGCTCTTAAACATTACATCAACACCGAGATCATGGATACACGGGCCAGCTCAAACATTAAATAGAACTTTACCGCGCCAGCATAGCCTACAGATAATGGAGAGTGGGAGATTTCAGTTAAGACCACCACGACGAGTGATTGGTGAACAAAAACGAACACTTAAAGAGTATTTACTCCACCCTCCTGGCACAAATAGAGAACTGTCTCAACTCCAGACCTTTAATAGTACACCTCTAACAGAGGGCATAGGTGACTTGGATTACCTCACTCCGGGGCATTTCTCCCTTGTCGCCAGAAACAGAACCACGTAACCTTCGAATATGGTGGCAACTAATCGGAAAACTGGCTGAATACCTGCAAACACTACAGAACCAGAGTAATAGACCACTGTCAAAAGAGACTTGAAAGTCGGAGACATGGTCTTAGTGAAAGAGGATAACATACCTCCGGCGAAATGGTTACTAGGAAGAGTTACGGACACCCATCATGCAATTATTCAAGTTTAAATGGGTACCAACGGTGGTGCTATTATATTAATACAACTACACAACACAACACAACTACAACTTGACCTGAGAAAATTGGATCATTAAAACGACCTAATTATCGACTGAAAATGGATCACACGCTAAAAGAACAAGACGTGGTCTTATTAACGGCGTGGGTTAAGACGCAAACTCACTTTCTGGCGTACTGGACGAGAGATTTCCCCAACAATATGACAGAGATATCCAACTTATTCGCAACAACGAAAATCATTCTACAGTTGTATAAAAATCATATGTCGATAATAGAAGGTGAATATAGTCTTCAACAAAGATACGAGCAAGTCATGAATCAACAATTCACGGCTATTAACAAACACTTAGCAGAATCAGACAAGATTGACCGCCAAGACAACAGTATACGACTGCCACAGCACTCGCCGCAGGCATGGACATGGACAACCTGCGGCGTCCACAACAAAGGCTACTACTGGACTTGATAAATGACGCCAACCTTCTAAAGCCGGAACAATTCGAGGAACGACTAAACAAATCGCTGGACTTCTTAACTTCCTAGCGAATTATCACTACTCTGCGTCAATTTCGTATTCCAATTCCGCAAATCGTCTCGGACACCACTCAGCGAGTCGCCGTAACATCGGAATACTTAGCAGTTAACCTCGAAAAGGAAAGGCGTGACGCCACTCTTGTTACAGGGCACAGGAATCATTACGATAGAAACGGGAGCACCTATGTAGCACCTATGCTAAAGAGAGACAATGGTGTTATCCATTCTCATAACAACTTCCACAGTGACATCACAATCAACGACATGTATATACAGCAATCCGTAATAAATAACTGTGGAGAAAAACTACTGCTTTATAATTGAAGACTATGGAGAAACTCTAGACAGAATAAAGGTCAGCATTGAGGCTGTAAAAGGACAACAGAATACCTTCGCAGTCAAGAAGAAGAAGTCATCCTATCAGACGCATCACTACATCTTCATCGCATTTATCGTTGTTTACACGATCGCCACTACCACCTATCTGTATTGGAATATACCTTATACATCTGGCGCAGACTTCGGCCCACCGCTGGCTGGTGAAGGAGTTGCTCCGGAACAAGGATCCAATGAAAACATTTCATTTCGTTACTTTTCTCAACCGCGGGTCTCCGACAGCGTCAAAGAGGTGATTGTGCATGATCCAAAACGTCTGGATAAGATAACCTCACCGTAATAATCTTCAATTTTCTTTTACTTCCTTAAATTTGGCACCATGTACGAGCACGCTCGATAGTTTAGAATTAAGCCGACAATGCACCTAGTGCGCGTTGCAAACGTTTACTAGCTAGTCTTGATGTCACGCGCCACTCCCTGTCCGTCTCTCTCTTCAACTAAGCAGCCATTGCTGTTTTAATAACAGGTGCAAAGAAAGTCTAAGCTCATCAAACGAAATTTGACGCGTATATCAGTGAATATTCGTATCTTGAATTATTACAATATTACGTAGAGAAATTCTATGCTGCAACCGTTATTACACAATGTGAGTGTTATTTTATTAAATAGCAAACAGTTGTTACTATAACTTTTATAGCGACTTTATACTGCAAGAAGCGATACTCTCAAAATTCATATCGTTCATAACACCAAAAAGCGTGCATCAGAATAATACACAAATATAAAATTTAGTAAAGTTTTGAACAAAAATGTTTTAGACTCACGCACGTTTGTTCGTGTTTAGGCGATGGATTGTAATTTGTGTAACAAGTGAGAAAAACAATATTCGTGTGGTCTCGCTGATTATATTTTCCGTAGAATAAAAATATTTTCTTTAATAAATCAGAAAATAATAAGCATGGCCCCCTCAAAAAAATAGGGGGGGTGTATTAGAACATGGGGAATCCAAATCGGCAAAAAAAAGTTTTTACTGTATTAACCTTTGCACGTTTATTCGGTGGGGCCATCGAAAAGGCTGAATAAGTTCACTGATAAAAATATATAAAATTAACTTACCTGGCACAGTAAGCATGGGGTGGGCTAGTCACTGGTCAGTTGAGGTCCCAGGATATCACAAACACAGAAAACACAATTACAAATTAAGTCGCACGCACGACTGACTCGCACGAGCGTCGGGAATGGAGTGAAATAATGAGTTAACAGGCAGGCGACACAAAAGCAACTAAATAATTGTTTTAAAATTTTGTCTTGGCTCTTGTTGAAACACAAATTGTTAATACTAAGGTCTAAGACAAGACTTAAGACAAAAGCTGCTTACCTGCGGGCTGCGAGTTAACCCATCCCCATTTGCACTTAATCCTATTGTTGCAGCCAAAACAATAGGTAGGATTAAGGATAACCAGGTGGTAAACAACCGCGTCAGGTGGTCCTTTAAATCGGTCTAGCTAGCTATGCTCGCTACCGAGGGCCGCGCGCTAGTGCCGCGACTGCCGCAAGAAAACGATCTAAATTATTAACATTTGTAATACTTAACAAAACAATGTATGATATGAATTTAGTTGGTGGATGTAAATCACATATAAATGAATAAACATTTATGAACACTATAAATATCACGAATTCACGGTTTATTTTAATTTTATTGCAAACTCTAAAGTCGCCTTATAATATCCGTAGTATCCGAAATATACGGATCCAAAGGGTCGTCGGAACCGGATAAAATTTTCGACGGATATCCGGATATTTCGGGTATCCGGGTATCCGGATTGCAAACCCTATTCAGAATAGAAGATGCGCTTCGCCACTCTCTGCTCCGGCATCCTGGACACATGACCACACCACCGAAGTTGACGCCGCATAATATACGCCTCAATGCCACCAACATTGGCTCTGCGCAGCACTTCAGTGTTCCGCACACGATCTGACCATCGGATCCTAAGTATTTTACGTAGACATTTGAGGTGGAATCGGTCTAGAATGCGGGTATGTCGGCGGTACAAGGTCCAGGTTTCGGCTGAGTATAAGATGTTGGGCAGCACGACTGCCATATATACTGAGATCTTAGTAACTAGTTTCAAATCGTGTGAACAGAAGACCTTGGGATCCAGCTTACCGAACGCAGCAGCTGCAGCACCGATCCTGCTGTTGATCTCTGCACCAAGGTCGCACTTAGAATGTAACAACCAATTTTAGTTGATCTCTTTGTCCTAGTAATTCTTCCTATACAAAGGTCAATTTACACTGGTTTCATTATTTTTGCATTAATATCTGCACAAAAAAGACAATTATTATTAATTTTGGTCTATTGAGACAAATTATAAATAAACACAGCCGTTAGAAGTGATTAAGAATGAAAAATAATTCTGTCCAGCTAGATCGGGCTTTCGTCCTATAGTGAGACAAATTGAAACAGGGAGGTATTAATAAAATAGGTAGAAATAGAATAAGCTTGGAGTTCACTAGCGGAGCTGCTGCAAACAAGTTCATAGATGTCATTCAACACGTGAGCCCGCAATACCTCGCGTTCATCCCTACCTTTAACGTCTGTAAAATGTGCATCATCCGAAGGGTTCCAAAAGATTTAACAAACGAGGACATTGTGGCTGGCGTCCTTACGCCGGATGGTTTTGGCAAAGTTATTAAGGCCAGACGGCTAAATACTAAAAGAAAAGTAGATGACGTTTTCGAGTGGGTCCTGACCGAGACTGTGGCTCTAACAATTGACGGTGAAAAGTTGCCTCAGCGTGTTTTCCTTTTTCACAATTCGTACAGTGTTACCAATGCTGTAGGTATGGGCACGTGAAAGCCAATTGTAGATCTCAGCCTCGATGTTCGAAATGTAGTCAGACGCACTTAACCCGTGAGTGCAAATCATTTAATGATATCAGTTGTTTGTTTTGCTCTGGTTCTCACCCTGCTACGGATAAATCTTGCCCGGAGTATGACCGTCAGCATAAGATAAAGTCGGCTATGACAGAAGATTCCATCTCATTCATGGAAGCATCCCAACGGTTCCCGCCATCCAGACGATCATTTGCTGAAGTAGCAGCCTCTACTTCTGCCTCACCCTCCCTTATAACGTACAAAAAAACCGTGACTTTGCCTCGAAAACCTCGCGCTCCCTTGCAAGAAGGCTATGACAAAAGAGCTCATCAAGCTATTCTTAATAACTATCGCATCCCCTCTCCACAGAATGGATGTGCTTTTCGTGAGAGTTCTGGTTTGAATGAGGGTAATATGACGAGTGGAGATATCTTATATGCCTCTCCGGTTGCCCGTGAGTCGCAACTTGATGAGATCCCGTCTGAGGAGGGTCAAATTAATGATATAGTACTAGATTCACTCTTGTCAACTGTCATAATGCTCCTTAGTCTAGATAGTATACCGTCCAACGTTGCATCTAAAATCGAAACTCTGTGTGTTATATTAAATAAACGACTTCATAATGTATACGGCGGTACAATGGAATGCGCGTAGTATAACAAATAAAAAATCAGAAGTAACTTATTTTTGTAAAAAATATAATCCCCTTATGTTTGCTATCGCTGAAACATGGCTCAAGCCGCAACAAGTTTTCAATTTAACAGGTTATTCAACCCTAAGAGATGACAGGGTAGACGGTTGGGATGGGTCTGCTCTATTTATTAAAAACAATGTTCCTTTTTCTCAAATTCAGTTGCCGGCACATACTAATACTATATTTATTGTCGCTGCCCGTATTTATGATGGTTCTTACGTTTCTGTGTATATTCCTCATGCTTCCACAAGTACGTTGTCTGAATTTTATTCTATTGTAAATAATATTCCTAAACCGGTTGTTATAATGGGTGACCTGAATTGCCATCATGTGTGTTGGGGATCAGGCGCAACTGATAATAATGGTAGATTGTTATTAGATGTGTCAGATAAATTGAACCTTTGCTTTTTAAATGACGGTAAGCCGACCAGGCGGACAGCTCCCAATCAAAACTCGTCTGCGGTAGATGTGACGCGTTGCTCTATTGATGTTGCTACGGAAATATCATGGAACATTTCATCCTTATCTTATAATAGTGATCATTTTCCCATTTTTATTACATTTCCTAGGAAATCTAACCCTCATGGCTCTCTACCACCCTTAAAAAAATATAAATTAGACAAAGCTGATTGGGATAATTATTCGTCTTCATTGGATAATAAAATTCAGGTTCTCTCCTCAAGTTTTGATTCAAATTTAAATGATACTCATGATTCATTTGTTAGCGTGATACATGAATCTGCTGAGGGGGCTATCCCTCTTAAAAGGTGAAACTTGCGATACATACCCTTGCAGCCGTGGTGGGGATTCAGAGTGTTCGGCTGCTGTGAAAGAACGTAATTCGGCTGAATTAGAGTATGCTAATAACAGCAATATTGAAAATTACATTGTTTTTAAGAAAGTTAGAGCTAAGTGTCGTAAAATTCTTAGAACAAAAAAATCCAAAGGTTGGAAGTCTTTCTGCGAATCCATTTCTCCTTCCACTCCCCCTTCGTTGGTGTGGAAAAACATACGTAGATTCCGTAGAGGAATGGTACCATCGCCGTCTTCGGGTTCGTCTTTTGACTGGACGAATGAATTTCTAAACAAATTAGCCCCTCCAACTGTTCCAAATTTGGATGATATTCCGGCTTTACATTCATTTAATCAATCAGATCACATGTTAGATAGGGATTTTGATTTAGCTCAACTTAAGACAGTTCTTACTTCAGTAAAAGACTCTTCTCCAGGCCTGGACGGTGTTGTATATTCATTTTTAAAAAAAGCTGGACCGGTGTGCCATAACTTCTTTTTAAATCTAATCAATAAAATTTTTGAATCGGGAGACATTCGTGAGTCATGGAAACATAAGGTTATTTTACCAATTTTAAAAGCTGGAAAGGATCCCGAGCATCACGACTCATATCGCCCTATTGCCCTTTCGTCAGCTTTATGTAAGATTGTTGAACATATGATTAAAAATAGATTGGAATGGTACATAGAGAATTCAGGGGCTCTTGCAGAAACTCAATTTGGCTTCAGAAAAGGTAGAAGCATTACAGACAGTCATGCTCTGCTATCAACAGATGTTAGGGTAGCTTTATCACAGAATCAGTCCGTAATTGCTGTATTTTTGGACATATCAGCTGCTTATGATAACGTGCTGCTCTCGGTGCTCAGTAGCAAGTTGCGTCATATGAGCATCCTGGAGAAAGTGGTTCGTTTCATAAACAATCTTTTATCCGGTAGAAAGATCTCATTAAGAGCGTATAGCAATCAAGATAATGTTAAATTTATTTGGAGCGGTTTACCGCAGGGCTCGGTTTTGAGTCCCTTATTATACAGTATTTATACCTCTGATTTAGATCAGTCCATTAATCAACATTGCAATGTTCTTCAATACGCTGACGACATTGTTATATACTCTCAGCATAAGAATATGAATGCGGCTGCTGATTTCATTAACAATGCGTTTAACTCTCTGGGTCATTGGCTTGATGTCCATGGTCTAGATTTATCCCCCTCGAAAAGCATGGTTCTAGTTTCTTCCAAAAATAAAGTTCTTCCCTCTGTAAATATTTCATTTCGTGCTCAGCCCATCCCTGTTCAAGTTAAAGCCAAATTTTTAGGAGTAACCTTTGATTCTAAATTATCAGGAGCTGAGCATATCAATAATGTTGTTGGTAAATGCGAAAAAAACTTAAATATAATTCGTGCTCTATCTGGTTCGTGGTGGGTGCACATCCATATTCACAAAAGCTGTTGTACAATGCTCTAGTAAGATCTCACCTAGATTTTGGCTCTATTTTTCTTGAACCGTGTAACAAAGCTGAACTTAAGAAACTAGATATGATACAATCCAAGGCTTTGAGGATAGTCACTGGTGCTATGAAGTCATCCCCCATCAGAGCACTTCAAGTCGAATGCTCTGACCCCCCTCTAAATGCTCGTCGTCAATACTTAGCAGATAGATATTTGTTTCGTATTGCGCAGCTAGAATACCACCCCTTATTTCCTAAGTTAAATCTTTTAAAAGATCATGTAGAAGTAAATCCGTACTGGCTTAGGAAATCAAAACCGAATCTGATAACTAGTTTAAGTAGATTAAATGATATTGAAGCACCGTTAGCCAAATTTTCCACGATTCCTATTTATTTAGTTCCTTTCTCGGCGCTTACTTTTCAACCTCAATCAGTTAATATTGAAATTCAAAAAAACTCTTCCTCTGTTAACGACAGATTTTTGGCTTCAATAAGAGCTAATTGGCAGGAATGGTTATATAGCGTTATTTAAACATTCCGTCGTAGTATCGTGCAAACTCTTAATTTGAGTAGCTGTCTGTGCAGTGCTTTTCCTTTGGCCAAATAACCTTTTCAATAGGGAATTCACGATTAATTTATTGTTACCATACCGATTTTTTAATGTCTTGCATGCCAGTTCATAGTTTTGTTCGGTAATTGTGATGTGCTTTAATAAGGCAGCTCCTTCTCCACCGACACTCAATTTCAAATAGTGAAAAGAAAGAAAGAAAGAAAAAACGTTTATTTACATACATCGAACAAAAGTACAGAACATAAACAAATGGACAAAAATAATAAAAACTGCACTAATGCCAGATGACGCAAAACGGTTCCGGCTCAGCGTGGTACTGGTTTTGAGGCCAGAGCTGGTCTTACGCCGGAACCATTTGGTGACACCACGGCAGGCCACACAGCCAACACAAATAAAAAAAATAAAAAATCAAATAAAAAAATAAAACATAACAGAACAGAAAACCCAAAATTATCTCACAAGAACTTACACAGCATTTAAAACATACAAACGGCGAACAAAAAGCGACTGAGAAAGCCTGTAGCGCGCATGTGGCGCGGCATGGTGTAGCGGTTTATTTATTCTGTGGTCGTAGCCTAATAACCTATCTACGTTATCTAGCCAGACCACAGAACCAAACCAATTAAAACCACGTCCCGAGCTGACAGGCCTGCCCAGACAGGGCTTCATATTATTGAATAAGGTTATTACGTACTAACACAAGATGGATAACATTTATATACGTGTTAAACAAACTAAACACATAGCAGTACCGAAGAAAGAGGAATGAAAAACACGAGTACAGGAGATTGAGAAAGACAAATGGGCGTGCAGTGCATTGCAGCCAGAAAATCAACAGCAGTGACACGTTAGACATCAAATAAGTTATTGCATAAAACTAAATAGCAACATATTCCTGGTAAGAGATTTCATCGCAAAGAGGAAGGAACGTAACGCGCTGGTAAGTATCAAGAATCTTAGCATAAAACTAAACTAAACTATTGTAGGTTACACTTATTAGGTGGTGTGGTTTGTTTTGTTGAGTGAAACGTTTTGTTGAGTATACTATATGTGTCCATATCATAATAATATTCGCAAGTGTGTGCGTGCACGTGTTATGTCTAGGTATGAATAAAGTAAGTACATAGAAAGTAATATAAGTATAACTAACAGAATAAAAAAGAAGGTTATATAGCACTAGTGTCATGCAATAACAATTCTTGTTTTTTTTTGATGGATTTGTAAAAAAATCTTTAATCTACATTTAAAAACTTGGATACTTTTCAGGTTCCTTAACGGCAGTGGAATATTATTCCAGCATTTTGTTGCCGCATACCGAAAACTACCCCTGAAAGCAGCAGAGGCATGCCGCTGTGTTGACAGTTGCATCCTGCAATGCCGAGTCCCACCTGATCTACTGCGAGACACCCACATCAGCTTCCCAAATAGATATAATGGAGCCTCATGTTTCAAAATACCAAACAACAAACAGGCCAGATGAAGCTTACGGCGATGTTGCATTTTTAGAATTGAATGTTTGTTAAGGAAAGGAGTTACATGGGCCCTCAACGGAATCTTGAAGCAAAAACGAGCACAGGCATTTTGAACTCGTTGTAAAAGTTTCTTAGATTTGACCAGAAGACGTGGACCAAACACTGCGTCCACTAGTGCAGTTTCTGAACCTTGCTACGTGAGGGGTTGTCGTGAACCAAGGACGTAAACAAATCGTTAAACGTCGTCCACTCTTCATAAGTGCCGGTAAATACCGGTAAGCTGATAACTGGTAACTTAACATGGAGTTGTGATGCTTCTGTCATCGAAGTATTTGGCAAACTAGCATTCGTTTGAGCACTCACGGAAAGCGTATCCTTGATATCACCGTTTAAACAAAGATACAGCTCTTCTATTGAAAAATAATCCTCTTGTAAGAAATACGGCATCGCACCACGTTGTTCCCTGGTCGTACACTTAAGAAGTTCTTGATGTGCGTTTTTAAAGACGCGCCAATAATCTTCAATCAACTGTAATCGCGCTTCTAGGTATCCTTGAGTGAGTCGCTGTTTAGGACATTTCTTCAAATTAACTTGAGTTTTCTTTATCAATGACGCCATATCGTCTAACACTTTAAGTAACTGTTCCGGTGTACTCATTTTTAGGTTATCAATTGCACTTCAATATCATATAGTTACGTGTTCATAATAATCTTGCAATTTTTTTTATTTTTATTTTATTATCTCTTTTCTGCGTCGTGGCAATCTGTCACACATAACAATAAGCCACTTCTCTATTTGATACCATGTATCTGTTTGGGTTGTTTGGTTTGGTGAGACACTTCTCAGTTGGGTGTCTCATTCCATCCTGACAAATCTATCTAATAGAGTTGGAACACTATGTCTCTTCAATCTCCTATAGCGTGTACTTTTGTCTCCTCTCAGTCCGAGGGCAAGTTCATTTTTATGATTTGCGAGTCTTTTCTGGTAGTTAATGCTATGTTTCATGATCTCCTGTTTGACTGTTGGTAGTTTCAGGTCGAGGTATATAATTTTATTACTGATGTACTGTGGTATGTCAAAGATGGATCTAAGTGTCTTTGTTTGGAAACGTTCCAGTATCTCAATATTGCTATTGCTGGCTGTACCTCAGAGCTGTATTCCGTAGGTCCAGATTGGTTTTAGGATAGCTTTATACACTGTCAACTTGCTGTGAGTGCTGATTTGCGAATGGCGTCCTATTAACCAGTACATATTGCGCAATTTTAAGTCAAGTTGCTTTCGCTTGGTCGATATGTGTTTTTGCCATGTTAGCCTTCGGTCCAAGTGCATGCCCAGGTATTTCGCATGATCGTCCTGCGGAATTTCTTCGTTGTTTATTGTCACCGGCGAACAAGAGTCTCTCCTAAGTGTAAATGTTACGTGAGTTGACTTGCTTTGATTTGCGTGCATTCTCCAGATTTTAAGCCATTCCTCAATTTTGTCAATGTGATGTTGTAGGCGTTCTGATGCAGTAACTGAATTCGTATGTGTTGAAAGTAGGGCCGTGTCGTCTGCATATGTTGCAACAATGGTACTGTCTGTCGTTGGCAGGTCAGCTGTAAATATGGTGTAAAGGACTGGTCCCAGTATGCTTCCTTGTGGTACTCCTGATTTAATCTCGTTTAAGTCTGAAATTTCTTTGTGGAACTTAACTTCGAAACATCTCTTGTTGAGATATGAATACAGTATGTGGTAAAATGAGTGTGGGAGCATCTTTTTAACTTTATATAACAGGCCATCGTGCCAAACTTTATCAAAGGCCTGGCTAATGTCCAAAAATACTGCAGAGCAATATTTCTTTTCCTCAAGCGATCTACTTATTACGTCGACTATACGGTGTACTTGCTCGATCGTTCCGTGGTTCTCCCTGAAGCCAAATTGATGGCTTGGAATTATGTCTTTCAGGTGTATCTTCATCCTCTTTAGTAGTATCTTTTCGAAGAGTTTACCTATTGTGGGCAGAAGACTAATAGGTCGGTATGAGTCTACTTCATTTGGAGGCTTGCTGGGCTTAGCTAACATTATCACCTGTGCTATCTTCCACTGTCCTGGGAAGTGGCAGAGCCGTAAGCAGGCGTTGAAAATCCTGACGATTGCAACAATTCATTTTTTTGGAAGATTTTTCAGGAGAGTGCTGTCTATAAGGTCGTATCCTGGTGCTTTTCCGTCCTTTAGGTGTTTTATTTCTCCGGCTACTTCTGTTGGACTTACGCATTGTAACGGTAGGCACAGTTGTAGTGCACTTTCTAGGTGGCTTTTAATTTCAGTGCCTTGCTCGGGTCTTAACTCGGGAAATGGTTGAAACACTTTACTTAGGTGTTCCGCGAATATTTCAGCTTTCTCCTTGTCTGATCTGGCCCATTTTCCGTTGCTTTTTCTGATAGGAGGTATATGATTATTGGGACGTTTTAATTTATGTGTTGCCTTCCATAGTGAGTAGTTTGTGTCTAATCTTGGAGTCAAGTTAGAAAGGAACGTTTGTAGGTTATTGTTGTTGAATGTTTTAATAAGGTTTTTTAGTTCTTTAGAGGCTCGGTTGAAGGCGGCTTTGTCTGCAGGATATCTAGTTCTGTGCCAAACTTTTCTTAGATTGCGACGTTCGTCTATTTTTTCTTTGATTGTTCTTGGGTATTCATTTAGCATAAGAGGTAATTTTTTACGCACTTTTGTGGAGGTTGTAGCTGCTTTATGTATGGTTTTATTGAGGTTCTCTATAGCCTCTTCTATGTCTTCTACTGTTTTTAAAGGGTTCAGGAGCTTAGTTTCTGTTGTGACAATTTCCTTGTACAGTTCCCAGTTAGTAGCTTTGTTGTACAGCCTTTCTACTGGTTGAACCAGCACCACCTTTTCGTTTACATTTAGAATGACTGGTGTGTGATCAGATGATAGATCTATGCACGTTTCAGTTGTCATGTAGTTTCGACTTATATTTTTGGTGACAAAAAAATCTAGTAAGTCAGGAATTTTACTTCGATCCGTAGGCCAGTATGTCGGTTCTCGTGAGGTCAAGCACTCTAGAGTTAGGTTTTGAACTGTGCCATATAGTTGCCTTCCTCGGTGTGTAATTAAACGTGAACCCCAATGCGTGTGTTTAGCATTCCAATCCCCACCACAAATAAACCTGGAGCCGAGAGAAGAGAAATACGAGTTGTAGTTATTTTTAGTAATTTTGTGCCTAGGTGGACAATACACTGCAGACATGGTTGTCTCAACTTTATCGTTGGGTTGGAGGGGGAGGAGGTTGCTCGCGTCCGTAGGACTAACCATCTATTTCCAGACTCACCCTACACGTCTCCCCTGGGTGGTGCAAAACGAGCAACAACGCCGTACACGCCGTAACAACGTTAATAACCCGACTCAAACTGCCTAACAAGCAGTCTTGTTGGGGGTAGGAAATGACCTCCACAACCCGCAACTCCAGGAAATAACTTGGAATCGGGGGCATTGGCTTCATCGCCCGCGTCACGAGGTAGAAAGCCTCTTTAAAAATTCACCCTAATCCTAAGGTGGGAACGCGCCAAGAGGATGAATGGCTTGCAGGTAGCAAGTCGCGAGCGCCAACCTCGACGGACCCGGCTAACGTCGTTGTATAGAGCCTTCTTGAAGGAATAGGCGTCACCCTTCAAGTGACAAATTATTTCGTCCTTACTCGTGGGAACAATATGAATGAGAAAAATGAAAATAATAAAACACTAAACAATCCGAACAACTTGATCCAACAAACATTTCACAAAAGCATGTTCATCAGACATCGGAGTAACAGCCTACCATCAGTCGCAGTAAGTAAAACAAGCATCAAGCAAACTCAAATAAATGAGACGGACTCAGAAAACAAAACTGAGAACCCATCGTGGCAAAATGATAAAGTGCCTACTAAAAGGCAAAAGAGAAATGATACAAGCCCAATACACAGTGAAAATATCAAGAAATCTAAGAATACAACCATATTTGCAGTGCCTACGTACAACCGATTTGACATCCTAAACAATGACGAAGCAGATGAAACAGTCGAACCAGTTACTGCGCACATACCCAAACCCGAGCCCATCTTCGTGACAGGAGTCATAGATGTCACATCTCTTAAAGCTACACTAAATAAAACTGTTGAAAATAATCTATATAAAATGACAACATTAAGATCGGGCCATATCATTAAGTTGATGCCGAATGATATACAGACATACAAAACAATAAGAGAACAGTTCATAACAAACAATATAGCGCACTACACCTACAAGCTGAAATGTGAAAGAGCATACAGAGTGGTACTACGAGGACTCCACGCTACAGAAAATACTTCCCTAATAAAACAAGAATTGGAAGAAAAAGGACACGAGGTTAGGCAAACAGTAAACGTTACACACAGGTCCACCAAAGAACCACTACCCGTGTTCTATGTGGACCTAGAACCCAACAAAAATAATAAGGATATATTCAACTTAAGATATTTGGGTGTCATTCATTTTATCGAAATTTCTTTCATCTAATTTCATATCACCGAAAACTATTCCACGAATGTCATTTCATTTTTTTTTCTAATCACATAAACATCAATTCATTGTTTTTTAAATAATCGAACAACTATTCATCTTGAATCGTTTCGAATTTGTCTCAAATCGTAGCTTAACTATTCATCGATTTTACCTTTCACATAATAATTAATTAGTTGTAGTATTAATTTATCGAAACATGATTCACAGATGGTACGTCCCATATATTATTATTGCCACGAACAATGTTTCATCGCAGTAACGTTTCATCGAACGATGCATTTTGTACAGTCTTGCGTTCTAAGGGCTGCATGACGTGAACCCTCCTAACCAACCCAATTTTGATGGGTATAGCATAATACCACACCACCTAGGGTGCCTATTTCCGCTCTAAAGGTCACAAGATAACCCTAACCTAACCCACCAATAGTACAATTGTTACTATTATTTGTTTTTTTACCTGCGGGGGGCTACGCCCCCCGAGCCCCCCACGCCCCCCCTTCCCAGCTGCCCTAACCTAATAACCTAATCTGACCTACTTTCTCGACACACTTTTTAGTACGTAATTTACGTACGTAAATTACGTAATTTATATTAGTACGTAACACACTTTTTAGCACCTTTTAACAAGTAAATATTATGATAATTCAGTGTTAGACAGTAAAATCTAAGTAAAAACGTTATTCGGCTATGGCGGTGATAATTCGGCAAAATGAGAAACGAGAAAACATGACTTATGAAAATGCTCTGTCGTTGAAACGAATTATCAAGTATGAAAACACCAGTGAAACGATTTTCTATGGAAAAAGAATTTTGGGAACTGAAACTTTCGTTAGTCTAAAATTATAGTATAGGTGATTCGATAAACGACTATGTCGATAGACAAATAAAATAATAAAGTAAAATTCGATGAGTTGATTCTTGTGTAAACGGTAATTCGAGCAAATGTATGAGCGATCTATCGACGTTCGATGAATGATTCCTAAGTGATAATAAAATCCTACGAATAGTGTTACAGGAAACAATAATCGATGAAACGATCTTCGGTGAAATGATGGATTACCAAGATATTTAAGCCAAATGAAAGTAAATTTTGAAGCCCCCTACAAAAAAAAGAAATCATGCAATGTAAAAGATGCCAAAGATTTGGTCACACTAAAAATCAGTGCTTTAGACCATATAGATGTGTAAAATGTGGTAATGATCATCCTACTTCAACGTGTAACAAAACAACAGACACAGATGCAACATGCGCAAATTGCCAAGAAAAACACCCTACAAGCTATAAAGGCTGTGCAAAATATAAACAGTATAAGGAAAGAATACTAAAAACCAAACCGACCAATATAGATTCAGCTCCAACTCGAAGCACAAAAGGGATTAAAATAGCAGAACAAACAGCAAAACAGAACATAAGACACACTAAATTCGCGGAAGAAAAGAGGAGCTACGCGGATGTAACAAAAGATAGACCAATAAGCGGAGGTTTAACTGACACTGAAAATTTTCAAAACCGACTAGAAATAATGTTTGCTAAATTTCAACAAATCATGATAAACATGATGGACAAAATGATGGACCGCTTGATCCAGCTCGTTTCAAGCCTTATTACAAAATGAACTACACACTCAGAATTGTCACTTGGAATGCCAATGGCCTGACGGAACGACGCCAAGAGTTTCAAACATTTCTCCAAACAGAAAAAATTGACATAGCATTAATCTCCGAGACGAGATTCACTGCAAAATCTCACCTTACAATAAAAAATTATACAGTGTATACGACAAATCACCCATCAGGGAATAGTCACGGAGGAACTGCAGTAGTTATAAAAAATAACATTAAACATTATGAATTAGGAATTAAACGAACTTACCTGAAGTGAAGTTCTATTCTAATTGTTTGAGCTGTACAGTCTCGAAATGACATCTTCTTCTTGATTATAACGAATGTAGTATTTGTAAATCTACAGCCAACATCACAAGTTTAGAGTAAATTTGAAACTAAAAGAAAAAAAGAGAGGGTTATTTCTGAACGCATCTCATCATTACTCCAAGCCATCTTGTGCTTATCTGTCATTTAGTTTAGAGTACAACTGTGCATGCATGTATTTTACAATAGATCCTCGTCTATATATATGTATATACTAATGCATGCATCACGCACACCAAAAAACTATGACTATTACTATTATTTCACGACATTGTTAGTATAGTTGGGATTATGGGGTGGGTGGATTATGTCATTTCGAGACTGTACAGCTCAAACAATTAGAATAGAACTTCACTTCAGGTAAGTTCGTTTAATTCCTAATTGATTTTTCGCTGTACAGTCTCGAAATGACATCTTCTTCTTGATTATAACGAATGTAGATGTTTAGAGCGTCGTGAATAATGGAGTCATAAGTACCAGTAGTGTTTTATTCATAACACAAAATAAAGGTAAAAGACCTAGTTTAGCTAACTAGAAATTATAAAGTTTAATTACTTTCTAATGAGATACATATGATTAGCTTCATCATCAGAAGAACTATAGCATGAAATAAAAAAGAAAATAATCATCATCACATACTTATTTCTTAGGAGAAAATAAGTAACAATAACATAAATTAACATTACTTCTATCTTAAAAAATAAAATATTTAGGAACTATCTTCCATCAATTATAACAATTGAAACATTTAAAATCTCAGTTCACAAAAAATGGGTAAGTACTTAGTTAATAATTAAATATTAAGTATAATCACAGTTCGCAGATATTGCAATTATCACGATAACAAGGTCCTTGCAAAATCATGTGATTGTAGAACCTGTCTATTATAATACTGGGCGAAAACACTGGAAGCATCGCTCCAGCCTGCAGTCTTTCGAATAACGTCAACGCTCACTCCCAGCCGTTCTGCCGCCGACGTGGATGCGTGACGTGTGCTATGTGCACTGAATATAGAGGTATCAATGCCACTTTTATAAAGTGTTGTTTTTATCCATCTGCTAATGGTTTGTGACGTAACTTTATTATGAGGTTTCTTAAAGGCAATGAATAATTCGTCGCAATTATTACGAAGCGTTCTAGTCTTATCTATGTAAACTAATAAGGTTCTCGCCGGACACACTTCTGGTTTCTCAGGTAAGAAAGGTAATAATAGTGTGGGCTGCGTGCATCCTACTCTTGAAGTCTTTATTAAATCTGATATGTTAATAATAATCTTATTAGTTTGGTGATGAATATTGGATAGTTTTATTAATGATAGAGTCTGCACTCTGTGTGCAGTAGCAGTGGCCAATAATGTAACTAGTTTCTTGCTGAGGTTTTCCAAGTTTAAACATTCATTAGGATACAATACAGATAAAAAATTTAAAACTATTTGTGGATCCCATGTAATATCATATTTTGGTTGGGGCGGTGTTAGTCTAAAAACCCCTTTCATGAATCTTATGACTCTGTCATCTAGACTTATTTTTGTTCCTAATAAAAGTGCGATAGCTGACTTGCAACAATTAATACTTCCATATCCGACGCCCTTCTCATGAAGACTTGTTAAAAAGGTAAGTACTTGAGGGACCGACCCATCAAGGTAGTTTATATTATAAGGTAGGCAAAAATTATACCATTGTTTCAGGTACGTGTCATACTGCTTTGCAGTGCTGTGAGCGAGTGAGGCCAGCATTATATTGACAGCAGCGGTCGATACGCCTCGCCGAGATAACGACTCCCTGACAGCACCGCGCCAACCAGGATAAGACACTCTTGAAACTTCTGATTGCTGGAATAAGTTTTGAATAAGTGTTTATCAGGACCAAAAAACATGCACTTAGAATGTAATAATTTCTGGAAAATGGGGTACCAGGGCTGAGTTGGCCATTTAGGAACTATAACTATTCCTTCCGACCTTTCAGAGATGATTTTTTGGAACATTTTTGATATTAGTGAAAAGGGTGGAAAAGCGTAAAAGAAATAGGGCTTCCAAGTAATTGTAAACGCATCTATTTTAAAAGCATCGGGGTCACCTTTCCATGAGACAAAGCGTCTGCATTTTGCGTTTGCCCGGCTAGCAAATAGGTCAATGTCTGGAAGGCCAAACTTGTTAGTGATTAAGTTATAATAGTTGTCATTAAGTTCGGATTCGATTTCGGAATGAGACCTCCTTGATTCTCTATCAGCTACTACATTATGTTCCGATCTAATGTAAGAGGCAAATATAAATAGGTTCCTAGACTCGCACCATTGCCATATTTGTCTGGCAATTAAATTTAGATGTTGAAATTGGGTACCACCCATGCGGTTAATGTATGCTATTGCCGTGGTATTATCTATCCTAAGTAATATCTCACAGTCCTTTATTTTGGAACAAAAACTTTTTAAGGCAAGAAAAGCAGCCAGTAACTCTAAGTAGTTAATATGATGTTTTCTTTCATTTTCATTCCATAAGCCAGAAGCTGTTACACCCTCGCATGACGCACCCCCACCCACTAAGGCTCGAGTCAGAATAAACTTCCTTAATAAAATTATGACACTTAATTTTACTTTTGCTTTGATCTAAATTCTTTAGCCACCAAGTTAATTCAGCCTTTACATCTGTCGATATTTCCATATTCTTGTCAAAATCATCATTATTGAGTCTTAAGTACATGGTTTTTTGTCTCTCCAGATCTTTAGTATACAACCAGCCATACTCTACAGCTGGGCAGGCAGACACCAGCAGTCCTGTTAAGCGAGCAAAGTCTCTAATACAACATATTGACATCATCATAAAATAATTTATTTCATGTTTTATCCTATCCTTTTTCATGTCTGGTAAAACAAGCTGAAATCTATTTGAGTCTAAAATAAAACCAAGATACTTGACAGAGGTACTTGGAGTCAAGGAACTTTTCTCATAGTTCACAATAAAACCTAGTCTTGTAAGTAACTCTATAGTTATTTCGATACTGTATTTACATTCTTTATAATTTCGTCCTACAATAAAAATATCATCTAGATATCGATGGCCCCACCGAATAAACGTGCAAAGGTTAATACAGTAAAAATTTTTTTTTGCCGTATTCCCCATGTTGTAATACACCCCCCCTATTTTTTTGAGGGGGCTACGCTTATTATTTTCAGATTTATTAAAGAAAATATTTTTATTCTACGGAAAATATAATCAGCGAGACCACACGAATAGTGTTATTCTCACTTGTTACACAAATTACAATCCATCGCCTAAACACGAACAAACGTGCGTGAGTCTAAAACATTTTTGTTCAAAACTTTACTAAATTTTATATTTGTGTATTATTCTGATGCACGCTTTTTGGTGTTATGAACGATATGAATTTTGAGAGTATCGCTTCTTGCAGTATAAAGTCGCTATAAAAATTATAGTAACAACTGTTTGCTATTTAATAAAATAACACTCACATTGTGTAATAGCGGTTGCAGCATATAATTTCTCTACGTAATATTGTAATAATTCAAAATACGAATATTCACTGATAAAATTCTACGCGTCAAATTTCGTTTGATGAGCTTAGACTTTCTTTGCACCTGTTATTAAAACAGCAATGGCTGCTTAGTTGAAGAAAGATAGGGGCAGGGAGTGGCGCGTGACATCAAGACTAGCTAGTAAACGTTTGCAACGCGCACTAGGTGCATTGTCGGCTTAATTCTAAACTATCGAGCGTGCTCGTACATGGTGCCAAATTTAAGAAAGTGAAAGAAAATTTAAGATTATTACGGTGAGGTTATCTTATCCAGACGTTTTGGATCACGCACAATCACCTCTTTGACGCTATCGGAGACCCGCGGTTGAGAAAAGTAACGAAATGAAATGTTTTCATTGGATCCTTGTTCCGGAGCAACGCCTTCACCAGCCAGCGGTGTGCCGAAGTCTGCGCCAGATGCAGAAGGTATATTCCAATACAGATAGGTGGTGGTGGCGATCGTGCAAACCACGATAAATGCGATGAAGATGTAGTGATGCGTCTGATAGGATGACTTCTTCTTCTTGACTTCGAATGCATTCTGTTGTCCTTTTACCGCCTCAATGCTGACCTTTATTCTGTCTAGAGCTTCTCCATAGTCTTCAATTATAAAGCGGTAGTTTTTCTTCACAGTTATTTATTACGGATTGCTGTATATACATGTCGTTGATTGTGATGTCACTGTGGAAGTTGGTATGAGAATGGATAACATATGGTGCTCCCGTTTCTATCGTAATGATTCCTGTGCCCTGTAACAAGAGTGGCGTTACGCCTTTCCTTTTCGAGGTTGACTGCTAAGTATTCCGATGTTACGACGACTCGCTGAGTGGTGTCCGAGACGATTTGCGGAATTGGAATACAGAATTGACGCAGGGTAGTGATAATTCGCTAGGAAGTTTTCCAGCGATTTATTTAGTCGTTCCTCGAATTGTTCCGGCTTTAGAAGGTTGGCATCATTTATCAAGTCCAGTAGTAGCCTTTTTTGTGGACGCCGCAGGTTGTCCATGTCCATCCCTGGGGCGAGTGCTGCGGCAGTCGTATACGGTTGTCTTGGCGGTCAATCTTGTCTGATTCTGCTAAGTGTTTGTTAATAGTGAGTTTGCGACTTAACCCACGCCGTTAATAAGACCACGTCTTGTTCTTTTAGCGTGTGATCCATTTTCAGTCGATAATTAGGTCGTTATAATGTTCCAATTTTCTCAAGTCATGTTGTAGTTGTGTTGTGCTGTGTAGTTGTATTAATATAATAGCACCACCGTTGGTGCCCATTTAAATTTGAATACTTGCATGATGGGTGTCCGTAACTCTTCCTAGTAACCATTTCGCCGGAGGTATGTTATCCTCTTTCACTAAGACCATGTCTCCGACTTTCAACTCTTTTGACAGTGGTCTATTACTCCGGGTCTGTAGTGTTTGCAGGTATTCAGCCAGTTTTCCGGTTAGTTGCCACCATGTTCGAAGGTTACGTGGTTCTGATTCTGGCGAAAAGGGAGAAATGCCCCTGAGTGAGGTAATCCAAGTCACCTATGCCCTCTGTTAGAGGTGTACTATTAAAGGTCTGGAGTTGAGACAGTTCTCTATTTATGCCAGGAGGGTGGAGTAAATACTCTTTAAGTGTTCGTTTTTGTTCACCAATCACTTGTCGTAGGTGGTCTTAACTGCAATCTTCCACTCTCCATTATCTGTAGGCTATGCGGGCGCGGTAAAATTCCATTCAATGTTTGAGGTGGCCCAGTGTATCCATGATGTCGGTGTTGATGTAACGTTTAAGAGCTTTTCCTTTTTCTTGTGCCAGCACCTTTGCCACAATAATAAAATTGATACCGTTGTCACTGTAGATATGTAGGGGTAGGCTTCGTCTAGCGCCTATTCTTTTAAGAGCTGCCAAAAAACGTTACGGTGCTTAAATCTGACACCAGTTCTAAATTTTTTACAAGGTGAGTACCGTAAACACGGGTAACTTTAACTTAAGCCCCTATATTTCCAGCTTTTCTTCGTATATTTTGCAATTTTAAGTAACAAATACTTTCTTTAGAATACGTAGTGAAAGTCCGTATAATGTATTTTGATAAAAATAAAAAAGTAAAGTATTTTTATTGGGTGGGCAATGTTACCCCCCAGGGCTAAAGTAACCCGTGTTTACTGTATGTGTTTACTTTACAAATCCATTTTTAACCAAATTTTTATTAAATTCACAAAAAAACAAAAGGTATATTAAGTTTAAATAGTAAAAAAGAAGACAGTTTTAGTTACAAAACATTAACAAGAACGGCTTAATTATTGTTAAGAATATTTGCACAAAATTTTCTTACGCAATCTTTCACAAGTAAGCGTGTTACTGTTTAAAACTGATATTAACAATAGTGTATTTCTTCCTAAAAAAGCATGCGAGAGCTTAGTACCCATCACAGCAGTAGTCTGGATTCTACGCAAAAAATAACGCAACATTGCATTACATTTAAAATAGTCGGACCTTTTAACACGAAAAAACGTGTAAACGTTTAAAGCACGTACTATCTGCGCTTATCTACACTAGAATAAAAAAATAACATGCTTTTTCTCAATTTTCTTGAAAACTAGCATTTATACTTAATGTATTATAAAGTTAATAGAAAGATTATTTTAAAATCTATCTATTTTATGAACATGTTATATACCAATTCTGTCCCATTTGCTCGTAATCACAGTTCTAACGTTTTTATTTTTTCCTGTAAAATTAGCTTTTTTCACATGCACGTTTATTCGGTGGGACCATCGATATATACTTATTATGTGCCCTTTAGACCTTAAAAACTGCATTACTGGCTTAAGCAGTTTTCTAAAAGTATAAGGTGCAGTATTAAGGCCAAAAGGTAAGACTTGGAATTCGTAAATTTTAGACTTCCAGATAAACCGAAGATATTTTTTAAAATTGGGATGGATGGCTACTAGAAAGTAGGCATCCTTAAGGTCGATTGTGCCCATATAACAATTGGGAGACATGAGCCTTAAAGCAGTTCTTATATCTTCCAATTTGAAATGTTCATTTGCAATGTACCTGTTCAAATTTTTTAAATTAAGAATGAACCGATCTTCACCATTTTGTTTTGGGACTGTAAACACTTTTGATAAATATTGTCCTTCACAATGATGACAAGGAACAATAGCTCCCTTAGATAATAATTCTAGTATTGCAAGGTCAATTTTTTGGGCATCCACCTTGGAAAATTTTTGATTAGTGGGTATTGTAGCCTGTTCAGGTGTTGATAAAAAGGGTACTTTATACCCTGACACCCAGGCTAAAATTCTAGGGTCATTTGTAATGTACAACCATTGTTGTTTGAAAAACATAAGTCGCCCACAACAGGGAACATTACGCACCTGGGCTCCTAGTGGCGATTGTTGCTGCTTGCTGCAGGACGGTAGCGAGGTTTCTGCTGGTTGTTGTATTTGCCCGGAGCAGGGTTGAAAGATTGTCTCCTCTGGTAGGTTTGAAAAGCACGCTGCGGCTGTGGCTGCGGCTGATTTTTCATCCGAGATGAATTGTTCGGGCCTTTAAAAAATGTTGTGCCTTTTTAGGCTTATTGTTTTGGCCCTTGAGATCTTTTCCACTTCGCTCTATGGCCTTAGCAGTCTTTAATTTTTCTGCAAAATTTTCTCCAAAGAGCCATTCATCCACAACGGTATCCTTGACCGCTTCACGGGCGGATTTGGTTTCTAGAGCTGTCATAACAAAATGTTTTCTGACATTTGATTCACAGAACTGGTAGTCACACAAGAGGCGTGCTGCATCACTGACATATTCAATGATCTCCTCATTTCCAGAAGGGAATTTGCAAAGCCTTCCCAAGGCTAATCCTAAGGCACCAATTGCACAAGAGACCCTCTTTTGTTTAATTTCGATCGCCTTGTCTCTTTTGACAACGTTTTCCCCTGCAGCGGCTAAAACCTCCGGGTTAAGCTTGGGGGCACTTATAATCTTGCAATTCTCCGGTGAGGGGTATTTGTCCATCAATTTCGTTCTAGTATCTTTGTCGAGACCTTTTACAATTATATTTTTCCACCTAGAGCACAAATGAGGAATTAATTCTGGCCCATATTTTTCTTCTTGAGGGGCTTCTCCAAGAAGGGCGATAATCTCCTCGCTTATTTCTTTCTCTCCTGAAAAAACCGAGAGGCCAGTTAAGAAAAGGGCTATTTGTAATCACAATATTAGCACTGGTTACGACAAAGAAGCATGAGATTACACATTTATCAGGGATCTACCCATTATAGTAGAACACCGTGAGGCGTGTAATGAAATAGATTATTATCTAATATCAATGAGTTTACCCAGATAGTAAACCACATTGTTTGCGTGCTTATACATTTAAAATAGTAGTATATCCATAATTAATATACCAAAGTAAATCAACGATATTTCATCATATCTCTATAGTGCCATTTTCCCTTGCAAAGGTTAATCTTACAGAGTTAACCATACAGGTTTCCTTACAAGAGGTTCCCCCAAACAAAACACGTGGTTTTGTCTACTTACCCGTGTTATCCGTAAGATCTACCACAGCGAAATCTTCGAAAACATTCTGCTTTTCGTCTCTTTCCGATAAAACGCCAGCCTCTGTTCTTGGGCTCAAACTTTCACGTTCCGTAAACCTGGACGGAGATCGGCGAGCAGACAGTGAGCGCCGGCGCCGGGACGCCAATGTCGCCAATGGCGACCGAGACCGTGACCGTGTACGATCGGGAAGCGCGGAGAACGTAGATTCCTTCTCTCTATCAAGATCTAGTCATTTCTCCTCAATCTTCTTCAGTTTCTTCCTTAATTTGTCAACAGAATTCTTATCTCTTGGCATTTTTCACACTTAAAAATAACCAGTAATAAAATTCGTGTAGTGGCGTTGGCTGCACAAGAACAATAATGACAGATAAGTACAAGATGGCTTGGAGTAATGATGAGATGCGTTCAGAAATAACCCTCTCTTTTTTTCTTTTAGTTTCAAATTTACTCTAAACTTGTGATGTTGGCTGTAGATTTACAAATACTACATTCGTTATAATCAAGAAGAAGATGTCATTTCGAGACTGTACAGCGAAAAATCAATTAGAAAAATACCAGACAGATAAAATTCAAGCAACTTCAATAAAAGTGTACAATCTTGTTAATAACTTCACTTTTGTAGTAAACAACTCCCGAGTCGGCGCAGGTAGCTATTGTTCTCGCCGGTCGGGTCTTATCTTTGAACTAGTCTCGCATCCGGTTCGAAGGACCATATGATATGATAATAGGATTTAGAATTGCTTGGAGATAACTTTAGAAAGAATTAGACGTGTGTACTGTCTCACGGTTTATTTGCTACTGCCTACTATTTGACAAACAAATTTCGCCTTAACTAACAATGGTATACAGGTGCAATCAACCAACATAGGGAGTCAATATTATATCTTCGTCCCAAATTTATAGTTTTATCGGAGGACCCAGATTCCTAGTATCAGATACAAATCTAGAATAACCATACCTAACCCTGACATATTAAGGCAACTGAGTAGCAGAATTAGAAGATGGTTTTACTTCATCGCTTTCAAGTAATAAAATCTAATGTCGACTAAAATGAGTTTTATGGTTCTCGGTGACGCTAAATATATATAATGAAATGGCTTATGAGGGCCCCCCCTAGTGTAGGGGAAGGCTTCCTGCCCACTTTGCCGCAGGAAGCTGTGCAATACGTCGCCTGACTGTCTATTTCTCCACATACTATCTAATTGTTATCAACAAGCAAGGTAAATTATGTAAGACTTTCTAGCCTTTTATTTGAATTTTACTTTAACGTCTAATTTGACCATTTCAATACATATAAGTAGTGCTTCTTACTTAGAGATGCAGAATTAGCATGTTAGCTAGGTTTTTACTTAGGTTTGCTCTCCTAATAATTGAAAACCAATATTTATGGGTTAATCTTAACCTCAAGAAACATAATAAAGTTGGTAATTTGGGCTCTTTACCCACTATTTGTTTTATATTTAAACTCATAGCTTGATTGATTCAGTTTAAAAGGTAAAATAACTGGTATTGATTCTATCAGGAAATTTGTTTTCATTCTAAAACAAATCTAGCCCTATTTTGTATGAAGTGCACCTGTATTCCACTCTACGGGAGCAAGTGACGCTTCGGGACTTCTGCCCGTAATAAGTTTAATGAGATTCACACTTAGAATCCTCCAGTTCCATAATGCTAGCTATGAATCAACCTAGCTGGAGTATTATTGATTAACTATTTGATCTATTTGATCACTTTCAATCACTGATTTGATTTGGACTCAACGTTATATCACTTTTATGTTTCTCAGAGTAAGACTGCAGCTTAATTTAACTTGAAAACAGTCATTTTTCTGCTTCAAATCATCCAAAACCGGCTCGAAATCTGTAGCAAATTCACTCGGATTAAAACGATAAATGTCAATTCGCCACTCTGGATCGAGTATTATGAAATACTCGCCGGTTAAAAACGGTAAAATAAAAATCATCCGCCAACAAGAAATCATGCGCATGTACTCACCGAGTCACCGGCACCTTGGTTGGCTTCTGGACGTGCGGTTCTTCCACTCTTCAGATGCGGGCTGGCCAGCCTTTAATGTGGTGCACTGCTTTTAACTATACCGCTCGAGGAGTCAGTTATCAACGTAACACGAGATTAATTTTTAAAGATGTCCGTTCGATTCCGTTGCAAAGCAAGACCGATCTCCTAGTTTTCTTGTCCGCCGGTAGGAGCGCTGGCGTCTACGTCGGCTTGTACCACGCATGCGCGCCGGTGTCACCGGGCGTTCCCATTGGTCAGATTTTCGATATTATACCGCTTGATATGGCGTTTTGACATTGCATCGTTTAGGTGCGCGAATAATAAAGAACAAAACGTTAAGAACGGAACATTCCGCCCACCAAAATACCAATGGGATTTTCTTTAAGTAACTGAGAGAAACGGTTAAGCTAGTTATGATAACACTAATTTTACTATATGATACTAATCTTAAAACTAGGGAACGTTAACGAATTAAGAAAATTATTCGGTTGGTAAAGGACAGAGTTTGACCAAAGGTCTCTTAATTAGGTGGTTGTTAGCCGTTTTTACGGTAGCCACCCGAACAACTCCATCAGGCCCAGGATGTAGAGAGACTACTCGCCCTAGCTGCCATTGAAGAGGAGATCGGTTATCGTCCTTAATGAGTACGATTGAGTACGATTGAGTACGATCGCCCGTTGAGTTAATGAGTGCAAATACTCGTTTTTCCAACGTCTCCAGAACTGCTGTTGAAATGATTGGATAAGCTGCCAACGATTTAGTCGATTGATGTTAATTTCGGTGTAATCCAAGTCTGGAACAGCTGTCAGAGGCTCTAGCGTTAAGAAATGGCCGGGTGTTAGAACGGTCAGGTCGTTAGGATCGGAACTCAACGGACACAAAGGTCTCGAATTTAAAATTGATTCGATTTCGGTAAAGAGAGTGGCAATCTCTTCGAAAGTTAAACATTGATCGCCAACGATGCGGTATAAGTGAAACTTCGCGGCTTTGATTTGGATTTCCCACACCCCTCCAAAATGGGGAGCCGAAGGAGGGTTGAATTTAAAGGTAATTCGTTGCGCGTGTGATGCTTGCTCTAGATAAGAAGCTAGTTGTGAACTTGCGCCAACAAAATTCGAACCGCAATCAGAATGTATGACGTTACAACGACCGCGACGGGCAGTGAACCGACGTAATGCCGCGATGAAGGCGTCAGTCGATAAGCTAGACGCTACCTCGAGATGCACTGCTTTAGTGCTGAGGCATATAAATAAGCATAAGTAAGCTTTATCGATTTTTGCACCGCGATGGCGTCCCAACTTGATGCGGAAAGGACCTCCGAAATCTACTCCTACCTCAGAGAACGGTTTCACCTGGTTAACGCGGAAGGCAGGGAGATCGCTCATGAACGGTTGCAAAGGTTGTGGATGAAGGCGATAGCATCGTATACATTTCGAAAGATGGTGCCGTATGGCGTGTTTTGCCGCAAGTATCCAAAATTGTTGTAATATCAAGTAGTGCGTTGTGTTCAGACCAGGATGAAGATTCTTTCGATGAACGGACTCTATTACGGCTGCAGTGAGTGCGCATTTCTTTGGCAATAATGCGGGGTGCTTATGCTCAAATTCTAGCCCGGAGCGAGAAAGCCGTCCGCCCACCCTGAGTATACCCTGATCATCAAGGAATGGATTTAGTTTGCGAAGGCTTCTTGGTAACTGTTTACACAGCTTCAACCTTGATATTTCGTCGGTAAAGTAACGGTTTTGAAAATGCTTCACGATAGTTAATAGCGCACGGTGGTGTTCGACGTTCGATATGAAAAGATCCATAGGTTCTGGAGTGATGCGACGCACGCCGTTACAGAACCTACGAATGTAGGCTAGAATGCGACAGATGGTGTCTAATGATGAGTACTTCTGAAACAACCGATCGATCATTGACGTAGGCTCAGCGGTGTCGGTTTGATTCGTGAGGAGAGCTACGGCGCAACGCTGTTCAGAAAGCACCACGATGTCCTTATCACGACCTTTGGATAGGTCGTTTGGCCACTCGGACTGCGGTTGAGACAGCCAATCTGGGCCCGCCCACCATAACGCATTGTTGAGTAAATCCTGCGGCAGTTGACCTCGCGAACAAACATCTGCAGGATTCGTTGAAGAAGGGACGTGCCTCCAGCATTCGGTAGGTACGATGTCTTGAACGTGACTTACACGGTTTGCGACGAATGTCACCCAGCGAGAAGAGGGGGATCGCAGCCAAGCTAGAACAACGGTTGAGTCACACCAAAGGTAGGTTTCATGAATAGGAATCTGAAACGTATCCTTGACGAATTTGATGAGATCCGCGAGCAACACCGCTCCACACAATTCTAGACGGGGTAGCGATTGCCTTTTTAACGGAGCAACACGAGTCTTTGCGCACACAAAGAAGACGCGAATGGAACCGTCAGACTCAGTGACGCGCAAAAAAACCACAGCGCCATACGCGAGTTCGGAGCTGTCGCAAAAACCGTGCAGTTGGTATGATCGAGCGCTATCACTAGCGACCTTAAGGTCTTTTACTTGTGGAAGCTGTTTGGAGAAGCTATTCCACTGAGTAACGATTTCTAGATAAAGATAAAAAAGATAAAAGATATTTATTCAGTAAGTAGGCCGCACGGGCACTTTTACACGTCAAAATCTACCAGCGCTTCCCAAGAGGAGACCACTGCTGAGAAGAAGCGCCGCAAGAAACTCAACAGTTAGTCATTTTTTAAATGAAAATATAACAATGTCACTACTTATTCTAGCATTATATAAAACTGTAAAAATAATATTAAATATCTGCGTAGTTTTGCAGGAAAACATGTCAGAATGACTACGAGAAAATTTATATATATATCACACAAAACAGTTTTGACATGTCTTCCTACATAAACCGTGTCCCCTAGACAAGATACAGCGTTTAGTGGAGGAGTCTCATCCCACGAGACGCCGAGGATCCAAAGCTTTTGAATTAAGCACTTGGCGTGTACTGTCACAGGAGACAGGAAACCCAAGGGTCAAAGATTCTAGCGACCTCACTTAGAATCACTCGCTTGGTACACGGTTGATAGGAAAGTTGGACGTTAAAAACGAATGAATCTGAAGCGGGTTCCCACTTAAGGCCGAGAACCTTGATGGTTGTGTCTTCGGCTTCGGTAAAAGTTATAGCTTCCGAGAGACACGCTTCTGGAGGGAGATCGTTAAGAAGCTCGGGTCGGTTGCTTACCCATTTTCGCAGCTCAAAAGAGCCAAGATTAAAAAGAGATATGATTTGTGACTTGATTTCACGGGCTTCATCCAGCGATGCACTTCCGGTTACTACGTCATCAACGTAAATATCGGAGGTTAGTACGATTTTTGCTTTAGGGTATTTATGGCCCTCGTCGTTAGCCAGTTGCTGAATGGTTCGACAAGCGAGAAACGGGGCTGAAGAGACACCATACGTGACGGTATTTAACACGTATTCCTGAAGGGGTTCATCTGGGTGAGCTCGCCAGAGAATACGCTGGTAATCGCGATGATGTGGAATTACGTTAATTTGACGATACATTTGGCGCACGTCAGCCATAAAAACAACTGCGTGCTCATGGTAATGAAAAAGGATCTCAACAATGTTGGATTGCAACTTGGGACCTGTTAGCAATGAGTCATTGAGCGATTTGGAATTAGCGTCCTTGGCCGAAGCGTCGAATACGACGCGAAGTTTTGTTGTCGCACTTTCGGGACGTAAGACGCAATGGTGCGGTATATAGTATTTACCCTGACCCAACTGCTTAGCAGGAACCACTGACATATGACCACAATCGATGTAATCAGTCATGAAGTCGATATATTGTTCTTTTACGTTAAGATCACGAGATAGGCGTTTTTCAATTGCATGGAAGCGTCGTAGGGCTATCTCGCGCGAGCCCTCGAAGACAGGTTCAGCACTGTCCTTGAAGGGAAGACAGACGACATACCTACCTGTCTCGTCACGGTAATGATCGTTAGTGAAATTATTTTCACAGAGCTGCTCTTCTGTGTTCAATCGGGAGGATTGAGGAACGTTATCGATTTCCCAGAAACGTTGAACGATATTGTTTAAAGTGTCATCGATGTTAGGAGATGCCACTCCCAACAAGCAAGGTGATGCGAGTCGAGTCTTCCCGAGAAGAAGCCAGCCGAAGACTGAATTGAACGCTCGCGGTTGACACGCGTTGCTCTTCAAACGTTGTTCGAGAAGTGACTCAGCAAAGACGTCGGCACCTAACAAGACGTCGATAGGACCAGGAATGTCAAAACCAGGGTCTGCTAACGGTAATGTTTTGATTTCATCCCACCCACTTGTATTTAATTTTGATATCGGCTGATCTCCGCAGATTTTCGTTATTACAAACATGTCGAGAAAGAATCTGACATTACGGTCAGCACCGACTTCGCATTTGACAATGCCACTAATCGATGCTGGAGAGTCTCCTAAGCCATGAACGTTGGCACAGGATGCGTTGGGTTTCAGATTCAGCCGTTGCGCCGCATATTTGGTTAAGAAGTTATTTTGGCTTCCGGTGTCAAATAATGCGCGAAATGTGTGAAATTCGCCCAATGCGTCACGAATTTCGACGATGGCAGTTGCCAGTAGCACGGTTGTATTTTGGTGTGAAATAGACGAAGTCAACGATTCTTTAACTACTAGGGCTGCTGAAGCCGACTTATCCTCAGAAGAGTCGCGACCACCAGCAACTTGTTCCCGGTGAAGTAGAGTATGGTGTTTACGTTTACACCTTTGACACGAGAAGATCGATGCGCAATCCCGGACTGAGTGAGATGCGTTAAGACAATTGTAACACCATTTCCTTTCACACGCGACAGCCATGCGCTCGTCAACTGATTTAGCAAGAAACGTTTTACATGACGATATATGATGTTCCTCACTGCAAAAGGAGCACTTGCGAACAAATTTAGACGCTGTCGAATTTTTGATAGGCTTAGCTAATGGTTTATCCTCACTTTTCTTTACAGTGTTGATAGAGGGAACGACGAGCGAGTGCGTGACGTTAGGTCGCTTCGAGTTCTGTGAGGGTCTCGATTTCGCTGCGTCTTTAAGAGTGTTGACATTCTTGTTGACGTCAGTAAAATGCGTGTTACGAATTAATGCTTCGCATTTAGAATATAAGAACGTCCTAACGTGTTGATACTTTGGGAGCTCAATATCGGTGTGTTTCTCCTCAAACTTGCGTCTTAATTTAGGATCAAGTTTCGCGAGAATGTCGTAACAAAGAACAAAGTCCCAATGTTCAGTAGGTAAACTCAGCTTGCGTAAAATTGTTAAGTTCTCATCGATAGTATCTAACGAGCGGCGAAATTCCTGAGCGTTAGTAGTTTTTAAACTGATACCTAAAATATCACGCCAACACGTAAACGCCAATTAGCGTTTATCCTCATAACGGGCCTTCAGGGCGTCGTATGCGCTCGAGTAATGTTCGCATGCAATAGGGAACGTTCGAATTAACGATAAAGCGTCATCACGTAAAACCGATACTAAATAATGAAATTTTTCGATATCACTTAAGAGGGTAGATTCATGTATCAACGCATTATAAGTCGCAATAAATTCGGGCCACTCCTTGATAACTCCCGAAAACGTTGGAAGCGAGATCTTCGGCAGCCGCATGCTGCTGCTGTGTGGACCCGTTATTAATGAGTTTACGCTGAATGGCAATCACTTGAAAGAACATTTCATCAAACCGTTCCTGAATGTCGTTCTCGCTATCATCGTCGGTATTACTCAGGTCCAGAATGCTAAAATGTGCCTCTTGAAAACTGCCAGTGATAGATTTTATCTCCTGACAATACGAAAGAAATAACTCGATTTGTGATTCATCAGTGTTTGTCAAAATTCCCAACTCTAACGCCTTCGAAATACGGTTGTAAGCCATAGTTCGTTTACGACGCAAACTCGGTAAGTTCTGAATAGTATACGTCGGTTCGGTACACTTTTTCACGGTAGGTCTAGATTTTCGCCTAGGTAGGTAAGACATATTTGTCCAAAATGATGTTCAGTTGATAATTAACAAAATTCAAACAACACTAAATTACGTTGTCACAAGTTCACAAAGAGTCTCGATGTTTATATAACACGACTACTATGGAAGTCGTCACCTCGCGTTCACGGCGATTGAAATGTATGATAAATTGAAAAAGGTATTTTGAAATAAATGAACTTCAAATAGCACACAGAACTTCAGTGCGATATTCGGGATAAAATATTTAGAGAAGTTATTTAAATTAAAAATATTTTGATTTTAATTTTGAAACAGTACCAATAAATACGAAATATCAAAATTCGAAAAATCAATATTGTTTATTCTACAAAATGATAACGCACAATCTGTTTAAGTCCTGAACTTTACTTTAAAAATAAAATATGCAATGTTAATCGGTACGGTAGGTTGAGCGATCGAAGTGAAGTAGTCGAGTTATACACAATTTGATGCACAAAATTATGGTATGAATTGATATGCAATTTCGGTATTGCAAACGGTACAAACGATAATTTATAAGACATTCACCTGAAAAGACTGATGACTCTGGGGGGAGTTTAAACAAGGCTGTGTGGTTAATCCCAGGGCAAACTACAGCGGACCCGACACAGCCTAGATCAGATAATTTAGAAGCATCTGTATAGAACAGTAGGTGAGAAGAAAAGTGGTTATTAACATATTTATTAAAAATGGTATTAGCAGCTGAGGATTTTTTTGAAATACCGCAGTTATAGATAACGACAGGAGAATGAACTATTGCCTCGAAAGGAATCGAGTAAAGAGGTAAAGAGGTGCTTCTCTGGATGGGAGCTCTCAGCGCCGAGGCTCTTTCAAAACTTGTTACCAATCTGGGTTTGCTTTTATTCAGCCAGTACGGCTTGGACAAACAATATTGTTGAAGTAGTTTAAGTTTTGGGGTAAGAGGATGAGATGAAGAGGTGAAAAGGTGGTACAAAAAGCGGTCCGATAAAAATTGCCTTCTGAGATCAAGAGGGGGGTCTACACATTCCACTAGGATGGCTCTATTGGGGGAGCAAGACATGGCGCCAGAGACCACACGGAGAGCTTTCATCTGAACTGTTTCTAACGCTTTAAGAGCAACCTTGTTGCATGGCTCGAAGATGAAAGTGCCAAAATCGAGGTGGCTTCGGACAAAAGCGTTGTATAGGAGTTTTTGCGAATAAGGATGAGCTCCCCACCATACCCCAGAAAGGGCACGGAGTAGATTAATATTTTTCTCGCACTTTTTAACAATATAGGAGAGATGGAGCACCCCCGACATACGTCTATCGAAAACCGAAATCGAGTCAGAAACTGGGATCTCTACGTTACTGAACTTAATTGGACACTGAAGGGAAAGACGACTTCTGGAAAAGATAATAGCAGAACTTTTGGAAGGGGAGAGAGAAAGGCCATGAGAAGTTAACCAGAGCTGAAGGGAGTCCAAGGCTACATTAAGATTTTCTGCTGCTAGAAGTGGGTTTTTATCGTTGCTGTAAATGACTACATCGTCAGCGTACTGTAACAATCTGCACGACAAGTTTACTGATTTTTCAAGATCAAACGTGTACAGATTATATAGAAGCGGGCTAAAAACGGAGCCCTGGGGGAGGCCCTTCCAAATAGATCTAACCTCATTAACATTACCCTGCCATCTCACCTTTATAGTTCTTGCCGTAAGTAGGCTAGTAACGAAATTTACTACCTTCAAGGGTATGCTCAGCTTAAACATTTTATCCCTGAGCACCGAAAGCAGAACATTGTCGTAAGCTGCCGACACATCAAGAAACGCAGCCGCTATTGATTCTCCTCGAGAGAAAGCAAGTCGAATATCAGTCGACAAGATGCAGTGACTGTCTGAAACGCTCTTCCCCTTACAAAAACCAAATTGAACACGAGAGAGGATACCTTCACTTTCAAGGAACCAGTCTAAGCGATTCTTGAGTAAATGCTCAGCAACTTTACACAATGCTGAAGAGAGCGCAATAGGCCGGTAAGATGAAGCCAGACTCGGATCCTTCCCGGGTTTGGGAATGGGGATTATAAACTGTTATTTCCAAGATTCTAGAACACGGCCCTTATCAAACATAAAATTCACAAGGTCCAAATAGTACAAGAGAGTTTTGGTATTTGTTTTTGCTAAGAATGAGTACACTATACCATCCGGGCCCGGAGCAGAATCGGAAAGAGTCTCCAGCACGCATCGGAGCTCCGCCAACTGAAATGGAGAGCTCAAAAAATCATTATTGATAGGACAAAAAGAAGATTCAATTGGCGATGATTCTGACAAATCAGGAACATAAGGAGGAGCCAATTTATCAAGAAAGGAGTCCATCCACGCGGGAGAAGAAGAGAACGATGACGGGGCGGGAGAAGAGTCACAAGAAGAACGAATTTTTTTTAAATTGCGCCACACAACTGAGGGGCTCGTAGAGGGCGATATAGATTCACAAAATGATCTCCATCCTTTCTTTTTCTTGGCATGAAGCATTTTTTTGGCTCTAGCTTGAGCATGCTTTAACATGATAAATTTTGACATTGTCATATCAGAGCAATAAGATATTTCTGCCTCTTTCCGCTCTTTCACTATAGACGTGCAGTCGGAATCCCACCAGGGAAGGGAAGGCCGGAGATTAACACAAGCATTTTTTAAAGGAATTGATTCCTCTGCAGATGTTCCAAGAAGTTATCAGAAGAAGCAGAAGGGAGAGCACTTACTTTACTATCGACGAGCGAAACATACAAAGGCCAGTCAGCTTTCAGTAATCTGAACTTTTGTAAAGGAGGACACGGGGAAGGAGCGGAAAAACCAGAAACATAAGTAATAAAAATCGGAAAGTGGTCGCTTCCATAGCTAGTCTGACAAATGTCCCAGGAACAAAGAGATGCAAGAGAAGGAGAGCACAAGGATAAGTCCACCGCTGAGGGATTTTGGGTGGGGGAAACACATCGGGTAGGCCTTCCGTCATTCAGAATACACAGATTTTGAAAATCCAATAAGTCCACAAGTCTACGACCAGCGGAATTAAGACAGTGAGAGCCCCAAAGTAGGCTGTGACAGTTGAAATCTCCAAGGATTAGAAGAGGACCTGGAACAGAAGCAACATGCCTCCAGAAATCTGAAATAATAGCAGGGTTGGGATGTGGGATATAAACAGAAATTACGGAAATATCCAAAACTCTACAGGCAACAACGTTAAAAGAAGGATGAGTGGGTAAACTGATACGAGAGAAACTAAGACCATTTTTTATTAAAAGGGCACAACCATTATACCCATTAGGATTGTCTTGCCTAAGACAAACGAATCCGGGAAATCTAAAATTATTACAAGGCTTTAACCATGTTTCGGCTAAAGCAATAATGACCGCGTTGCATTCATTATTGATTAAAAGGAGATCAGCCTTGTTACGACTGATACTCCTACAGTTCCATTGAGCGATATTGAGAGTCATTATGAGATCGGCCCGCAGGCTCGGATCCCTTAGAAAGAAGTGACGATAGTAATTTCAAAAAATCGGCAGCGTTGGACGGTAAAGAAAAAGATTTGTTTATGAACATTTCGATTAAAGAAGACAGGATTGAAACAAGAGAGGCTCCAAAATCGGAAGAGCGGGAAGGGGACAAACTGGGGTCCTGGAAGGAGCCATGGTGTTGGTCTTCAGGGGCTTTTGAGAATGCTACTCCATTGCCAGGCAGAGGTTGATTGAAGCCTCCTATTAAGGCATTGTGGGCTTGTTGGTCATAACCATGAGAAGAGGCAGGTGCACGCTGCTTTCTCTGAGTGAATACAGTTTTTTTATAGGAGTTTTGTTGACTAACAACTTCATTGAAAGGACGCTTAGACGCTGGGTGCTTTTTTTCAGCATCTGCATAGGAAATTCCTTCATCAGACATAGTCAGCTTGATAGATTGCTGTCTCACAAATTCGGGGCAAATTTTGTCGGTGGCTTTGTGCCGTCCGGAACAATGAAGGCAACTCACACTATGATCGGGAACTTGACATGCATCAGCATCGTGGGGCTGGGCGCATTTAGCACAGCGTGGCTGAGACCGGCACTGAGCTTTAACATGCCCAAACCTACAGCATTTAAAACAATGAACAGTTGGGAAATAGTAAACAGACACCTCTAGCGAACAGTTAAATAGAAAAACTCTCTGTGGAAGGGATTGACCATCAAAGGTCAACACCACAGTTTCCGAAGGGGCCCATTGAGAGGCACCGCCGTTGGGGTCTTTGGCTTTGTAATTAAGACGCCTGGCCTTAATTGTTTTACCAAATCCACGGGGAGTAACAATTAATTCAGGGAGCTCCTCGTTGGAGAAGTCCTTAGGGACTCCTCTGACAATTCCAGTCCGTGAAATATTAAATGTCGGGATGAATGATCTGTATTTAGCAGCTCCAATCGCTGAATTAGAAAGGAAGTCATTAGCTTTAACTGCACTAGTAAATTCCACAGCCATTCTGTTCCTTCCAATTTTTTTAACACCACCTTCCTTAATCCCAGAAACCTTTTTGGCAAACAAGAATTGTCCGAAATTTATTTGATTTATATGGACACCCGAGTCCGGTTCAGCTACTTCGCGGACAACATGAACCACAAAAGGCCCGTTATCAGACATAATGTAAGCATTTCGGTGGGGCGGCGACGATTTTATTTGGCTCTGCGGAAGTGACTGAGACTGAGATGGCCCGGGTTGAGAAAGGGGAATGCTGTTTTGGGATTCGGGAACAACATGAGTAATATTAGAAAGCTGAGACAAAGAAGCTGAGGCAGAACGTAACATTTTCGGCGGCTCTGTAGGCTCAGGGGAACTAGACTCGTTGTCGATGGCCGAATGGTCTCTTTTCCTAATGGGGGCTGACTCCATAATATCAATGAAGCACCCAGTAGATGGAGGATGCTCAGAGAACTCTAATAAGTGCACAGAGGAAGTAGAAGGTATCCTTGACCTCGGGCCAACATCATTAATCCCGGGGTCAAAGTTACTATTGGACGCCATAATGCGTCCCGGATAAGCCGGTAACAATCTCACATTTGAGAATAATTGCCGGCCTCTCCCGATAAAAAATTCTTACTTACCTGCGTTAAAAAACACAGAAACTCACACAAAACAACACAATTCAACACCAACAAACGAATATATTCAGGTTTAACGCCTAAAAATTAAGGAAAACTCGAGAGAACAAATTTTACAACGTGCTCCACTCAAATCCGAAGGCAGAATCCGAGAAGATACTAGAATGAACGATAGATACACTACCGTCTTCAGTAAGATATAATATAACCCTCAATCAATTCAATTTTTAAAGATGTCCGTTCGATTCCGTTGCAAAGCAAGACCGATCTCCTAGTTTTCTTGTCCGCCGGTAGGAGCGCTGGCGTCTACATCGGCTTGTACCACGCATGCGCGCCGGTGTCACCGGGCGTTCCCATTGGTCAGATTTTCGATATTATACCGCTTGATATGGCGTTTTGACATTGCATCGTTTAGGTGCGCGAATAATAAAGAACAAAACGTTAAGAACGGAACAAAATCATTCTCAACGCTTCTACCAATACATCAGTTTGACGTTTTAAGCGCCCTTCCCTACCACAGACAAAGTAAGTTGTCAGATGTCATTCAACTTACAAATTGACTTCACACAATATTTGCCTTTGATTTAAAAAAAATAATAGTAAATTTTACTATAATCGTTATAATTTATTTAGTTATATGGCTATTTTAACTTTTATTGTTATTTTGTTGTTTAACGTGATTCGACGATTTCTTGCCTAGCTAAAGCACAATTATGTGTATTAAAGCTCCTCACGGTGTAATGAGGAAACTTCTAACTACCTAACAAACCCTAAAATTCTACTGTTTTGAACCAAACTAAAGAGTCACGTAACTCTTACATTTACAATTAATCGTGTAGATGTGTAGTGTCAGAATATCTCGGTGTAAAGATACCCTGCTAGACCAGCTAAACCTATCACGACGAAGACTTCGGAACTAGAATTCCTGTGTGTAATCCTAAGACTGTTCAGCCGGCTAATGAAAGCCTTAAGTTGGCATCCGAGTCGGATAAATACATAAGGTGGTCGATATATAAATATATAAATAAGGGACTATCACTCATACACATTCTGCATACCGTCTCTACTGCTCACGAGCATCGGTTCCACTTAGACGGTACCTATAGAGCAAATTTACAGAATATTGCTAGTGATATCTGACGAAACGCGAGTTAACAGCCGTCAGAGCCGTAAGCGAAAACCCTTAACTTACTTGGTTATAAGATAAAATCTGATATTCAAATATCCCTTAACCAAAATGTAAGTGAAGTTTTATAATTGTTATCAACGTCTGCCTGGATCTCAGCCCAACGACTACCAAGTAAGTCGAACAAAGCGGAGACCTGGAATTAAAAACAAAATTAACACCAAGCAAAACATTCACTATAAGTTAAATACCTGGAACACAAATATTAAACCTTAAACTAACACAATTAAATAACAAACCCCAAATTTCAAGCTGTGACTCTATTATATCCCATCGAGCTGCACCATCAAAACCCATCATTAAATTCTAAATTAACCCAATTAAATAATGTCCACAAATACCCAAGAAATAAGTATTAACTCCAACCTCCCAGTGGCAGCAACAATTCACCCAACCGACGATTGTTATAAACCCAAATATTAATATCCTAAATTAACCCAATTTCTTGAATAATAAATATACTAGAGCACACACGAACAAATATTTTAAAATCAAATATAAAATTCAACCTCCAAGCAGCGGCAACAACTTACTCCTCCGAGGTCCGCCAATCAAAAAGCAAATATTTATATACTAAATTACCCCAATTAAATAATATGTACAAATACATAAGTACAATATAATAAAAATCTGCTCCCAGTTTTCGGCTACAACTTACTCCTCCGAAGCCCGCCAACAAAAAGTCAAATATTTATATACTAAATTACCCCAGTTAAATAATATGTACAAATACATAAGTACAATATAATAAAAATCTGCTCCCAGTTTTCGGCTTCAATTTACTCCTCCGACGACCGCCAAGCAAAACAAGCCAAATATTTATATACTAAATTACCCCAATTAAATAATAAATATGCTAAAACACACGTCCCAACTATACTAAAATCGAATATAACCTCCCAGCTCCAAGTAGCGGCAACAACTCACCCCTCCGAAGATCGTCAGTAAAAAAGCCAAGATCACCCTTATCCACATCTATTTATGCCTTCTCGACCCCAACAACTTTTACAAGTCTTACATCGCTTCAAATTCCAGCATAATGACCTTCAGTTTACAGTTCATTTTCTATCTACGAGTAACCATTCGGCCTCCCGGCGCGGCGTACAAAAAATGGCGGCCCTCTTACAAGTCGCTTCAAATTCCGACATTATTCCCTTAAATTTAAAGTTCATTTTCTATCTAGACGTCCGCTCTCCCGGCGCGGTGCAGAAACATGGCGGCCCAATTCCAACTCTTACAAGTCTTACATCGCTTCAAATTCCAACATTATGTCCCTTAGTTTAAAATTCATTTTCTATCTAGATAGAACTCTGATGATGTCTAGACATCTGATCACCTGGCGCCGATGTACAAGAATGGCGGCCCTGCTACAAGTCTTACATCGGTTCCAATTCCGACATTATGGCCCTTTAGTTTAAAGTTGATTTTCTACCTAGACATCTGTTTATTCCGTATTATAGATGCGCCTAACGCAAGGATGGCGTCCCTTTTTCCAGCTGTATTGTCAAACATATCGTAATGTCTCACAAATAGGACTCAATTTCTTTTAATTTAAATTTCGCTTAGCAACAATAATTTATTAAATCCTTTCCAAGAATTTTTAAGCATTTATACCGGTTCAAGTTTTATACTGATTCTAAACTTTATTTATTTAATTTTATTTTTAAGTAATTGTTACTGAATCTTGCACTTTTTTAAACTTAGCTTATATACTTTATAAATGGATTAAGTTTGATTATAATAATTACAAAGCCCCTTCATAGTATTGACTTATTTGCTTCTAAAATTATAATTTATTTTTAGTATAATTTATTATTAACTTTTCCGCCTACAAATTATTTTGTGAAGTGACGAAACAGCTTAGGAGAATCTAGTTCCGTTACAATATATTTTTTGAATGTCCATTAAACCGATTCAGTCTCTATAATCATCTCGCGGAACTTAATGTTCCTCTTCCAACCAATGTCAAAGCTCTTTTAGCTAATTCTGATCCTAATGTCATGAAAACTTTGGCAAACTTTATGGACAAGAATAATATTACATTATAAATAATATATCACGTATATACTAACACTAACAATACTAACTACCATAGTCTATCCATTCCTTCCCTGGGGGGGGGGGTAAAATACATAGTGCTCTACACCTTTACATAAGTCAAGTTCCGTCAACAATAAAGTCTCCGCTCCACCAACTTGACATTGGCAAAGTGCCTTGCAGCAAGAAGCCATAAGAACGGGAAAAAAAAAAAGATATTGTGATGATTTAATGTTATAATTGTGAAGTTAAAAGTTGTGTTCATTATTGTAGCATAAAAGTGAGTATCGTCACAACTACATTGTGACATAATGTATGTGTTATAAATGATGGCTCACCTACTCACCGCGTATATCCCGGACAAAACCCCCAGTCAGTTTTACATCTAACTGCATGTTCACCGGATCTCTCTTCACTACTATCCAGGAGGGTTCTGAATCAATCGTTTGGGAGTGATCATTTTCCAAGACTTGTAAAAGTTGTTGGGGTCGAGAAGGCATAAATAGATGTGGATAAGGGTGATCTTGGCTTTTTTACTGACGATCTTCGGAGGGGTGAGTTGTTGCCGCTACTTGGAGCTGGGAGGTTATATTCGATTTTAGTATAGTTGGGACGTGTGTTTTAGCATATTTATTATTTAATTGGGGTAATTTAGTATATAAATATTTGGCTTGTTTTGCTTGGCGGTCGTCGGAGGAGTAAATTGAAGCCGAAAACTGGGAGCAGATTTTTATTATATTGTACTTATGTATTTGTACATATTATTTAACTGGGGTAATTTAGTATATAAATATTTGACTTTTTGTTGGCGGGCTTCGGAGGAGTAAGTTGTAGCCGAAAACTGGGAGCAGATTTTTATTATATTGTACTTATGTATTTGTACATATTATTTAATTGGGGTAATTTAGTATATAAATATTTGCTTTTTGATTGGCGGACCTCGGAGGAGTAAGTTGTTGCCGCTGCTTGGAGGTTGAATTTTATATTTGATTTTAAAATATTTGTTCGTGTGTGCTCTAGTATATTTATTATTCAAGAAATTGGGTTAATTTAGGATATTAATATTTGGGTTTATAACAATCGTCGGTTGGGTGAATTGTTGCTGCCACTGGGAGGTTGGAGTTAATACTTATTTCTTGGGTATTTGTGGACATTATTTAATTGGGTTAATTTAGAATTTAATGATGGGTTTTGATGGTGCAGCTCGATGGGATATAATGGAGTCACAGCTTGAAATTTGGGGTTTGTTATTTAATTGTGTTAGTTTAAGGTTTAATATTTGTGTTCCAGGTATTTAACTTATAGTGAATGTTTTGCTTGGTGTTAATTTTGTTTTTAATTCCAGGTCTCCGCTTTGTTCGACTTACTTGGTAGTCGTTGGGCTGAGATCCAGGCAGACGTTGATAACAATTATAAAACTTCACTTACATTTTGGTTAAGGGATATTTGAATATCAGATTTTATCTTATAACCAAGTAAGTTAAGGGTTTTCGCTTACGGCTCTGACGGCTGTTAACTCGCGTTTCGTCAGATATCACTAGCAATATTCTGTAAATTTGCTCTATAGGTACCGTCTTTTAAAATTAACTACCTACCATATCTAAAATTTATTTCTAACTTTTTTCAGTTTGTTTTTAAACAGCAGTCGTGTTTTTTATTTTTTTTAATTATTATTTTTTATTTTTATAGTCGTCATTTTATACCCAGATCCCGACATGAGGGAATCAATTTTTTCATCAGCTTTTCTTTTTAAATTAGCGCTTGCCTCCCTGAATCGTGATTTAACCGAACTATCCATAGGACGTGAATTTACCATATCGGATAACAGACTAACCCCTGCACCTAACGCTTCTTTTCCAACGGTTTTCAAACCACTAGAAAACAAAGGGATTACTGATCTGAATAGCCCTCCCAAAAAACTCCCAATACCATGCCCTCGTTGAAATGGAACTCCTTTACAGACAATTCCTACACCAGAGCCGGCTTGATGTGAATAATAATGTTGGTAAGGACAAGAGACTGACGATGTGCTATAATTCATTTTACTCGTTGAAAGTGTAGCTTCACACAGGAGAACCCAAATTGGAATGGTACTCTAACACCTGTAGTTGTTCTTATATCTATTTCAATAGTATCGAACTCCCTACGTAAAACCGATACATAGTGAGCTGGTGAGAAAATGTGTGTTTTATAAGCTCCATAAACGAACTGAGTTGGATCTTGTGCTATTATTCTGAGCAATGATGATATAACATCTCCAACTACTTGTGGATTAATTATATCGGTGTAAACAAATATTTGTGGTGGTAATCCTAAATATAAATTTGCTGGGTATATTCCTAATGAGAATGTTTTGAGAGTGGTAAAATCATTATTTTTTGTTGTTACTCCAACTGTTTTTGTCAATGTATCATAATTAAACTTTACATAATTTTTTAGTTGTGGGTTCTCATTAAATGCTTGAAGGAAATTATCAATATTATCATAGGCAGTAGCTGGTATATGAGTTTTTAAACCTACAATTGTCGTTGTCTTGTTGGTGGATGATACCACCTTTTTCTTTATATAAATTACATTTTCATGTTCTCGAACATTATACATGGAACACGGGTATTGAAATTCCACTAATCCAACTACCCACTTTTCATCTAATTTTATTGTCTTAAGTAATTTAGTAAGGAAATGTGCAGTCGTGCTGTCCGTACAGTAATCCGATGAACTATTGCTTAACAAAGTTAAATAAAAACTATTTTCACTCATATTTTTTTCAAGCTTGATGCGAGTATCCAAGAATTAAATTTATTGGGATAACCTTGCCACTTCACTAGTACGTCCTTTATGCCTCCAACACGACGTGAGCGTGTTATTTTATCAATTTTATACTCTATGGAGGGGAGATAAGTTATTTTTTGTAATTCTTTAGAATAAAATGTACCAATGATGGGTTCGCCTTCCAAATCCTTTAACGTTTAAACAACACGTGGCAATCGGTTAATAATTGAATCAATTATAAATATTTCATCACTCCAATTACTTTCATAACCCTTTTGAAATACATCTTTATATTTAGTGATTCTAACATGATCATCTACATTCAGTTTTGGGGTTTCCAATGTAATTTGTCTATCTTTTTTTCGATCATATAAATTACACCAAACAGTCATAATGTTATTAGAGTTAACGTCAATTAGTCGCATTTTAATGCTAGAATGATAGGTATGGTTGTAGGAATGAAGAAGATCTTGTAAAATATTAGTGTAATTATATCGTCTAGATAGAAAATGAACTTTAAATTTAAGGGAATAATGTCGGAATTTGAAGCGATGTAAGACTTGTAAGAGGGCCACCATTTTTTGTACGCCGCACCGGGAGGGCGAATGGTTACTCGTAGATAGAAAATGAACTGTAAACTGAAGGTCATTATGCTGGAATTTGAAGCGATGTAAGACTTGTAAAAGTTGTCGGGGTCGAGAAGGCATAAATAGATGTGAATAAGGGTGATCTTGGCTTTTTGCTTGGGGGTCGTCGGAGGAGTAAGTTGTAGCCGAAAACTGGGAGCAGATTTTTATTATATTGTACTTATGTATTTGTACATATTATTTAATTGGGATAATCTAGTATTTAATAAGTTTTTTACTGACGATCTTCGGAGAAGTAAGTTGTTGCCGCTGCTTGGAGGTTGAATTTTATATTTGATTTTAAAATATTTGTTCGTGTGTGTTCTAGTATATTTATTATTCAAGAAATTGGGTTAATTTAGGATATTAATATTTGGGTTTATGACAATCGTCGGTTGGGTGAATTGTTGCTGCCACTGGGAGGTTGACGTTAATACTTATTTCTTGGGTATTTGTGGACATCATTTAATTGGGTTAATTTAGAATTTAATTATGGGGTTTTGATAGTGCATCTTGATGGGATATAATGGAGTCACAGCTTGAAATTTGGGGTTTATTATTTAATTGTGTTAGTTTAAGGTTTAATATTTGTGTTCCAGGTATTTAACTTATAGTGAATGTTTTGCTTGGTGTTAATTTTGTTTTTAATTCCAGGTCTCAGCTTTGTTCGACTTACTTGGTAGTCGTTGGGCTGAGATCCAGGCAGACGTTGATAACAATTATAAAACTTCACTTACATTTTGGTTAAGGGATATTTGAATATCAGATTTTATCTTTTAACCAAGTAAGTTAAGGGTTTTCGCGTACGGCTCTGACGGCTGTTAACTCGCGTTTCGTCAGATATCACTAGCAATATTCTGTAAATTTGCGCTATAGGTACCGTAAGTGGAACCGATGCTTTGGCAGTGGAGACGGTATGCAGAATATGTATTAGTGATAGTCCCTTTTTTTATATTTATATATCGACCACCTTAGGTATTTATCCGACTCGGATGCCAACTTAAGGCTTTCATTAGCTGGCGGAACAGTCTTAGGATTACACACAGGAATTCTAGTTCCGAAGTCTTTGTCATGATAGGTTTAGCTGGTCTAGCAGGGTATCTTTACACCGAGATATTCTGACACTACACATCTACACGATTAGTTGTAAATGTAAGAGTTACGTGATTCTTTAGTTTGGTTAAAACAGTAGAATTTTAGGGTTTGTTAGGTAGTTAGAAGTTTCCTCATTACACCGTGAGGAGCTTTAATACACACAATTGTGCTTTAGCTAGGCAAGAAATCGTCGAATCACGTTAAACGACAAAATAACAATAAAAGTTAAAATATCCATATAACTAAATAAATTATAACGATTATAGTAAAATTAACTATATTTAAAATAATAAGAATTTAAATATTATGCGAATAAATTCAATAAGTTAAAATCAAAGGCAAATATTATGTGAAGTCAATTTGTAAGTTGAATGACATCTGTTAATTAACTTTATCTGTGGTAGGGAAGGGCGCTTAAAACGTCAAACTGATGTATTGGTGGAAAGCGTTGAGAATGATTTCGAGCCGGTTTTGGATGATTTAAAGCAGAAAAATGACTGTTTACAAGTTAAATTAAGCTGCAGTCTTACTTCGAGAAACATAAAAGTGATATAACGTTGAGTCCAAGTCAAATCAGTGATTGAAAGTGATCAAATAGATCAAATAGTTAATCAATAATACTCCAGCTAGGTTGATTCATAGCTAGCATTATGAAACTGGAGGATTCTAAGTGTGAATCTCATTAAACCAGTCTGGGCTTATTACGGGCAGAAGTCCCGAAGCGTCACTAGCTCCCGTAGAGAGGAATATAAGTGCACTTCATACAAGATAGGGCTAGATTGTTTAGAATGAAAACAAATTTCCAGATAGAATCAATACCAGTTATTTTACCTTTTAAACTGAATCAATCAAGCTATGAGTTTAAATATAAAACAAATAGTGGGTAAAGAGCCCAAATTACCAATCTTATTATGTTTCTTGAGGTTGAGATTAACCTATTGATATTGGTTTTCAATTATTAGGAGAGCAAACCTAAGGAAAAACCTAGCTAACATGCTAATTCTGCATCTCTAAGTAAGAAGCACTGCTTATATGTATTGAAATTGTCAAATTAGACGTTAAAGTAAAATTCAAATAAAAGGCTAGAAAGTATTACATAATTTACCTTGATTGTTGATAACAAATAGACAGTATGTGGAGCAATATACAGTCTGGGACGTATTGCACAGATACCTGCGGTCCGGAGGGGCAGGAATCCTCCCCCTAAAGCAGGGGGGGCCCTCATAATCCATTTCATTATATATATTTAGCGTCACCGAGAACCTTAAAACTCATTTTAGTTGACATTAGATTTTATTACTTGAAAGCGATGAAGTAAAACCATCTTCTAATTCTGCTACTCAGTTGCCTTAATATGTCAGGGTTAGGTATGGTTATTCTAGACTTGTATCTGATACTAGGAATCTAGGTCCCCTGATAAAACTATAAATTTGGGCCGGAGATACAATATTGACTCCCTATGTTGGTTGATTGCACCTGTATACCATATTCAAATCCAATAAGTACCTATTAATTGAATAAACAGGGTTTGAAAAACAATGCTATAATTATAATAGAAAAATTAGAATAACAATTCTTCAGATATAACATTTTTAATACAGATAATAATGAAAATTAGGTCTAGTTTCAAACTAAACTCTGACTGTACTGTGGGTGCCAGACAATGACATGTTTACTTGTAAGGGGAAAGACATGCTTAAATATACATGGACTTCACCAAGGCATACATGTAATAACTTAGTAAGAAATCAAATAGATTACCTTATGATAAATAGTCGTTTCAGAAATAGCATCAGGAGTGCCAAAACATATCCAGGCGCGGACATAAATTCCGATCACAATCCCGTTGTTGCTGTTTTAGCTTGTACACTCAAGAAAATAAAGAAAAAACGTCAGCCAAAAGTGGATGTAAAGAAGTTACGCGACTCTAATATCAGACCCAAAGTATCAAATGACATCAATAAGTGGGCAGAGAACAAAAAGCAGGTTCCCATTAACTCCATAGAAGGGGCGTGGCATGACCTTAAAACAATGGTATAAGAGATCAATGTGAAGCACTTGAAACCAGACAAGTGGACACCGAGGCAAAATTGGATGACAGATAAAATATACCAGCTCATGGAAGAAAGGCGTTCTTATAAGCACACAGACAGGTCCAAGTATAACATCTTACACAAGGAAATCCGGAAAGAGGTTAGATTTGCTCGGGATTCTTGGTACCTTTGTAAGTGCGAGTATGTAGAAAGTCTGCACGCTAAGCACGACTCGTTCAATTTGCACAGGGAAATAAAAGCCATGGTGGGACGCAAAACTAATTCCTTTTGTTTGGTGGATGAAAACGATCTGCCGATTCTGGATCTTGACAAGAAAAAGGAAAAATGGGAGCAGTACATTAAGAGCATGTTTGCTGATGATTCTCGAAAGGGTATAGGTATTTCCATAAATACTGATCCAGATGGTCCATCAATACTAAAAAATGAAGTTCTGAAGGCACTGGGAAGGGCTAAAAGTGGGAAATCTGCTGGGCCGGATGGAATCCATATCGAAGTGCTTAAGCTGATGATGGAAGAGCAGATCGATGTCATAGTGGATCTTTTCAATCTTATATACGATTCAGGACAAATACCGATTGACTGGCTCGCGTCAATTTTCGTGACCCTCCCAAAGAAGAAAAATGCCAGGAAATGTGAGGAATTTCGGACTGTAAGTTTAATGAGTCAAGTTCTGAAGTTCTTTCTCACTATCATACACGAGCGAATCAGGGGAAAATGTGACGAACAGCTGGGCGAGAGCCAGTTTGGATTTCGATCTGGTGTTGGAACGAGGGAGGCTTTGTTTGCAGTACAGGTCTTGATACAAAAATGCAGGGACATGCAACAGGAAGTTTATCTGTGCTTCATAGATTATGAAAAAGCGTTCGACCGAGTGTTGCATGATCGACTTATTGCTATCTTACATGACATCGGATTAGATGGTAAAGACATTCGTATTGTGCAGAACCTGTACTGGAACCAACGAGCAACTGTGCGCGTCGATGGGGAGTTAACTGACGAGATAGATATTCAAAGAGGAGTACGACAAGGCTGCATTCTTTCACCTACCTTATTCAATTTGTATTCAGAGTCGGTAATAACAGAAGCTTTGGAGGACCTGGACTGTGGAATAAAGATGAACGGACGTGTCATTAACAACATTCGGTATGCGGATGACACGGTTTTTATAGCATCCACAGTGGCTGATTTGCAGGTGATTGTTAACCGAGTTAATGAGTGTAGCGTGAGAGCTGGACTTAATATGAATGTCAGTAAAACCAACCAAGTCTCCAGAAATCAAAATGTTAGTTCAACTATTTCAGTTTCGGGGCAATTGATTGAACGAGTGCGCAAATATAAATACTTGGGCACGTGGCTGACGGAAGACTGGGACTGTGATCTAGAAATAAGAACCCGCATCGAAATCGCCCGTTGTGCTTTTAATGCAATGAAAATGATCCTATGCAATCGTAACCTCAAGATCGATTTGCGTACTCGTCTCCTACACTGCTACATATGGCCCATAGTGCAGTACGGATGTGAGTCTTGGACAATAAAAAAGAATATCGAAAGACGTATTGAAGCTTTCGAGATGTGGGCTTACAGGCGTATGTTAAGGATAAGTTGGATGCAAAGGGTAACTAACAAGGAGGTTTTGCTTCGGGCCCAACAGAAACGAAAGCTCTTGTCTATCATCAAGAAGCGAAAAACCTCATATCTCGGGCACGTGCTCAGGCATGATAGATACCAACTTTTGCAATTGATAATGATGGGCAAAGTTGCTGGCAAGAGAAGAGTTGGGCGAAGAAAGAAGTCGTGGCTTCGTAACATCCGGGAGTGGACTGGAATTACGAGCGCGTCCGAGCTATTCCGTCTCGCAAAGGATAGGGACAGATTCCAGCAACTGATAGCCAACCTTCACTAGTTGGAGAGGCACTTTAAGAAGAAGAAGACAACGCGAAACACATGCGTAGTAGAGTCAGGGCGACATGGGCATTAATATTTTTAAGGCGTTCCTGGGCGAGCAAGAGGAGACGCTTCCTGGCCTCTATTGCGCTAGAAATGGCCTCTTGGAATACAGGAGAACCCAAGAGGGTAAACGTTCCGTGTGAAAGTTCTTTGAGACCAGGAAGCAAAGACCTTAAAGAAGACAAAGAAGAAGAGGCAGGTCCGCAGCAGTAAACCTCACACTTCTCCGCATTCACCTCCAGTCCCATATCCCTTAGACGGGAAATAAGAAAAGCCAAGTCCTGCTGTACGACTTCAGGCTCCCCTCCTAAGGTACCGTCATCCAAATACCAAATATTAAGGGGAGCTTTCAGAGACGACACCGCTTCATGAATAGCAAGACTGAAGGCAAGCGGCCCAAGTGGATCCCCCTGCTGCGCACCCACCTGCGAAACAATTATGGAATCATCGTAGACGAGGTTAGACGGAGAATGATACACTTGGTGCAAAAAAGGGTACAAGGTAGGAATATTTTTTTCCACTTCGCCCAACAGAACATCCCTCTCCACAGTGTTGAACGCGTTCTTGAGATCTAATTTCAAGACGACGCAGTCTGCATTCCCGGGCTCCATGACAAAAGTGCGTGTGGCATGAATCGCGGCCCCACACCCTCTTTGTGTGCCAAAACCTAACTGATATGGCTGAAGATACCCAGCCATCCGCTCCTTAACCTCATGACACCCCAGCTTGGCCACCAAACGACGAAAAGTGCTACCCACCGCAATCGGCCGTATGCCCCCCTCTTTTTTTGTCAAAGCGCACAGAGACGCTCCGTATAAATACGCTGCCCGCTGTCACCAGCAGAACTTGAGGTCAACTCCTTTAGATGAGCTGGACGAATTCCGTCTAGGCCCGCGGCTGACCCACTATGGAATGTTCCTAGTGTTCGGACCACGTCCTCCAAGTTTACCGTCAAGGCTTGGAAGGACCGATCCGGCTCCCGAGGGAAAGTTAACGTGCGGGATGGGGGCGGGTGCTTCGTCCGCAAGGAAGCAAGCGTCTCAGGGCCCGGAGATGCCACTGAGTCATCTGACATCAGCACGCGAACGGCCCCCCTCACATCGCCCTCATATACCTTGGACTCGATTGTTTTCAGGACAGAGGGCATTCTGGGAGATGCCTCCCCGGCACTACCAAGTTCAACGGAGCTGGACCAACAATCGGCCGCGACTATGTTAGATTTAACCTTAGTGGTCAGATTGCCCTGGCCCTGCACTTGCGGTGCTTTTAGGGCGGAATATTCAAATGTAAGTAGAGCATACCAATCAGCGGTATCGTTGGTTTCAATACACTTACTTATAACGGTGCACAATTTTTCTGCTCGAGCCAGGTCCTTGTGTACACGTCCAATGTGAATTTTAAGGCCGTGCGGCGTGAACCTGCGAGACGACTCCGGGCAATGGGGGCACGTCAACGTATGGGAAGGGGAACCCATCACGATAACAACAGTTAAGATAAAATTCCCAATAAAACTAATAAAATTACAGTCTCACAAAATTATAACAAGATACATCGAACAACGGTGAGAAACATTGATTAATTATAGTAGATATATGTACGTATTGTTAACTGTAAATTATAGTGTAAAATTGATTCATAAAATAGGTACTAGCACTTCAAAAAAATTATAAAAATTAACAAAAATAAAAATTATTACAATTCATCAATTAAATAACCAAATTCAAAACAAATAAATTATAAAAAAGGACTAGATCGCTTCCTCAATTAAACAATAAGAGTAGCGCTCCACTATTTATTTTACAGAAAAATAAAAGGAAAACCAACTAATAATGAAACTGTAAATTAAAGCTTGTATTCGTAAAGTAATGTTAATCACATTGATTTACATACCATGGGTATGATCTTGAAGTTGCACTAAATATAGTACTTTACGACTAAGTTAAATTGTCAACGAATAATTGTAATAGATAGGCTAAAAGAGGAAGATATCATCCTCTAACTGCTTCGGTCGGACTGCAAAGACAAGCGCACTCGTATCCACCCATTGTAACACCACCTTTGCGCATGCGATGACGTTGACGAACGCAGCGCCTCGACGAAATCGGCACTCTTCCCATGAATGATGAACTCACCGTCGATTGTCGGTGCCGAATATACCCTTCGCCAGGCGCTTTCGTAACAGGGCGCTCGGACCTCCTCGTCAAAGTCCGTAAGCAGCGATAACAGAGCGAGACGAAAAATAAGGCACTATCTCTCACCGCAGGGGAGGTGAGGAACGTCCCCGCACGCTCTCCAGTGTAGTGATAAGGCCTCGTTTACGGAGACGCGGGGCGTCGCGCGTTGCGTTGGGCGGCGCGGCCCGCACTTAATTCAAACATATGGCGTTGTATAAGTGCGTTTACGGAGAAGCGGGTTTTCACGCGTTTGCTTGAAATGGAGCGTATTTTGTGGCGGAGCCCGCGGATGGCAACGCCGCGTCGCACGCGGCGTTTATCGCTGCGGCGCACGCAGCGGCAATTCTCGATGAAGCGATGCCCGCGACGGGAACCTTCTGCCAGTCTAATTTGGAAATCCCACAACGCAGACGTATCACTGTCGCAATGGAGTACGATATAATCGACTTTTTTTTAGAAGAAAATTGTATGTTAAAAAGTGAATTATTTATTATAAGAAGTGGCCCAGTGTTTACAGCAACGGAACATGAGAAGTTGGGAGAATATGCAACTCTTTATAGGTCAATAAGAGAAATAGGTTATGATGTATTTCATGGTTATACACGGATGTCTACTACAACTTTTGATTATATACTAAACATTATAGGTCGGTATATTACGATATATTTTAGTATATTTCGGGCAAACAGAGGGTGTTCCTTTTTCAACACTCTTCGTAACCGAAATGTACACATTACCGTCACTCAATTTAACGAGTAAGTCCCTAAAACGTCGAAATTACTTGACTCTTGTTGGTTTTACCTTGTCGTCCATACAATGATACACTCTATGTAGCATCACTCCCACTCAATAACGACTTCAATACGTCAAGCAATAAACAGTACTTTCTAAGTTGCCGAAATTAATAAGAACTGCAGCTGTGTACGTTCTTCTGCTTATTATTTTATTGCTTTATTGTCTAGCCTAGTATTTACCTCGACACTTTCGGCATCAAACGTACCGAAGATTCTGAGAAATTCGTTATTTTGTTTATTGTGATTACCTTGCACGTGTTTACCTCGGCTGTTATACCTGCTGCAAACCAAATTGGCACACCGTCGTTAGGTTATTATGCATTATCTATACGTTATCATATTTTATACTTTATTAGTAAATAATTCATATAAAGTATAATGGTAAAATAATATTGATTGTTCTTCAATCCATTTAACGGCAACTCTCAATAACGCCATATAATGCGCAGTCCCTTCAGTGTCGCTATTATATGTATATAGAGTTTGCACTGTATATCGTTCGTTCAAATAGTGTGCAGTACACCCACACACTGCTATAGAAACCATACATATAATATTATCTGAATAGCCCATTATTTAATAATTTAATATAAGATACATATTTCACATTCATTTTTATAATAAATTACCCGACGTAGTTTTAGAGTTACCCCTTCCAGCACTTAAAAATTACTTGAAAAAGTCGTTGATGTCAAAGGCGTACTATAGGGTCGAGGACTATCTAACGGACAAAAATGCTTGGCCTAAACCAGAAAATTAACTAATGTTTAATGTTCAATAGCTTACCTACTACTCGTACATACCTCATAAAAATCATGTAAACGCTGTATCTTGTCTAGGGGACACGGTTTATGTAGGAAGACATGTCAAAACTGTTTTGTGTGATATATATATATATATATATATATATATATATATATATATATATATATATATATAATATAATATATATATATATATTATAATTATAATTTTCTGGTTTAGGCCAAGCATTTTTGTCCGTTAGATAGTCCTCGACCCTATAGTACGCCTTTGACATCAACGACTTTTTCAAGTAATTTTTAAGTGCTGGAATATATATATATATATATAAATTTTCTCGTAGTCATTCTGACATGTTTTCCTGCAAAACTACGCAGATATTTAATATTATTTTTACAGTTTTATATAATGCTAGAATAAGTAGTGACATTGTTATATTTTTTATTAAAAAAATGACTAACTGTTGAGTTTCTTGCGGCGCTTCTTCTCAGCAGCGGTCTCCTCTTGGGAAGCGCTGGTAGATTTTGACGTGTAAAATATATTTTGGTATCTTTGTCGTGTGTGGTGCTTAGCTATAATATAATATATATTTTGGTATATTAATATATATTATTATAGCTCTATGTGTGTGACGCGACTGAGGATCCGCGGCGCCCGCCGCTGCGGGCGCCGCCGCGGGCGCCGCGGCGGGCACCGCCACTTTTCCCGTCTCGCATCTCTATGATCAACATCGTATATTGCCATATGTTTGTGTTTGCGCGTGCGATGACGCGGGCCGCTGCACGCGCCGCCTGTCTATAAACGGAAAAAACGTCCCACGCGCCGCGAGACGCCACGCCGCACGCGACGCGCGACGCGCCGCGTCTCCGTAAACGAGGCCTAAGGCTTGCAACTTAGTTGCAAGTTATTTTGCACACGGCACCATCACCAAATGATATTGAATAAGATACTTCAAATACGTAATTTTAACGTCTAGTTTTGTATTACGCTTATTAACACTTTCCTATTTATTTTTATTTTAAGCAACGGACGCCACGTCAGCCTCTAGCCGTATCTCTAGCCGTCTCCTTCCTTCTGAGTTTGTAAAGTGTGTTGAATATATATTATATGTAGTGACTGTGGCCACAAGTGTATATTGGGGGTCTATATTGTCTTCCATAAAGTTTTAGTTCCGTTTTTAAGATTCCATAACATTTTTAGTCATAAATATTGTTAGTCATAATATTGATTGTCACAATATTTGAGGGTATAATTTGTATTTCCGATTTTTCCTGGTCATAATTGTCGAAAGTCATAAAAACTTTATTCATAACTTTTACATCATAATGTATTACACCTCATAATGTTAAAGGTAATAATATTGCTTGACATAGTGATTATAAGGTAGGGCGCAACAAGCATGTCAGCGGGGCTCACACGATGGCCAGGTCCAGATTCAAGGAATGGATAATGTGCGGTAGGCCGAAGTCTGGCCCAATTTATCAGGAAATGTACGAAAGTAAGCGAGTTTTCAAGTCTAGACTAAAATGGTGTCAAGACCACCAAGACCAAATAATAATGGACTCGCTTGCAGAAAAACATTCCAAAGGTAATTTTCGTGGTTTCTGGCAGGATACCAGTAAAGTAAATGTACGACCTGGCCTCCCGGTGAGCGTCGATGGCGTGAACGTCCCTAGGGATATTGCGAATAGCTTTAAGAACCATTTTACTGTGAGTCCGCCGTTAGGTCGGGCAAGTGGGGTGCTTAGTGCTGATGAGAATAGTGGAATAATTAAGACTTCTTTTCTCGCAAAAGACGTCGCTAAAGTCATAAGGTAATAGTAGGGACTTTACAGCTTCTGCGTCAAAGCCAAAAAAAATGCCGCCTTTGTAAAAATTTTTTGGTGTTTTTTTGGGACGTTTTTTCAAATCTATCAGTAGCTGTTACTGCGACAGACCGGGGATATTACCTACAGGGGAAGCGAAATTCGATCTTCGTCTATTGCTATCACTTTTGCTCTCGACGCGTAGCTAATTTGCAAGAAAGTGACGGGGCGATCCGAATTTTGAATATCGAATTACAGAGTAATGCCCCTGAGCAGGCTTTTGTATGTTTTTTTAGTTGTGTTGACGTGTGAATAGTACGAAATGCCATAGTGATTTAATGAGCTAGTGTCATTGTTGTTTTTACAATAAGTGAATTATAGGCACGTGTATCGTTGGAATCAAAATATAAGACGTATATTTGGAAAAAAAAAGTCAGCCATAAATGTCTTTCTATAGTAAGGAATGTCATGGTTTTTTATTTAATTATAGATTAAAATTAAGAGCCTCCAAAGGTTCGATAAACAAGCAAGTTATAACGCGTCATCTTTCGAACCAACAGGTGTTAAAACAGATGCATTTTTGATTTTGACTAGGAAAACGTGTTTCGACAGGTCGTATTAAACCACCATCAACGGCGTCTGTTTTATTTATAGATTATTATATCCGTGATGTTAGTGAGGGTGTTTTTGAGCATGTGTGTTGGTTAATAAAAGCTAAGCTTAAATCGACAGGACCGTCATTCGTTCAGAATATTCTGTTGGAAATCAGTGTCAAGTGGGTGCTCGCTCGTGTTGTTGAAAGTCTCACAGTGCTGTGTGCATTGTTGATAGTTTTCAGTTTAAAATCTGTGTCTACATCTTGCTACGAGATAAAAATGGAGGTAAGCTTTATACACTACGTTACTATGTATATATATAAATATTATTTCAACGAGGCGGTTGGTCTAGTGGGTAGTGACCCTGCCTACGAAGCCAGCAGCCCCGGGTTCGATCCCCGGTCAGAGCAAGTATTTGTGTGTGATGAACATAGATATTTGTTCCTGAGTCTTGGGTGTTCTCCATGTATTTAAGTATTTATTTCTCTATGTAAGTATGTATAACGTTGTCTGGTAAGTACCCATAACACAAGCCTAATTGTGATTAATTTGGGACTAGGTCTTGTGTGAGATTGTCCCCTGATTTTTTATATATATATATTTTTATATATATCTTAATAATATATCCCTAATATATCTTTTTTTGTTTTAGACATTCAATGAGGACTCGGATGAGTACACTATGAAACATTATTATTATCCTAATTTGAGTCAGAATGATGTTCCAGGCCCAAACCCACTTAAAATCCGAACTCAGAAACGAGCAAACAATATCGATGCATTCTTTGAAAAGCCTAGGAAAAAACAGGCTACGGAATACTCATCTTCTGTAGCGCAGTGTACAAATGGAGGTACCAATTATATAACTTCTCGCGTAGAAGACGTTTCAAATACCACTCATCTCGTTAAAATTGACATCTATGATACAAAAAAGTTATGCGGGGTCCCAAACGACCAGCACTGGAAATTGGCGGATACTAGAATCAAATACTACACGCAATCTGAGGACGATGACTATTATTGTACCACAAAAGAATTGATTTACAATATCACGGAACATATTGCAGGTAAAAACGACTGCAAAAAATATTTCATCGACACCAAGAAGTAAAAAAAAAGCCATTAAACATTTCCACCTCCGCCCGCAACGGAATCCCCACCAACGAACCGATGATTTGGGTTATATATAAGCAACGCAAAACAAACCATACTGTATCACGATCAACTTACACCATACGAACTATATTCATCTTCATTCAAAATGGATCTACAAAACTCGCTCTACGATGAAGACCTTTACGAACGTTGTCAAGACCTTTCAGATCTTAATAAGTCCCTGTTCGATTGTGAACTCCAGCAACACTGTGAAGAAGTCGAGAATCGGTCGCAGTTTTCGTAAGTATTTTATTCTTTACAAGTATTGACAAGTTTTTGTTTGATTGTGAACTAGCAGTGGGGAGGCGAAGCCAATATAAGCAACATTCTTAACAAAAATGTTTACATTCACCATCACGATGTCTGGGCCTAGTGAACATATTAAAATGTTTAGCAAATCGGAGTTAATAAACTGTTTTCATCAATATTTAAGATTGTGGTTTATCAGTGGTAAACTCGATGAAACAATAGCTAGTGATCCTGATATAAAACCATATATAACCCCTTGCATTGGGCACTTTACCGCTGTTTCATCGTTAACTTCTGATTACGATGAAATAGATGGTGTTTTACCCAAGGAAGCGTATTGTTCTATTTGTCAACAAAATAAATCAGGTACCTATTACTGTCCTTAAAGTGACTACTTACATCACATTATTGTATATTTATACTTGAATTTTTGTCTCATTTTCAGGAATGTAACACGTGGAGTCAAAAGAAAACGTGTAACGGAAGAACCTCGTGATGTTCCATTTACTTCTGCAGATGCCACGGCACCACTACAAGACCTCGGGTTGCAGCAACCGTCAACTTCTAGGACCACCGTTGAATCACTATCTACTCCTGTTGTTGGTGATGGGTCCATATTGGCTCATACAAAATTCTTATACCGATTTTTTGTTTTACTACCGATTTGTATTCCTAATAATCACTCTTCATAATTTTTTTCCTCATACTTTTTTTGTTCATAATTTATTATTACTACCAACGGAACTCATAACAGACAGTTAGCATATTTTTTTTATTAATACTCATTTGTATTCATAATAATCACTCTTCATAATTTTTTTCCTTATACTTTTTTTGTTCATACATTTTTATTACTACCAACGGAGCAGGGACTTAGAAATAGAAGGGTGATTATTCGCTCATCGTCTACTATATGTAAGTATTAGTTAAAAATATGTTCATTTCTGGCGCTTCGCCGGCCGCTACCGCGGCACGCTCGCTTCGCTCGCTCGGCTCGCGCGCTGTAGGGTCGCGATTCTGCCTAACACTCCTCCTCGCTTCGCTCGTCGTCGTACCTAACGGAGACATCGTTATGAATTAGAATAATTAGGAGTTTCGATCGTTAGTATCAGAAAATATATGAAAACAAATATTAGTATAAACAAGGTGTATAATTAGTGATATTATGAAATCTGATGATTATGAGTTTCGATCGTTAGTAATAAAAAAAAATATGTACAATGATCATTAGGTTGTAAAATTGTATGAGATACATTTTCGGAGTTCCAATAATCTAATTTGCAATTTTATATGAACTGTGATACCGACGAGTGCAAAATCTGCAATCGGAAAGTGTCCAGAAGGTACTATGCACAGCATTTAAGGAGTAATATTCATAAAAATAATTGTATTAAATTTCAACATTCATATCCCAATGTACAACTCATTGAAGCTGCATTTGGAAATAGGTTATTAACTTATAGGATAATGTCGGAAACAGATAAAACTAACCTTGAATTTGAGACACCTGAACTTTTTTTTGATAGGATTAAAACAGCTCTCCATAAACTTATAGACGAGACCATTAATCAGCTAACTATTTTTAAGGTTAGTTTTATATTACATGCAGAATTTATTCAAGAATCCAAAGGAATCAACAACTTTTTCGATTTTAACGTTTTGAGTTGGACCGTTTGCAAAGGTAATGACAGGGAAACATTTTTTGAAAATTTAAAAAGTTCAATTTGTAATAAGATTTCAAATTTTGAAAAAAAAGATAGTGGATGGAGTCTTAAGCATATTAAATGCCTAGACTTGAACATTAATAAATTTAATCCATTGCGTGGTTCTTCATACATTGATTTACCGCACAATATTAAAAACAAAAAAGCAATAATTTATGTGCAAAACTATGACCACGAGTGTCTTAAATGGGCCCTGCTTTCAGCGTTGTATCCAGTTAAGGATGGTTCACAGAGAGTTTTGTCCTCCATTGTACATCAACACAAATTAAAGTTTGCGGATGTGTCATTTCCAGTTAAATTGACAGATATTCATAAAGTTGAAAAATTAAATGATACAAGGTGGGCCAAAAGAAGTCATCCGATGTTGTTTGACTCTCTTTTTTTTTCTAAATGAAAAACTTGGATTCTGTTTTTTTATTATATTAATTTAAACCTTTAGAATTTTATTGGTCAAGTCGAGAAGATTATATCGGCCAAATGGGCGCCGTCACAATTGATTGTCATACGGGCTCGTTTTATGGCATTTTTCATCACTTCGGCGAGAACTTCGGGCGACAGATTCTCGCACTCGTGTCGAATGTTGTCCTTGAGGGCTTCCAGAGTCTCGGGCTTGTTCACGTAAACACGGGACTTCAAAAAACCCCACAAAAAAAAGTCTGGAACGCTTAAATCGGGTGATCTTGCGGGCCAGTGCAAATCGCCAAAACGAGAGATGAAGCGACCCGGGAACGCCGCCTTCAGAATATCGGTTGTGGCTCGCGCAGTGTGTGCCGTTGCTCCGTCCTGTTGGAACCACATGTCGTTCGGTCCTAATTCATCCAATTGCGGCAGAAAAAACTCGGTCAACATGGCCCTATAGCGCGCACCGTCCACTGTTGTCGTATGGCCAGCGGCATTCTCGAAAAAAAATGGCCCAATGACTCCTCCAGCGTGAACAGCGCACCATGCAGTCACTTTGAGCGGGTGTAATGGCTCCTCGTGCATCACTCGTGGATTTTCGGTGCCCCAGAAGCGATAGTTTTGCTTGTTCACGTACCCGCTGAGGTGGAAATGAGCCTCATCGCTCATTATGATTTTGGTCGAAAAATCGTCCACTTCTTCCTCGAGATTGAGAATGGCTTGGGCGTAGGTTACGCGCGTTTGGCGGTCGGCAGGCAGCTGCTGATGCACGGACTGGACTTTGTATGGGAACATGCGCAGGTCTTTGACCAAAATTCGCCTTAGGGACGTCCGTCTGATGGCTAATTGCGTGGCACGGCGTCTGGTTGATGTTTCCGCCGACAGCTCGACATCCTCGGCAACAGCGGCGATATTCTCGGCAGAACGGGCGCTCCGGGGCCGGCCACTCTTGGCAACGTCTCGTGTGGTCCCATACTCTTCAAGGTTGGTGGCCAAACGGCGCAGTGTTTGCGCAGTCGGTGTCTGACGGCCGGGGAATCGGCGACGGAATTCGCGCTGCGCCAACACCACAGACGAATTGTTACGCAAAAAAATAGACACGATTATTCCGCGTTCTTGGGGAGTGTATCGCTCCATGGCTTGTTCACTTGTATTTTGCATCTGTCAAGTCCACAAATGTCAAAACAGATTTGACATTGGCGACCATTTGCAAAAATGAGAGCATCGTCCAATAGGGTGATTTCTTTTGGCCCACCTTGTATAAGCATCAATGTTTTTGGGTTATATTATAATGAAAAGTCAAAATCACATGCAGTGAACGATCCACTCTACTTCACTAAATGTCGTAAATCAACACACATAAATTTACTTTACATAAATAAGGGTCGTCAGGGGCATTATTGCTACATAAAAAAATTATCTCGATTAGTAAGCCGTCAAATATCAACAACGAATTATAGCTTTCACATTTGCGACGGTTGTTTATTGGCATTTTATTCAAACGAGAAATTAACGGATCATCAAAAAAATGATTGCAGTCACGTTGTTGTTGAACTTCCAAACCATGAACGGACAAAAACCAATTGGTTCGGTGAAAAAATTGCAAATGATAAGATTTATTTCGATAAATACCAGCGAAAGCTAAAATTGCCGTTTGTTGTGTACGCAGACTTTGAGGCATTTTTAAACCCGATATTATCATGCGATCCAGATTCATCAAAATCTTACACAAAAAACATTCAACAACATGAAATGTACAGTTTTGGTTATTTCATTAAGTGTTCATTTGATGATCGATAGCCTTTCGCGATATTGCTCATATACAGGTCCAGATTGTGCTAAAGTATTTATGGATACCCTTTATAGTGACTTAGCAAAAATAAATAAATTTATTCGCTTTCGAAAAAATCCAACCTAGTGATGTGCCGGCAGTAACTTACTCGTTACCAGTATAATACCGTTTGGTAAAATACCAGTAAGTTACCAATGTTACCGGTAACATTACCAGAAGTTATAAGCATAGCGATCAAGATTGTTGTTTGTTATTTGCATTTCTTGTCATTTTTACTTATCGAACATATTGGAAATGTACACGCACATACTCTTAGTGATCGGAATAGGTAGAGCTAATTTACCTAAAGCTCGCGAAAGGACATAATATAGAATAGTTACAACCGGGTAAAATATTAATTTATTTTTATTGAATTCCGGATTACCATTATTTTTCTTGTACTAGTCTAGTGATAGTCGTAATGCTAAATATATGTATATTTACAGAACGGGATATTTTATGTTAATTTGTGGTAAAAGGGGCCTGTAACTAATTTCTTTTGTCGAAAGGGTGTTATTTTGACACCTGTTTTAAATTACTTATTTCATCTCTTGCCGTACGATTACAGGAGCGTCTTGAATTTAAAAAACTTTTCTCTAAAACCTTATTTTGCCCAGATAAGGAATCCAAAAGTATGAAGTATATTTTAAGTATATGAATATATTTACAATACACTTAAACACTTTTGCTAGAAATAAAATAAATCATTAAATAATGTGTGTTGTCTCACTCATTGTTTAGTGTTTCTCAAAGGGACGTGTTAGCATACAAAAATTTGCGAGCAACTAGTGCTAGAAAGAGAAGGAAGGAGGTAAATGTGTCAAGTACTCAGGTAGGCGGGTGGACTCACTCGCTTCTGAATTAAATGCTTAATATTAATGATATTAAAGATATTACAATTTTGGCTAGCACAACTTGTGTTTATAATGAAAAATTAACCGCCATCTTGGACTTTTTAGCTATCCGATCAATTGCTTCCAAAATCGATATCTAGAAATCAATATGGTCTCCGACAGCGAATCCGTTTACAGATTGAGAAAAAATAGCCTCCATCTTGAACTTTTTAGTTATTTGACCGATTGCTTCCAGAATCGATATCTGGGGATCTATGTGGTCTCCGACAACGAATCCGTCAACAGATTGAGAAAAAGTAGCCGCCATCTTAAACTTTTTAGTTATTCGACCGATTACATCCAAAATCGATATCTAGGGATCTGTGTAGTCTAGCGAATCCGTTGACGGCTATTTTTTCTGAATCTGTTAACGGATTCGTTGTCGGAGACCGCATAGATCCCCAGATATCGATTTTGAAAGCAATCGGTTGAATAACTAAAAAGTTCAAGATGGCGGCAACTTTTTTTAATTATGTTAACGGATTCGTTGTTGGAGACTACATAGATCCCCAGATATCGATTTTGAAAGCAATCGGTCGAAAAACTAAAAAGTTCAAGATGGCGGCTACTTTTTTCAATCTGTTTACGAATTCACTTTCGGATACCACACAAATCCCTAGATATCGATTTTGGATGTAATCGGTCGAATAACTAAAAAGTTCAAGATGGCGGCTACTTCTTCTCATTCTGTTAACGGATTCGCTCTCTGAGACAACACAGCTAGATATCGATTTTGGTAGCAATCGGTCGAACTCTCGTAACGTTTTGTGTAATCTCGGAATCCCGGAACCCAATGAACTTGTACTTGGGTTTTCCATCACAAATATTTGTATATTCTGATGCATGTTTGCATGTAAATGCATGTTTTCTCTCCTGTGCACTATGTTCCAGTAATGCGAAGAAAATTTGATACCATAGAGATAGATATAAGAACAAGTATTGGCAATAAGGTACCATTCCAATTCGGGACATCGTGTGTAAAACTACATTTCAGACGCATAAAATTATTCATAAACAAATTCACGTAGTTTGCCCATACGAGCATTATTATTCACATCAGGCTGGATCAGGGGTTGCAATAGTATATAAAGGTATACCCTATCAACGTGGACACGGTATTGGTAGTTTCTTGGGGGGATTATTTAGATCTGTGCTACCTTTATTATCTAGCGGTGCTCGAACCATCGGTAAAGAAGCGTTGAATGCTGGTGTTGGGTTGTTGTCTGATATGATGCACTCGCGTCCTTTGGAACAATCGATTAAATCTCGATTCAAGGATGCTAGTGCTAATTTAAAGCGAAAAGCAGATGATAAAATTGATTCTCTAATGACGGGTTTTGGCTATAAAATAAACAGAAAACGTTTACATTCCACCATTAAGAGAAAAGCATCGAGACGAAGAGGTTCTAAAAGTAAACAAAATTTCCAAGATATTTTTTCAAATTAAATAATGTCTTTCTTACATCATAATTCATGCGAGTGCACCAAGTCAGAACTAGATTTATTTGCTCTTCCATCTACTCAAACAAGTATAGAAAATGGTCAGTGGATTCATTATAAACCTATCTTATAATATCTTCTTTAACTGATGATGGACCCCTTGAATTCCTAGTACCTGGAACCGGTGACGATTATTTAGATCTGTCTCATACGATGATTAATATTAAAGCTAAAATTGTACATCAAGATTCCTCTGAAATGAAACCAACAACTATTGTAGCACCGGTCAATAATTGGTTACATTCACTTTTCAGTCAGTTAGATATTTACTTAAATCAGAAACTTGTATCCCCACCGAACAATACATACGCGTATCGAGCGTACATTGAAACGTTACTTAACTATGGTCCATCAGCTAAAAAATTTCATCTCTCTTGTGGACTATGGTATGATGATACAACTCACAAATTTGATTCAACTGACTCATCCAATGAAGGATTCATTAAAAGGAAAGACTTGACCAAAGAAAGTAAAACAGTAGAGATGATTGGACACTTACATGGAGATATTTTTAATCAAGAAAAGCTTTTGATCAATGGTGTTGAAATGCGTGTAAAATAAATGCAAAGTAAAGAAAGTTTCAATCTCATATGCAGCAGTGATGAAAAGTTAAAAGGTAAAAATTGTTGATGCAAGTTTAATCATTCGTAGAGCTCGTATCAATCCTACAGTTTTACTAGCACATCAAAAAGTTCTAGCAACAACAACTGCAAAGTATCCTATCACACGAGCCGAGGTTAAAGTTATGTCTATAGAAACCGGAGTTCGGGGTAAAACATTGGACAGCATATTTTTAGGTCAAATACCTAAAAGATGTATCATAGGATTTGTTAATAATGCAGCATTTAATGGTAGTTTAAATTTAAATCCATTTAATTTTCACCACTATGATATTAATTTATTTAGTTTATATGTTGATGGACAACAGATTCCTTCTAAACCGTTGCAACCATCATTTAGTAATAATTTAATAGCATCTGCCTATGTATTACATTATTTTCTGGAACTGGGATTCATTTTTTGAATGACGGTAATTCAATAAGTAGAGATGATTACAGCGGCGGTTACTCTTTAATGGCTTTTGATCTTACTCCTGATCTCTCAGCGAGTGCAACAACGCACTGGAATCTTATTAAGCATGGAAGTGTCCGTTTATAGGTTCAGTTTGATGCCGCACTTTCAACTACAGTTAATTGTATTGTTTATGTAGAGTTTGATAATGTAATTGAGATAAATAAAAATCGTGATGTGAACGTAGATTACAACAGTTAAAATAAATATAAGTATAGGTAATGAAGCATTTTCTACAATGACATCATAACACTTTATGAATTATTAGCGAAATCACGTGAATGTCTGATGTGATTACTGATGGATACACAGGAAATACAGTCATTTGTGAGACAAATAAGTCCTACTATCGAGCATAATGTATTTGCTGCTAACAGAATACCGTTATTTTTTAATTCACCTGCTTTCATCATCAGTAATTTAGATCCTGACTTTAAGCCGGGGTCTCATTGGGTGGCTATTCATATTGATGCTGATGGTAGGGGCGAGTACTTTGACTCGTATGGGCGCAAGCCAAGTGGATACCATAAGTTGTTTTTAAAAAGAAACGCACGAACATGGTTTAGTAACGACAATCATCATCATCATCAGCCGCAAGACGTCCACTGCTGGACAAAGGCCTTCCCCAAGGTTTTCCACAACGATCGGTCCTCTGCTGCTGTCATCCAGCGGTTTCCCGCGATCTTTATCAGATCGTCGGTCTACCTTGTGGAAGGCCTGCCGACACTCCGTCTCCCGGTTCGCGGTCGCCACTCTAGAACCTTTCCGCTCCAACGGCCATCGGTTCTACGAGCGATGTGCCCCGCCCACTGCCACTTAAGGTTTGCTATTCGGTGAGCTATATCAGTTACTTTAGTTCTCCTGCGGATCTCCTCATTCCTGATTCGATCTCGCAAGGAGACACCTAGCATAGCTCTTTCCATCGCCCTTTGAGTGACCGTGAGCCTTCTTATGAGGCCCATTGTAAGCGACCATGTCTCAGATCCGTATGTCATCACTGGCAACACACACTGATCAAATTTAATGTACAGTAAACATATTTAAAAATAAGAATACGTTATGTTTATATAATATCAGAACTAGGGTTTGCAATTCGAATATTCAAATATTCGAATTATTCGCCATAAATATTATTCGAATTCGACAATATTCATTATTCGAATAAAACGAATATTTCGAATAGTGCAGAAATATGTCTGTAATTATTTACCTGAGCAAAACACTATAACAAAATGCCAGGATTAATTATCCTCCACATTAACAACTCCGTGGAATTAGATTTAAAATATATTAAAAATAACTAAAAATCCAAGACAAACAATAAATTACCTATTTTTCTTTATCCTTGCCAAAATCTTTCTAAAACGAACTAAATGCCGTACCGTAATTGGTAAAAGGAGTAGCGTAGCGATAGCGAGAGCGAGCTTAAGGATTAGTTCATGTTTTTTGTGGTGTGGTGTGGTGATGGTGATTCCTCGTACACGGTTAAGTGCAAGTTTACGTCACGTATTAATAAATTGTCTGTGCTGTGCTGTGATGATGTTGAATTGCTGACTGACATGAAAAGATGTAAGTAAACCAAATTATAATTTTAATAAAAACTACTAATCAGCGGCAAATCTAAGTTGCCCTCTCTTTCTCTGTCTTTCACCTCACCTTACAAACATGTATGTAGAGTGGGCGGTTAGATTTGCCGCTGAGTATAGTTTGAATTTGTTGATCGCCAAAAAGTTGATAGTTAGTCATTTCTTTATATACCTACATACGGAACGAGTGCTCGTTATTGATTTGTTTTTATTGTAACTTATAATTAACAAAGTAAATTTATATTGTATTGTAACTGTGTGCTGTGATTGGTTTATTAAATTGTTTACTTTATTTCAAAAGTTGCTATCATCCAAACGAATATTATTTAATTTGTAGAAGATACCATAAATGTTATTTTTTTAGTTGTAAGGTCATTACATTTTAATTTTACATTACATATTTTACAATTACACAACTAAGAATCATTATTTTGTTTAATTTTCAAAAGTATTCGAATTATTCGAATATTCGAATATTGGAAATCTTAGTATTCGTATTATTCGAATACTACAATTGGACGAATATTGCGAACCCTAATCAGAACATTACACGAATTAATTTTTTTATTTATATTTTATAACAAACAATGATTACAATCAAATAAAGTATGTATAATTTACAAAGTGAATTGATATTTCTTTGAACTTTCTGAGTCCGCAATTTCTTTTGTAATTTGATATATTATTTCTTGACAGCTCTGATAATGTCTATTATTATCTTTGTCCTTTACGTAATACTTTACGCGTACATCTGCATGTTTCCAGTGTTCCTGTGCAGGGACTTTCATCAACTTTTTTAAATCATAAACTTCTATTTTAATCATGTAGGAGCCATTATCACAGTCCTCGGTATTGGTTGATATATACGATATCCCACCCTTACATGCTCGACCAACCGTTGATGATGTACGTTTTTTCGTGTTCTTTGGCTGCTCGAAGAAGGCGTTTGTTCAGTTCTGACGCGTTAGATTTTCGTTTTAAAAGCGACGAGTTATCCTGTCCTTTGATGCGTGGTGGTGAACTGTCATCTCCATCTGATAAGGGATAGTAATAGTGTTTGAAGGTGTACTCTTCATCATCCACCACATCGATTTGAGTATGCTGCAACAATGAAATAATACATTGTTCAAACTATAAATACACAGACAGATACATAATAAATAGACGCAATAAATACACGCAACAAAGAAAAGAAAAACAAATTTAATAAAAACACTTACCGCCATGTTGATTTAGATGAATGCAGACGTGACGTGTAATATGTATCAGATAGTTTAAACAACAATAACACTGCTGTAGTATAGTAAACCTTTTATATCATAAATTGTCAATTAAATTCTCGTGTATAATAAGTTAGGTTGAAATAGGTATCCGAAAATTAAACAACATTTTATTTGTTTCTAATTATAAATCCAGTTTCATTAAAATTCTATTACTTATGATATGTTTGAATGTTGAAATATCAGAACATTACACAATATTTTAGTTATTTATATTTATGAAACCAGTTTCATTAAAATCCTATTATCATGCTCATAAGTAGACATCAACCAATAGGAGGACTTACATAGGTATATTTATATACACCTATTAAAGAATTATTATATGGTAATGTTCTCAAACGACGACATTATTAATGACTATTTTGTAAAGGGAGTGTACCTACAAAGTATATAAAATGATCGTTATCAACATGCACTTTTCGAAGCAAAGGGTATGGTTGGCAGAAAAAACAAATAAATTTGGATATTCACTATAAATACTACCTTCTTAGGATTACACCTCTAAGTAAGTATAACCTCTGTACGGTACAAAACTTTTTTCGCCCTAATATATTTTTAAAACAATATACGTCAAATGACATTAATTTATGTCATAAAAATACAACTTTAGATGAAAATCTAATAACATTAAGCGAAGTGTTTATTTTAATCTAAATAATCTAATGCACATCGTATCTATTTGATGCTTATCCAGTCTAAGTATGACAAGTAAAAGGGAAATAAAGCAAATTCATTGTTGATTAAAATAATTATTTATTTCATAAAAATAGATTTGAACATAATTTTCATCATCAAGTCATTATATATAGTATTATCTAAAAATAAACTTAAAAAATTAAACATCGTTTTACCTTTGAACTTAAAATACATATAAACTGAACAGTATTCACCACAAACCGATGAAAAATGGTTTTGAATGGACATATGGTTATAAAACCATTTTTTTGCATTTCTTTTTAAAAATAACTTATGATAACCAGAAGGCTTCCTACCAAAGGAATCAAAGTATTCGCCGTTACCATAGATATCAATGTGAATTGCTATCCAATGAGATCCGGGTTTGTAATCAGGATCTAAATTGCTTATTATAAATACCGGAAGATCCACGAAAACAGGGATTCTGTTAGCTGGAAACACATTTGATCCAATCGTAGGACTAATTTTATTCATACATAATTGCAATTCCTCGGTATCCATTATAAAGTATTGCCTTTTCTGATGAATGCATTACCAAGGCTTAGGAACTAGTGGTACAATATCTCAAAAACCAATTTTTACATACAAGTATGTACATGTTCTAACTGTTATAATCTACAGTTACATCTCGATGTTTATTTATTTCAATGATATTATCAAACTCTGCATAAACAACACAATTAAGGGTCGTAGTGTAAAAAAACCACTTAACCTCCTAATAATTGTAATAATAAGAATTACAATAAATGGACCTACCTAACCTAAATTAAATTAATTAATTAACAAAATGTAGCTTTACAGTATGAAATAGTATTAAAAATATTAGCTATTTAATGTGCTATATTAGTCAGTGACCATAATTAAAACGTGCAACCAAATTGTACCTACCTAACAAGATAATTAAAATTTATAAGATATTTAAGATATTAAATTATGGCAACCTTTTAATCCTACTTGTAATAATAACAATTAAGGAGTTAAACCCATTGGTAAAATATTTAGTTGTTAATTTGGAATTGTTAAGTGTTCATATCAGAAATGATGTGATAAGGAACCCTAAATTTATGAAGCTAGTTTTATTTATATTTTGGCCTTTGTTATAGAATGTGATCATCATAGTGGTATTACTCCTAGTTATGACAGTAGCAACCAAGTTCTTTTCAAACGAATTAAGACTTATAGTTTACTTTTCCTAACTTACCTAATGAACCTAATTAATACTTAATAGTCAACTTATAATATGGAGATATACTTATGATTTACTTTATGCATTGAAACAGAAATACCCTAACAACTCGTTTTACCCCATTATTTGAAAATCCAGCAATATTTTCAGTAATAATAAATGTTATCAGATTCTCATACTTTAATGACTTTAATTGATTTGAGTACAACCTTAAATATTAGTTAAATTTATATTTGCCCTACTATTATAGTATATTAACTCATATGACTTTTATATTGACATATTAATGAATGTTAGCCAGTTGGTAACGACCCTGCCCACAAAGCTAGCAGTCCCAGGTTCGAAACCTGACGCAGGCAAATATTTGTGTAATAAGCAACCACCTTGTCCCTGAGTCATGAATGTTTACCATACATTTAAGCATGTCTTTCCCCTTACAAGTATGCATGTCATTGTCTAGCACCCACAGTACAGTCAGAGCTTAGTTTGAAACTAGGCCTAATTTTCATTATTATCTGTATTAAAAATGTTATATCTGAAAAATTGTTATTCTAATTTTTCTATAATAATTATAAAATTAATTTCCAAACCCTGTTTATTCTATTAATAGGTACTTATTGGATTTGAATATGGTATACCTACAGATGCAATCAACCAATATAGAGAGTTAATATTGTATCTCCGGCCCAAATTTATAGTTTTATCAGGGGACCTAGATTCCTAGTATCAGATACAAGTCTAGAATAACCATACCTAACCCTGACATATTAAGACAACTGAGTAGCAGAATTAGAAGGTGGTTTTACTTCATCGCTTTCAAGTAATAAAATCTAATGTCGATTAAAATGAGTTTTATGGTTCTCGGTGACGCTAAATATATATAATGAAATGGCTTATGAGGGCCCCCCCTAGTGTAGGGGAAGGCTTCCTGACTGTCTATTGCTCCACATACTATCTATTCGTCATCAACAATCAAAGAAAATCATGCAAGACATTCTAGCCTTTTATTCGAATTTTACTTTAACGTCTAATTTGACCATTTCAATACATATAAGTAGTGCTTCTTACTTAGAGATGCAGAATTAGCAGGTTAGCTAGGTTTTTACTTAGGTTTGCTCTCCTAATAATTGAAAACCAATATCAAAAGGTTAATCTCAACCTCAAGAAACATAATAAGATTGGTAATTTGGGCTCTTTACCCACTATTTGTTTTATATTTAAACTCATAGCTTGATTGATTCGGTTTAAAAGGTAAAATAACTGGTATTGATTCTGTCTGGAAATTTGCTTTCATTCTAAACAAATCTCGCCCTACTTTGTATGAAGTGCACTTGTATTCCATTCTACGGAAAAAAAGCAACGCTTCCAGGACTTCTGCCCGTAATAAGCCAAGACTGGTTTTATGAGGTTCATACTTAGAATCCTCCAGTTTCATAATGCTAGCTATGAATCAACCTAGCTGGAGTATTATTGATTAACTATTTGATCTATTTGATCACTTTTCAATCACTGATTTGACTTGGGCAACGTTATATCACTTTTATGTTTCTCGAAGTAAGACTGCAGCTTAATTTAACTTGTAAACAGTCATTTTTCTGCTTTAAATCATCCAAAACCGGCTCGAAATCATTCTCAACGCTTTCTACCAATACATCAGTTTGACGTTTTAAGCGCCCTCTCTACCACAGACTAGTTAGTCGTGAAGTGTCATTCATCTTATGAATTGACTTCACACAATATTTGCCTTGGCTTTTAACTTATTGAATTTATTCGCATAATATTTCAATTCTTATTATTTGATATATAGTTCATTTTAATTTAATCGTTATAATTTATTTAGTTATATGGATTTTTTTAACTTTTATTGTTATTTTGTTGTTTAACGTGATTCGACGATTTCTTGCCTAGCTAAAGCACAATTATGTGTATTAAAGCTCCTCACGGTGTAATGAGGAAACTTCTAACTACCTAACCAACCCTAAAATTCTACTGTTTTGAACCAAACTAAAGAGTCACGTAACTCTTACATTTACAATTAATCGTGTAGATGTGTAGTGTCAGAATATCTCGGTGTAAAGATACCCTGCTAGACCAGCTAAACCTATCATGACAAAAACTTTGGAACTAGAATTCCTGTGTGTAATCCTAAGACTGTTCCGCCGGCTAATGAAAGCCTTAAGTTGGCATCCGAGTCGGATAAATACCTAAGGTGGTCGATATATAAATATATAAATAAGGGACTATCACTAATACATATTCTGCATACCGTCTCCACTGCCAAAGCATCGGTTCCAGTTACGGTACCTGAAGAGCAAATTTACAGAATATTGCTAGTGATATCTGACGAAACGCGAGTTAACAACCGTCAGAGCCGTATGCGAAAACCCTTAACTTACTTGGTTAAAAGATAAGATCTGATATTCAAATATCCCTTAACCAAAATGTAAGTGAAGTTTTATAATTGTTATCAACGTCTGCCTGGATCTCAGCCCAACGACTACCAAGTAAGTCGAACAAAGCGGAGACCTGGAATTAAAAACAAAATTAACACCAAGCAAAACATTCACTATAAGTTAAATACCTGGAACACAAATATTAAACCTTAAACTAACACAATTAAATAATATACCCCAAATTTCAAGCTATGAATCCATTATATCCCATCGAGCTGCACCATCAAAACCCCATAATAAAATTCTAAATTAACCCAATTAAATGATGTCCACAAATACCCAAGAAATAAGTATTAACTCCAACCTCCCAGTGGCAGCAACAATTCACCCAACCGACGATAGTTATAAACCCAAATATGAATATCCTAAATTAACCCCAGTTAAACAATATGTACAAATACATAAGTACAATATAATAAAAATCTGCTCCCAGTTTTCGGCTACAACTTACTCCTCCGACGACCGCCAAGCAAAAGTCAAGATCACCCTTATTCACATCTATTTATGCCTTCTCGACCCCGACAACTTTTACAAGTCTTACATCGCTTCAAATTCCAGCATAATGACCTTCAGTTTACAGTTCATTTTCTATCTACGAGTAACCATTCGCCCTCCCGGTGCGGCGTACAAAAAATGGCGGCCCTCTTACAAGTCTTACATCGCTTCAAATTCCGACATTATTCCCTTAAATTTAAAGCTCATTTTCTATCTAGATAGAAGTCTGATGATGTCTAGACATCTGATCACCTGGCGCCGACGTACAAGAATGGCGGCCCTGCTACAAGTCTTACATCGGTTCCAATTCCAACATTATGATCCTCAGTTTAAAGTTGATTTTCTATTTAGACATTTGTTTATTCCGCATTATAGATGCGTCTAACGTAAAGATGGCGTCCCTTTTTCTAACTGCATTGTCAAACATATTGTAATGTCTAACAAATAGGACTCAATTTCTTTTAATTAAAATTTCGCTTACCAATAATAATTTATTCAATCCTTTCCAAGAATTTTTAAGCATTTATACTGGTTCAAGTTTTATACTGGTTCTAAAACTTTATTTATTTAATTTTATTTTTAAGTAATTGTTACTGAATCTTGCACTTTTTTAAACTTAGCTTACATACATTATAAATGGATTAAGTTTGATTATAATAATTACAAAGCCCCTTCATAGTATTGACTTATTTGCTTTCTAAAATTATAATTTATTTTTAGTATTATTTATTATTAACTTTTTCCGCCTGCAAATTATTTTATGAAGTGACGAAACAGCTTAGGAGAAGCTAGTTCCGTTACATCCGCCCCCTTTAGAATATGTTTCTTTCTGTCTCCAATCACCATTTTAACTTTCCACTTACTATTCCTCTCTACTCAACAGGAAGAAAATATTCTAACCACTAATTCACAAAATAATCTCAACAAATTTTACTGTCATTTATTAAAACCATCCTGAAATATGATGTATATGTGTTTTTATACCATTTAGCTTATGTTCATAGAAATAACTCTTATTCTTAACTTCGAACTGTGGTTATGTTTAATAATATCTCTGGAACCAAGCGCATTTAGTTCGTATGAAAGAAAACTGGTTGTGAGGCAGTTTCAGCTCTAATAGCAATATATAAAGATATTGACATTTTATCACAAAATGTTGCACATCTGGCTATTTGTGTTAAAAAGCCTTTATATATCCCTCTATACAAACTCCATTACTTATAGTTTCTACCAAGGTAATCCATCATTTTACCGAAGATCGTTTCATCGATTATTGTTTCCTATAACACTATTCGTAGGATTTTATTATCACTTAGGAATCATTCATCGAACGTCGATAGATCGCTCATACATTTGCTCGAATTACCGTTTACACAAGAATCAACTCATCGAATTTTACTTTATTATTTTATTTGTTTATCGACATAGTCGTTTATCGAATCACCTATACTATAATTTTAGACTAACGAAAGTTTCAGTTCCCAAAATTCTTTTTGCATAGAAAATCGTTTCACTGGTGTTACTATATACTTGATAATTCGTTTCAACGACAGAGCATTTTCATAAGTCATGTTAAGGTAGGTACGTAAATTACGTACTAAAAAGTGTGTCAAGAAAGTAGGTCAGATTAGGTTATTACGTTAGGGGAGCTAGAAGGGGGGAGTGGGGGGCGGAGCCCCCCACGAGGGGGGCTCGGGGGGCGGAGCCCCCCACGAGGGGGGCTCGGGGGGCGGAGCCCCCCGCAGTAAAAAAACAAATAATAGTAACAATTGTACTATTGGTGGGTTAGGTTAGGGTTATCTTGTGACCTTTAGAGCGGAAATAGGCACCCTAGGTGGTGTGGTATTATGCTATATCCATCAAAATTGGGTTGGTTAGGTTAGGGTTCACGTCTAGCAGCCCTTAGAACGCAAGTAGACGCCCTGCGTGAGCGGGGCGTCATCGACACGCTGGCGGGTCACAGACTGTCAAAAGTGTCAAACAGGTACAAAAATGAAAACTTTTTTCCCAACTCGCTGCAGTAGTAACAAATGCATCGTTCGATGAAACGTTACTGCGATGAAACATTGTTCGTAGCAATAATTCGTTCGTACCATCTGTGAATCGTGTTTCGATAAATTAATACTACGACTAACTAATTATTATGTGAAAGGTAAAATCGATGAATAGTTAAGCTACGATTTGAGACAAATTCGAAACGATTCAAGATGAATAGTTGTTCGATTATTTAAAAAACAATGAATTGATGTTTATGTGATTAGAAAAAAAAATGAAATGACATTCGTGGAATAGTTTTCGGTGATATGAAATTAGATGAAAGAAATTTCTACAAAATGAATGACACCCTTCTACCAATCATATTTTAACATTTACCACAACTCTATCAAGAATAATTATCCATAACTATTCTTATAAACTCAATGGGGTATGAGTAGTGTGAATATCGAACGCCTCCCGGGCACTGTATTGGAAAGATCTCCCTGTGGCCAAAATTAACTTTGGAATTGCCGAACATATCGACTTACCTAACACTCCCTCACAGCGAGATCTGTTGTATAAGTTTCATGTCTCCGGTTAAATAACAGTAAAACCCGTATCACTATTCGCAGAACATTGAAATGCATAGCCTCTTACCTAGGTAAGTCCATTTCCAATATTTACTGTCTGTTGCAAATAAATGTTTTGTCTGTCCCTAACTGAAAATTATATAGTTGTCTTCCTTCCTCAATCACTGATTCACTCCACTAGACATTCCACTGCACTGTTCAAACGTGACACTAATTAATTTAGTTTTATTTTTATCGTGGTATTAAGATATATTCTTCCTATTTATAATTCTAACTAACTGACAAATCAAATTAGCAAAAACAACTAAAAATTGATAACACAAACATCTGTCACTTAACTTCAGTGATATAAATCCAGAGAGAAACCATTCCGTTTTTTTTTCTTTAAATATTAATTGCGGTATCCAAATTTTACTTCCCACCATTAGATTTTACTTTTTAATTTAAAATTTTTCTTAATTTAATTTAATTTTGTTTTTTTTTTTCTTTCTTCAACTATTATATATTTGGTTGCAAAACCCCTTGAATCCCCTTTTTTTTTCAAAAAGATCTAATTTTTTTTTATAAGTTTATATATAACCCCCTTCTATTTTTTTTTTCCAAAGACTTTATCCTGACCAACCATCCTAGACGCCTCTATTTACTTTCGCTCTAATATTTTTTTTTTATATATATATTTTTTAAAATTTTAAATAATTAACTGTTAGTATAAATTTTCCTTAACCTACCTAACGAAAGGCCGCCGACTCACCCCTCTATCTATGAATAATAACTTCCAAAGATTTCATTCAAATTCACTAAACCATTAAGACTACCACCTTCTAGTATTTAATACTCTCCTAGTAAATAATCATGGACAGGCCTCTCCCTTTCCACTCAGAAGCTATATAAACAAGACTGTCCTTATTTGTTATATCTTTCGACTTTACTAAGGCGCGTCACACACTACATTTCCTTACTCACTATTAAAACCAAAAAGAACTAGATAAGGCCGGTCATACATAATCCGATTCAAGACTCCGAATTCATAATATGAATCCCGGTGACTTGCCTCATACTGTCTTGAAAATTCCGATTAATCAGTTATCTCACGAACGTCTGTAGGTACCTATACTTACTATTGCTATGTCAACTAAATTCATAATCTGAATCTCGAGAATGTGTGTTCGACCATAAATAATGTATGAAAATGGGTGCGTTCAGAATTCATAACGTATGTCAGATTAATCTGTCAGATCAATATCCGAAATTCATAATCAGAAAAAGTTTACATTATAGTTATATTATTATGTGATAGTTAAATTATATGCAAATTCGTGCTTTCTTAATTAATAATAGGAACTCAAACCACGAACCCACAATCCGACATAGACCGTGTAAGGCCGGCTTAAAACATGTCATGCCGTGCAAACTCCGCTTTACACAAATTTATACAGTCTGTGACCTTAAAGAAAAATAATATAAACAATGTCTTATCTATGATAAGTTAACAAATACATTATTTACATTACATTATTCGCAACAAAAGTAAATCAAAGACCGAGAAAACCCGATTGAAACCCCAAATTACATTTTGCAAAATCAATGAGATGTACAAACAGCAAGTAACATCATGCTCCTGTGAGGCGCAAACGCAGGTATGTAACGAACCAAATAGACGCAATTAGTGTCATTTCTGAATTTTTCTCGACCTTTTGAGCCTTGAGCTTTAAATTATGTTTACATTTCAGATTCCTGAGCGGTGGGACGGATTTTTTTTCAACCCTTTGTCGCTACATATTTGAAACTCACGAAAAGCAGTTAACGTATATTGATGGACAACAATGGTGACCCTCATTGCCATGAACCCCATGGCTTACGAAAGACAATTTTCCCGAAGAGATATGTTGAGGCCTGGTGTTTAGCTACCCCAAGAGGAGACATGCCATATGAAGCTTGCGTCTATGTAGAATTTTAAGAAAGTGGCGTTTATTAAAGTGAAGTGTGACATGAACCTACAATGGAACGCCAAGACAGGAACGGGCACAAGTGTTTTGAACTCTTTGAATAAACCCCTTGATTTTTGAGAGTAACCGCGGACCTTAACTATGTTCTTATAATTTAATTTTGACAAATATGACATGACATAAGCAATTGTTTTAATTGTTTCGTGATATACCTAATTGAATTTATCTCTTATATGTTTAATCACCTTAAAACGCCCCCTGGTGTCCCATTACAAATAAAACTGTTAAATAATTTCATCTTTCAATATTACTAGGATGAGTACTCAGTTAGAATCCGGTGTGAAAAACAAAATTATTCCCTATATCATATTTGCTAGTTGTGACTGCCTAATTTAATTGCGCCCCCTTCTTAGTTCTCAACCCTATTTAGCCGCCAACTCCTGTTAATGAAATATAATAACTTGTCTAGCATCCTTATTTCCGACAGTAAGTTCAGACGGTCAATCACTAACTTTCAAGCGCGTTTTTAGAAGAAGAAAATAACAAGTAGCTATTTTTGTATTTACTGTTTATCATTTTGGATTTATTAATTCGCTTCTACAAGTATTTCCTTTGTATTATAAACCAAAGCCCAACTTAAAAAAATCTTAAGGTATCCAATACCGACCCCACAATAGTTGTAAATTATTTTGATTTCCTTTAGTGAATTTCAATAATTATGTTTTCTCCATATTTTGATAACCTTATAATTGTTTAATAATAATAATATACTTGCTATGTTCCTTTCTCATTTTTTTTTTGTTTTGAATTTTGAATTTCTTCGCTTATTATGTTTAATTTAATAGATAAGGTGTTCACCGTTCTCATTATCATCTTTAAAGTCAGATTGACGCCCCCTTATTGTTCTGAGTTTTAATTATCTTTGCCTTTTATATTATCTATTATGCGCACTAACACTCACTCACTTCCACTAAACAAAATTCACTTGTTTATTCTATCTAGCCAATAATTTGACTAAAAAGAACAAACATGTAAATAAAATTTTATTTAAAAATATTAAATTTTGTTATAGTTCTATTTTATATATAAACTATTTTCATGTTAATAGGTCACTCTACTGTAGTCAAGGTAACTTATTTAACCCTATGTATGGTATAAAAGCTTTATAAAATAAAATATTATTATTGTAAATATGTGGTTTTTTTTTTTTTTTTTTTTTATAACTTATTTCCAGAACAAACTATAAAGGAGGGTTTGTGGCAATGGAACCCGCAATTACCTTTATGCTAAAGTAAATAGATAACTATCAAATAGCTGAATTTAATTTAATCAATAATGCCTTTATAGTATGATGATTAGCCCTTTAAGTGTCTAACAGTAACGTAATAGTTTACTGCTACATAAACGCATATTGCTTATCTCAGTGCAACCCAACATGTATAAATAGATATACTTTTTAATGAATAAACGTTCATGACTAGGAACTTCATCTAGTAGCCTCTAAAAGTGTTATTAATGGCGATTCCAGCCGACCACGCTATTCCCTCAAGAACCAGCTCACCGCATAACAAATCGTTTTATTATTACATCATAGAGGAGATAACAGACTACTTCAACGATTACCAATTTAACCAGATATATAAATTAAACAAGTTGACCTTTAGTAAAGTAACCCGCCAACTTTTATGTAATATTATATTGTGTTATTATTAAACATCCTCTTTTCTTATCCTTTAAATACCCCACGCGCGTTTATTTACGTGTCTCAAACACCCTTAACAACTGCGTAGGCTAACGTCAAACGTTGCCAAATAATTGCCATCATATTATTACTATCTGTGACGATTACAGAATAATATCGATCAAGGTATCGACCGCGACGACCCATTAATTATTACAATCGTATTGGGATAGACAATAGCACATCCACAAGCAATTAGTGAGAAGATATTGCGCTTGTATAGCTGCAAGGATCTCCGTTCGCGCTTCAATTTTGTTGTTTACTAATAGAAAAGTGAACTAATCTTTAGTGCTCCCGATAAATAGAAGAGACCCGACTTGGTGTTTGAAATAATGAATTGAGTAACGTCAAGAGTTTATTAACATGAAGCTCAACCTCTCGCCCGCATTTCAACTTAGGCAGAGTACATGAAGCCTCAATGCTACTTCAACAAATTTGTGAATTCAAGAAGCAACATCGAGTTACATTGCTGCAAAAGCTTGACAGTCCAACCTAATAATCTGCTCTAAAATAATCGCTCCTTACGACACCCACGGAACGTAAAAGACAATGCCACTTCACTACGCCGACATTACATGGAAATGCAGAAAATTTAAGAGGAAATGAAGAATTATGATAACATAAACTTCATGTAAAGTTAAGATTACAACCGATAATGTTTATACTATCTGTGTTTTATTTCTCATATAATATAGATGCTTTGTAGGTTACTTTGTAAGTTTGTTCAATGTTGTGTTTCTGTTAATGTTATTGCGAACCCCTATTGAGCTTTAATTTAATGATCACCCATTTACAGTCAACTATAAATCTTAAATGTTCTAATCCACCACGTCAACAAATTGTGATCGCTACAAGCGATCACTACTAACTTAGCTAAATACAAGTAATAATCACTTCAGATATGATCAACCAACAATTCACTACAGTATTGCAAACTGATTACAATATTTCATTGATGTTAAAAGTAAAAGTGCCTACTAATTTAGTCACCGACTAATATTATAGCACTCAATCCCATATTTATTTAAATATTCTGGTTATGGTTTACCATATTGTAAATAAGTCATACATCCTTGGTCACGGTCTCCAAACTTGTAAAAAACCACTTAACACATATCAATCTTGGTCACGGCCACACTAAATTGTAAAAAAAACTACTTAACCTCCTAATAATTGTAATAATAAGAATTACAATAAATGGACCTACCTAACCTAAATTAAATTAATTAATTAACAAAATGTAGCTTAACAGTATGGGATAGTATTAAAAATATTAGCTATTTAATGTGCTATATTAGTCAGTGACCATAATTAAAACGTGCAACCAAATTGTACCTACCTAACAAGATAATTAAAATTTATAAGATATTTAAGATATTAAATTATGGCAACCTTTTAATCCTACTTGTAATAATAACAATTAAGAAGTTAAACCCATTGGTAAAATATTTAGTTGTTAATTTGGAATTGTTAAGTGTTCATATCAGAAATGATGTGATAAGGAACCCTAAATTTATGAAGCTAGTTTTATTTATATTTTGGCCTTTGTTATAGAATGTGATCATCATAGTGGTATTACTCCTAGTTATGACAGTAGCAACCAAGTTCTTTTCAAACGAATTAAGACTTATAGTTTACTTTTCCTAACTTACCTAATGAACCTAATTAATACTTAATAGTCAACTTATAATATGGAGATATACTTATGATTTACTTTATGCATTGAAACAGAAATACCCTAACAACTCGTTTTACCCCATTATTTGAAAATCCAGCAATATTTTCAGTAATAATAAATGTTATCAGATTCTCATACTTTAATGACTTTAATTGATTTGAGTACAACCTAAAATATTAGTTAAATTTATATTTGCCCTACTATTATAGTATATTAACTCATATGACTTTTATATTGACATATTAATGAATGTTAGCCAGTTAGTAACGACCCCGCCCACAAAGCTAGCAGTCCCAGGTTCGAAACCTGACGCAGGCAAATATTTGTGTAATAAGCAACCACCTTGTCCCTGAGTCATGAATGTTTACCATACATTTAAGCATGTCTTTCCCCTTACAAGTATGCATGTCATTGTCTAGCACCCACAGTACAGTCAGAGCTTAGTTTGAAACTAGGCCTAATTTTCATTATTATCTGTATTAAAAATGTTATATCTGAAAAATTGTTATTCTAATTTTTCTATAATAATTATAACATTAATTTCCAAACCCTGTTTATTCTATTAATAGGTACTTATTGGATTTGAATATGGTATACCTACAGATGCAATCAACCAATATAGAGAGTTAATATTGTATCTCCGGCCCAAATTTATAGTTTTATCAGGGGACCTAGATTCCTAGTATCAGATACAAGTCTAGAATTACCATACCTAACCCTGACATATTAAGACAACTGAGTAGCAGAATTAGAAAAAAAAAAAAAAAATCCATATAACTAAATAAATTATAAGGATTATAGTAAAATGAACTATATTTCAAATAATAAGAATTGAAATATTATGCGAATAAATTCAATAAGTTAAAAGCTAAGGCAAATATTGTGTGAAGTCAATTCATAAGATGAATGACACTTCACGACTAACTAGTCTGTGGTAGAGAGGGCGCTTAAAACGTCAAACGGATGTATTGGTAGAAAGCGTTGAGAATGATTTCGAGCCGGTTTTGGATGATTTAAAGCAGAAAAATGACTATTTACAAGTTAAATTAAGCTGCAGTCTTATTTCGAGAAACATAAAAGTGATATAACGTTGAGTCCAAGTCAAATCAGTGATTGAAAGTGATCAAATAGATCAAATAGTTAATCAATAATACTCCAGCTAGGTTGATTCATAGCTAGCGTTATGAAACTGGAGGATTCTAAGTATGAATCTCATTGAACCAGTCTGGGCTTATTACGGGCAGAAGTCCCGAAGCGTCACTAGCTCCCGTAGAAGTGGAATACAAGTGTGCTTCATACAAGATAAGGCTAGATTGTTTTAGAATGAAAACAAATTTCCAGATGGAATCAATACCAGTTATTTTACCTTTTAAACTGAATCAATCAAGCTATGAGTTTAAATATAAAACAAATAGTGGGTAAAGAGCCCAAATTACCAATCTTATTATGTTTCTTGAGGTTGAGATTAACCTTTTGATATTGAGTTTCAATTATTAGGAGAGCAAACCTAAGGAAAAACCTAGCTAACATGCTAATTCTGCATCTCTAAGTAAGAAGCACTGCTTATATGTATTGAAATGGTCAAATTAGACGTTAAAGTAAAATTCTAATAAAAGGCTAGAATGTCTTACATGATTTTCTTTGATTGTTGATGACAAATACATAGTATGTGGAGCAATAGACAGTCTGGGACGTATTGCACAGCTTCCTGCGGCGCAGTGGGCAGGAAGCCTTCCCCTACACTAGGGGGGGCCCTCATAAGCCATTTCATTATATATATTTAGCGTCACCGAGAACCATAAAACTCATTTTAATCGACATTAGATTTTATTACTTGAAAGCGATGAAGTAAATCCACCTTCTAATTCTGCTACTCAGTTGCCTTAATATGTCAGGGTTAGGTATGGTTATTCTAGACTTGTATCTGATACTAGGAATCTAGGTCCCCTGATAAAACTATAAATTTGGGCCGGAGATACAATATTAACTCTCTATATTGGTTGATTGCATCTGTATACCATATTCAAATCCAATAAGTACCTATTAATAGAATAAGCAGGGTTTGGAAATTAATGTTATAATTATTATAGAAAAATTAGAATAACAATTCTTCAGATATAAAATTTTTAATACAGATAATAATGAAAATTAGGCATAGTTTCAAACTAAGCTCTGACTGTACTATGGGTGCTAGACAATGACATGCATACTTGTAAGGGGAAAGACATGCTTAAATGTATGGTAAACATTCATGACTCAGGGACAAGGTGGTTGCTTATTACACAAATATTTGCCTGCGTCAGGTTTCGAACCTGGGACTGCTAGCTTTGTGGGCAGGGTCGTTACCAACTGGCTAACATTCATTAATATGTCAATATAAAAGTCATATGAGTTAATATACATATATATATATATATATATATATATATATATATATATATATATATATATATATATATATATATATATATATATATATATATATATATATATATATATATATATATATATATATATATATATATATATAGTAGGGCAAATATAAATTTAACTAATATTTAAGGTTGTACTCAAATCAATTAAAGTCATTAAAGTATGAGAATCTGATAACATTTATTATTACTGAAAATATTGCTGGATTTTCAAATAATGGGGTAAAACAAGTTGTTAGGGTATTTCTGTTTCAATGCATAAAGTAAATCATAAGTATATCTCCATTTTATGAGTTGACTATTAAGTATTAATTAGGTTCATTAGGCAAGTTGGGAAAAGTAAACTATAAGTCTTAATTAGTTTGAAAAGAGCTTGGTTGCTACTGTCATAACTAGGAGTAATACCACTATGATGATCACATTCTATAACAAAGGCCAAAATATAAATAAAACTAGCTTCATAAATTTAGGGTTCCTTATCACATCATTTCTGATATGAACACTTAACAATTCCAAATTAACAACTAAATATTTTACCAATGAGGTCAACTCATTAATTGTTATTATTACAAGTAGGGTTAAAAGGTTGCCATAATTTAATATCTTAAATACCTCATAAATTTTAATTATCTTGTTAGGTAGGTACAATTTGGTTGCACGTTTTAATTATGGTTACTGACTAATATAGTACATTAAATAGCTAATATTTTTAATACTATCCCATACTGTTAAGCTACATTTAATTAATTAATTTAATTTAGGTTAGGTAGGTCCATTTATTGTAATTAATTTTTTACAAATTGATGTAGCCGCGACTAGGTTAGACTAGGGTAGGGGTTTTTACACTAGGCATTCTGTCAAATTACTAGACTAGTCTGTGACAGGTTAAAATTGTTGTTGTTTTTTAAAGTTGAATATAAAAAATGTTTATTTCAACACTCAGTCCACATTAATTAAATAACGTGAGAACACGTAAGTGGTGAATATTAATTTAAAAAATATTTATTAATTAAAAAAAGTATATCTTCAAATATGAGCAAGTTAAATGAAACCGCTTCCAAAGTGACGAACTGGATTCGAGTTAAAGAGTTACCTGTGGGACAACCTATGCTGATTACGGCGTGTTACGCGACACAATCACGTTTTACACCCGGTGCCAATGAAACAGTGGTGCAATTAGAAAATACTAATTTGATGACGCTGCCATCACGTTTCAATAACCTAGATGAGGCAACAATAAAGGAGTTGAATGACGGGGGCATGTCTAATCAATAAAGGACCAATTAGACGAACGTATATTTTAAATTTTGAACAAAAAGAGGATTGCAAGGTGAATTAATAGAATAACTATATATATATATATAATGTTAATTTAAGAATATATTTCTTTGTTTAACTTCATTATTTAAATAATAAATAAATTAAATTCATGAATATATTATCTAGTTTTATTTACCAACCATTAAATATAGGGAAGGGGTATTAGGGATGTGAAAAAAAAATCATTTAATTTTTATATAATTTCACTTTTATTAATCCAAGATTTTTCATTAATACCCAACCACTTTACAAGCACTTTATCTCCCTTACGTTTTAAAACTTTAAAACTTTTTCCACAAGTTAAATGTCAGGGTTATTAACTTTTTGTAGTTCCTGCTCGTAAAAACACCCTGAGATGGGCTCCCTCTTCGTATCTTGAAGTAAGTATGTTGTTGGGTTGGTAATTAATACCTTGATGATTTGAAAAATTTCCGTAGTCCAGTTACCGGTGTAGCCCTTGGAGAAAGCTGATTTATGCTTGCTGATTCGCACATAGTCATTAACCTTGAACTTGCTTGGAGGTTTGACTTTAATATAATTATAGACCTTATGTAGAATCTCTTTAGAGTTGTTTTTATTCAAACTCGCCGGTGATGTATTTATGGTACGATGGATTTTATTATTGTAGCGATGCTCCACATATTTTATCAGTCGAATCCAGTTGTATGAGCCGTTCAAGCTAAATTCTTGCCATAACCAATGCTTTAGAGTTCTAATTAGTCTTTCCACTATAGAAGCTTTCATGACGCTGTATGTAGAGTAGTGATTAATGTTGTGACGTTTCATAAGCGTTTCAAACTTGACATTGAAAAACTCTTTTCCATCGTCCGATTGAATATTTTTAGGTTTCCTTCCATTTTGTAGTAGAATAGTACTCATAGCCTTTGCGACGTACCCATGCATACTTTGAAAATGTATCAATACATACTAAAATGTACCTATACCCATTATTATCTCTAGAGTACTTTTGCATATCAATTAAATCAATTTGCCATGTATCATCAAAACCCTTCTGTACGAATCGTCTGCGTAGGAATTTTTATCACCTGCCTATGTATCTCCTTCACCACCTGCGCTTTACTCATTTTTTCTTCTCGGGTTGGTGGTGGTAGACGATGGTTTTGTTACTATTGGTGTTGGAGAGATCTTTCATTTTCTTGAGGTAGATGTTGAGGAGGATGTGGTTGTCGTAGGTGTTGTCACAGCTACTATTGATGACAATGGTGTAGTAGTAAATCTTTCTGATAATTTCTGAAGTTTATCTCGTAAACCGATTATATCTCTCGTGAGTGGTTTAATCTTTTTGAGAAGATTATTTTGTACCTCATCTAATTGCTCCTTATTTACAGCATCACTTTTAAGAATACCTCTTTGAACTGATGTTAATCGTTTATTCTGAATATTAATGTATTGTTTTTCCACTATAAAACCATTATTATTATTATCATTATTCAACCCACGTGGAGAGTAGGTGGTATTCAAGTGACGTCCAAACTTGTTAAGAGGCATGATAATTATGATGTATACGAACGGTAAACAGCATCCTTTTATTGTTTACTTACAGAGCTGTTAGTAAACAGAATAGGGCTGTTATAAACAGATCAGTTACAATCAGATCAGTTATCCGTTTAAAAGAGGGCTGTTATCAGTTTAAAAGAGGACTGTTCCGTTTAAAAGAGGGCTGTTATCAGTTTAAAAGAGGGTTGTTATCTGTTTGAAACCAGTTTATTTATACATATTTTATTGTTTCAATATAATTCCCGCCTCGGTGAGTTTTTCTATGATGGCATTGATTTCATTAGAGTGAGAGGTATTACCTGAACTCTGTGAAGCAATCAATAGTCGTAAACGATTCACTAATTCATTTGGATCATCCCAATATATGTAATCTGTGTTTGAGTAAAAGTCTTTAGTCGAAATTGCACCACTACCTACGCTACCAACGCTACCACCACTCTTTTGACTTTTTATACAACCTCCCCTTTTAATCCTTTCCAGTTCAGGTTTAATATAGCGTTGATATTTAACACCTCTATCACCACTCACCTGTCCTTCGGGTGTTAATCCTCTACGATACGCGTTGGTAATATTAAGAATCTTAATATAGGTAGTAATATCATTCTTTGAAACCATATAGTCACGTGGTTGTTTTTTAAAAATGAGCTCTGACAATCCACTGGTTATAGGAAAAATTGAATCTTTTACTTTAATCTCATCTTGAGTAACCATTACAGGTGAGTTACCATTGTACATTTTATTATTTTGTAGATAAACACCAAACGGTATTTTAACATTTTTCATAAGGTAATTGAGATATCTCTTATAGGAAGTAGTATCTACATTGCTGCTGTGTTGTAGCATACTACTCTCATTATTATCATCATCATCGCCGTCATCATCATTATCATCATGATCACCGCTAACGTTCTTATTATTATCATCTGTTTCAAGAGCTGATATCATATCTGTTTCCGTCTCTTCATCCTCCTCCTCCTCCTCCTCCTCCCCCTCCACAAAATCTTCATTTTTAATACCTCCATGTTTCTTTTTTATAATAAAGGGTGTGGATGTTTTTCATGGGGGTTTCAAATTTGAACGCTTCATTTTTTAACGCTTTTTTATTCGATTTTAACGTTTCAGATACTAACACGTTAAGCGGGGCGGTGATTGGTTTAAAAGTTTCCACCAATGATGATATAAGCAATGATTTATCTGCTCGTAACGCTTTCACCTTGTTTTTAACACTCTCAACGGAATTTATTAGTTTCCGTTTTAGTTTCTTAGGATTATAAAAAAGTTTTAATAAATGTTAAACATGGATTGGTATTAACTCGACCCAGTTCCGACATTGATTGCGCAATAGTCAAGGACACTACAAAAAATATTAAAATTGAGATTACACGCATTGTTTGGCGGATGCCTGTAATAAAAGTGTCGGATAAGGAGAAACTACGTTTGATGACATATATTGAAGGGAATATACCTATTCCACTTGCTTTCCGCACGTGGGATTTGTATGAGTATCCAGTGTTACCTGCTTCTTCAAGACACATTTGGAATGTTAAATAAACCACACAACTGGAGAAACCACGCTTCATCATCATTGGTTTACAATCAGCGAGAAAAAATGACAAAACTAAAGATATGACTCTATTCGATCACTGTAATCTCAGCAATTGTAAGGTGTACCTAAACGCACAATATTATCCTTATGACTCATTCTCGCTTGACTATAAGAATAACCTTTACGCATTAGCGTATGATGCTTTAATCAATTTCCAACAATCATACTATGGACGTGGGCAAAGTAGCTCACTAGTGACTTACTCTCACTATAAGACTAAGCATCCACTGATTGTTATCGATACATCTAGACAGTGCGATAGTCAAAATTCAGGAGGAGGCGGACCTATTGATATTAAAGTTGAATTGGAATTCACAGAAAACCCACCCTCCAACACTACAGCCTTTTGTTTAATTCTCAATGACTCACTCTTTGAATACAATGTCATGATGAATACTGCTCGTAAAATTATTCAGTAATCTAATTTCATCATCAGTCTTTCACCTGCACTCTTCACCATAAAACGTGTGTGCACGTTTTTTTTTGCTATTAATTATGAATTATTTTAATACATTTCAACCTTCATACATAACATCGTGTGATTGGTGGCAAGAGTGTGATTTAAATAAGACCGTTTATAATCTTCAATCTTCTGAGCAGCAGACTTCATCCACCTCCTTAGCACTAATCAAAAATATCTATGTATACTTGAAACTAAAGTACATTCATGGTGTTAAGTTGCAAACATACGTGTGCTTTGATGGCAAGCATGAACGCACCTGTGAAGAATGGAAGAAAATATTTGTAGAGAAAGCTGCAAGTATTACAAACTTTTTCCAAGATGCCTCAAACGTCACAGAGATCATAAGCAGTCGTCTAAGTCCACAGGACACCGGAACCTCCATCACAGTTACTCCTTCTCCTTCCCAATAGAGATTTAAATGAACGATCGCATCCTATATTAATAAACTACCAAGAATGGTGTAATATAGAACTTCTTATGGAATGTATAAATGCACGTATAAAATATCTCAACAAAATTAAACCAACCTATGAGAATCGTTTAAATTTATTCAAGAAACAATTAAAGACGATGCATCCAATCAACTTGATGGAAGCCCATCATATTCTCAACAGATTGTGTAATAAAGATGACATCATTGATAGTGACATAAAGTGTTATGCTGTAAAATTATTGTATTATACCTATTTCCATGATGGAATGTAATTAATAAATTTAATACCAGATCATGTTCTATTTTTTTATTTTTAAATCAAACCCCCACCACCATTTCCTTTGTAATATGTGAAGTAGAGATAAGCAAGTAGGTAAGCAATCTTGAGATTGAAAATTTTAATTCAATCATTCGAGTAGCGTTATGATTGAGGTACACTTCCAGTTCACATGAATTGCTTTTTTTTTTGAGAATTATGGTTTATTTTTGTCATTTTTGTAAAACACATGTATCTCACGATCGATTAATATCCCATTCAAATACAAAACGTCATAAGTTATTATGTGTGCAAGACAAGGATGAAAAATATGCAGTGTATGTTATTGACAATGCATTTAAATGTCGAATCATCACCTACCGCATCAATGGTTTCACCAGAAGACCTGAATCCACAGATTTTCTTAAGTGCAGTCGGTGAGAGTGTTCTTACATCAATTCGAACGGAACTCAAAGAGCACACCTGCGTGAAAGTAAATTTACAATTGTATTGTACTTACATACAAACCAAGAATGTGGGAGAAGAGGAGGAAGTTATTCGAGACTTGAAGTCTTTTAACACTGTAAATGAGTGCTTAACTAAAAAATCTGATTTATCTGAATATTACAGTAAAATGACCTCGATGTTATTGAAAAAATGTGAAGAAGAAAGAGACAGTGGGTGGGCGTTGGAAAAGATTGAATTTTTAGATATAAATATTAATAAATACAACCCGCTAAGGGCATCACCCTACCTCCCCCTCCCCAAAGTGGTGGCTTCAAAAAAGGCCTGTGTAAATGTGCATAATGCAGATAATGCATGTTTCTTTTGGGCGGTGACAAGTGCTCTTTATCCGGTGAAGAAAAATAGTGATCGTGTTAGTTCTTATCCCTCATATGAATCAGTGCTCAATATAAAATACATTGAATGCCCTGTAAGTATCAAGGACTTGAAGAGGTTTGAGAATTTAAATAATCTATGTATTAATGTGTATGGTTTAGAGTCTATATCCAGGTGTCTCATTGTGCCGCTTTATCTATCACAGAAAATTGAAAAAAGGAAACATGTAAATATACTTTATTATGAATGTGGACTGAAAAGTCATTATTGTTGGATTAAAAATTTATCTAGATTAATAAGGAAACAGATAAGTGGTGATAGGCGTAGATATTACTTTTGTGATACATGTTTACATCACTTTATTAATGAGGATAAGCTTAATATACATATTTGAATGGGGTGTATGAAGAAAGCTATACAGCTACCGAATGAAAATAATAGTATCATAGAATTTAAAAATTACCATCACATGTTAAAAGTTCCTTTCGTTATCTACGCTGATTTTGAATCAATTTTAAAACCCACTTCAAACATTAGCGCTGCTGCTAGTAATACCACTTACTTTACACATGAACATGTTCCATGCAGTTTTGCTTACTATACGCACTGTTACTATAATCAGACATTGTCTCAATATAATTCTTATCGTGGTAAAGATTGTGTTGAGAAATTCGTAGAAGGCATCTATGCTGAAGCGGAGACAATTAATGAAATTTTATGCGAAAAGATACCGATAAGGTGGCAGAGCTTATCGGAAATTAAAAAAGTGACATCATCCACAGCTTGTCATATTTGTAAAAAGACATTTGAACCTATCGACAATAGGGTGGTTGATCATTGTCATTTGACAGGTGATGTGAGAGGCATGACGCATATAAAATGTAATTTAAATCATAAATTAGCACGCTTTATACCTATAGTTTTTCATAATCTCAGCGGCTATGATGCACATTTATTTATAAAAAAGCTTGCAGAGTATAGGGGTGAAATCACATGCATACCTCAAACAAAAGAAAAATACATTTCATTCAGTAAGAAATTATATTTAAAAAAAAAAGATGCCGTAGGCACAACACCTCCTCCAATAACACATTTAAGATTTATAGACTCTTATAAATTTATGGCATCCTCTTTAGACAGCTTAGTCAAAAATCTATCCTGTGAAGATTTGAAAAACTCTATGCAATATTTTACACTGTCTGACATGAAGATGTTACACCGAAAAGGTGTCTACCCCTACGAGTATGTTGATTCTTGGGACAGACTTGATGAAACACATTTACCTGATAAAGACTCCTTCTACAGTACTTTATGTGACTCACATATCTCAGACGATGATTACAAGTATGCGGAAGCAGTATGGCAATATTTTAATGTGCAAACGATAGGTGAATATTGCGATTTATATGTGAAAATGGACGTATTATTACTGGCTGATGTTTTTGAAAACTTTCGTCAACTTTGTCAATCTAACTACTCCTTAGACCCTTGTCAATATCTCACAGCACCCTCTCTATCCTGGAATGCAATGTTACTGATGACTGAAGTCAAATTAGAGCTTCTCACCGACTATGAAATGGTACAGTTTCTAAAGGGGGGAATACGGGGTGGCATCAGTCAAGCAATGTGTAGACATGCTAAAGCTAACAATAAATTTATGGTTGATTACAATCCGAATGATGAGTCATCATTTATTTCATATCTGGACGTGAACAATTTATATGGACATGCCATGTGTCAAAAACTCCCCACCGGAAACTTTAAATGGATGTCGGAGAGTGAAATTGAAAACTTTAACATTGATAACCAACGTACTGATGCGGATATAGGTTACTTCCTGGAGGTGGATTTGGTTTATCCAAAACACCTACACGATAGTCATAATGAATATCCATTTTCCATTTGAACGTGTGAACTAAGGCGACTTGATTTCTCAGTGTTACACAATGTTGAAACCACCGATTTGTGTAAAAGAATGGTATTGTAAGATAGTTTGTTAATTAAATATAAATCTGATAAAAACTGAGCTAGTTGTGCACCTGTCGGAATTTTACAATTTATATTTTTGGCACTAGACCAGGAGATCCAGCGTTTCCAAGCTACTTCATAGGTTTTCAAGGTTGATTTTCGCCAAGAATTCTTAAGAAGTGTGATCTGTTCAGTATTCCATGCTGCTAACGTCTCAGTGCACCCCCACATTTCCACACCTCGAGGGTGATGTCCTCGACTCTCGGAGGCGGGAGACCTGTTGACGTGTCGACTAGATGATGTTGTAAGTGCCTCAGGGTTAACGGTGCTGCAAGTGATCTGGCTTTGAGATCTGCCCTCCAGAATACCATCTCCCATCGTGGTACTACCAATAGGAATATCCCGGTTGACTGATTTAGGTGATTCAGCACTTTGGGAACTAGAAATGGGGGGGGAAGACCCATGCTAGTGGGTAATTCCATTGGACACTGAACGCGTCGTGATAAAGGGCTTGAGGGTCCGTCAGGTCTCGAGAAACATAATTGCACACCACATGGGCTGTCGCTGAGGCAAACAGATCTATCATTGGGATTCCCCACTTCGCAAACACTACCTCTACGCAGGCTGGTAGCAGATGCCACTCTGGAGGTTGGCGATGGCGCGACAAGTGATCGGCTTGATTGTTGTATCTGCCTGGGAGATAGTGTATGCTGAATTTGATTTGTTTATGCTGGATAGTGTATGCTGGATTTGATAGGTTATGTTGACTAAGGCTGGTGACTTCGCACCCCCCTCTTTTCGCAGATAGGCAACTGCTGTCATGTTGTCGCACTGTATGAGGATCGTGCTGTGACACAATCGGTGTGCGTGTCCCTGAAGAGCATGTAGTATCGCCAGCATCTCTTTTTGATTGCAGTGCAGACTTTGTTCTTCCTGTGACCAGGCACCCGAGAGAGCCAGGTCGTCCAGTTGCGCCCCCCAAGCAAGGTCTGACGCGTCTGTCGTCAGAAAATGCGTGGGTGGTGGGTAGTGCAATGGTGTTGACGAGTGGCAATTCTGGATCCACCAGATTAGTTCGTTCGTGACATTCTGTGGTAGTAAAAATGTTCGTGTTGACGGGTTTGGCAACGAGTTCATGAACATTAACAGTTGCCGATGGTTGAGCCGGCCTCGTGGAATAACAAAACTGACGAAATTCATCAGTCCTACCAACCTTTGTAACTCTTTTAAAGTTATTTTGCCTTGTTCGAGCGCAAGACTTACTTTTTTGTTTATAGTCACAATCTTTTCCCTTGGAAGCGATTTTACATTGTCCCAGGTGTTCCACCGAATTCCCAAATAAATTATGTTTTTCTGAGGACAAAGAACTGATTTTTCGAAATTTATTTCCCAGCCCAATGTCTGTAGTAGTTGCACTGTGACTTGGACATGGTCGCGGAGTATGTGGAAATTTTGATTTACAATCAACAAATCGTCCAGGTATACTAGAATTCTCATATTCCACCGCTCCCGTAGTATTTGAGCTACATAATTCGTCAGCATTGAGAACGTTTTTGGGGCTGTGCTCAGGCCGAATGGAAGGCAAGTTATTTCTAGCAATTCCTGATTGTATATAACGCGTAGAAAGCGTCTATGTGACTTTGTTACCTTCAGGTGGAAGTACGTTTGGGATAAATCTACTTTGCACATCCAGTCGTTGGGCTAAAGAAAATCGGGAACGCGATGCATGTTTATTAAGTGAAATGGTTCTGTCATTACATATTCGTTTAGCGCTTTCAGATTGAAAATTGGACGAGCTGTCCCGTCGGGTTTTGGCACCAGAAAAAGAGGGGATACGAAACTCGGTGCGAGTTGAGCCACTTTTAAAATGTGTTGTGCTTTCATTTTTTCTACAGTTACAGACATTTCCTTTGATATAGGGGTATGAAAGGGGCCTTTGATTAGATTTGGACGCATTAGAGGTGGTTTTTGAAAGAATGGGATGCGGTAACCCTTGATTAACCTGAGTATTATGTCTGGTGCTCCTATTTTCTTCCATGCAAAGTGGTAGTGCGCTAATCGACCTGCTTGAAATTGTCTCGAGTCATCTTTTATATCTTTTTTGGTTCCCCCTGCTTTTTGAAACATGCGAGCGTCCTCGGTTATTTCCACGTTCGGGCCGCGAGCCTCGGTTGTGAAATGAACCTCTCCCACCTATACCGTAATCTGTCTGAGCGTTTACGGCCTGATTTTTATAAGAAAAAGCAGCATGGTGGTAATCACCCCGCGAGGGTGTATTGTAATTGTTATAACCAGCGTGCATTTGCATATGTGCACCTGGTTCCTGATGATGTGCATTGCTTTGAGTTCCACGCGATGGAACTGCTGGTTTACGAATGCCTTGCCCCGGGGTAAGTTTGGGGTAGTTTTTTCCATGATTAGATTTGATTTGTTCAGTTTTTGGGGGCCAAAATGCTTTGCGAACTCCACCTGCCTTTTCTAAGGCGGTTGTGAAAGGCTCTGAATCAAAAATGTATGTGGTTGAAGGAGGTATTCGATTTATTATTGCCTTTACTAATGGATCTCGAATTTGGCTAGAAATAGTTTCTCGACGCATTTCGATGGCCTCAGCCCGGTGGCCGTAAGCTAATTGCAATAAATCTGAAGAGACTTTTGATAAATTCCCCTTTTGAAATAACTCATCAACTTTTACACTTAAATTTTCAAAATTAACGTTTGTAACTTTAGCCCAGGATAGAAGACTACGAATGGCCTCTTGTAATATCTCTTTTTGTTTTAGTATGCAGAACGTTAAGGCCGCATATGATTTATCGGCATAAGACAGGTGACGTAAGGAGTCATATATTTTTACCTCTTCGTTTGTTTCTAGGTCAATGAATCCTGGAGTGTGATTGTAAGTTATTTGGGTGTCAGCGTACCTTACGTCTGACCAAGTCTTGCTACCGAAGTGCTGTACTTCATCAAGCATTTTAAGAAAATGTTCGGGAGTTTTAGGAACCGTTGGTTCCTTTAGTTTAGTCTCAATATCGAAGGTGAAGGGTACACCAGTATGGTAATCAGTAACCGGAACCACATTAGGAATGTCATTGTGTTGTTCGTATAGCTCACCACTAACCCCAGAATAATTTGACACATTATCGGGACAAGTTAAATCGTTATTACCTGATGCAAAAATGTGTTTGCGGAGCTCACCGATTTCTTTATACAATTTGTTCATCATACGTTTAGAACGATGCTTGCGCTTACTTTTCTTACGCCGGTGGCGGCGCGACCGTGTGCAGTTGTTGGTCGAACACGACAACCTCGAAGAGTCGCTGCTCGAGGAGCTGCTGCTGCTCGTGCTGTTGCTCCTGGATCGCTTGTGCGCGCGACATATTCCGCTGGGGCCAGCCACAGCCTCCGGCTGAATGGCCGGGTATTGATAATCACTCATTACTGTAAGGTAGAAAGATGTTAATCTTTTCACAAACACCACGGTATTTCGCTATTTATGAAAACTGGTTAATCCTAAATGTAGTAATACGTAGTGATCCGAACGGCAAATAACCGTTAAAAGAAAACGATCACGTACTATTTATTTATTACTATTTAGTTATTAGGTTATAAGTGAAACTTTTTAGAATGATTACTTACGTGTTCACGATTTATTTTTAAAACCATACATACACGTTAACTTAGTTATATTTCACTTTGTATATAGTTTTTAATTTCTTTTTATTTGAATCGTCGCAGGAACAGGGTTGCTGCGTACAACTTACTTCGACGGAAAAGAAAACGCCAATGAGGGAAGGCAGCTCGACATTATTTTATATAAAGTAAAAAATGGCGTGCTACCGCTAGGCGTCGCCACTGAGCCGGAAGTCGGAGTCAAATTTGAATGAAAATTGGTAGAAAGTAGACGGAAACGGATATGCTCTCTCAATTATAAAGCTTCCAGTGACGGTCAAGTCATTTAATTTCTTATTTATGTTTCGGACGCTTCGCCAGCAGCTGCCGCGGCACGCTCGCTTCGCTCGCTCGGCTCGCGTGCTGTTGTAGTCACAGTTCTAACCTAACCCAACCTAGTGAGGGGGGGTATTTATTTTTTTTATGGCGGGGAGCTTCGCCCCCCGAGCCCCCATTGTGGGGGGCTTCGCCCCCCACTCCCCCCCCCCCCGCCTAGCTTTCCCACTCCGCCTTCCTAAAGTGTGTCTAACATTCGAAGTCGAAACCCATTCGAAAAGTATTAATTAGGATTTCCAACTATCAGAATCAACAGTTTTCGGTGAAACGTTTTCGAGAAACAGAAAATTTTGCCTATTAATATTCGATGTATTGAAAAAGCAGCAAGTGAAATTAAGAGAACTGTAGTTTCGGACAACAGATGACTTCGAGTAAATGAAATTACAAAGCAATGAAATTCTAACTATCGTGATTCGAACAACTGAAAATTCTGACAAACGTGGTCGGAGAACCGAAATTCGAGGTATTGACTTTCTACGAAACGATAGGCACCCTCTTTTTACATTACATTCTGCACATCCTGTATAGATAACAAAAAGCGGATAACAACCACTACATACAACAAACGCAAAGCGCCCCCGACCAGCAACCGATGACGCCTGACACCCGAACCCCCCACAACACGCATCCAACCGGAGCTCTCACCCACGCAACCCACCTACGACCAACGACCAACATAACACGAACCCTCCACCCATACTAATCACATACAACACCAAGCTAAAACATTACCATTCCACAAAAACCAATATAACCTGAACTATGCACACCCTACACAACACACCACACACAGAGCTCTACTTATACCAGACGTGATGTGAGCCAGAACCCTTAATAACACCCTACTTTTCTTACGTCTTTGGAAACAAATTCAGTACCTTTATCAGATTGGATATGGCGCGGAGTTGCTTTAGCCTCAGAAAATATATCTTCAAAGCACTTTTTTACTGTTTCTGAGTCCTTTTTTTTTTCATGGGTTTAGCAACAGAATACTTACTAAAGATATCAATAACACACAATATGTTCTTAAAACCGTTATTATATTTACTATAAGTACGCATGTCACTTAAATCTACTTGCCAAAGTTCATTAAAGTTTGACAGAATGTATTTGTTTCGTGTAAAGTGTCTTTGAACTGGTTTATGCAACGTGTACGTTTCTTGGGCCCGCAACCAGTTGGTTACCTCATCTCTATTCATTTTTCCATGCATTCCTTTAACTAACTTATCAATACTACTGTATCCAGCTGGATTGGAAACATCATAATAAATTTTATTAATGTCTATTAGGGGCTCCATCTTTCCCAATCTATTTTCTTTTTTGGTAACTCAGGTGTTTTGTTTGAAATTGGAGTTGACTGTCCTCTTGCTTGGATCAATGTTGACCTGGTGTTTTTATATATAGGAGATTCCTTGGCCTCTTCCGGTTGAAGACCTTTAATGTATTCTAGGTTAGTTGGGTTACCTATACAAGATGCAGGAGCGCCGATATCGCTCAAAACAGAAGCAAACTGTTTCCAGCCGTTTGGTTTTGCACGTTTGAGGGGTCTCACCGTATCACTTATCAAATCAATTATATTACTTTCTGGGATAACTTGATTATTCACAACAATTTTCCCTCCCTCCTTCCACCAAATCTTCTGTTTATTTTTTACAATATTATCAAGTAGAGACTGTCCTTTTTTCATGTAAGTTTTCGGAATTAATTTTAATATATAAGATAATATAATATATAAGATATTTTAATATATAACTGCACAGGCTAAGTATGAATCGAAGGCGTACCGACAGCGTCACCTTCAAACGGTGTCGAATTGGATAATGCTGGATAATATTTATTTTCCTCCTTTTTAACCTTGGATTTCTCATATTCTTCCTGAAGATTATTTATTCCATCAAAAATGATCGGTACTTTGAACGGTTTCCGATCTGCTTCAGTGAAATGCAAAAAGCGTTGCAGAGCTTGCGAATATAATGCCCATATTTCACGATCTTCTATTTTACTTTTCAGTATTTTTTGCATCTCCTCATCTAAACGAGATAAGGAGTTTGAAGGTGCATTTTCATTGTGTTTAAGCTTTTCAATAAGATCTGGTTCTACTAAAATTATTTTCTTCGTATTCTCCATTTTAACTATATTAGTGAGCTAAACAAACTACTTAAAACGGCTCCCAAAATAATAGGTAAAAACGCACCACCCTTTTGAACTATAATAGTTTTCCTTAATTTCCTTTTTCCCTTTGAAACTAATTTACGTAATATATTTTTATGTTTATTTAATTTACTTTTGTTTGTATTGTCTAATGGAACTTTTCCCTTTAACACGTTATAAATACACTCACAAATTATATTTATTTCATCCTCATCACAAGCTTTCAGTAAAGCTTTGCAATATTTTGGTTTTAGTGTATGCAAAGCTTTAAGTAAATGTTGATATGTGGTTACTCTATCAGGCATCATTTAGAACTGACCAAAACTGACCGATTTTTGTCATATTTAAACCCTTTTTTTGGAAAGTATACAGTGCAACACCCATCAAATGGAAACACTTTAGTTTTAAAACGACATATATCATCAGTGTTTTGTTTCAAACCGATCATCAGGTATCCATGTGCTGACGTAGTTGCATCTTTGTAGGATTCTTCAACAAATTTAGAATTTTCTGGATAAACTTGTCGAGACAAGTAGCGTATTTGAGTTTTATCTCTGGGATTTTTTAAATGAACAATATAGGAACTGTTCAAAGATATGTCACGTTGTCCTTTTCCTTGATGAAATAGATTTTGTGATATATAAAAAACACTTAAATTTCTGTGATGGCTGCCTTTAGTGAAAATATCAACAATGCGACCATCTGATTCTCTCATTAAATCATCGATTATCAGGAGTTTAGGTTGCTTACCATCAAACATACTTAAATCAGGAATACCTTGAACATAATCAATACCATTCAAATTATAAAGTGGTTGCATTTCATCATAGCACCACAGTACTTGACAAAATTCTCTATTACACATTTTTCCTACATTTTATAAAAAGTTAGTGACAAAGTTTGATTTCCCGCAACCACTTGGACCTGCAATAATGGCCGTAAATGAATGGATAAAATGATGCATTACAAAGAACTGTCTTTCCTCTTCAAACTTTATAACCTAAATAAAAGAAATATGAAAGTAGGAATATATATACATGTCGGAGATTGACAATAGTATAGGAGCTCAACGGAACAACTGTGCCACCGGAAGGCGACACCAACGCCCTCTACAACCTTTTGGCGCGCTCGACAGAGCCTTTATGGTCGCTGCAGCGCGACGGCAGAACACTGCTACTTGAGAGTCCGTCCAGTGAGGACGTCTGCTTTGGAACCATCCAAGAAACACTTCTACTTGGGAAACCGTCCAGTAAACACCTCTGGATGGAACTGCTCTTCGTTTCAAGTTACGTTTGTAGGGAGTGAAGAAAGTGCGCGTGAGAAAGAGCCTAAGCAAGTATTGCGCGCATCTCCCGAGATTCGGTCTGTTATGCCGCGAGGCAGGAAGAACCATGGGTTGGTGGTGGGACTGGTAGGGCTATACTGTTATTACGCTATAGTTGACGTGTTACTGTTAATTAAAGTCAGTGAAGATCAAATGTATCGAGTTTAATGTCCATCAAGGAAATAAACCTACCTACGTCTATTTTGTGTTCTCTTTGCTTCGACCCTCACTCAACTAGTGACCAAGATGCCTGGCCATATCCTAAAGATTCCTGACACATCTAGCCGCAGCCGCCCCCAGCTGCCCCCCCCCATGTCCCCGACATCAGAAGTGGGATTGTATCGGCATGCCTCACATGGGAATACCGAGAACATGTGGTCGAGCAAATGAGACGTATTTACTGCGAGGATCGTGAACTTCGACATAAATGAGGGTAGACGCATCGTTGAAGAAAGAAAACACAGGAAGAGATAAAATTATTTTAATAAGTGCAAGACACTGAAACATAAACACACGTAAGCAGGCTGAAAGCTGTTTGAGAAGCAAGAATATGAAGAAAACGCCGTACAAGTCTGTTCCAGCTAGCGCCATTCAATCTCAGCAGACCAGCGGCATTGTAATCGTGTGCTTCAAGGGCAAGGCGCCGGCACATTGCAACATTCTGTATTGCGTGAGACTACACTGCACCACATGCCGAGCACCGTGTACTGTATGATACAGCCACCGTCAGGAAGTCTCGAATACTTTGGTGAGTCGTACAATGTTTATTATGATTCCAGTACTAATTTCTTTTGATATGGACACGGTGAGTTAACGTGTTCGTTTTGATTCCGAAGTGTTTATCAAACTTTTCAATTAATTAAGTAACATCGACACTGTGTTTTTGCTGTAGACTTGTGTAGTAAACACGCCGCATTCAAACCGATTAATTTGTACACTCGTGACACTATTAAGAACACTTAGAATTGTTGAAGTCATTTCCGTTACACATCTGCGCAATTCGCCCGACTTCCTTTCCTTATAAAGGTGGTATGGCTGGCACCCGTGCGTGTTATTTTGTTGTAATACCACAGAAGTACAGTAAACTATCGTAATGTCGAATTAGCGTTAAACTGTTACATTACACTGCAATTTTAAATTTATTTTACCATCGTTGTCACCATGACGTGAACACAATAATGATTTGAAATAGACTGGTTCATTATTTTTGAATGCTATCCACATTTCATACGAAAATAATCGTTATCAGATCTTATTATCATCTTAAAAAGTTATTGAGGTTATTGAGGCTATTTTGCTACCGGTTTTCTAACTACCCGCATTATTTCTGTTGTTATAAAAAATAACACTTGGCGTTGCACATTAATAACGGTAGGTACTGGGCCGACAACGTAAATTACGTTTTGATAAAACTAAGTACCACTTGACGTAAATTTAGTTGTTTGAGTCGACTGGAATAGTATTTTTGCTAAAGTTGGTTCTCGGTTCGGCTAATGGTTAACCGTTAAGATGCTTTGTGAGCTGTAAGCGAATAGCTTTGACGGAGGTTGGTTCTCGTTGGAGAACTTTGTTGTGGACTCTAACACTCTGTGTGAGTGTGACGCGTGTGCGTACTTGGACACTGAGAGAATGTACCTGGGTGTACGTAAGAGCAAGTGTGTGTCTTGCTGGTGAGACACAGCCAATGCCATATTAACGAGATACCAAATATTTTGATTTCTGTGACTATTATTGTGTGCAGTAGTGATTACTGTTGAATTTTGTTTTATTGTCAAAGGTACTTGGTTAAATAGGGTGATTTGTACACAGTAAAATAATAAACTTGATAATGTAACTAGTAATTTGAGAGAAATTGAGGTTGACATGTCTGATCCTGAGTGATGATAAAAGAGTTCTGATAATATTATTTACTAAGATGTTGTGTTGCATAATGATTGTTTTTTTTGGTGTGCCATTACGTTTTGGGGGTAAAGAAGAGCACAGGTGTGCTATTGCCTTGGGCAATGTGTGAGGCCATTGCCTGGTGAATTTGACCAGCTCATTGGCAATTGTTTAAGTGAGTATGCCTTTACCAGTCCAAAAGTAATGATGTTTGCTGTACAACAAATGGTGTTCCGTTACCTAGAAGGTAATGATAATTTGTTTTGTGTTGCGAGTACCTGCAGTTGGATTGGTGACTGTAGATGGTGTCCCTACAAGCCTAATTCAGGTTGTAGATGAGGAAAGAGTGCCTATAGATGATCGTGTACATACGATAATATGTTGACTGTATTGATGTGTTGTAAGAATCAAATTTGTTTTCTGTAATGATGATCTTTGCTTATTTTTATCCCTTAATTGGGGTCAGAATGGGCCGAGCGTGTCAGAAGCTCCTTGCTCGTTTCTACTTCACAGGCCGAGTGGTACTGCTTTGGCGTTGTATTGTTTCAGATTAACACACGAGGACGTGTGTCGTCGCAGGATGGCCGTGTCGGAGATTGACAATAGTATAGGAGCTCAACGGAACAACTGTGCCACCGGAAGGCGACACCAACGCCCTCTACAACCTTTTGGCGCGCTCGACAGAGCCTTTATGGTCGCTGCAGCGCGACGGCAGAACACTGCTACTTGAGAGTCCGTCCAGTGAGGACGTCTGCTTTGGAACCATCCAAGAAACACTTCTACTTGGGAAACCGTCCAGTAAACACCTCTGGATGGAACTGCTCTTCGTTTCAAGTTACGTTTGTAGGGAGTGAAGAAAGTGCGCGTGAGAAAGAGCCTAAGCAAGTATTGCGCGCATCTCCCGAGATTCGGTCTGTTATGCCGCGAGGCAGGAAGAACCATGGGTTGGTGGTGGGACTGGTAGGGCTATACTGTTATTACGCTATAGTTGACGTGTTACTGTTAATTAAAGTCAGTGAAGATCAAATGTATCGAGTTTAATGTCCATCAAGGAAATAAACCTACCTACGTCTATTTTGTGTTCTCTTTGCTTCGACCCTCACTCAACTAGTGACCAAGATGCCTGGCCATATCCTAAAGATTCCTGACACATCTAGCCGCAGCCGCCCCCAGCTGCCCCCCCCCCATGTCCCCGACATACATATATATATGTAGAAATCATTACATAATAGTGTTTGTGGGTGTAAGAGTAAATAAACAAATAAAAAGTCCTTTTCGACACAAATTTATTTTTATTATTAATTATAAAATGAACACTTTTACACAAAAACCATACTGAATACACGTAAAATACATTACTTACATTTATTTTCTATTCTGAAATTAATTTAACATGCGCTCTTAAACATAAAAATGAAACTTTATTTTTTAACTAAATATTTATTTATGAAACTACCTTAATTTATAATGACCCCAAGCCATTGTGTCATAAGAATCTTCGCAAAGATCGCAGCCCACGCTGTTTCAGGATGGCGGCGGCGGCGGCAGCGTGTGATTGGTGGGCGGCGGCGGCGCGCCGGCACGGCGTACACGTCTACTGTAGAGCTTAAATTACTTAGGAATCACTTAAATTTTAAGCATAGTGATCAAAACACAAAAACATACAGGTGCTGTGAAGATGACTGTAAGAGATCATTTTAAATATATAGTTCTTTTAAATCTGTGGTAGCACTGACAGCTGATAGACGTCAAATTTTTGCTCCGTATTTCGTATTAAGGGAATATTATAAAACTTTGGTAATTTATCTATATGTACTTATAGATAACTTTGTTTTAGTCTATATGTTAATAAATAAATAGTGGTAAAGCCTACACACGCTCAAGAACAGTAAAAACAGCTCGCGTCGGCGCCTGTCAACCGTCAACGGACGTTTTCAAATTCATCACGAAAACCTGGGGAGTATTTCTTTTAATCTTACCATTCTTATTACACGACTGCCCCAAAAAAGGAGTGTAATGTTTTCAGGGTTCATGTTCGTATGTATGTAGGTATGTATGATGTGAGTTTCTTTATTCCACTATAACTTCTAAATCCCTTGACCGATTTAGATGTGTGAGGTATCGTTATTCATACATTAGTTTGGTTTTAACCCTGTGTTCATGTTCATACTTCTCATTGTTCACTGTTGAAGCCGTGAGCTACGTCAAACACAAAACATTGGCACCGTGCGATCTCTCTTTGCTTGACGAACAGTGGAAGCGAAGTTGGCACATTCGCTAAAGACATTGCCCTACACGATACACTGTTCACGAACATCTATTCACACACATCCTTGCTAAAATTACCTGCTCAACAAACTATCCTTACTCAACTTACTCAGTTGTTTTATATCTTTCAGTGGATTGTGGAGTTCCTGTGAGAAAATGAGCACATTCAACATCAAATCTCGCAAGGCCACGGCCCGCCAACTAGAAATGCAACTGAAGGCTACCTTGAAAGAACTACAGGAAGCTAAGATCTTAAATGACCAGCTATTGAGTGAACGCGATGACAGCGAGGAGGAGCTGAAGAAATTGATGGACAAAAACACAGTATTAAGGAACGACCTGGTGGAGTATGACTACAAATTAATAGATGCACAGGATAAAATAAAGCAGTTACAATTCTTAGTTGATAGTTTTAACCAGTGCGCTTCTACCCATGAAGTGGCATTGGAGCGCATTACAAACCTCGAGGAAGAGCTTGGTTTAGCGAATGAAGAATTAAATTACTTACGGAAAGAACGGGTACGTTATGAGCCTTCAGTTACAAAGAACCTGTACCAAGAGCTGGTAGGCAGTAACAATAATAAGGACAGTAAGAAGTTAATATTTTTTAATAGTAACAATAAGTTGAAGAAATATGTTAAGGTAAATAATTATATTAGGCGTACACAAAAATTAATTAAAAGCCAAAATTTTATTAAAAATTACTTTAAAATTAAATTAGAATAGTCAGTAATGAAAGATAGCGTGCGGAATTACAGTGAGAAATTAGATTCCAATAAGACTACCTATGATTTAAATATTCAGAAATTAAATGCTGAAATAAGTAGGTTAAAGGATAAGCTTGAGGCAACTACAATTAAATACTCAAGCACCCAAAAGGAGGTCAAGGAGCATGTCCTGGCTTTTACACGGCTGTTGGAGGAAAGTAAAAATAATGAGCAGCGTTTTAACTCATTAATTAACAGCGGTTTTTGTAATTGCAATTGTTCGGGAACTCCACGAACTGCTGTGGTTCAGCCAGATGTGGCCCTTGAACCTACAGAGCCAAGTGCCTTAAAAGTAGTTATAAGTGAGTCCCCTAGACAAATTAGAAATAAGAAAACCATAATTTACTCTGACCAGATCGGGTCTGGAATAGGTTTTAAGTTAAATAATAAATTAACACAAAATGTCACAAATTATTGTTATCATAATACTAGTCTTATGCATTTGTGTGACTCACTACTAAAGGGAAGCTTTGACAGGACTACTACTTTAGTAATTTTAGTTGGAAATAGTTTAAGTGTAGATAGGTCTAGTGTAGATAAATTAATGTCTACTTTAAGAATTATTGAAGAGTCCGGTATAGGTAAAATTATACTTTGTGCACTCCCATACTCACAAAGCATGCCATATGATTATAATAATAAAATAGCACGCCTTCATTATTTAATGTATAACGCCATATCATGTAATAGTAAATATCATTTCCTTGACTTGAATAAATTCATTAAACACCTCACATTAACATCAGATAAATTTCATTTGCCTAAAAATATATTTTGACTTTGGTAGATCTTTTAGCTTATAATATAGAACCAAATAATAGCATGATAAGTAGGCCCCAAAAGTCCCAACACGCCAATAGTGGCAATAATGCCTTGCCTCTTTTAAACTAAATTATAAAAGATAAAAAGGATAAAAGATATTTATTCAGTAAGTAGGCCGCACGGGCACTTTTACACGTCAAAATCTACCAGCGCTTCCCAAGAGGAGACCACTGCTGAGAAGAAGCGCCGCAAGAAACTCAACAGTTAGTCATTTTTTTAAATAAAAATATAACAATGTCACTACTTATTCTAGCATTATATAAAACTGTAAAAAAAATATTAAATATCTGCGTAGTTTTGCAGGAAAACATGTCAGAATGACTACGAGAAAATTTATATATATATAATAAAATAGTACAATATCACAAAGTGTATCTACTACGGGTGGTAAGTCATTTATATAAACCAAAAATAAGAAAGGACCTAATATAGAGCCCTGGGGCACACCTAATTTAACTGCAGCGCCAGCAGACTGCGTATTGTTTACAACAACCGTTTGTGTTCTATCACTGAGGTAAGAAGACATAAGTCTTAGAGCATTATTTGATAGACCATAATGTTCCAATTTTAAAATAAGGGTTGCATGATCAACGCAATCAAAAGCTTTCGAAAGGTCACAAAATATTCCTACTGCATCACAAGATGTCTCCCAGATATTATATATATATTTAATAAGAACAGATGCTGCATCAGTAGTGGATCGTCCCTTGGTGAAGCCGAACTGATTACTGTTAAGCAGTTTATTTCTATTGAAGTGACCTAACATATCATTCAACATTAACTTCTCAAAGACTTTACTTAGAACTGGTAGTATAGAAATGGGGCGGAAATTCGTTAAATCACTTTTCTCGCCCGACTTAAAAAGGGGTATGACTTTACTATATTTTATTAGATTTGGAAAGACCCCCTCAGATATGCAATTATTGTAAATTAATGCTAAGTGGGGTGAAATTACCTCTATGATATGATGGATAACTAACTGACGTTCCCCATAAATCCTCGGTTTTATTTAAACTGAGAGATTTAAATGCCTTTACAATAGCAACAGAATCTACTTGACTAAATTCAAAGTTTATATTACATTTACTGACATTATTACAAAGTAAAGATTGAGCGTCAATCGCGGATGATTGAAGACATTTAGTTGTATTAATTGCTATGTTAGAAAAAAAATCTTCGAAAGCTAAGGCTACGTCTGTATTTGACGTGATTTGTTTGTCTCCCGTGTTTTGTATGATTTGATTATCACGAGTTTTAGATTTACCCGTTTCCCGATTTAATACAGCGGAAACACCTCTGAATATAACTATAGTTCACCAAAATATTCAGGGTTTTTCCAGCAAAGAATTAGAAGTAGGGTTATTTTTAAATAATGAAAATGTACAAATTATGTGCATTACTGAACATTGGCTGAGACAAGACCAGTTGATTTTTGATTTTGTTAATTTTAAATTAGTTAGTTTTTTTGCCAGAAAATCCACTATTCATGGTGGCTCCTTTATAATTGTTAAAAGTACACTTAAATCCAAAGATAGAAAGGACATTGTAAAGCTGTCGATAGAAAGGATTGTAGAAATCTCCTGTGCAGAATTAGAAAACTATATAATAATATTATGTATTTACAGACCACCATCGGCTGATTTCTGCACATTCGAGTCTACTATGGAAAATGTGTTGAAATTAGCATCTAATAGCCAAAAGCCTGTTATAGTATGTGGAGATTTTAATGTTAACTTACTTGAATCGTCAAATAATACAGTCAAGTTACTAAGTTTATTTCAATCTTTTAACTTAGTTAATTTGTTTTTTGAACCCACACGGGTAGGTGTTAGTAGTGCAACTTGCTTAGATAATATTTTTTGTAATTGTGAATGTTTGGATAAGCAAATATTTAATTGCTTTAATTCCGACCACAGTGGTCAAAAGGCTTCATTCCTTAATTATTTTAATCAAATCCCACAGACTTTAACATACAGACCCATAACTAATAATCGTTTGGAATTATTCAAAAATTTAAGTGATTCCTAAGTGACTTAAGTTCTACAGAATCTCGACACACAAAACATATAACCATGATGTTAAAAATACTAATATTACATATACAACAAATCTTTTCTGAATATAGTGTCTATGTTCATCTATAAAAATAATACTTCTCCTTGAATTAAAAAAAAAATTGTATTTCGAAAAACGAATTATGCTTTTTCCTTTCTGTTAATTAGGTACATTAACAGCTAAATGCCGAAGTTAACAGAATCCATATTTCTATTGTATATCAATGCCCAGTTCTGCCAATAGAGTATTATTAGCTGAAGTTGCTTCGATATCATACTTAGTTTTCAGCTTAAAATACGCGTGTTGAATAAACATCCACGTACTATGACACTCTACTGAATATTGGGCATTGACTACCCATATTAATTTGAAAAATGCGCTGACAGCTGACAAGATATAAGGAATGGTGTACCACACTTCGTCAATTACTATGAAATAAGATTTAATCGCATCAAGTGATGGACCTACAATCAGAATGAAGGGTTGTACTGTAAGACCAAATTCCAAAAATTTTTCTCTTTTACTATAAACAACTGACCTTGCATTGGAATCATCTTTCACATGTGTAACAAATTCTTCTTATACTTCGGCTTTTGATGGACGCCACAATTTATCTGGATCAAAGCTATCAGTTGCTGTGATTCTTACACTAGTTTGTAAGTAGTCATTTTGTATGAAAAAAAATTGTCATTTTTATTCAACTCTCACATGATATCTACTGCACCTACAATTATATTGCATTGTTTACACCTAGTTAATGACTTTTATTCACTGTTTATGTATGAATTTAATTTAATACCTAGACTGTTGAATCACTTCAAAATAAGGATGTAATTCGGAGCCCATCTAAGCCATTTTTGAGTGTAAGCACCATTTTTGTCGAATGTTTCAAATGGTCTACTTTGTAGGTACATTTTGGTCATGAGTCTGACATTTTATGTTTTTTTAATGTGTATAATTTTATTATCTTCATATTAAAAGTGTACATAGGTAAGGACTGTTAAGGACTGAAGGTATGTTACGGTAACTTTTTCCGTTTCGTAACGAAAATTAACGATACTAAATGTATGACTAAAAATTACCGTAACTTAACTTCAGTCCTTAACTGACTATGTACACTTTTTCTGCAAATGGCCCAATTGGCTGATTTCGTCAGCTCCACTCCACTCCAGTTTAAAGACAGCCTAAACAAAATAATTTAATTGGTAATTAAATTACACATGGAACAAATATCATTAAATGACCCTTTCCAAATTCTGCTTACCTAGACATGCAATAATTGACATGATGCTCGTGTAAATATATATGATGTTAATTATTAAATAATAAAACAGTTTGATTACACGTATGTTTTAATTGTCTAATAAGTCCATAAACCCCAGAAAAAGAAAAAAGATAATTGTATGTTTCAGGCCTAAGTGTGCCATCGACTTAATACGAAGTATGCTAGTTGGACTTTATGGCATTTTTGATGGCATCTTATTTATTAGTTAATCACCTAGGGTGGTGAAATAGATCGCATGTTAATAGCCCTCGCTTTTGGCTCGGGCCACAAATGTCCGCGATCTGAGGCTTTGTTTACCACCGTCCGTGGTGCGTACACAGTTTTACGTCTTCCCCTGGCTGTGAAATGGCATTTGCCGCCGCGCCCGCGGGCGGCAAATGACACTGCGCCCGGGGTGACGTAAAATATATTACAATTAAATTAAAATGTGGCAACCTAATAAATTGATTGAGAGAACCGAGTAACACTGCAGAGGCTACACAGTAAATCGGTTGTGGCGACCTAATAAATTGATTAAGAGAACCGAGTAACAATGCAGAGGCTACACAGTAAATCGGTTGTGGCGACCTAATAAATTGATTGAGAGAACCGAGTAACAATGCAGAGGCTACACAGTAAATCGGTTGTGGCGACCTAATAAATTGATTAAGAGAACCGAGTAACACTGCAGAGGCTACACAGTAAATCGGTTGTGGCGACCTAATGAATTGATTGAGAGAACCGAGTAACACTACAGAGGCTACACAGTAAATCGGTTGTGGCGACCTAATAAATTGATTAAGAGAACCGAGTAAGACTGCAGAGGCTACACAGTAAATCGGTTGTGGCGACCTAATAAATTGATTGAGTTAACCGAGTAACACTGCAGATGCTACACAGTAAATCTGTAGTGGCGACCTAATAAATTGATTGAGAGAACCGAGTAATACAGCAGAGGCTACACAGTAAATCGGTTGTAGATTCAGATTTCAGATTCAGATTTTATTACTCAATATAAATTACAGTATAAATTGCACTTCATGTCAAATTACAAGTTATTATATTGAGATCGTCAGAAGTAGAAATTACACATTAATTATGAAAATACAAAAATATAAAATTTGAATTATTTAACCTCCATGTTAATGTCATCTTATAAGTATATCTCCAAAGGATCGTCATAACATCATGATATAAATACCTATAGTATAGGTAGTAACCTAATTAGGCGGTCCAGAATACAGGGCAGCACTGCTGTAACTGCCGAGTAGGCTGGCTGTAGTTACCAAATAAGTTAGTATAGAAAACCAAGTAACTTGCTGTAAACCGATTGTTGTTAAACAAGTCAGTTGACTGTGACGAATAAGCTTCGCTAGGTTACATTTCTCAGGCTACCAAGTATAATTGGCTAAATGCAGCCAATTTTGCTGTGTTGTGACTAATGTAACTACTACGTTATTAATAAACAAGTATTTTAACCCAATTGTAACGGTTAATATTTAACAAGTGATGTCAGCAAAGTTGACTTGGTTGTTTTTAGCTTGTTTGTTAATATAGCACCTGCAAACTTTGCAGGTGCTATATTAACAAACATGCTTGGCTATTTTTAACAGTATTTTATTTATTTTTAACCTACTAGTTTTTTCAGTGAATGAATCTAAAAATCGTAAGCTAGTTAATAGCATGACCATTAATTTTTTTGGTAAGTGAAATATATTTCTCTTTGTTTTGAGGACTTATTTCAACTTCACCTTCTCGGAAATGTAGCACATGAACTATAAAATGGGCATCATAATTGATTAAATGATGTAGAAATATTGGTATAGATTTTGGTAGTTTAAATTTCGAACTACATAAAGTAGGTGCCATCTCCATGAATTGCCCTTTACCCAAATCATAATGTTCGATAGAGTTTATTTTTACCTCATGGTTACAAATAAAGCAAGATTTGACTTTAGCCTTTTCTTCTTTATTTGCTGCTGTTAATGGTAAAGGGGCTTTCTGAAAGCAAATTTTGCGTTGAATATCAGTAACGTCCTTAGTTATGCTCTCTATTATAAAGTGAATAGCACAGTCGGGGCCTGTATACGTGCTATACTTTGATAGCTGATCGTCGTAAGAACATTTAACGTTATATCAGTAGCTGTAAACTTCATGTTCATGTATATTATTTGTATACGATTCAGTTGGGTTGGGATCACAAATTTGAAGCGGTTTTACAAAAGTTTTAAAATATAACCGTTTTTCCCCCGTAGGGTATAAAACGGATATTTAGGTTTCAGCCCAGAGATTACCCTTCCTATATTCACAGCAAACTTCACTCCGAATTCGTCTAGAAAGGGCTGAGTGAGGAGCACCTCCTGATGTTCCTCTATCTCTGAATCTGTCTAAAGTCTCATTGGCGGCGCGTGGCGGTAATTTACTTCAGTATGCACATGAAGCCGGCAAGGCGATTAAGGTGTGGTTCAAGCTACGGCTGAAACCTAAATATCCGTTTTATACCCTACGGGGGAAAAACGGTTATATTTAGGTGTTCGAGCCTATGCTTGAACCACATTGAGACGTGTTTACTATCTGCCGGCGCCGCTAGCATCATGCGTGAGGCTAGTAAGCGTACTGTGACGTCTCTTTAGGGATGTATTTATCATTCGGAAGGAAAGACATAGATGATCTTAACGATAACTTTAATAATTCAGTCATAAGCAAAGATTCACAGCCTTGACGTATTACACAATCATTACGAACAAAATAATTTACTGCCTCGCCTTAATAACCCTAGGCCAAATATAATTATTGATCCTATTTTAAATCGAACAAAAACTATGCCTTAAAGCATTACCATTATGCCCTGATTGGGCACCAATTTCTTTAAAGTAAAAACGAAGAAAAGTATCCTTTGATCTCCAATTACCTCTTTTAAGGATATCATCAATACCATACTGATTGCTGGTCCAGTTGTGAGTGGCAACCGCCGCTCTAAAACTTCCCGCTGAGGCTGAAATTCCTGCCTCCTTAAATAATGTTCTTATCCACCCTGCGATAACTGTCCGTGACGCATTCTTCACCGACCCTCTCGTCGTAATGAACATGTTGTCCGAATGCCCAGCATCACGACGGTTTTTAGAACAAGAAATAAGCTTTCGAATATAATAAACTAAATCAAATCGAGCTTCAGCTTCCTCACCCCTTGTTAAAAGCAAATCTGATTGTCTGTAGGAACTTGAGTCCGTTTTAGAGCCAAACTTGGGCCAGAAAATCATTTCGCTGCCATTATCCTCAAATGCCCCATGTTTAATGGACAGGAGCGTGAGCTCGTGGACTCTCCTGCCTGAAGCTAGCAGAAGCAAAACCGCCGTATGCCTGGACACCGCAAAAAGATTTTCTTCGCTAAACTGGTAATGTCTCAAGAAATTCAGGAGGTCCTCTATTTTCCATGAAATAGAGTTTTTCACAGGAGGTTCAGAATTGAATATACCCTTAAGAACTTGTCGTACTAGAATATGGGTGCTAAGATCTTGAGCTTTTAGTGGGTTACTAAACTTTGCCACCACCGACTTATGTAACGCAATTGTTTTAGGTGCCAGTCGTACAACATTGTATAGATAACATAAATATCTAGCTAGATCTTGTGCAGTAGGTTCATTCGAGGAAATCCCGTTGATAATTGACCAAGATGTCCATCTCCTCCAGACCGGCTTGTATGTTTTTAAAGTGGATCTCCTCCATAACGACTCTAATAAATTTAGTTCATCCTGCAACCAGGCCTTAACTTGATCGGCCCAGCCCGAATCAACCAGGCCCCCAATTTTAACTGATCTATTTTTGGCGGCGGAAGACCCGAGCGAAGATCCACCATGTTCCTGCGCAGGTCCGGAATTTGAAGGGGTGGCCTCTCCTTCCTTCTGTTTAGGTCTGGTATCCAGAAATCCCTGTCCCAGATGGGAGCTATTAGAATATACCTGCCCCCTGATGTCTGCAAGTGATGCAGGACCCTCGGAATCAGAGCCGGAGGTGGGAAGATCCAACCGAGACTGTATTGCCAACTCCTGCTGAAGGCGTCCGTGAATTGGCTCTCCGCATCTGTCGCGTCTTCGCTTACGTAGTTGGGAACTACTGCTGATCTTTTTGAGGCGAATAAGTCTATCTCCGGTATTCCGAATTTGTCGAAGATCCATCGCACTATCCGACTGCTGAGATGCCGTTCCGGTAAAGATTTCTTTCTTGACAGGTCACCCGCAGTTCCGTTGTAAAGCCCTGGAATATGTCGAGCAATCAGATGACATTGCATGTGCTCGCAGAGCCCGAGAATCTTCGTGGTTGCCGTAAGCAATATTCTTGACTTCGTCCCTCCTTGTTTGTTCAGGTATGCAACCGTCGTCAGGTTGTCTGATTGTAACATAATTGTTCTTCCCCGTAACTCCGAGCCCAGATGTCGGAAAACTTCGAACACGGTCCATAGCTCTTTCAAATTGCTGTGCCACGATCTCTGATTGGGAGACCAACTGCCCTGCAGGTGACGCCCGTTTGCGACAGCATCCCAGCCCGTGTCCGCAGCGTCTGTTGTTACAAAAATTGAAGGGTCTTCGAAATGAATCGGGGTACCTCTGTGCGCATTGCTTAGCCACCATTCCAATTCCACTACGGCCATTTTGGGTAATAAAAATCTCTGATGCGGGGCCCTCCATGGAAGTATTTTGGAAGCTCTCTGTAAAGGCCTGCAATGTAGACGTCCGAGCGGGACTGTGAACGCCGCGAAGTTTAGCCTGCCCAGTATGACTTTCGATTCGTGTCAACTCCAGCGACCTTTTATTAGAATTTTCTGGATACCCTGTTTTATTCGATTGACCTTCAACTCTGACAAACGTTTCAAATTCACGTCGGTGTTCCACGTTATCCCCAGATACTCCAGCTCCCTTGACGCTTTTGTTGAAGATTTCACCTGATTTATTTGCCATCCCATGCTGTGCAGGTATCGCATGGCAAAAGTCATTTGGTGCTCCAGGACCGAAGGATCCTCGTGAATGAACAGGAAGTCGTCCAAGTAGACTAGAACACGGATACCCTCTTGCCTCAATTGCTGCGCGGTCCAATTGGTGATTTTCGCGAAGGCTGATGGTGCGCTGGCAAGCCCAAATGGGACACAAGTCATCTCGTATATGGACCCCTGGTATGCTATAGACAGGAAACGTCTGTGGTTCTGGCTCACCGGAACGTGGAAATAGGCTTGCGAAATATCCAGCTTCATCATGAAATCTCCTTTTTTCAAGAGGGAAGGAATACTGTGGTGATTTATCAGACGAAAATTCGGAACGAACACGAATTCGTTCAGCCCTTTTAGGTTTAAGATGGGCCGATTCTCCTCGTTCGCCTTTTTCCTTAGGAAAAGCGTTGAAAGAAACCCTGTTTTTTTTGTTGCTGAGCTGCAGAGCACCCGAACTTAATAATTTTCTTATTTCCAGTGACATTGCTGGTGAGGGTTTTGTCTGGAATTTTCGACAGATTATTCCTGAAAATCTTGCCATAGGCGGTTTCCGTTTGAACGGTATTCTGTAGCCCTGTAAAATATTTTGCAGGCTTTTGGGCGCCTTTAACCATTTGGCTACGTAAAGTTTTAGGCGACCCGCCACGACCGAGTCATTTTTGACCGCCTCCCCATTTCTTCCCAGTTTGACCTCGGGGATTGAAAGACTTCTTGGGGAGATCATTTCGGTCCTGATACTGCCTGATGACGTGAAATGGCTTCTGCCTCCTCGGGCGAGTGTAGAGACCTTGGCGCTCCTGGCCTGATCCTTGAACTTTGGCCGTGCAACACGGGCACCGAAAGATTTGTGTGCAGACACTGGTTTATATCTCTGGGGAAGAATTTCTGAATTCCCCCCTGCTCTTTAATTGCCTCCGACAACGTTTTGTTGTCAAAGAGGTGAGTTTCTGATGGAGGAGTATCGCGCAAAATTCCCTTAAAGGTTGTATTCTGTGGTTTGTAAATATCTCTTCGATTCATGAGGACTTCAGATTGGCGCACAGTGGTTCAGGTTGTATGGGAGGGCGGAATTAATTATTTTTATGAAAAGTGGGCTCTGTAACATTTATGAAATGTGGTTTTATCAATATAAATAGGTAAAATGAATAAAATAAATGAAGCAAACATTTAAAAAAATGTATGATTTGTATTAAAATCATATAAGACATACTATAAAATACAAAATTGAAGTGTAGGGTGCTGCGTTGAAATGACAACTCAAGAGTCGAGAGTAAACTGTTCCTATTTATTAGAAAAAGGTTCTGCTTATATACTAGAGTTTTGATCCATTTAAGGAAGTCGTAACATAAATCATAAGTTTATAGCATCGTTAAATTAATGGCCTGTAGATAAGTGGATAATAAATCTTAATAGGTATTAATGTCAAGGCATATAACATTATTCAACATATGTTTCATAAGTATCAGCTGTATAACTACCAGCTGTTACAATAGTACCTCACTACAGCTTTCCTCTTTTTTTTGAGACAAAAATTGTAACAAAAACTATTTTTGGCTTATACTTAATTACTTATGGCTATGGTTTACATATGTTCTTAAACTATCTTAATACATTCTTAAGCTATGTTATTACATGTTTCTTATTAGGCTATGAAGTGCATTGTTGCATTTTGCAATGGTTTTGCTGTTTTTTTTTTTTTTTAGTTTTTTTTTTTATATATAGTAAAGTTTTGTTCTATTTTTATGCACCATGTATTGTTTTCCTGAAACTAATATTATTACATTCGTACCTTGATCATTAATTACAGTATATGGTCCCTTATATACTGAGTCCATTTTATTTCTATTTTATATCTTGACTAATACTAAATCTCCTATTTTATAGTTTATTGGATTGGTTTTTAAATCATAACTTAATTTTCTATGTATTTTTGTCTTAATTAAATTATTTCTAGCATCCTCTTGGGATTTTTGTAATCTATACTTAAATTCTATTGGATATGAATCATAATTATACATTGGTTCTACTTGTTCTACAATATTATTAGGAATACGACATAACTTACCAAATACTAATTCATATGGTGTATATTTTGTTGCTGAATGCATTGTCGTGTTATACGAAAAACACCAATATTGCAACCAATCTGACCACTGGTGAGCCTGGTTATCTGTTTGTATCCTTAAAAATGCTCCTAATACTTTATGTGAATTTTCTAAAGATCCAAGGCTTTCATGGTGGTAAGCGGTTGATTGCAACTGTTTTATACCTAAAATATTACAAATTTCGCGCATAGTTGATGAAATGAATTCCGTTCCCTTATCTGTTCCAATTTCTTTTGGAATTCCATATCGTAATATGAAATTATCAAATAATGCTCTCGCGACTGTATCTGTTTCCTTATTTAGAAGTGGGTATGCCTCTACGCATTTTGTGAGCTCGCACTGTAACGTAAGTATATAGCAATATCCATTTGTATCTTTAGTTAGTGGTCCGCACAAATCTAAAAATACTTTATCGAAAGCAGCTGTTGCCGTACTAGTAATACATAATGGTTGTTTTACATTTTTATGATATTTTTGTGTTTGACATTTATGACATCTTTTTACGAACTGTATGATGTCATTATCCATTCCTGGCCAATAGTAGTAACGCTTCACGTTATTGGTCATTCTTCGAATTCCTGCATGGCCGCTAGTAGGCAATAAATGGTAATCGTTTAATATGACACGTCTGTCATCTTTATTTGTTATTTTCGTGACACCTTTAATGATACATAATCGGGGTCCGGACCCTGTACCATAATTATTTATGTATTGAGCTAGCTCTGTTATAATACTCGCGGTGTCATTGTTTTTTAGTATGCATACTTCTTTTATTTGTTGTGCCTTGCAAAATGTACCTAATGCCCTCGCGAGAAAAGCTCGTTTCGTACGCGATTGAGTAGTAGGTCACACAGTGTCACCAAGGATGGCGAGTATACGATGTCATTATTATGACTCGTAATGCAATCTTTTTGTTCGAGTATTTTGTAATATTCCTGTTTATTGAAACTTAATTCTGGTAAATCCTCTGGTTTTTTAAAGAGTTCCACTATTCTTGGTTGGCCTGACCTGTCACAGTGTGTTTCCTTTGTTCCTGAGTCATTTTGTTGGTTTTGTTTTTCCATCCGTTTTGTTTGTGCTCTGGTAATTACTGATACCACTTGCTTTGTCATATTTTTTAATTCTTCGCTTGTTATCTCGATCCTTGATAATGTGTCTGCAGCTGCATTATCTTTACCTTTTAAATATTCTACTGTAAAATCGTATTCTTCTAGGCATAAGTCTGCTTTGAGCCTTCGTTTAACTAAGACGCGTATAAGTCAAGTGCGTAAACATCAGTGGTTGTCAAACTTTGTATTTATTTACTATTTCGGTTGGTGTAGTTTACTCTACTCAACATGCAGTGCGCTCGCTGTGATAATGTTGTAAATGATAATGCTCAGTGCTGCGTGTGCAAAAAGTTTTTTGGTTTCTGCTGCGCGGGTGTGACGGAGCAGGGCTATCGCAGATTAGGTTCAGATCGTCGAGCCCTATGGAAATGTTCCACGTGCAGAGCGGATCCCTTGTCGCCGCAACCAGTTAACGAAGCGGTTTCGCTTGAGTCCATCATGATGGAGCTGCGGTCGATGCAGTGTCATCTCTCTAGTTTGCCGGTACTTGTACAGGATGTCAAAGCCATAAAGAATGAAATGGATGAGCTTAAAAAGTCTTGTGAATTTAATAGTTTTCTGCTGGATGATCATAGCAAACGGATGGATCTGACGGAGGCCAAATTATCTGAATTGGCAAATCTTAAAGACAACGTTCAAGTCTTAAAAAATGAGCTAAGCGTCCTCCAGGATGGCAATGTTAACAGGGATCAATGGCAGCGCTTAAACAATGTCGAGATAAAGGGTGTACCAGTTAGGCAGAACGAAGACTTATTTGGAATTCTAGGTCAGATTTCGGCAGCAGTTAATTATCCAGTCCATAAGGCCAGTATTAACTATATTTCCCGGGTCCCAACCCATAATGCGAGAGAAAAGAATATTATAGTTGGTTTTATTAACCGTTATGTGAAGGAGGATTTAATAGCTTCTGCCCGCGCCAAGAAACAGTTATTCGCGAGCGAAATCGGCTTTGGTGGAAATGCGCAGCGTGTCTTCTTAAATGACCATCTAACACCTGATTACAAAAAGCTGCTTACTGCTGTTAAGTCATCGCTTAAACCGAAAGGTTATATGTACATTTGGGTGAAGTTCGGGAAAATTCATGTGCGCAAAGATGACTCGTCGAAGATTTTTATCATTAATAACCAAGCGGATTTAAACAAGTTGTCGTAGTGTGCGGCTTATTTAAAATAGCGTTTGTTATAATTGTAATGCATGTTTTATTTGTTATTGCAACCCGTTTATGTTACCCATTTTTAATAGTAATGTTGCTGTCAACCCAGTATGTTTATTTTAAGCTGCTACTGACTTGTTTTGCGGTGAAACATTACCTTGTAAGTTTGAGAACCTCAGGCCTTACCTGTTGCTATTGTTTCTTATCGCGGCCTGCCGCCCGGCCGGCTACCTGCGCTTATGACCCTAACGCACTCGAAGATTATCTTATGCAAACTATATTTATCTCTTTTTTACGCTGCAATTTCTATTGCGCTTGCTTAATTTATTGCTGCTTGCCTTGTTCCACTCGTGGGACACTTGTTATGTCGTTTTTGGAGATTATTGAATTTAAATCGCCAGTCGATTGGTTTTGCAACTGGTTTTCCTTGTTAAATGCTTCGCACTTACACATTGTTTATAATACTACAGTCCCAATATTTAAAGTCTATTTCCGAAAGTTAACTTATGTGTTGCTGCTTATATTTATTATTATTATTTTTAGTTTTTATGGCCAGTAGTGACAACGGATCGCTTTCGATTTATTATCAGAATGTCAGGAGACTTCGTTCTAAAACGTTGGATTTCTATCGTAATATTCTTTTAGCCTCATATGATATTGTTTTATTGACGGAGACGTGGCTTGTTGATGGTATCGCGGACGCGGAACTTTTTGATGGTAGGTATGTAGTTTGGCGGAGTGATCGGGATCTAACATTGACGGGGCAAAGTCGCGGGGGTGGTGTCATTATCGCTACACGTAAGGAATTGGCTGTCATTCCGCAAATTACCTACCAATCCTCTGCGGAAGACTTGTGGCTTACTGTTATGTTAAAAAACACTCGTAACGTCACGATTAAGTTGCATCTGTGTGTTGTATACCTATGTAAACAGGGTCAAGGTTACTCATTTTCCGATCAGCTTTCTAACTTTTTGTGCAAGCTGAGTGAGGTGATGCTAAACAATTCTAGTTCAGATGATAAATACCTGGTTGTTGGTGATTTTAATTTAAGCAATATAGTCTGGACGCCTGCGTATCATCACCTGTTACCCGCTAATTATGTTTCGTCTGATGAATGTAGCCTTATTGACGAGTTAAATTCTCTCGGCCTATGTCAATATAACGGGGTGACTAACAGATTTGGCAAAATATTGGACCTTGTGCTCTGTAGTGATGAGGTGGACGTTGCGCAGTGCCAAGCTCCGCTCGTACCTATCGACCCTTATCATGAAGCTCTGATTGTATCTATTTCTTTTGTTTCACACACTTCTTTAAGATCAGCGCCAACCATGAAATATTTTTATAATAAAGCTAATTATGAATTAATGAATTTAGACCTCTTAGATATTGATTGGGATTTCGAATTCTCAAGTCGTACCTTAGACCAATGTGTTGATTTCTTTTATGCTAAATTTAAGTTGTTGAGAGATAAGTACGTCCCGCACAAGCTTATTGCGGTAAACTCGTACCCGGTTTGGTACTCGTCCTCACTTAGGAAAGCTATTAAAGAAAAATACAAATATCACCGTAAATATAAATTATATGGCAACAAGTGTGATCTATTGTCTTTCGAGTTCCAGAGGGACAGAGTTAGGTGCTTAGAAAAACAGTGCTTCTTTAAATATCTCGAGACAGTGGAAAATAACATAGCTAAGAATCCCAAACAGTTTTGGTCGTTTATGAAATCTCGTTCTAATTCTTATGGCATTCCTAGTAGTGTGCAGTATAAAGGTGTTACAGTAAATACGGGAACGGACATCTGCAATGCGTTCTCCGATTATTTTGAAACGAGTTTCTTAACACCGTCTGCTAGTGTTAATGTGAGGAGTTGGGACGTTCTTCGGGATGTCGCCCCAACCAGTGATGTGGCCAGTATCTTAGTTGACCCAGCTGTGGTTACCAAACTTTTATTGAATCTGGATCCAGGCAAGTCTGCGGGTCCGGATCTGGTTCCAGCCTTATTCTATATTAACTGCGCTGTAGCTTTAACCAAGCCAATCGTATTGCTGTTTCGTCGTTCATTTGCTGAATGTACTGTTCCATCAGCTTGGAAATTGGCCTTTATCACTCCTGTTTTAAAGAAAGGCCCAAAAACGGATGTAACGAATTATAGGCCTATTTCTAAGTTGTGCATTTTGGCTAAGGTTATGGAAAAAGTAGTCCACATGCAGGTCTCCCCAGCATTAAAACAATCTTTGGATCACACTCAACATGGGTTTGTGCAACATAGGTCAACAGTGTCTAATCTTGTTTTATTGAATGATTTTGTATCTCAAGCTATGGATGGTGGTCGTCAGGTAGATGTTATATATACTGATTACAGTAAGGCTTTTGACCGGATAGACCATACCATATTATTAGAAAAGCTTTATTTAATTGGTATCAGAGGTGATCTCTTAAGGTGGTTTGCGTCCTATATTGAAAATCGGTGCCAGTCAGTAGTCATTAACAATTATATGTCAAGCTGGGTGTCCATACCTAGTGGAGTTCCCCAGGGGTCTTTGTTAGGGCCTCTTCTTTTCAATGTATTTGTTAATGACATTAGGCACTGCTTCCGGTTTGCTAGTTTACTTTGTTTTGCCGACGATATGAAGATTTTTGCCGAAATTGCGTCGACTGATGATGCTTCTTCTTTACAATCAGATCTTTGTAGGCTGGATAACTACTGTCGTGACAACAAGTTGGACCTCAATCCTTCTAAGTGTTTTGTATTAACTTTTTCACGTAAACTAAATATAATTTCTACTTCTTATGCATTAAAAGGTAGTACGCTTCAACGAGTGTCAAACATGCGTGATTTGGGGGTCATCCATGATTCAAAACTTATTTTTAAAGAACATATAAATAGAATCGTTTCAACAGCTGCCAAATCTCTTGGTTTTTTAATGCGTAGTTCTGCTTGCTTTTCACGTCCTAAGACTTTAAAAATCTTATATTGTGCTTTCGTGAGGAGCAGGTTGGAATATGCGTCGCAGGTCTGGAATCCTCAATATCAGATTTATATAGATAGGATTGAGCGTTTGCAAATTAAATTTATAAAATTTCTATGCTATAAGCTGAAATCTAAGTATAATTCCGCTGATTATTTTAGATTGTGTAAGCAGCATCATCTGCTACCACTCGTAAAGCGACGTGGAGTAGCCGATTTGGTTTACTTATTACATATTGTCAAAGGCGATGTTGACTGCCCTGATTTGTTGGGTAGAGTTTCTTTTAATGTTCCTAACAGGAGTGTGCGGCTTTTTCGACCTATGTCGGTTCCTCGAGCTTTAACTAATTATAGGAAAAATAGTTTTTTGTGCAGGGCTAGCAAGAATCTGAATAGTATTTTATTGAATTTAGACTTTGACATTTTTGCAAGTAGTATTAATTCGATTAGGAATAAAATAGTTCAATACTTTATGAACAATCTTAATGTAAGATAACTTCTTTCGGGTGCGGGCGGGTTTGGGTGCTGGGAGGGTCGGTATTTAATGTCTACTATTATTTGGTGGCCTATTTATTGTTAATTACTGACCCTGTATAATCGTTGTAAGTTAGGCTTTTTCTTTTTTACTTAGTTGCTAAATGTGAGAACCTATAATTGGCTATTTGTGGTTAGCTAAGTTATCTATATTTGTATGAAGCTGTTGGTTTTCCATGGATTAATAAATAAATAAATAAATAAATAAATAAATAAACGAAACTTTGTGAGTCGACTCGATGGATTATTCATTCCAAATAAATATATTAGTGGACGGTGATCTGTGATAATTTTAAACTTTCGTCCATATAGGTATGGTCTAAAATATTTTACTGCCCATACAATGGCTAGTAATTCCTTATCTGTTGTGGGATAATTTTTCTCTGCTTTGTTTAATGGTCTACTTGCATATGTAACTGGTAATCCATTTTGATTTGATAACAGGCTTCCTAGAGCTGTGCCCGATGCGTCCGTGTGTAGCGTGAACGTGTTGTTATTTGAGAAGTCCGGATATTGTAGTAATGGTGGCGTACTGATGGTTGTTTTTAATTTTTTGAATGCGTTTTCGCACTGTGTAGTCCAATGGAATTCTACATTTTTTTTCAATAAATTGGTTAATGGTTGAGTTATTTCGGAGAATTTGTTAATAAATTTTCTATAATAATTTACAAAAGCAACAAAACGTCGGACCTCATCCGCATATTTTGGTACTGGATAATTTTGGACTATTTCAATCTTTTTCGGATCGGATTTTATTCCTTCGGGAGTTACTACATGTCCTAGGTATAAAATTTCTTTTTGCATAAAATTGCATTTCAGTGGGTTTAGTTTAAAATTTACTTTTCTTAATCTTTCAAAAATATCTATTAAATTTTTATTATGTTGTTGTAAATTTCGACCCATGACAATGATGTCATCTAAATAAACTATGCATTGTATGTAGTTTAGTCCTGACATAGCTATGGTCATTGCTCTGCTGAAGGCATTTGGGCTAGTTTTTAGTCCCATTGGTAATCGCTTCATTTGATAGTGTTTATCTGGGTATTTCATCACTTTATCGAAACACCTTTCATCGAACGTATCATTTCATCGAATTTCATTTAATCGAAAGCTAATTTCTGCTGAAACCTTATTGTTTTCAGGTTATCTTAAGCATGGGTCACGTAGGTTAGGTTAGGTTAGACCTGACACCACAAAAAAATTATAACTCCTGCACGTGGAAATTAGCTTCCGATGAAATGAAATTCGATGAAATGATACGTTCGATGAAAGGAGTTTCGATAAAGTGATAGCTACCCGTTTATCTGCTATGAACGCGGTATATTTTCTGCTTTTGGGATCAAGTTTAATTTGATAATAACCTTGGTTTAAATCGAGGGTGCTAAAATACATAGCACCTGGTGAAGCGTGTAAATAGCTTCAGCCCAGGAGGTGAGGTTATACAATAATTGACTGTTTATTAAAACGAAAAACTACGCGGACGTAATGGAGACGGGTGGCGGCATGGTCGCGCGGCCGGTGACAAACCCCAACACACAACACAATAAAAAAACCATTAGAACACAGAACCACTTACCCCGTAACTTCAGGTTTATAGGTTTCTCCACTTGATGGGTTCACTTCCAGGTTACCACAACAGTAATAGTATTAGGTAGGTATAATCATTCAGCGAAAGTAGGCGCGCGCGCTTCAATCCGTTCTCGTGGTGACAGTGAAGATTTGGATCGGTCTTCTCCGGGGGCGAGCGAATCAGATTGAAGATAGTCGAACAGCATGGCGTCCAACTCCAAACAATCGCAGTAGAGTTTTCAAGTTGAAAAAGTGCTTGCCAGCGCCATCTATTGGCAGCGGGAAACCAAATTTGTGCCTGTGACGTTTTATGAGTCAACCTAACCCCTGGGTGGATCTGTGTGTGTCGTTAATTCGACAGATGGCGTTGTATTATGTTATGTGTAAAATAGGTTTTGAATTTTGCTGCGCAACCAGCACCTGTTAAAGAATCTAGGATCTCGGTGATGTTGGGCAAGGTTTTCAATTACTTCATTGACTTTTCTATAATCTATTACTAATCTCCATTTCTTTTCTCCACTTGAGTCCGTTTTTTTGGGAACGAGTAGTAATGGACTTGCCCATTCCGACTGGGACTCTTCTATTATGTCATTTTCTAACATCTGTTTTATTTGTTTATTTGTCTCTGATTTCTGTGATTGTGGTAAACGATATGGTTTACTATAGATAGGTGTAACGTTGGGTTTTAATCGTATTTTTTGTTCATATAAGTTTGTTGTATTTAATGAGTCACCTGGCAGTTGAAAAATGTTGGCGTATTTCGCGCAAATGCTAGCAATGGAGTTGCTTTCCTCATTATTTAAATTCTTTAAGTTTAAAAGTGAAAATAGTAATTTTACTCTGTCTGCATTTTGTGTACATTTGTTAAAAGAAAAACAATCGTAGTCTGTTAATGATCTTATTTCCGGTGTAAAATTTTTTAATGTTATGGGTTCCTCACGCGTGTTTAATATTTTAAGTGTTATTTTTCCTTTTTTGCTACTAGTTATGGCATTGGCTACAAAAATTCCTTCGGCAATTTCGCTTGATAATATTACACAATCCCCTGTATAGTTGACATTTTTATAATGGATTCACTCCGAGCTGGTATTTCTATTCGATTGGTAGTATTAATTTCGTTATTATTATTTTTTAAAGTTAATGGTATTGTGATTAATTCGTTGTTATTATTTAACGTGATTGTTCCTTTCTCGTAATTTATGACACATTTATATTTTATTAAGAAATCTTGTCCAATTATTCCATCAGCTTGTAATGGTAATTTTGGGAATACATGAAATTCATGTTCAAATGAGTGATTTTCTGTCTGTAAGTTTAAAGTTATTTTATTGTATGACGTTATTTGTCCTCCTACTCCATTAATGTGAGTTATGTGGGGTGTCATATGACTACTGCCTGTTTTTGCTGCGTCATATGTTATCGCGCTTAGGCTTGCGCCCGTATCAATTAACCATATGTGTGTTGCGCCGTTTATTGCAAAGTGAACTGAATTCATATGACAATACGTTAGAATGTAATTGTTAGGGACGAAAAATCGGAAACTAGACAGTCTTAGACCGCCTATCATGAATGGAAAAATAATACCGTTCTCTTCTGAGGCCAAATATCTGGGAGTTACACTGTATCAGACACTGACCTGGAATTTACATGTGAACGGTACTTTACAGAAGGCTAAATCAGCTCTGGCGATCTGTTGTCGGCTAGCAGGAAGCAGATGGGAACTAATACCCAAAATTGCACTCTGGCTCTACACATTCATAGTGAGGCCAATGGTGTCTTACGCCACAGTGGTATGGTGCAGAAAAGCGACACAAAAAACTGTAATCTTAAAACTTGGCAGTCTTCAAAGAACTGCCAAAAGTGGTACACTGATGGCTCTAAATCCGGTTCTGAGGTAGGCTGTGGAGTATATGGAGAGGCGCCTAAAAAGGCGTTAAGCCTGAATTTAGGCAAATACTCGTCCATATTCCAGGCGGAGGTGTACGCCATAATTGAGTGTGCGGCAGCCAATCTGCAAAGCAACTATCTCAACAGTACTATCTATATCCATTCGGACAGCCAGGCAGCTCTCTTGGCTCTAACCTCTGATGTCGCGAACTCAAGGCTGGTCGAGAACTGCAGGCAACTTTTAAATACCCTGGGTGCAAAAAAACAGGGTAATCCTACGGTAGGTCCCAGGGCATGCGGGCATCGTGGGCAATGAGAAAACGGACGAACTCGCACGAGTAGGAGCTAAGGGAACACAGTTTGGACCGGAGCCATTCTGTGGCATCCCCAAAAGCCTAACAAAACTCACCTTGCGTACATATTGCTATTATGCAACCATTCAACATTGGAGGACAACTCCAGGTTTAAACCATTCCAAGGCCCTTATAAGAGCATTTAGCATAAAGGCAGCTAGGGAGGCCTTAACGCTAAGTAGGAACAATCTTCGCAACCTGGTTAGAGTGCTTACAGGGCACTGTTGCCTAAATAAGCACATGCAGACGATTGGGAAATGTGACACAGGGTTGTGCAGGCTCTGCCATCTGGCGAACACCCTTGCACATTCTCACCGTCTGCCTGGCCATAATGCGTCACCGTAGCTCCTCATTGGGAAAGCACATAATGTGCTCAGAGGAGATCAAGTATTTCAGCGCCAAAAAAGTCCTGCAATTCCTTGAATTAACAGGACTTAGCGGAGAACTGTAGATTGTGGCGATCACAATAGATCAACTCTGGTCGCAGTGATACTAGGTTAAATAGCCTTGAATAACCGCTCCCTGAATAATAATAATAATATACCCCTCGCAGCGACACTGAGGCGAGAAGGTCCCGCACACCTCCGATCCCGCGTCACTTCACCCCCGCGCACTCCCGCCACACTCTTCATGCTCGCACTTGTATCGCTTAACACAACTGTTACTGCATAAATATTTTACGGGAATTGTTTGACTTTTAGATATAATTCAATGTATATTCCGTTACGCTTAAAAATTGATTTGTGTAAAGTGATTCATGACGAGATGTATCACTTATCACAAGAAAATCTATCCAATTGGTCTCGCATTGGTAGGTACATGTTGAATTGTACCCTGGCCTGCTGTAAGAAAAGTTGGTCAAAAGTGATATAACTGTAGATATATCAATTTATCAGAAAAAAAATACCGAAAAATAAAATGTGAAAATAAATTAAATTTCACTTATACCACGAAGCACGAAAATAGCTTTTAGAGCAATTACATAAAGGGGTTACAACTTGACATATATCAATGTGCACGTTTTTTTTGCCGAAATGCTGTTAGTTGTATCATTTTTCACAAAATTATCTCCGGAACTATAGCACCTAGCAGTACGTGATATAGACCCAAAAATTCGTAATTTTTTTCTGATTATTTCTATATAAAAACCCAAAAAAGGGTACAAGTTGAGTTAGATCACTTATCACAGGAGGCACAGAATGGGCGGCAGTAGGAAAAGAGCCTGCGATTCATCGCCTGCAACAAGTGGTGTAAAACGGTCGTCCAGAGCATCATCGCCCCGACAACCGACAATTCCAACTGAAGGCAGTAGTGATCATTTACTAGCTGCGGTGCTTGGTCAACAGATGTAACTTTTTAACAAGATGCTATCGTTACAATCTCAAACTCAGGTACTTGTCTTGTCCATTTCGTTTTTTGTTGGATATTAGAAAGGTATTCTTGTTGCCATCTAGACCAAAAGTCGTTTAATAATTTTTGCAAATGCTGCCAACGTGACAAACTACTCACTTTAACATTGTTGAACGTTGGGGACGGTACCGTTATGGGTGCTTCTCCTATTAGGAAGTGTCCCGGTGTTAAAGGATCTGCATCGTCATTATCATCGATGGGGTTGTATGGACGCGAATTCAGGCATGCTTCGATTTGGCACAGTAATGTCGTCATTTCTTCGAATGAGAGATGAGAGTTCAAGATGCTCTTTAAGTGATACTTAACAGATCTCACTCCAGCCTCCCACAGTCCACCGAAGTTAGGGCTATAGGCTGGAATAAAGTGCCACTGAGTACCGTCTTGTGCCAGTTTGTTAGCTATATCGACGTCAAAATCCAGTTTAGCCTCGTTAAACGCGTCAGCTAGCGCCTTGTTTGCTCCAACGAAGTTACGCCCCTGATCACTCCATAGGTGTGCACATCTTCCTCTTCGAGAAACGAAACGGCGAAAGGCTCCGATAAAGGCCTCTGATGTCAAGTCTCCGACTAAATCCAAATGTATAGCCCTTGTCGCCATGCAAACAAATATAGCTATGTACGACTTGGTTGTTTTTACCCCTCTGCCTCTTGACATAAGTGTCTGGTACGGGCCTGCAAAGTCCACTCCACTATTGAGAAAAGGTCGTGCTGGCGTAACACGTTGCTTTGGTAAATCTCCCATTAACTGCCTCTTAACAGTGGCTCCTTGTCGGGCACATATTAAACATCTATGGATATGTGACTTTATGATTCCCTTCGGTTTTATTATCCAGAATTTAGTTCTGAGACAGCACAGCATAAGCTGTAGTCCACCGTGAGCTGTCTTGATATGGGCGTCTGCCACGAGGAGAGTGGTAAGGTGATTCTTATTATTTAAAATGATAGGATGTTTGTTATCTTCGCTCAAATTTGAATGACGGAGACGACCGCCCACCCTGAGCATATTTTCATTATCAAGATACGGGTTCAAGGGCTTCAATGGGCTATCGTGTTTTACGTGTTTTTTTCCTTTAAGCAAGTCGATTTCTTCATAGAAAGTCTGTTCTTGAACTAGTTTAATGCAAACCTTTAAGGCCAGTTCCAGCTCCTTGGTCGTGAATGCTGTAATTGTTAAAAATAGTTTTTGATTGAAAAATCTCTTACAATAGCAAATCGTCGTTATTAGCTGTGTAAGGTCATTGAAATTTCCAAATTTACTAGTGATGCTCGAGTCTTCTTGTATCTTTAAGTTAGTAACAATTTTGTGTTTACTTTCTAAATCGGTATTAAAGTCTGGTTTATTAAATGGGATATTATCGTTTAGAAGCCATTTGGGACCAGTCCACCATAAATCGTGTAAGATAAGATCTGGCAAAAGTATGCCACGGGAAGCAATATCCGCTGGATTGGCTTGAGACTTGACATGATATCGATCGATTGGGATCTCCTCTTAACCAGGACATAACAATTGTTGAGTCTGTCCACGCGAATATTTGATTTTCAGGGATTTTCATTGCCTCTCTGATCTGTTTTAGAAGTTTTGCTAGAAGTGTAGCTCCGCAGAGTTCTAAGCGTGGCAAAGATATAGGTTTGACAGGTGCGACTCGTGCCTTGGCGGCAATTATACTAGTCCTAATATCGCCCTCTTCCGTCTCCACTCTTAAATATGCCACGGCTGCGTAAGCAGTCGTAGAGGCATCACAAAATCCATAAATGGTTTTCTTCTCTAGTCTCGGTTTGGTCGTATGCACCCATCTCGGAATCTTTATATTTTTTAAGTACTTAAAGTTGTCTCGTATGTTTAACCATTCTTGTTTAATTTTAGGGTCAATTTCTTCGTCCCAGCTGGATCGATGCAGCCACAGTTTCTGTATTATAATTTTCGCTTGAATAATGCTTGGTGCCAACCAACCTAGCGGGTCAAATAGTTTCTGGATTTCCGCTAATATGTTTCGTTTGGTGATGGTGTCCGAAGGCGGAGGTAGCACCAGTTGGTATTGGAAGTTGTCTTCGCCCATGTTCCAAGACAGACCTAATGCATGTATTGTCCCGTCAAGTGTGATAGCCATATTCACTTTGCTACTTCTTTCGGAGATTTCGAACTCTTTTAGGAAGTCAGGGCTGTTGGAGGCCCATTTTTGTAATTCGAAACCTCCCTTTTTTAAAATGTTTCTGATTGTTTTTGCAACATCTAAAGATTCTTCAACACTATCTTATCCAGACATGAGGTCATCCATGTAAAAGTCTTCTTTTATCGTTTTTACAGCCAAAGGATGATGACTCCCTTCATCTTCTGCGACTCTTTGTAAAGTTTTTACGACTAAGTAGGGCGCCGATGCTGTCCCAAAGGTAACCCGAAGGAGGCGATATTCCTTGATAATATCTGCTGAGTTCTGTCGCCAAACTAACCTTTGTAGATTTGCATCTTGGCTTGTGACCATGATTTGGCGGTACATTTTTTGTATGTCTGCAACAAAGCATATTCGTTTCATTCGCCATCTCATGATAATATTTCCCATATCATCTTGAAGCTGTGGACCTACCAGTAACTCGTCATTAAGCGAAGTGTTATTTGTGCCTTTAGAAGAAGCATCAAACACCACTCTCACTTTAGTCGTTTCTTTGTCATTTCGAATAACGGCGTGATGTGGCAGGTATACCGATGCATCATTAGACTCGTTCTCTGGCACTTCTTCCATGTGTTTATGTATTATATAGTCATCAATAACCTTGGTATATTCAGTTTTAAGTGTTGTATCCCTTTCCAACTTGCGTTCTAATTGTTTAAAGCGTTTCAATGCTATGTCCTTGGTGTCCCCTTGTGTTGATTTAAGATTATCTGTTTTCGTTGGTAATTTGACTACATATCTCCCTTCTTCTGTTCTTGTGGTTGTGTTTGTATAAATGCTTTCACATAGTTTATCTGCTGATGTTAGTTCTGGTTGTCTTGGTGTTTCTAGTTCCCACATGTTTCTGACCAGAAGGTCAAGGTCAAGGTTATGGTGCATAACAATTACATCTTCTGACAGAGTGTTCGCAACATCTCCAAAAAGGATCCAGCCCAGGCTTGTATTCTGCGCACACGGTGAACCTGGGGGGCCCTTGATTATGTTGTCTTTCAGAATTTGTGCATACACGTCTACGCCTAGCAGCATATCTACTCGTGCTGATTGATTGTAGTTTGGGTCTGCCAGGTCCAGGCCTGCAAGGTGGGACCAGGTGCGATGTGAGATGGTGATCGTTTTTGAGGGAAGTTCTGTTGTCAATCGCGAAGCCAGCACATAAGCCTTGATTTTAAGGTTGAAATTTGTGTCATATCTCGACAGGAGATCGCATTGTACTACGCTATTAATCGTCGTTTTTGTAGACCCCACACCAGTGATAGTACCAGTAGTAGGTGTTTTCTTTAGCTTCATGAATTGTACCACTCTCTCTGAGATAAAACTTGCTTGGGAGCCTTGGTCGATTAAGGCTCTTAATGTGGTAACGCGGCCTGTTTCGTCTCTTATAGGAACCAGTGCTGTAGCTAAAAGAGCCGTAGATTGCTTAGTAATGAAATGTGTCGAGATCGCAACATCTTCTGTTTCTGGTTCTTCTATGTCACCGTTGTCTTCCACTTGACCAAGATGCGTTTTCATGTTTTCGGCCTTTGCCTGATGCAATAACGAATGATGCCGTTTCTGACATATCTGGCAGGATGTTGGCAGGCGACACTTAAAAACGGAGTGACCGACGAGCAGGCAGTTGAAACACAGGTTCTTAGTTTTTACATAGTCAATTCGTTCACTGACTTGCATATTTACAAATTCTTTACAAAGACTAAGGGTGTGATTATCATTACACTTCAAGCACGTTCTTGTTATAGGAGCAGGTGTTGTTGTAGTTGTGTAGAAACTTCGCTGCGTCGTTTGTTTTTTACTGTGGAGGTGGTGGCGCTGGTTATAAACTCTAGGGTCCTAAATTTAGTTTCGAGAAATTCTTTCAATTCACGCCATGTTGGTAGTTCATTTGGACTGCCCTTGAATGAGTGCTCTTCCCAATCCTTGTGTGTGTCTGTATCAAGTTTCAGGACTACCAAATGGACTATAAACGGATCCCACGACTCAGTAGGCACTTTGAGGTTAAGTAGACTGCTTAAGCATTCGTTAGTTGTATCTAGTAAGGTTTTGATTTGACTAGCAGTTTGCGAAGTAATTTTTCTTTGCGAGAATAATCTTTTCATAATAGCGTTAACTATGATTCTTTTGTTCCCATAACGAGCCTTGAGGATGTTCCAAGCTTGTTCATAATTCTGCTCAGTTACTTGTACATTTTTCAGTAACGATTGCGCTTCTCCAGTAACACTATTTTTCAAAAAATGTAACTTCATAACATTGGTGAGCGATGGGTTGTCGTGAATGAGTGACCTAAACAAGTCCTGAAAGGTAGGCCAGTCTTCATAATTGCCGCTGAACGCTGGTGGTTGTATTCGAGGTAATTTCACTCGGTAACATGTCTTTCAAATCGCCACAAATACACAGGTAAAGATCTTCGTAAATGTAATACTCTTCATTCGTTAAATAAGGTATTTCCAAGCATTCTTTCTTAGGTGTGCATTTTATGAGCTCCTGATGGAAGTTTTTAAACGTGTCCCAGTATTGTTCTACGCATTGCAATCGAGCTTCGATGTAACCTTTTGTTAGTCTTGCCTTAGGACACTTTCTCAAATTTGCTTGCGTTTTCCGTAATAAACCCGCTGTTTCCTCCAAAACACTCATTAATTGCGCTGTGGCCATTTTAAGTGGCTATTTATTCACTCAATTTGTCTAATTGTCACACCTATAACATGAGGTTATTTTGTTCCTTTAAACACCATTCACTTTATACATGTAAACACGTTCACTACCAACATCCGATAATTGCACTGAACTTGAATACCATAGGCGTGTCAACGGCGCTGAATGTAAGTTGTTTACTTGTAGCACTGCATAAATGTCTATAATGAAAAAACGCTGCCCGCCGGGCGCCTTATCTCTTGCTATTGTTCTCGTGGCTCGACTCGGCTATGCAGTCGCTGGTATAATCCGTTTCGATATGGACCATAATAATATGTTGTAGTAATAAGGTTAGTTTTTCAGGGATGGTGTATTTTAAATTGAAAACAAATAGGTGTTGCTTCTTCGATAATTTATTACGGACTAAATTATTTTTATTTAGAAGAATGCATGCATGTATGGGTGGACGTACGCACACATATAAAATCTTGCGTTTAACTACAACAATTTGTTCTGGGAAAAATCTGGAAGATCACAATAAAAATTTACAGGACATCTTTGGAAGGTTAAGGAAAGTAAATTTAAAATTAAATCCCGCAAAATGCGATTTTCTAAAGAAAAATATTCTCTACTTAGGCCATGTAGTTTCTGCTGAGGGTATATTGCCAGACCCAGACAAAATAAAAACTGTTCAAAATTACCCAGTTCCAAAAACAACAGAAGAAGTTAAACGCTTTGTAGCTTTTGTGAACTATTATAGAAAATTCATACCAAATTTTGCAAATAAAGCATATCATCTAAATTATTTAAGCAAGAAAAATGTACCATTCACGTGGGATGCAAACTGTCAAAAGGAATTCGAGTGTTTAAAACAATGCATAATTTCTCACCCAATTTTACAATACCCCGATTTTTCTGAAAACAATACATTTATAGTACAAACTGACGCATCTGGTTATGGGATAGGCGCGATACTATCTAACAAAGATGGAAAACCAGTTGCATTTGCAAGTAGGAACCTTAATAAAGCGGAAAAAAACTATCCAACAATAGAAAAGGAGTTGCTTGCGATCGTATGGGCCATTAAATATTTCCGCCCTTATCTTTACGGTCGCACTTTTACCATAAAAACAGATCATAGACCCCTTATATATTTATTTGGAATAAAGGATCCCTAGAGGGATCTACTAGAGTAGATTAATTAAATTTAGATTACTTTTAGAAGTGTATGATTTCAATATAGAATATGTGCGCGGAACGGATAACGCAGCAGGTGATGCGTTATCTCGTATAAACATTACGTCAGAGGAGTTGAAAGAGATGAGTGCATGTGTACTAAACGTAATGACGCGCGCTCAAACGAGAAAAGCAAACCAAAACACTCAAACCACTATTCTCCTAACAAGTGGTCCGAGCAACCAAAAGTGCTAGAGGCACATAATAAAACAAGAGATTCGGTAGAACTACGGTTTATAACGACTGAGGAACTAGAAAAAAGACGTAAATTAAAAGAGATAACGAAGGAGAGTCTTACATTTTGCTATGCCCCAAGTAGAATTACAATTTATATAAATCCGTCTTCTCAATCACAACTGACGCCAAGCGCATTTGTGAGAGAACTCGGTGATTTTTGCAAACAAATCAAAATAGAGGAAATTTGTTTTATGATGTCTAGAAATCATACAATGTTTATAGAGACACTAACTAATGAAATAAAGAATACAAAAAACTGGTCCGGTCCACGAGTATGTATAATAAAATAAATAAAAAGAATCGAAAACAAAGATGACCAAGGGGTAATTTTAAACGACTTTCATTTATTGCCTACAAGTGGTCATGCGGGCATTAAAAGAATGTTTAATAATATAAAAAAATATTATTTTTGGTCCGGCTTAGAAAAAGATATAAGAGAATTCGTAAGAAGATGTGACAAATGCCAAAAACAAAAACACTCTTCTCATTATACTAAAGAACCGATGGTTATTACAACCACGGCTAACTCGGCCTTCGAAAAAATTTATTTGGACGTTGTTGGTCCACTGGATAGGGACAGTAATAATTTCTCGTACATTTTAACCATTCAGTGCGAATTAAGTAAATACGTAGAGGCATATCCTTTAGTCACAAAGACATCAGTAGAAATAGCTAGGACATTTGTAAACAATTATATATTACGATTCGGTATTCCCGTGGACATCGCAACCGACAGGGGGACGGAGTTTTTATCGAAAACAATACAAGAGGTATGTAGCCTATTACATATTAACCAATTACATTCAACAGCATACCATCACCAAAGCATTGGGGCGTTGGAGAACTCACATAAAAGTCTAGGTAATTACCTGCGAATTCAAACAGACAACCATCCTGAGGAGTGGAGCGCGTGGCTGCCCTACTGGTGTTTCTCTTATAATACTTCGGTGCATACAGAGACTCGTTTTACGCCATTTGAATTAGTTTTTGGGAAAAAATGTATTTTGCCCACAAATTTATCCTAGGGAATTGTTGAGCCATTATACAACTTTGAATCTTATCCATTAGAGTTACGTTATAGAATCAAAATAACGTTACGTTATCGTAATGTATCAAAATATATAAAGTTATTTGACATAAGTTCTGAACGCATAAGCTTGAAATGCATAATGGTCAAAATACATAATAGTTAAATGACATAAAGGTTCATAGTAATATTGGAAAAAATGCATACGTTTAGAATGTATACGTTCAAAATACATAAAATTAGAAAATATAATAGTTAGATATATGAGTTCCCAGTAAGTATGTCCGTTCCCGATTATGTCTCAGATCGCAAATTTTCCCAATACGTAGGTAGGTTAGGTTAGGTTCGTTTTTATATCAGGCCCGGAGGGCCAAAAACAACCCAGAAATAGGAGCTCCGCACGGCGATTTGCGATCTGAGACATAATCGGGAACGGACATACTTACTGGGAACTCATATATCAAGCAGTGGTCATATCGGGAGGTGGTCATATCAGGAAGTGGTCATATCAGGAAGTGGTCATCACCAACCGAAAGCATCCGCCCCTTTCTCTCGAAAATATAAATTGTGAACATAGGCATTTTGATTTTATGTATTTTGACCATTATGGAAAACGTACTTTAAGAATTTTAATTCTTATTTCTTTCAATTATTATATATTCTGATTGTCTATATTCTGAACATAATATATTGTGAACTTAGCCATTTTAATTGTATGTATTTCGACCATTATGAAAAACGTACTTTATGAATTGTGATTATTTCTTTTAGCTATTATATTTTTTGATTTTATGTATTTTGAACGTATACATTATAAAGTTATATATTTTGATTTTATACATTATAATACGTACCCATCTAAACTCATAAACAACATAAGGGCTAATCAGAGTCTATGAACATAGCCAGAAGTCATTTGAGTCATATACTTGTTATAATATTATCTATATCTACACTTCTCAGTTGAAAAATAATATCTTAATCGCCGCGGCCGCCGCGTGCGCAGTCACGTCTTATAGGTATAGCTGCCACGAAAAACTCCAATTGCGCGATGTAGATTTCGTGTTTCCTCTCGAAAGGTACAATTAAACATATGAGTATCATATATTTTTAACACAGTTGCTCAAAAAGTGGTACTTTTCGTAGCTGTATATCGTGCGGAAAGTTGGTTTTCGCGAACTAGTGCTTTTTACTTTTCCAATTTTTTTTAATTTATACTTTTTCCAATTCATGACTACTTATTGATGAGTGTTAATATTAGTTTCCTTTAAACATCGTAATCAACATAAAAACCTACTGTTAATGTAAGAATACGAAAAAAATATATATATTTCATATTTTATTACTTACCTCTTCATCATTATAACACGTTTATTTTTTAATATTGAATATTGAAAAACCGTTCTTAATAATTTGTCTGAATGGAATGGAATAGCTGCCGAAACGCCTGTCAAAATTTTTGACATTATGAAGAAGCTTTTTTTTAAAAAATAATTATGGCCTGGATGCTAAGTCCTTTAAGCCATGCGTTTTTTCTTACTGCAAGCATTTTTTAAGTTTCCAAAGGCAACATTCGATATTGTTTTTATAAATATACGATACACAAATAGGTAATCGTAAATAACAATACTTAGGTAATAATAGTACAATGTTTTATATTTACAATTGTTTATGTCTTAAGTGGGTTCGATAATAATAACAAAATCTATTCTAGTCGAATAAAAGCTAAAAAAAACACCTCTTCATAATGTCAAAAATGTTCACTGCGAAAGATCGAACTTACAACGAATTTGTTTACCAATCTTAAGTTTTCAAAAAGTTGCTTATAAAATGAGTGAATCAGAGTTTGAAATTGATTTATTTTTTCGCAACTGTGTTAAAAATCGTCGTTCGATACACGTGCGGAAATGTCAATTCTTCACTCGTCCCGAGTCTTGCCACTCGCCTGCGGCTCGTGGCAAGATATCTCGGTACTCGTGAAGTAATGACATACTTTCCGCACTAGCATCGAAATGTACTATTCTATGATTGCCTTTAAAGTGCTTTCTTTTGATACCATACTCAATAGGTTCGGATGCCATTTTTTTCTGTGCGTTTTTATTTTATTTTAAAGAATCTTTTTCTACCAAAATAAGCTTTAAACACATAAGTTGTATATATTTTTATAATCGTCTTTTAAAACCCTTTATTTTGATACCTCACTTGATAGGTTTCTAATAAAAAAAAATATTTCGGCCCCGCAATATGGAGTATATAGTCCGCCATTTTGTTTTCTTTATAACGTCACATAGCTTATGTTACTTGGGATGACGTAAGGATTCTAACGATAGCTCACACATCTAAATCGGTCAAGGCATTTAGAAGTTATAGTGGAATAAAGAAATTCACATACATACATACGAACATACACTCCTTTTTTGGGGCAGTCGTGTAAAAACTTGCTGTCACTAAATGGTATCCTTATGCAAATCCATACTATAAGCACGTCCTCTTGTTGAAATTGTTAAGAAATATAGAAAACCAGGACAAAAGATTAAAGCCAATCGACATTCAAACAGTAAACAAGTTTGATAAGGATTTTGAAGCTGTATCAACGGGTGTCATTCATTTTGTAGAAATTTCTTTCATCTAATTTCATATCACCGAAAACGATTCCACGAATGTCATTTAATTTTTTTTTCTAATCACATAAACATCAATTCATTGTTTTTTAAATAATCGAACAACTATTCATCTTGAATCGTTTCGAATTTGTCTCAAATCGTAGCTTAACTATTCATCGATTTTACCTTTCACATAATAATTAGTTAGTCGTAGTATTAATTTATCGAAACACGATTCACAGATGGTACGAACGAATTATTGCTACGAACAATGTTTCATCGCAGTAACGTTTCATCGAACGATGCATTTGTTACTACTGCAGCGAGTTGGGAAAAAAGTTTTCATTTTTGTACCTGTTTGACACTTTTGACAGTCTGTGACCCGCCAGCGTGTCGATGACGCCCCGCTCACGCAGGGCGTCTACTTGCGTTCTAAGGGCTGCTAGACGTGAACCCTAACCTAACCAACCCAATTTTGATGGATATAGCATAATACCACACCACCTAGGGTGCCTATTTCCGCTCTAAAGGTCACAAGATAACCCTAACCTAACCCACCAATAGTACAATTGTTACTATTATTTGTTTTTTTACTGCGGGGGGCTCCGCCCCCCGAGCCCCCCTCGTGGGGGGCTCCGCCCCCCACTCCCCCCTTCTAGCTCCCCTAACGTAATAACCTAATCTGACCTACTTTCTTGACACACTTTTTAGTACGTAATTTACGTACCTACCTTAACATGACTTATGAAAATGCTCTGTCGTTGAAACGAATTATCAAGTATATAGTAACACCAGTGAAACGATTTTCTATGCAAAAAGAATTTTGGGAACTGAAACTTTCGTTAGTCTAAAATTATAGTATAGGTGATTCGATAAACGACTATGTCGATAAACAAATAAAATAATAAAGTAAAATTCGATGAGTTGATTCTTGTGTAAACGGTAATTCGAGCAAATGTATGAGCGATCTATCGACGTTCGATGAATGATTCCTAAGTGATAATAAAATCCTACGAATAGTGTTATAGGAAACAATAATCGATGAAACGATCTTCGGTAAAATGATGGATTACCTGTATCAACGCGTGAAGATCGAATGTCTTTCTGATAATATTTCCTAAATAAAGCTTCATGCTGCCAATTAGCTTTGGCAAGGATATCGTTTATCGGGTAATTTTCAATCCAATTTAGCGAGGATATGGCCGATCGAAAGCTGCCCGGCGTTGCCTGAATGCCGGCATCCGCCAGCAGACGTTTCAGCCAGCCTCCGATCGTCGCGGCGCTAGCGCCCTTGCAAGGGGCTCTAATCGATACGAATAAACTAGTACATTCACCTCGCACTCCAGACGACACTAAAACCAGCTGGCGTAGCCAAAAAACTGGGTTGGTATTACGATCTCGAGCCTCCAATAATGTCCAACTAGACTGTTGGTGAGACGCGGAATCGGTTTTAGAGCCGAACTTAGGGTGCAGTGTGATCGAACTACCGTTATCTATAAAGCTCACAGGATCACAATTTAACAATGTAAGGTCATGGACCCGGCGGCCCGAGGCTAAGAGTAAAAGTGCGGCAGCTCTTTTAGACACATCGTAAAGATTATTAATATTAACATTAGCCCCGTTAAGATATCTAATAAGATCCCGTGCATCCCAAACAGGAGGTTTCGGCAGCAAAGGATATCTAGCTTTTAAAATATGCCGCACTAAATGGTTCGAAGATATCTTAACGTTCGACATCGGCTCGCAAACAGAGGCTATAACTGACTTATGAACTAAAATAGTTCGATACGCTAGTTTCTCAGTCAGGAACAACTGTGCAAGGTACCTCGCAACCTGCTCCGGGGCGGGAACCCGGTAGTCGATCTCATTCCGGGAGCACCACGCGGACCATCTCCTCCAGATGGGCGCGTAGATCTTGACCGTCGAGGCGCGCCAGTGGGACGCCAGCAGGTCGCGCTCCGGCTCCGACCAGTCCGCGATCAGGCCGTCCCACCCGAAACAAGCCAGGCTTCCAGCTCCAGGTCGGCTACTCGCGGCGGCGCGCGGCCCGTGCGCGTGTCCACCAGCACGCGGTGCAGCGAGCGGATGCGCTCGGGCCGCGCCAGCGCGCGGGCGCGCAGCATCGGGCGCCAGAAGGGCGCGCTCCAGTGCGGCGTCACCAGGATGTCCCGGCCCGTCGCCGCGGCCAGGTGCTGCAGCACCCGCGGCACCAGGGCCGGCGGAAGAAACGCCCATCCCAGCTCGAAGCGCCAACAAACGCTGAACGCGTCGTGAAAGCACGCGCTCGAGTCTGATAAGTCTATCGAGACGTAGTTCGGCACGACGTGCGCGGTCTTGGACGCGAAGAGGTCGATGTCCGGGACGCCCCAGCGGGCGAAGATCCTCCGTGCGGCCTCCGCTCGCAGGTGCCACTCCGGGGCGCGTGCGCCGCGCGACAGCCCGTCGGCCTCGCTGTTGTAGCGGCCCGGCAGGTAGTGCGGCAGCAGCGTCAGGCGCAGCCGGTCCGCCAGCCCCAGCAGTTGGCGCGTTAAGCGCAGCAGCGAAAGTCATCTCGTCCCGCCTTCGTTCCTTATGTATGCGATGACGGTCTTGTTGTCGCTCTGCAAGATAACCACGAATCCGTTAGAGACTCGGCCTCTGCAGAGATCGCCGCTATTACCGCATACATCTCCTTGCAGTTGCAATGCCACGCATCTTGGCGAGCGCTCCACGGACCCTGCAGCTTGCGGTCGTTGACGACGGCTCCCCACTGTAGGTCCGACGCATCCGTGACGATAAAATTTGTCGGTACCACGGCTGGAAGTATAGGTAAAGCTAGGGCGACGTTCTCGAACCACCACGTCAGGTCCTCGCAGACGGCGCTCGGAAGAGGCAGCAAGGTGCGCGGGACTCTGCGCAGGAGTCGGCAGTGGCGCTGTAAATTGCAACAATGTAACCTTCCCCTGTGGGTGACGAACGTCGCGAAGTTCAGCAACCCCAGTAGACGCTGCGCCTGCCTTAGGTCGCAACGGCCAGCGGCGAGTCGCGCGCGCAGGCTGCGTCGGATGGAGCACACCTTGAGCTGCGTCCACATTTGTAGCATCCTGACGTAGCACGATCACGCATATTGTATCGAGTATTTGTATCATATATATATGGACGCGCATTTTTAACCACGTCATAAATTTGCCGTATCTTGTTAAAATACGCGTCCATACTTGCTAATACTGTATCGTGTCAGTGTATCGGATTTTAGTTTCACAAATATGGACGATACAACTTTTTCTCCGATCCTCGTATCTTTTCCTGATACGCGTGTCTTTCTTTCCCCTCTCGCATCTCGTCTCGTACAAATTCAGTCATGTCTTCGTTCGCAAACGGTTCAGCGTCATCGTACGCAATTGCTCAGAATTTAGCAGTGACGTGCGCCAGTTATATTATAATTCATTTTATTTCAAAAAAAGCAAAGTCCGGACGTAGACGACGTTGGTGGGAACTGGAAGTGTTTAGAAACAGAAAACAACATGGTGGAATACCATTGCTGCGGGATTTAAAATTTCAACATACCAGTGGAAAATACAAAAACTTCACTCGCATGTCACCCATTGATTTTGAGTATTTACTAAACATGATTGGCCCAGCTATTCAAAAAACTGATACAAAATTTTGAAAGGCGATTTCAGTGAAAGAAAGACTTAGTATCACTTTGAGATTCCTAGCAAGCGGGGATTCCTTCACAAATTTGCAATATGTATTCAGAGTATCGAAGCAAGCAATAAGTCTTATAGTACCAGAGACCTGTCAAGCTATTCTCAATGGATTAAAAGAACAAATAAAGGTAAGATATGTTTTATTAGTAAAGTATTGAATTACAGATTATTTAATGTTATAAGGTCACTGAAATCATCATCAGAAGCTACATTTCCACAATTCATCACATTCATATTTGGAGCTGGTGTAGACGTCCGGCTGGAGTTGGAGTCGGTTTCATATCTTTCCCTTTCCCAGTCATACTGTCCTCTATCAGCAGAAACCAGTATATTGTTTATATGGCGTTCAACGGCCATAAAAGTAGTCGCTGAGTAAGTACTAAATTTGGACGCTAAATAATTTGCATAAATTTGATAACGGTCGGGTGCTATACCTGGCGATAAAGTAGTACTGGCAAGGTTAGCAGTAGCAGCTTGTGCTGAAGACCTCATCAATTGCAATGCTTCATTTAGGATTGGGTCCTTCTGCGACGCACTTTTCTTTGCCTTTTTCATTGGTACAGGATGCTTGAATTTTACGGCTGCGGACGCTTGGCTCCTGGGCTCTTGCATCACAGTAACTTGGCTTCCACCTGGTTGACTATCGGGAGTGTCGGGTAGCTCGTTTCCATGTACTTCGTTCCTAGGTGACTCATTTTCAAGTACTTGGTTCACAATTTCTTCCGCCGGTGATTCTTCAGGTGACCCATTGTCGAGTACTTCTTCATTTTCATCGTCCTCTGTTGAATTTTCCTACAAAAATAAATTATTATACTATTTTAACTTAAAGTGCAACGTTACGCCAATACAAATAAATTATTTACGTTTAAACAGGGACTGTAATTAAACTATTTAAATATTTTGCGATCATAGAACAACAAAACGTATTTTTTAAATATTCGTATTTAATAACAGTAGTTATAGATAAGTTATAAATGAAAAAAATGCTAAAAGTGGCTACTAGCACTTTCTTCATTTGTAACTTATCCTTTATTTTCAAGACTAAAACAAATACTTAAAAAATACATTTTACTCTTTTGTAATCGCAATATATTCAAACATTTTAATTAAAGTCCTTGTTAAAACGTAAATGATTTCTTTGTATTGACGGGGCTTGTGTGCGTGACATTTTGCCTTTAGAGGCCGACATCACCTGGGTGTCGGTCTCGCCGGCACGATCTTTTCAATATACAATTTAACTGGTTATCATTTCTTAAAATCTAAGACAACAGAATGATAGATAAATACATAAACAATATTTTAGACACATTTTAGTTTGAATGTATCACATGAATACGAAGGAAAATTCTTCTTCGTGCTGATGTGATACATTCAAACCAAAATGTGTCTAAAATATCGTTGATGTATTAATCTACCATTCTGTTGTCTTAGATTTTTTTTAATAATATCCAGTTGAATTGTATATTGAAAAATGTAAGATCGTGCGAGCGAGACAGACGCCCAGGTGATGTCAGCCTCTTAATAATATAGTGATTTTTGTTACAGTTACCGACTACGCCTCACGGATGGGAACAAATCAGCGCAGAATTTCTGAATATGTGGGACCTTCCAAACGTAGTTGGTTCAATGGATGGAAAGCATATCACATTGCAGGCTCCTTTTAATTCTGGATCGGAGTTTTTTAACTACAAAGACTTTTTCAGTATTGTAATGTTTGCTCTTGTGGATGCCTCCTACAATTTCTTATTTGTGGATGTTGGGTGTCAAGGCAGAATTTCAGATGGTGGGGTATTTAACGATTCAATATTGAAGACAAAAATTGACAACGACTCATTGAATCTTCCACCCCCGAAGATATTACAAGGAACGAATTACATTGTTCCACATTACTTTGTTGCCGACAGTGCATTTCCTTTAGGCTATCATATTATGAAACCTTATTCAGGGCAACACGCCAAAGGATCAATGAAACGTGTATTTAACTATAGACTATCAAGATCACGAAGGGTTGTAGAAAATGCTTTCGGTATTGTGTCAAGTGTATTTAGAGTTTTAAGAAAACCTATGCTGCTTGAACCTGAAAAGGCTCAGTTGATAGTGATGACTATATGCCACCTTCATAATTTTCTACGGAGAAGCCCAAATTCTGTTAACAGGTATACACCGAGAGGTACATTTGATACTGAGATTGAAGGCACAATAGTACCCGGAAGATGGAGGGCGGACGTTAGCGCCTTAACATCATTTTTGCCATTGACGAATACTCCTCGTAGAGCAACATTAACAGCGGAGCATATGAGAGACCAAATTGCTGAATATTGTTGTAATGTGGGAACATTACCGTGGCAAAATAATGTATAGGTACAATAGGTACGAATTATGTATACAATATAAGGTGTAAGGAACAGTTGCCCGAAGACTTAAACCACAGCTTCAGACCATTACCCTAAATAACATTCACGAAGAGATATTAATATTAATGAGATATTAATTTTTTTGTATGGTGGCGCTAGTTAGCATAGGGGAGGCTCTTAAAATAATAGTACTATACTTACGGTATTAAGTCTGTCACGTGGCTTGTTTCTGTCGAGCAGGAATAGCATATGTGGGTAAGCAAACCAGGACGATCGGTACACATCATTAGTACCCATAATAAAACAAAAGCAAAGTTTAAAAAAATAGTAAAAAACGTCATCTTCTAATTAATTGTTTAGTAAGTAATTAAAATAAACATAAGGATAACAAATAGCCTATAATTCAGCAGTACTTATCATTCATTAAAAAATACTAACCTTGACCTGTTATTTTTGATTTTATCATCTTTTGTTTTTCTCGTCGAAGGGCCGCCAGCAGGTATTCCATCTTCTTTTTAATTTGTTCCAAAGGACGTTGTAACTCTGCCTCCAGTTCGTTCCAAGCGTCTGCCTTCAACAGTCTGTTGAAGTAATTCTTGTTTTCGGGATCCCATAATACTTCTTTTTTTTTATAGGCTTCGATAAGTTTAATAACACTTCCGTTATCCCAGCTCATCCTGAACGATGTTTTGTTTTCTCTGGTAAACAACGAAATGGCGAGCGAAACACAGGAAATCACCGCGTATCAAATGCATTCAAGTCCATACTTGTTCAAAACGACGCGTATCTCCTTTGATGATCGCGGAAAAACCGACACAGTATGGTTCGCGGTGTATCGCGTATCGTATCGCGATACAGTATGAAGATACGGTATCATAATACGTCCATACCACCGATCGTGATACGCGTATCAGATACGAGGTGTATCAAGATACGCGATCAGTGCGGATCGGGCCGTATCAGATACGGAGCGTATCATTACCGTGTATCATCTTGCGTCCAAACTAGCGATCATGATACACGCCAATGCCACGCAACGGAGATACGATACACCAAAATGCTACAAATGTGGATTTGAGCTTCGGCAGTGAGCGAGCGTTGTGCAGGGCTGCCCACGTGATGCCCAGGAATTCTAAAGTCTGCGTTGGAATAGTTACGGATTTGTGTTCGTTTATACACCAGCCTAGGTTTGTCAGCAGTCTCCTGGCCAACTCTATCTGCTCCACGAGGGCTCTTCTGGACTGGTTCGCGAGCAGAAAATCGTCTAAGTACACTACGACTCTTATACCTTGCTTCCGCAGCACCTCCGCCACCCAGTTCGTGATACTTGCGAACATTTTTGGCGCGGTGGCAAGCCCGAATGGCAAACACGTCATTTGCAGTAGCTGACCTTGATAACTTATGCGCAGAAATCTTCTGTGGTTGACGTGTATCGGTACATGATAGTAAGCTTGACTGAGGTCGAATTTGGCCATCCAGTCTCCGAGTTGCAAAAAATTGTGCATTTGTCGATGATTGAATAACCGGAAATGAGTCGGATTTAGATAAGAATTTAGTGCCTTTAAATTGAAGATTGTTCTTGATTGACCGTTGCTCTTTTTTATCAGGAACAGAGGCGAAATAAAACCGGGGGAAAATGGCGCTGGCTCTAATACACCGTTTTGAGTCAAATTTTGGATCTCTAAAGTCATTTCGGAGGATTCCGGAGTCTGAAATGTGTCTAAAACCTCTAAATTTGAATGAACTAAAGGGGGTTTTTGATCGAATGGAATTCGAGCGGATGTAATTAATTTTAAAATCACTTTGGGAGCGTTTAAGTTTTTCCAAAAATCTGCATAATACCGCAGACAACCCCCTGAAAACCCGGGAGAGTCATTTACGGTAACCGGACTTTCCTTTGGATCTAAATTTATTGTCCCCCCCCCCCTCTTTTTCTTTGCGATCGCGCCTCGATCCTGTTTTGGATTAGTACCCCTTTTATGATTTTTGGGCTTACTTGGACGTCGAAATTTCTCATGACGAGAAATAAACGGAGGCGGAGAACGCCGGCGGACGGGAGCAGAAAACCGGGGGATCTTGTGGATCTTATCAATTCCGCCTAGCTTCTGTAGGTAGGCTGCTAAGCCTTTGGGATTGAACATATACTCTGATGTCGGTGGAATTTTTTCAATGTCTTTGCGAATGAACTTATCTTTAATAGATTTAAGCAAATAATATCGCCTATCAGCCAGGGCTTCGGCTCTTTTTACCGTAACGATCTGAAGGATATCCTGAGATATGATCTTATATTCAGATTGGCCGTCAAACAATTCTTTTAATTTACAAGACAAATCAGATGAGGATTTAAGAATCTCTGGATTAGCGCACCATTCAACAAGGTTACACAAAGCAGAATTGATGGCTTCGTTTTGAGCAATACACGCATTCGAAAGGGCCGCAAAGCTACGCTCCGTTAGAGCAGTGCGCGGTCCCCGTGATGTAGCGGAGCTCTCGAGCCGGCGCAACTCAACATTTGTTCTGACCTCGGAAAAACCAGGGGAAGCGAGGTATTTCTTTTGCGCCTCGATGTACCTAACAGATTCCGCATGTTCCTCGCGACCTCGCCACGTGTAGCTCTCGCGGCTGGTGTGTCTGGCGCGGCGCTCGGCCCCGGTCCCTGCGCGGCGGCCGCGGCTGGGCCCCGGCTCAGGCGAGGTCGGGCGGGCGGCGCGGCGGCCGCGGCTAGGTCCCAGCTCAGGCGAGGTCGGGCGGGCGGCGCGGCGGCCGCGGCTAGGTCCCGGCTCAGGCGAGGTCGGGCGGTCGGCGCGGTGGCCCCGGCTGGGCCCCGGCTGGGGCGAGGCCCGGCGGGCGGCGCGGCCGCGGCGCCAGTTCCTGCTGCGCGCGCGGGGGCTGCTTCCTCCGGACGAGCTGCGGTTGCTGCTCCGCCAGCCCCTCGACGCTCGATCCATCTCCTCTGACGCGGGAACGGAAGTATCCATTGCGACTCATTATGCAACAGACGGAACTAATTTAGCAAAAGAGAAAACACGTACTTTCATTCCTAGAAAGAATACGTTAACTAGATTTTCCTACTTCCATCTCGAAAAATCTATAAAATCTCGCCGTAAATTAATAAACTACGGCGACTTTTAAATTTATAAAACGTGTTCAAGCGTTACGAAAAATGTATTAATAACGCGAACAGGTGGGTAGATTTCGTAAGAAAACCTTCCGATTATCTACCGATATTTAACACGTTAAAAATAACACAGTAGATGTTACAACAAGGATTAAACTATAATATGTTTCTAATCCGAAACAATTGAATTTCAAATTCAACTGTAAAATAAAGCGACAAATACGAACCTTCTGCACCAAACGGCAGACGACGCAAAAATGAAAACTATCATGGCGGCTCGTTAGTCGTAAGATTAGTTGACAGGTTGGCGTGACATTTTGGCGGGAAGGTGAGCTGACATGGGAATCTATGGTATGGAACTAGCGACATCTAGCGACCTTTAGCAGAACGACGGCGATGTCTCTCTATAGCGGACCTCGGACGTGAAACGGAACAAATAATACGTTATTACACATACAAGGAAAAGTATATGAAAACCATGTGTAGTTGATAGGTGCAGGACTGGTGGGAGGCGAAGTAAAACCTTCATGGAACGTAAGTTAAGTGTTAAAGGACTTGTACATGTGAGCTCTGTGTTGCACTCGTTTCACGACTAACGTGCAACGCACCCGCTGCTTATGCCCACACACGCACACATCGACAAGACCTCGCGCACGTTTATTAACACATATACATGTAAACAGTAAAGGTAAGTACCTTCATTTCTAATATTATAACTTATTACTATTTTGCTAACACTTTAGGTTTTTTTATGTTTCAGGTGCAGAGCTCCACGTCGTCTACATCCTCCTCCCCATTGCCAATCAAGGGCAATTATCAGCTGTTGGAAGAATAGCCACACGTGACACCGGTCTGGTAAGTAGTCCAGTTCTGGTTTTTATGCCAACAATCCGTACACGTCCATCGGTACCAGGGTGCACGTTTTCTACTTTTCCTTTAGGCCAGGTGTTTCTAGGCAAGGTGGGATCCACAATAACGACCAAATCTCCTTTTTTCAGTTGGTGTCCTTCTTGAAACCATTTTTGTCGTGGCAGAAGAGTTGGCAGGACTTCACGTACCCAGCGTTGCCAGAAAGCGTCGGTAAGTCGCTGAGCGTGCCTCCATAACTTTTTGCGATACAAGTCCGTATCGTCAAACTCGCCAGGGACAGGTAGATTGGACGACGAGCCAATAAGAAAGTGGTTTGGTGTCAGGCTCTCTGGGTACTCGTGGTCTACTGAGACATGGCACAGGGGACGACTATTTACCATGTTTTCGATTTCGGCTAACAATGTGATTAATACCTCTTCTCGTGGCGCTCTTTCTTTCAGTACTACTTTCAACGCTGTTTTCACACTTCTAACTAAGCGTTCCCATGCCCCGCCCATATGAGGACTAGCGGGTGATATAAAGTGCCATTCGATCCCACGATTGGTCAACTCATCACGCACGCTGGCTTGGTTGATTTCTTCGAATGATTTATTTAGCTCTGTGTTGGTGGCCCTGAAATTGGTGGCATTGTCTGAATACATTCTGTAAGGCCATCCGCGTCGTGCCGCCATTCGTCTTAAGGCCATTATAAATGAATCTGCTGAGAGCGATGGCACTAGTTCTATATGGATCGGTCGTACGGTGAGACAGGTGAATAGGACGCCGTATCTTTTTTCGTGACGGCGCCCTATTGTGACCTCCATATGGCCAAATAGATCCACACCACAATGCGTAAAAGGTTTGTTATGGTGAGCGAGTCTAGCTTCTGGTAAGTCTCCCATACGTGGGCTTGAGGGCTTCACCTTTTTTATTCGGCAGTACAAGCATCTTGAAGCAACAGTTCGCACAGTAGGGCGTAAGTTTATTAGCCAGTATTTTTGTCGAATTTCATTGACTACGGTCTCATTGCAACCATGTGCTGCCCTCTCGTGGTAGTATTTAGTAATCAACCTTGCGATCGTGTCCCGACCGTCCAAGATTACAGGCCGTTTCAGGCGCGGGTCAACACCAGACGCGACTTGAATTCTCCCGCCTACGCGAAGTAATCCGTGTTCGTCTAACAATGGTGTTAATTTTCGCAATCGGCTACTGGGGTTTATTTCTTTATTATTTTTCAGCAGTGCAACTTCTTCAGCAAACGAGTTAATCTGTGAGTATCGTAATAACTCGATTTCAGCGCGCTGCATTAATTCTGGACTAAGTAATACCTTGCGGGATGTTCTACACTTTGTTATGAATAGTAAAACATTTGCCATGCATCTCCACAAGCGGACCCATGAAGAAAACTTATTTGGATCGGGCGTAGATACGTCATCTCTCTTTATTTCGTATGTTATTGTATTAGCTTGTGACATCTCTTGATCATTCCATGTTATCTCAATTTCAGGTTTGCATTTAGGCCATTCTTCTTGTGGCCCGTATAGAAAGCAAGGACCCCGCAGCCATTCGCAGTCATTTGTTAATTGGTAAGTGTTTATTTTAGTCGCTTTGTCAGCTATGTTCATTTTTGTAGGTATGTAATTCCATTCCAGTGACTGTGATAATTCATCAATCTCTCCAAGTCTGTTTGCGACAAACACGTTATAGTTACGAGTATTATTTTTTATTTGGTGCAAAACTATTAACGAATCTGTCCAATAGTATCTTCTATAGGCGGTAAACCGGTTTTCGCGCGCTATTGTGTTAGCGAGCCGGCAGGCGATAACAGCTGCTTGTAATTCCAGCTTAGGTATAGTTATGTTTTTATTGACTGGTGCCGCGCGACACTTGCAGGCTATGAATGATACGCGCACATCTTTGTTTTTATTTACTTTTCGCCAATAAGCCACCGCGGCCATTGCGGTCGGCGCGGCGTCACAAAACACATGCAACTCCATAGTCATCTCATTCTCACGCGGAGCGTTAGAATGCGCTTTGGGTTCGGTGTCTCGCTCGCGCTCACGTAGTATTGGGTGAAAATACCATCTTGGTATACGTAAGTGTTGTAATGATTGCAATTCTATTATCCAGTTACGAAAAATATAATTTTCTTTTTCTTGTATTGGATCATCCCATTTAATTTCGGTTTTCCAAGTATTTTGCAAGATTATTTTCGCCTTAATAGTAAATGGAGCCAGAAAACCAAAAATGTCATATATGGACATAAAAATGCTTAGTAGTTCTCTTTTAGTAGGCTTTCTTTTCAGGTCTATGACTTCAGTAGGAATGCGCTTCAGTGAAAGGTCGAAACCAAATGTGTCGCTGGATGGGAACCAAAGCAATCCGAGCGTCCTCTCAGGTAAGTCGTCGCATCCGGATTTGATCCTTATTGCTATGTCACTTAAGGTTTCTTTTGGAGTGCACTCTAATAGGTACTTGATGTTTATTAGAAATCCAATTCCTAATTTCAAATCCGCCTTGTCTATGAATCTCCGACACTTCTTGTATCATTTTCATGGCTGAATTTTTATTGTCAACGCTTTCGATGTAATCATCCATATAATGTGATTTCAGGATGGCTTCTGTAGCTTCAGGCATCTCATTTTTAAATCGTATTGCATTTTTGTTTTTAATATGTTGTGCAATAAAAGGCGAGCAGTTTGCTCCGAATATTAATGATGTCATAACATAGGTTTTGATGTCTTGGTTTTTATCGTCTCGCCATAGAAATCGCAAGGCGTGCTGGTCTTCATTATTTATCTTAACGCGTAGGAAATAATCTTTGATGTCGGCTACTATTGCTACGGGCTTCTCACGAAAGCGCAGCATGATGCCCAGCAGTGACTGCAGTAAGTCGGGCCCTTGTAGCAGAAAGTCGTTCAAGGAGCGACCGGCGGCGGCGGCGGAAGCGTCGAAGACCAACCTCAACTTCCTTTTGTTAGGATTATCGACGCCGAAGTGGGGCAAATACCATTCCCGGCCTTTGTGGGAAGAGAGCTCATCGACTGTTAGCATCCGAGCATAGTCGTTTTCTAGTAAGTGATTAATTCTTTCCGTGTATCTCGTCGCATAATCTTTGTCTAAAGACATATTTCGTTCAACGGCGAGAAATCTTCTATAAGCGTTCGGAAAGGAATCGGGCATTGGATTATCATTTTTCCAAGGTAGACTCACAGTCCATCTTCCATTGTTAAATTTCGCAGATTTGTCAATAATGTCCACTGCACGAACTTCGTCCTTATTTACTCGTGCAATAGTGTTCACTCCGATGGATTCAATGGCGAACGCCCGTCGAACCAACTCATGTAGTTGTTTATCCCCATTGCTTTTAATGTGTGCATCGCTTTGTTTCGTCGAGTGTATTGCTGCGTCCGTATATGTGTGCGTCTCCTGCCGTGCAGGGCAGGGCCCCGCGGGGGTGGCAGCGGAGAGCGGAGAGGAGGCGGCGGGCGATGAGGCGCGCTCGCGCAATGTTGTAAACAGCGCCGTATGCTCAGCGGTTATCGGTCGACCGCTGCGAGCGAATGCAGGTGCAGGTACGATGCCGTGCAGGCACCACCCGAGCGGTGTTAGGGTTGCGCACGGTTCGTTAATACCACGATAAACAGTTCTAAGTGTCATAATTAAATGGAAATTGTCCTGTCCGATTAATATTTTAGGTTTCACATTCACATTTGTACAAGTAAAATGGTCTTTTAAATCACGCAAATGTTCATAGTTCTCAAATTTCACTTCCGATAACTTTTGAATAGGCAAATCCAATTCGCTTATTTTTCGCGCGCGCATTTCGTACATTTGTCCATTCACATTCGAAAGTTTAAAGTTCACACTTTCACTTTGGCAAACGATACTAGTGTTCCATGCACCCCTAATGCGTAACGTTTCTGGCTGACCTTGGAGATTTACACAGTTAGCAAGATCAGCTGACACCAGAGACACTGTAGCACCATCGTCTAGCAACGCATGCGTAGTGATATCACCGTTCGGTCCGTGTACGTTTACGCGGACTATTTTCAACATTACATTTGCACTGGGTGTCGTGGCTACGGTAGTGTTCGTTATTGTTTCTGACTTGACGTTACTCGAGTCACTATCACTTGTGGCCGCTCTAATTGCTGGCCGCGGCACCACGTCTGCGTCGCTGACGTCATGGCTGCCTGAAGGCGGCTGCCCCTTAGCTGGCCAGTGGAGTAGTCTATGATGGGCTAGGCCGCAAGCTTCAATGTCGCACGACGCGGCCGGGCACGTTGCTTTCCCGTGGCCTGGCAACAGACACTTGTGACACAGCTTATTTATTTTAACGAAATGCCACTTGCTTTTCCGTAATGCGCGCTTAAACTTTGTGCATGTTGATAAGGAGTGTGCCGTTGTTTTGCAAAATTTACACTTCGTGTCATGATTGTTATTGTTTAGCACGGAGTGCGTTGTGATTTTGCGGTCATCTGTTTTCCTGAGGGTCTTAAGCTCTGCTTGTGCGTTGATGTGGCTTATTCCGGCTGCGGCAACTTTCATCGCTTCCTTATGTAGAAAATCGGAGAATAATTGTAACTTCGCTTTACTGTCGTCTTGATTTTTGTAAATATAGCCCGCCCACTTGTTAATAAGGATGCTTGGACACTTCGATAAAACAGCGTTTAGTAATTCTGGGCTTCTTAGATAATCCGTTTCATTCAGAGATTGAGCGACAGCGACGTAGTTTTTTATCTTGACTGCAAAATTCACTAGTTCAGTGTGATAATTAAACGGTAACGGTTGCAGTTTTTTTATTTGTGATGTAATCTTGTGAATTATTAGTTCGGGTCTTCCAAAACGTAGTTGCAGCGCTTCTAAAATAGTAGTTGGCGAGCTATCACCGATGAGAAGTGATGACACGGCTTCTCTTGCATCGCCGCGCAGGCATTTGCTGAGTCTCGTTATATTCTCGCTATCACTATATTTACACAACGCAGCAGATTCTTTATACACTTTTTTGAATTGAAGCCATTCGAATGGGTCCCCAGTAAATATCGGTAAATCCTTTGGAGTCGCTAGGCGAGATAAGAACTGTGTGTTAGCACTTTGTGAGGCTACAGCCAGGTTTTTGATAGCTTGAGTTAGGTTTTGCAGATCAAATGGAGCCGACGGCGAAGGCGCCGGCGGCAGCGGAGCCGGGGGCGCAGCCGTGAATAAGTCATGATGGGATTCCTGGAGACTTTTTCGTAACCATTGCTCCACCTTCGTAGATGTTCCAGCCAAGGATTGTTCTCTGCTGCTATGGGAGTTCTGCGAAGCCTCGTCATCTAGCGCGGCAAGGTCTGCCGCGAGCTTTTTATCGATTAAATCCTTTTCAATCTGGGCCTTTGCTGCGGCGGCTTCAAGTTCTAATTGCTTTTTACGTGCCACAATTGAAGATCTTGAGCTTTTCTTCGAAGAAACTGATTTAATTACTGCAAAGGGTTCTGTTTTTAAACTACCCCCTGTATGAGGTACTTTGACGGGTTTTTCTAATCCCTTCTCCATATTAACATTTGCAGGACAAGTCTTATTTGAGCGCACTTCACTATTATTATCTGCATTTTGCTCCAGCTTCTCTCGCATAAGAGCACCACGCGTTTTAACCATTGTGCGCAGCGGCGGTGTGCTGAACATTCCAGATAATCCTGAGATCCCTAAGGTACTATTTTCGGTTAATTCCTCAAGAATCCTGTTCGACGGACCATTTGTAGTTGATAGGTGCAGGACTGGTGGGAGGCGAAGTAAATACCTTCAAGGAACGTAAGTTAAGTGTTAAAGGACTTGTACATGTGAGCTCTGTGTTGCACTCGTTTCACGACTAACGTGCAACGCACCCGCTGCTTATGCCCACACACGCACACATCGACAAGACCTCGCGCACGTTTATTAACACATATACATGTAAACAGTAAAGGTAAGTACCTTCATTTCTAATATTATAACTTATTACTATTTTGCTAACACTTTAGGTTTTTTTATGTTTCAGGTGCAGAGCTCCACGTCGTCTACACCATGCATCTATCGGTAGTATAAATACATCTCAATCACAGCGGTCTAACTTACCTACATCGAGTGTCAGCTACAACCCAGCAAATACCAGAACCATATCTGCACATACCTGCATCATCAGTACCTGTAAATGGAGCATCTCTACATTCATCGGCATCTTCTGTATATGTGCCTGCATCTATGGCGATTACACATGCGACATGCGTCATTGGTGGACATTCAAAGTCCGACCTCAATGTATCTGGTCAAGCTAAGCTACCGTCGTCTTCTTCTTTCCTGGGTCATGCATCTGTGAGCATGTGTGCAGTGTATACTGGCCAGGTTCTTCTGTCTACAGCCTTGGTCAATGTAACAAGCAATGGTAAATCGTTCATCTTGAGGGCGTTGCTTGATAGTGGCAGTCAATCATCTTGCATCACGAGTGCCGCGCATCAGAAAATCGGCTGTGATGTATTTTCCAATGAAATAAAGTGTGTGTTTGGTATAAATAATGCATCTTTTCGAATAAACACACACTGTGACCTTCAACTGTCTTCTCTATGTACAACATTCTCGTCTAAGGTAAAATGTTTCATTGTGCCCGTCATTACGGACAAGTTACCCAATGTAAAGGTTCAGCAACAGTTCGAGATCCCGCGCGACATCGTTTTAGCAGATCCCTACTTCTATAATGCAAGGTCGTGACCACCGAGGACAAATTATGTGAAGAAATTTTTACCGAAAAAACATTCCGCGATGAACAAGGCAGGTTTTGTGTTCAGATGCCGCTCCGCGAGTCTATCGATTCTTTAGGTGAATCATATCATATAGCAAAAACGCGTCTTTTAAATAATGAAAAACGATTTAATAAAAAACAAGAATTAAAACAATCTTATTCGGCCTTCATCAATGAATATAAGGATTTAGGACATCTGACGGAAATACCGAAACCGGTTTTCGGGTGCTATCTGCCGCATCATCCTGTTCTACGGGAACATAGCGAAACAACAAAGCTTCGGGTAGTATTTGACGCTTCTATTAAGACTAGCTTACAGTCTGCATGTTTCCCCCTGCGCGAATATCGTACGAACGCTCCTTCTATATTTGAAAGCGATTCTTCATCAAAGGAATTTGACGTCACTTCTCAATCCAGCGTACTGGGGTTAAAATGGCAGCCTGCAAATCGTCCTATCCTACGATAAGAGCCACAATTGCAAAATGCTTACTTTTCAGGAGAAGCATTTTTGTGTTTGTTTTAAAAGAAAACTAAAAAATATATGATTTTGCAATTAGATCTTGCGGAATTGTGTTCTAGGCTCCTACCGAAATTTGATTTATGTTCGTAATAGTATTTTACAATTATATTTTGTCCCTTAAATCCATATTCGTCGGATTAAATAGGTATAAGAGAGCCATTACCGACATTGTGCCTCTTATCATCGGAATATTCAGGGCCACTATTGCCCTTAGGGCCAGTTTTTAAAAATTACGCTTCGAATACGTATTAAATTAGTTAGTAAAAATACTTAATTTTGGTTGAACACAATATATTTATCACAAGATTTAAGTAGGAACAAAAAATAAATTTGTTATTTTGGAAAAAAAACTTAGATGACAACTTATTATAATATCACATCATTCTAAGAAAAATAAACTTATTAAAAATTTCTCCATTTCTAATTTTGCTTATAAATTGCTAACAAAAAATATATTTTTCTTCACATGTAAAAAACTTAAAAACTTAAAATTCAAATTAAAATCTTCTAAACCGCATTTACGTAAATATAACATAGAATATTATTTTAATCAGTCTTAGCTAGTTAATAGAGATCTTCACTTGTTCTTCCTCTTCGTCTGTTTCTATTGTAGTAGCAACACCTAAATCGTCATGAGGTGGCGATAAAAAAAAGTCATGGAACTCTTCCGGTATTATTTTTGATTGGCACAAAGATACAAGACCTTTATACTTGTCTTTGTTTAATTTTATCGGGTTTGTGTTAGCTCTTTTAACATTTGTAACAATAACATTTGTTTTCCCTCTTGTCAGTTTATAAGTGTTTATCGTTTTCGAGTCTTCCTTAAAATCATATTTATATTTGATTTCTTGCACATTATTTTTGGTTATTTCCACTTCTTTGACCTTACTCCACGCAACTTTTTCACCATCTTCATTCTTCGTCCAATTTTTGCCATTCAGTAGAACACGAAAGTTCAAAATATCTTCTAACTTCATTTCTTTTACTCTATAAGCTTCCCCTGTAGTTTAGTTTTAGCCCACCTTACCAGATTGAACCATTGATACGGAGTATAAATTGTTTTTTTTATTAGAAGCCCCCTCGATAACCGAATGCACACTATCCCCTTCGTTCTGCGTATGGCCCACCTCAAAAAATCTGTGTGTGATGCTTTCGATGTCATATTTTTCAATCATGTACTGATAGAAAGCAAAAAATATACGGTTTCTGTTTTGTCCCGAACAGTTATCAGACCAAAACTTGAATATTTTAGCACCTTCATCAATCTTTGACTTAATAAATAAATGTAAATCACTGCTTATTTCATTAGCACCTTTTTTACCCGTAACTTCTGTCCACATGTAACAATACCCAAGCTTTTTAGCCAGTTCATATACAGAAAAGTCGTAAAGATTTAATTTTATTTTATAATAGGTATAGGATGCTTATATCTCCAAAAGGACAGGTTAAGATTAAGAGGTTAAAGTTGGTCGTGTTTCAACTTCAAGCCTGCTCTTTTTATCGGGTTCAATCTGAAAACAGGTAGTAAAAATAATAAAACGGAGGCAACTAATCTAATAAAAGCAGAAATTCTGATTTTCATTAATCTTACACAGTCCCAATTTTGACCTATATTATGTAATAAATAATCAACTTCTTTCTCGTTCCCGGGAGGCAAGGGAGACTTTTCACGTTTTCGTTTCTCTGAAAAATACAAATAATAATTAGTTTACCTTTACACTAATATTATAAATGCGTAATTTCATCTTTTTGTTCACAGTGTAACGACTACACAGATTGTAGTTGGTCATAGGTGATAGACGAACTAGCATTTAACCTGAAAAAATATTTTTCCCGAGCGATAAACAAATTCTATGTGGATGATGTCACGGGAAGAGCTGGTTTAGAATAAATATCTCAGTCGAGAAAATATTTAGAATTTATAATAACCCATTAGCAAAAACCCGTGCAAATTTACATACTGACATAACGAAGGAAATAACAGCTTTAATTTGTCAGAAATAAGCATTTTGTGTTATATTTAATTCTATTTTATAGAGGAAAAAAGCCACAACTGCCATTAGAGCCCAAAAAGAAAACGCGCAAACTTACATCTTTAAAATACTCATTTTGATGAAAAAGCAATGAAACCATTTCAAACATTTGTATAGTTTTTAAGCCACCCAGATAATATACTTAAAAAGCGAAATTTAAAACGATAGTAAAACAAATCACAATTTAGACGTAGAAAAAGGAAACAACCGTTATTGTGGCCACACATTCGCCATACAATGGAAATTAAGCAATTCCGTAAAATAGAGCCACAATTACTGTTCGGGCTTTAATCAACGGAATATACACCACATATTTAAATTGTGCTAGTTTCTGACACAACTTATGTTAATATGTATTTAATATTCTTTAAACATTTATTATAAATACAAGGTGGGCCAAAAGAAATCACCCTATTGGAAGATGCTCTCATTTTTGCAAATGGTCGCCAATGTCAAATCTGTTTTGACATTTGTGGACTTGACAGATGCAAAATACAAGTGAACAAGCCATGGAGCGATACACTCCCCAAGAACGCGGAATAATCGTGTCTATTTTTTTGCGTAACAATTCGTCTGTGGTGTTGGCGCAGCGCGAATTCCGTCGCCGATTCCCCGGCCGTCAGACACCGACTGCGCAAACACTGCGCCGTTTGGCCACCAACCTTGAAGAGTATGGGACCACACGAGACGTTGCCAAGAGTGGCCGGCCCCGGAGCGCCCGTTCTGCCGAGAATATCGCCGCTGTTGCCGAGGATGTCGAGCTATCGGCGGAAACATCAACCAGACGCCGTGCCACGCAATTAGCCATCAGACGGACGTCCCTAAGGCGAATTTTGGTCAAAGACCTGCGCATGTTCCCATACAAAGTCCAGTCCGTGCATCAGCAGCTGCCTGCCGACCGCCAAACGCGCGTAACCTACGCCCAAGCCATTCTCAATCTCGAGGAAGAAGTGGACGATTTTTCGACCAAAATCATAATGAGCGATGAGGCTCATTTCCACCTCAGCGGGTACGTGAACAAGCAAAACTATCGCTTCTGGGGCACCGAAAATCCACGAGTGATGCACGAGGAGCCATTACACCCGCTCAAAGTGACTGCATGGTGCGCTGTTCACGCTGGAGGAGTCATTGGGCCATTTTTTTTCGAGAATGCCGCTGGCCATACGACAACAGTGGACGGTGCGCGCTATAGGGCCATGTTGACCGAGTTTTTTCTGCCGCAATTGGACGAATTAGGACCGAACGACATGTGGTTCCAACAGGACGGAGCAACGGCACACACTGCGCGAGCCACAACCGATATTCTGAAGGCGGCGTTCCCGGGTCGCCTCATCTCTCGTTTTGGCGATTTGCACTGGCCCGCAAGATCACCCGATTTAAGCGTTCCAGACTTTTTTTTGTGGGGTTTTTTGAAGTCCCGTGTTTACGTGAACAAGCCCGAGACTCTGGAAGCCCTCAAGGACAACATTCGACACGAGTGCGAGAATCTGTCGCCCGAAGTTCTCGCCGAAGTGATGAAAAATGCCATAAAACGAGCCCGTATGACAATCAATTGTGACGGCGCCCATTTGGCCGATATAATCTTCTCGACTTGACCAATAAAATTCTAAAGGTTTAAATTAATATAATAAAAAAACAGAATCCAAGTTTTTCATTTAGAAAAAAAAAGAGAGTCAAACAACATCGGATGACTTCTTTTGGCCCACCTTGTATATAAACATAATAAAAGTACTAAACATGATTTAAATAATGACTAGGTAATAAAAATACGTTAAATCAACTTACTTAAATAAATAAATAAAATAAAATAAATAAATATCAGGGGACAATCTCACACAAATTGACCTAGTCCCAAACTAAGCTCTAGGCTTGTACTATGGGTACTAGACAACGATAAACATACTTATATAGATAAATACATACTTAAATAGATAGAAAACATCCATGACTCAAGAACAAATACTCGCGCTCATCACACAAATATTTGTCCATACCGGGATTCGAACCCGGGACCGTTAGCTTCGTAGGCAGGGTCACTACCAACTAGGCTAACCGCGTCGTCAACACACTTGCTACATTCCTTTTTTGTTCTTCGTCGTTTTTTGCAACCATTTTCACTAATCTACACCCTCGACGATTCATTTTGTATTTCGTACATACAGTTAACGACAAAAAACGATCTTCCGAACGAAATTAAAACCGTTAGAACGCCACACCAAGCACACGCCGGGGTCCGCCAAGTACTGGAGAAACGGCGCTTGCGCCCCCTCCTCCCGCTTGCGTCGCTCGGTATCGCCCGGCGAAAAAGGACAGCAATACATTAATGGCTCTACTCCGCGTTGAAAGTAATTCGAATGCAATTGTGGCTTATTGAAAAACTCAATTTACTATATCATAATATATGTTTATACACAATTTTTTTAAGTCGTCTTATGTAACTTGACGCGTAGAATTCAATTTTACAATAAAAACAAAAAGCCACTGTGGTGATTGTGGCTCTTATCGTAGGATATCGAAATGATAGTCTGAAATTCTCTGTCAATATAGAATCCACTTTCCCAGTTACAAAACGTACTATCTTGTCAAATTCAGCAAAATTGTTTGACCCACTCGGCTTATTGAGCGCTTGTACAATAGTACCAAAAATAATTCTGCAGCGTCTTTGGTTCACGAAACTTGACTGGGACGATGAAGTTCCTGATGATTTGAAACATATTATGTGGTTGCACTTTGTTAATAATTTAAAACATCCAAGCTTAGGCTTAGGGGCTTAGATATTCCAAGATGTGTTTTGTCCCATAATGTTCAATCGATAGAGTTGCATTCATTTTCAGATGCATCCCAGAATGCATATGCTGCCTGCATCTACCTGCGGTCTACAGGGAGTCATGGTAAAGTTGTCACTCGTCTTTTGTGTGCAAAAACGAAAGTAGCACCTATGAAACCCACCACGATTCCAAGGCTCGAGCTATTAGGCGTATTATTGTCCGTTCGTCTCACAGAAAAGGTACTTTCGTCTCTACGTTGTAAAATTGATAAGGTGTTTCACTGGACAGATTCAACAGTAGTATTAGGTTGGTTAGATTCCGAACCACGAAATTTAAAAACGTTTGTGTCAAATAGAATTGGTGAAATTCATGAATCATCTACTCGTGGAGTTTGGAAGCATGTCCCAGGAACCCTTAACGCGGCTGATCTAGGTTCTAGAGGAATAAGCCCGCATCAGCTACTTGATATAGATATGTGGTGGCACGGTCCATCTTTTATGGCTGGGGAGGAGCTTTATTGGTCGCAGCAGACAAAATGTAACGTCAATTTACGTGAAATAAAAGCTTACATACTAAAAGGTCCTACAACTAAAACTACGCCTGATGCTACTGAAACAAACCAAACAAATTCTAATAACAATGCAACCACTACCACTCTTGTTGATTTCAGTAGATTCTCTAAGTATAGAATTTTACTAGGAGTTTATGCCTATGTACTAAAATTTATCTATAATTTAAAAAATCCTAAAACTAAAAGCATTGGTAATTTAACATTAAATGGACTCGAATCATCTCAGTGTTTGCTTGTAAAGGAAGCTCAACAAGAGTGTTTTAAAAAGGAAATATACTTACTTTCAAATGGAAAAAACTTACCTTTATTGTCGAATATTCTCAGCCTCAGTCCTTTCTTGGATGAATCAGGGTCTCTTCGTCGTCGTCTGCAAAACTCCTCTGAAAGGTATACTAAAATACACTAATTATTATTACCTGCAAATCATTCGCTAACTAAATAAATTTTTGCATACGAGCATAGTAAAAATTTACATGTTGGTGCTCAGGAATTACTTAATATTGTGAGAGATAGATACTGGCCTATAAGAGGTAGAATATTGGCAAGAGCTACAGTTAATAAATGTAAGAAATGTAGAGTCATGAAAGCTAAAGCATTCTGTCCAGTAATGGGTAACTTACCAGCACCGAGAGTTACTCCCAATCTTCTGTTTGATGTTACTGGAACTGACTTCGCAGGACCGTTCCTGATCACCGATAGGAAAGGTCGTGGTTGCAAAATAACTTAGTGTTACTTATGCCTTTTCGTTTGCCTGTCCACAAAGGCTTTGCATCTAGAAATCGCTAGTGATCTCAGTACGAACGTCTTTATTTTATGCCTGCGGCGCTTTATCTCACGCCGAGGCAAACCGCGTGAGATATACTGCGATAACGGCTCAAATTTTGTGGGGGCAAACAACTAAATAAGTTCATTTCTTAAAAATAGTAATGAGAGTGTACAAACGTTTGCAACCGGCGAGAGTATCAAATTTGTGTTCTTTCCAGCGTATACACCCCACTTTGGGGGCCTGTGGGAGGCAGGGGTAAAATCTGCGAAATTTCATATATCTAGGATCTTAGGAAATACTCATCTGACGTTTGAGGAGCTTTATTTACTTAAGTTGAAGCTATCCTAAACCCCCGGCCTTTAACTCTTCTTTCGTCAGATCCCACCGACCTTAACCCCCTTACCCCAGGACACTTCTTGATCGGCAGAGCTCTGACGTCGCTGCCTTCGCCTGTACTGCTGGAAATCAAGCTAAACCGGCTGTCGAGATACGAAGCACTACAGCATTTCCGTCAACAATTCTGGGGTCGTCGGAGCAAAGAATATTTGGCTGAACTTCAGCAAAGAACGAAGTGGAGAGTTCAGCAAGCTGGTCTTTGTGTTGGAGATATGGTCATTTTAAAGGACAATCATCTACCACCGTTGAAGTGGCGCACAGGGCGCATTAACAAGATGTATCCGGGAGCCGACGGAGTCACTCGGGTAGTCAACGTGGCAACGACCAATGGCATCATTCGTCGGGCAGTAAGCAACCTGTGTCCATTGTTCCCTGATGAACCGTCCTCGAAACCCAGGATGTTCGAGCGGGGGAAGGATGTTCACGCCACAACCTAGTCGTCCGATGAAGCGGGCGCTTGACAGAGAGGACGCGCGACGCGGCTTGTATTTCCATATCGCCGCCTGGCAACACTGACTAACAAAACTGCGAGCAGAACGGCACGCACGCGCCAGAGCTCCCTAACAACTAATTAATTCACATAAGAAGACAATGTAACTAACTCTTATCAATAATACATATTATTATGAAGAAATGTCTTTATTGTTCGCCTGAACAATTACTAAGTTACGACAGTACTATCACGTGATACCCGGTATCACCAATAACCCAAAAAACCATTTCTTACGAAGTTTTCAGGAAGCCAAGTACGAAATCAGAAGGGTCAAAGTTTTGATTTTTTGCAAAAAAAGGATCTAAATAAATAGGAAAATCATTTCTTACGGCGATGCTAGGAAGCTTTCTTGAAAATCAGAAGCTTTTTGTTTAGTATGAACACCCATCGCCCAAGTAATTAATATTAAGTTATAGCCGTATAAATTCATGTTCGCGGATTATTTCAGAAGGAATACTTTGATAAAAATATTACTATTGTGATGATCCCATGTCAGCAGGTATTTGTATATATATATATTTATATAGATCTAAAAAAAAATTTTCTCTCTCTACCCTTCTCTTATACATAATCGCCAAATATATATCTATACATATTATAAGTAAGGTGACTTTGGGCTCGCCTGATTGGTTGTAGGTATGTTCTTTCGCAAGGGGCAATATAGGTCCTATAAACAAATATTTAATCTAAAAATGAACTTGAATAATGGCTCAAATTGTGGACGTATTTTGTACACATTATTTATAACTTTCAAAACAAATAAATAGCAAAAGGGAAGCATAAATAAATCACGGAATAATTAAGACATCTGGTACCTACTATATGGGGGTTTTGAGTGGAGCAAAAACATCAACATGAGACATTAATATGTATTTTGTTATAATGTTAATCCATTTATCGTAAGTTATTTCTAGCGAAAATTATGTAGGGTAGATTGTCAAATGAGGGTATGCGTCAAATTAATATTCATAGTATGGATATGCTTAGACAATATCTTTTTTATATTTTCATTTACTATTCCTTGGACGATATTAAATTTATAACAAATTATAAAATTGAATAATCGGGCTAGTACAATGGTGAAACACCTAATAGGAACATGTTATTTGTCCAAGATACATTTTGTTATCTAAGCAAATTATAAGTGACCAATACATTTGGAAAAATAAAGGAATATAAACATAGATAAATTACGTACGATTTACTACCATTATCTTACTTCTATCAACTATTTGTTCGTTTATTTGTCGAGTTGATATAGGTTAGGCGATTGATTCTGAACTAAGTGCATGAACATTTTAACACATGAAAGAAACTGGACATTGGCACAGTTGTAGGTAGTTAGATGGCGATATTATAAAAGAGCAAAACTAGATGCGTTAATTACATACGTTGTATTCGGTATTTAATCAGGCTTGTCCATATAATACTTTCGATGGTAATCTACAGCGACTATTTTAACAAGGAATATCGAGTCGTTATTGCGACGTTGCTGCAGAAATATCTCGTTATTGCTGATAGGGAAGTTCATTGTTACGAATTAACCAAACGTTAATTTCGTTATTGCTACTATGGAAGGACGTTATTGCTGAAGGGTCAATGATGTTGGTCGCTAAGAAAAGAAGTGAATAATACGGAAATGGTAAGGGGAAATGGGATGAGTATAAATACGAAAACTTAGGAAGTATCGGGATCTTTTGAACGGGACTGATGGGAGAGGACGAAACGCTGCTGGACAGTATCTCTGAAGTGGAAATAGATTAATCAATAGTAGTGCCTGGACGGAGAATCGGAACCATTTAGGTGAATATAAATCCCAAACCCTGATAGGACGTTAAATTTATTTAACGTAATCATAGGAATGCGTTAAAGCATTCCAGTTTCCCACTCGCTGTTGCTAAGACTCCTTTCGCCCTGGTTTACCAGGCTGTGGCCTGAGTCTGGGTTACAGGCAGCGAGTATATCCTATATTAATGCATGCTATTTGATCCCAACACCTATATACAAACGTATGGCTGTTGCAGCAATGTAGTGGCTTACATGTTTGGCTTACACGCCGAAAGGCGGTGCAGATCTTCAAGCGGATCTGCCCACGACTTTCGGGTTGTTGAACTTGCTTGTCCATGCGCCGGTAATAGTACACACTGAAGGGGCCACGAGTTGGCACAAAGCGGCAAGGGCTGTCCTGACCCGGGAATTCCAACAGATCCTTGTCCATGAACGGAGGTGTGTACTTCGCTGCCGGGGGGATCCCCCTTTCCAAACTCCTTTATCCTATCCTTGAGCTGGCTCCGACTGTAGGAACCCGGTTCAAGCAGAAAAGGGCGTCTTTAGGCACGGGTAGGCAGGGTGTACATGCGGCTTAATGGTTTATTCTGAAATCTAGGAATATAGGCCAGACTAGGGTGTGCATGAAACTGATCTCTTTTAATTGTTCTTTATTTTATTGTGTTGCCTTTTATTTTCTCATGATGTGTTTTACTGCATTTGATATTGTGTTGTGTTATTAAAAGGGGAATATGCACGAATTCTTACTGTCAGTCAATATAATTTACTTATAGTTTTCTTTAAATTCATTAATTTTAGAAAATATAAACAAGGTCATGTATGTTAGGCTTTTCAAAGTAAAAACGAAAGCCACAGTAATTTAGTTATTTTATTTAAATTATTCAAATTAGTCTATTCAGTGGCAGAATAATAAATATAATTCAATTAATAAACTAATTTAATTGGTACAGTTACCCTACTCTCACTTTATTTTAGAATTGATTTTGTGCATATACCCTGACAACAAAGGTAAGTGCTTAAATTAAATGTATAACCAAAATGGTTTTAATTTTCATGTAAAGTGCACCCCATACATTCCTTTCTTGTCTTAGGCGATACCACATTCAAGTTTGACAATTTAAAGTTATCAATAATAACAATCAAAGTTAAATTCAGTTATTGAATTATCAGCGGAGAGGTAATGTTGGTTGGTAATATAGGTACCAAGAGATAACGGAGGTAAAACTCCACTGAAACTTCCATATTATGGTCAAGCCAAGATTAGGTTAGGAATGTTATGGGAAATTTCATTTATGTGACTTTAATATTTTGACATACAGGTACCTTAACTATAAATTACAAATTTACTTTAAAACCTATCTTAATTTCATAGCATCCCTGACTGTAGAATATTAAAAGGGTAGGTAATAAAAAACTGACCATTTGAAATAAAATAAATTCTGCATTTGTTGTGTTAGTAGCGATGGGCTGTCATTGTTACATTACATTCAAGTCTTCATATATCACCAAACTTAATGAATTGTTGACTGTTTATACATCTCTAACAAATTGCAATAACTCTGAAACAAACCAATAAAGTTAATAATGTAGGTATTAAAATCTTTTTTGGTGGAACATTACACTGAGAGATCCAATGATTTGATATAAACAAGTTACTAGTTACAAATTATATACTATTAGTAATAGCAACTAATAGGCCTAAAATTAAAATTAAACTAGCAAACTATGATTTAAAAGATTTAACTACTTACTTAGTTTGGGGGGTGATTGAACATTCATGCGTTAATTGATGCCGAATGCAATTTCATGCATTTTCTATGCCTTGACTAGTCCGAAGTATGTCACTTTTATAACTTATTTCCACACATGACTCCGAGTTAGATAACCTTCGCTTGCATCTTACTGTGAAGGCCTTGCATTGAGTAGACCTTAACATGAGAATCTTGCTCGATATCCAAGGTGCACGAAGGCATTTGTAAATTCACTGTCCTGAAATTAACCACATAATTTATTAGTGATGTTTACATATATCACGGATGGCATTCTAAATTGGTCATAATCAAATGGTTTTATTGGTTGTTAGATACAAACGGCATGTGAGTAAATAACACGCAATAAAACGTAGGAAGTGTATAGTTAGCGCTAACCTCTTTATTTTATAACAAATAATATAATTACCTATAGAAAGGCGCCATTTATATTTAGGGTCATTCGTGAAATCCATTAATTACAAGAGACAAATCATAATTTCTTTAAGAATCAACAACGGTTTGAGTTGCCATTGGTTCTGTTTTTAATCTAGCTAAAGAGTAAGACTAAGGGCTGTCGTCCATACAGCCTAGCTTGATTATCTTTTCCAAATTACATATTTTAGATAGAATCGATTACAAGTTATGATGAGTAATAATTTGGGTGAATCAACTTTTTCTTGTTGTTATTCTGTCCCCTTGTCTCCTGGACAACTGTGATAGAGTTTCTTAGAAAAATTGTATTAATATACACTTCTAATATGCTTAAATGAAAACCTATAAAATAACGGGCTTGTGATGCCCACAGAAACTGATGTTTGGTGAATTTATATATTTAAAAATCATAGTTTTAAACAGTTGTCCAAGAGACGTCACCATGGCAACGAGGGACAAAAAATAGTTGATTGACCCATTTATCCAAGTCTTCAAATGTACTAGAAAGTTGAAATCAAGCCTTTAAATTATTTCCTAAAACGAGTGTTGCTTTGATTCATTCGAAGTTTGGCAAGATGGAATTTAGTTTGATAAGACCATAGATAACATAGATTGGATCGCTGTCTGTATTATAAAGCGCACTACTCATGGGACTACTACGTTTTAAGTTGGCGCATTCACGAGCCAATTAAATTAATTATATAGAATATGAATTGCAAAGTATTAAAAGATACAATGTGAGGAAATAAGTGGGAGTGAGGTGTAAAAATAAACAATTTTATGATGAATTATATTCTTCAGTCTTGAAGGTCATTTATATTTTCCCTTTTAATATTTAATTCTTTAAAAGCCGGGTTAGTGTTTTTTATAGAATTATGCTATTGGTGCATTATTACTTACACTTCGTTTTGTTATTAACGAATTATTGATTCAATTAAAGTATTTGACAATCAATGATTGTCTTAACTAAATATATATGTGCTAAGACTTGCACTTGAATTAATAGTTCGCCCGTTTGATAGGGTGATGATTTAGTCGCAATATAACGGCTCTCTGGCACGACCTAGGCGCCTAACGGCCTAACAGGCGATAGCGCGTGACTGTTCCGAATAATTGGGCTAGGTCGTTACTCTGTAAGCGTGGGTATTATGAAATCTTTCCTATAAGTGTTAAACCGTGTAGAATTACTTGCCTAGTGGAACTGGTTACTCTTGGAGGCACTCTTCCACGTTATGATTCATGATAGGAGATCTGACGTCAGTAGCTGTAGATATGAGGCTCAAGATGGCTTCCATTAGGATCCAGGAAGAAAGTAGGTCCTTGTAATATGCCGCTGTATTGAAGATTTTAAGGGAAGGTTAATTTTGAGATTGTATTATCCGCGATTTAAAAACACTACCCTGGCTTAATATTATTCCCGGGTTTTCTAACATCCTTACTATACACCATTTTCCATAATTTTATTCTAATTATTTTACTTAGTAATTGAAGTAATTTCGAGTTTTCTTTTTTTTTTTATTTATTTATCTTAAAAACAATCACATTTTACATTTAATAGCATCGTTAAACCACAGAGAGGTTTGTCTCGATGCCGCCGGAGCCAATTATGTTTAAGAAAGAATAACACATACTACTTAGATCTGGCTAAACTTAGTTACCTACTAGTTAAAAATTATTTGCATAAAAACACGCAATGCAAACAAATTGAGTAGTTGATAATTAATAATTATTACATGTGCATCAGAGCCCGCGTTATCTTCCCTCACCGAGCGCTGGACCGGGGAAACCAGTTTACCGTCCACGAGTACAGGATGCTCCAAACCATGATCATTTAAAAACCTAAATTATTTTTATGTAGTTGATTTAACATTTCCACCTTGAGTACTGTACCTATATTATTTACCGTAATTTTATCTTTACACGTTTTAGGAAGATTATTAGCTAAAGCCGCAATTATGTACTCTGAAGTTCTTTTCCCGTAAAAGTTTTTAAATTGTGGTTTCCTTAGTTTATTGTTCGCTACCTGTCTTGTTAATTTAGAGTGTGATACTAGCTGCTGGATCTTAGTTCTAAAGAACTGCTCAGTTAACATTTGGTATTTGAACTTAATATGAACTGGTAAGATTTTGCAATAATGGAAAATATCCTCATCAGATTTCATACTATGTTTTATATTACTTATTAGGCAAAATTATTTTAAGGCACCTTACTTGTAGTCTATATATCCGATCAAGATAGGACTTGAAAGTACGACCATAACTGCTTAGACCGTAAGATATTATGCTTTCCGCCAATGCATTATACATATTCAGTCTAACTTTAAAGGGAATTTGGTTCCTCAGTACATATAAATTTGCTAAGACCGCACGGAGCTTATTACAAACCGCATCAATCTGGGGACTCCAGTTAAAACGGTTGTCAATAATCAGACCAAGATATTTTTGTTTATCTACTTGTTCTAGCGATGGGCATTTACAATTAATTAGGTTGATATTGGAGTGTAAGCACTGATGATCGTGTCCTATAATTTTTATTGCAGACACAGATCTTGATTGACTAGAGTGTACATGTAATAATTTGGTTTTATCGGAGTTTAAGACTAAACCTGAGTCATGAGACCACTTGCAGATTAAGTCAAAGTCGTTTTGCAGAAGACTTTTTGCCACCTGTAAATCTTTGTCCGCGGCAACCAGACATGTGTCATCTGCAAACTGATAGATACTGCAGTCTTTTACACAATTATTCATATCGTTGACATAGGTTAAGTAGTGGAGCGGGCCGAGCACAGACCCCTGTGCTGTGCCCTCGGTTACAGCAACCCTCTCGCTAAACGAGTTACCTATTTTAACGTGATTGGATCTGTTACTAAGGTAACTTTTGCACCAGTTTAGTACCTGGCCTCTCACACCGCTATCCTCCAATTTGTTTATAAGAGTATCGTGTCTTAACGTATCAAAAGCCTTACTATAGTCAATGAATATTATTAATACATGTTTTTTATTGTTAAGGTGTTTGTTAATTTCATCCGCAAACCTTGATAATAACATCGATGTACTTTTTTTAGGCTGGAAACCAAACTGGTTAGAAGACAATACTTCATGTTTAGAGTAAAAGTTGAAGATAAGATTGCTAATATACTTCTCTATGATTTTATCTAGAACAGGGAGCATAGTTATTGGTCTGTAATTTGAACAATTCTTACTATCCCCACCCTTATAAATCGGTCGTACTAGTCCTATCTTGAGCTGGTCCGGAAACTTACCGGAGGTTAAGCTATTGTTGATGAGATGAGCTATAGCCGAAGCAATTTTATCAGCTATATGCTTTAGATCTGAAACTCGAACTCCATCAATTCCAGGAGCCTTGTTACTTTTTGTATTTGCAATAATTTTATAAATTTGTATTGGGGTTGCTTTTTTAAAATAAAATGACTTATCAATCGATTTCCTGTAGGTTTGTTCATCTAGCAACGGTGTGTTACATTTGGGTATAATATTTTGAACATTTATTTTGAAACTTTCAGCAAACTTGTCAGCGATGAGTTTGTCAGAACCCAGGGATTTAAACGCTTTACCGATGGTATCGTTTATTGATGCAGATATTCTTCCTGTCATTTCGTTAAGAATCTGCCAAAGCTTTCTTATATCACCTTTATTTTCGTTTATTTAATTTCTATAAAATTGATTTGATTGAACTATTTTATTTGTTTTATTTCTTTGCTTGTTATATTCTAAGTGTTTTATCATATTTTTTGGATCTTTATGCCATTCTAAAAACAATTTATCTCTTTTACCACATTCAATGGAAACCCTACCAAAGACCCACGGTCGCGTATTTCTCTTTGAGTTACTCTGTTTGTGTGTGTATGTTGATTTGTTGTAACAATTTGTAAGATTTTCCTGAATGAATTGATATAAGTCGAGTGTACTATTAAATTCCTGGTGATCTTCCCAACTTACATTTTCAAGCTCAGTTAGTAGTTTTTTATGATTAATTTTGGTTATATAATTTGGAGCAACCTGTATATGTGGCCCTCCTAGAAGCGCCACCGCGGTCATATTATGATCGGCCAGTTTAGTACAGAGCACGGCGCAGTAAACATCTTGTAAGCGGGATCGCACAAAGATGTGGTCAATACATGACTTTGTAATATTATTTTTCCGTTTTTCAATTCTTGTGTACTGAGAGATTCCGCTTACAAGACCGTGACCGCTCATCATGTCCCTGTATGCTCTCGTTATGGTATCATTAACTTTGAGATTAATATTCATATCACCCATAATTAGTAGGTCCGATCCCTGCGCGAAGTGTAAAATACGTTCGAGTTCTGATATAAACAAGTGTTTGCTATTACTAGGGGGTCTGTACACCGCACACAAAGCTAAGTGTTTTTTATTCGGAGTTTATATTTTACCAATAAGGCATTCAAAGTTATTCGTTATGCAATTTAATTTTTGAAATTTGTGCCTTTTGTGTATGTACGCAATAATTCCACCGCCTTTTCTGTTTTTTCTTAGCTGTGTGTGCATTGTGTACTCCTCTAAGTTAAACAAAGTGCTAACACCCGATGAAATATTAGCTTCTGACACTATTACTATATCTATAGGGTATTTTTTACATGAGTATACAGCTTGTTCCAAGTTACTAAAGTTTTTCAAGATTGACATCAAGTTAATATGGACAGCTACTAGCTTATTGCACCTCTGGTTAGGAAGATGGTTTATAAAATTATTAACATCGAGACAATCTGACAATTCTGTGGTGAAGTGGACTTGATTATCATCCATTATGCTTTAAATACTAAGGTTTAAACTAATAAATATAACAGATATCGAACACTTTACTGAGTAAGAGCTACTACATCCTTTTCGCCGCGAATCCAGTAGATTTTATCTTTGTCCCCTTTCCTGGCAAATACCTTTCCAAACTTGCACCAGACATATTTGTACTTGCCTGTGTCCTTTAGTTGCGTTTTTGCTTGGAATAAAAGGTACTTGGTTCGGCTTGTGATTGCTTCTCGAACGAATATTTTTCCTGAGGCATCCTCCCCAGTTAAGCCAGCCAGTACATCCGAAGCCATGAGCTGTGCGTCGCGGCCTGCGGAGGTTCATTGTACCTTGTTAGCTCCACTAGATAGCTGCACGAGAATGGCTCCCGTTTTCCCAGAACGGGAGGGTAATCGGCGAGCTGTTCGGATCTGCGACCCGTCCTCATCAATAACCTGCAACAAAGACCCAACCTTCTTGACCAACTGGGCTGCATTTTCATTCTCTCGTTGGGGCACTCCTGCTATTTCAATAAAGCTGTCAAGCGCCGCCTGCTCCGTCGTGTCCAGTCGTTGCTCGAGCGCGGCTACTCTTGTCTCTAGGTGGGTATTTTTATTTTTGAGGGCGGTGTTTTGTCGCTCTAGGGTCTTCAGCTTCTCTCTAGTGGCTTGGGAAGCCTCCTCGTATTCGTCAATTTTATCACTAGCGTGTTGAGCGGCTTTCGTCACGGCCTGTAGTTCACGCATTACTATTTTATGCACTTCTTTAGAAATGTTGTTCAGAAGCTTCTTTAGATCGAAAGTGGGTCCTGCTGGAAATCCCTCCTCCAGGTCGGCTTCATCCTCGCTCTCAATTGATACGAAAGATGTTTTCCTAGTTGACGAGAGGTGGCAATACTTACATACCCACTCTAGGGTTTCGGCTGCGTGCAAAGCGGTACGTTGCTTGTTGTTTAGCCCACTGCATTCCACCTTCTCGTGAACGATGGCATCACACCTACAGCACGTGATAGCAGGAGTTTTTTTAGTTACTGCTTTTTTACAAATGTTGCACTTATTCATATTGCGGATAGATCTCTAACTACACTGTCAGTACGACGCAAGCGTGTTAACCTATCGGGGTAAAGACGGCAACGACCAAATTGGACTATTGATTCAAATAAAATATTAACTTATAAATTAAATAGTCCAATTTAAATAACTTTTAAATTGGACTATTGATTCAAATAAAATATTTGACAATAAATGATTGTCTTAACTAAATATAAAAGTGCTAAGCACTTGAATTAATAGTTCGCCCGTTTAATGGGGTGATGATTTGGTCGAATACATCGGCGATTGGCACGAACTAGGAGCCCATCGGCTATAGCGCGTGACATACTCGAATAATTCGACAAGGTCGTCTCTCTGTAAACGAGAATACCAAAATAATCTTCATAGAAAACTCATGATCGGGAATGTACTAAACCCAACCGAAAGGAAAGGTACGGAGCATACGATGGTGAGTTTTTACCGGAGATTAATTAAAGTTAGTCAAGCGCCGTTCACATTGGTGTATAGAAAAAGTCTCTCTTGGGTAGACTAACTAACTACACTGACAGTAAGGACATTTTAGTGGGGATAGCAACTTTTGCTTTTGGTGGAGCTGTCCAAGGTGGAGATGTCCAAGTCTGGAGACGAGTCGCACAGAGACGTAAGGAGGCCGAGTTTAGGTGTGGAGGGGCACGTCTCTCCCTCTTCATTTTAATTTTATTATGAGGAGGGACCAATAGGGATTTAAATGTTCCATTACGCTCATTAAGTATAAATGACCTTTAATTATATAATGTTTGCAATCTGATTCACATATTATTTCCTCACGAAGCCTGAATAAAATAAAAACAAACATCAGTAGTTATCTTCAAAACTTACGTTGTTCTAAGTTTACATATGTGATTTAATTAATATTTGGCTATGAAAGTTATTAAAACCAGGGTTAGGTGTCTATGGTAACTAGATTAAAACTGACGTATCGACCTGAGTACCTAGTTTTGTTTTACGACACGGTGTGTACCATAGTACACTTTTCGCGGCAGGGTTTTAAAAAAGGGAGTTTGTATGAGAAAATTATTAATATAATTATTATTAAACGAATTATTAGTTACATAATGGAAAATTCTAAAAGGGGAAAATGCTCAGTAATATTAGCCTTTCAAAATTGTAGTTCCGTCAAGATTTCCAACACACTCGAGTATTCCTTAAAAGAACTAGTTACATTCGGGTACAATTTAGGGTCCTACCTTACGAAAACTAGATGATCACGCTGGCCAATTATGACTTATATATTTATTTATATTTTCGACTCTTAATTTGACTCTGTGTAGAGTACGTTTCGTTACACTATTTGAGTCTATAAACACTAAAAATCACTTGAAAATTTAGAAAATTACAATTTTTTTGGTCAGTAAGAACCCTATGCAGAGGAATGAGAAAGAACATGTATTAGATGCACCCAAGAACATCAGTCCAACGTACAAATTTTTACGGTTCCGTACTCGAAGGGCGCCCAACGGGATCCTATTATGCCTACGCTGTCCGTCCGTCCGTCCGTCCGTCCGTCTGTCTGTCTATACTAATCATAAAGAGCTGTATTTTTTTTCACAGTATGTGTTATTACGGTGAATTTACTAACAAAAAAAGTGAAATAAGAAAAGGGGTCCCCATACAAGAAAATTTTTTTTTCAACGTATTTTAATTTTTGTTGTATCGTAAAAACGGTAAAATATATAAGCGTCAAATTTGGTATGATTATAGGACAAACTCCGTTCCGTTCCGTTCCAATGACTACACCCAGCCAGCAGTTCTGCTGCAAGGACGCGGAGGGGTTGGCCGACACCTGAGAGGGAGGAACGACGGGGCTCAGCGAGTTTGCACAGCAGGGCGCACTGGCACCACACGTGCAGTCGGTCGGAAGTGTATAGGAACCTTAACATTATCCGACCAGGGAGCTGCCCGTGTGGAGACACCGCGACTACCCGCACCCCCCCTTGCTCCTCGCCGTCATTTGCCGCCCGATGTGCGGTCAACTGCCTCTCCTGCCCGAGACACCGGGAAGCCGAGAGTTACAGGCGGGGAGTGTAGGGGTGTTAGCAGCCAAGGATAGGTGTGGGAAGGATTGAACAGACCCGAATACCAGCATCGTGGCTCGTATAAAGGATGAAATAGATACTATACTTATTGCGTAATAAATAAAGGGTAGGAGTTATGACTGCGTTTTCCGTGTCTTCTGCTGTCATGCTATGGCTCGTTGTCGTCCAGCTCGCTTTCTGTATCTGTTTCGGGTTTCTTGTATATTTTCTCGGCGGTCTTTTTCGTAAGGCTCCTATTTGAGGCTATTGATACCTAGTAGGCTCGGCTCCTGTTGGTGTAATTATTCATATCGTGTGATAGGGAGTCTTCCCAGGTAAATATAGGCAGACCGACTTTCTTTTTGATCTCTCTCAGGCCCAGCGCGGCATGTAGTAGATGAGGGCGATCGCGTCTCAGTATATGGCTGTAGTAGGATATTTTGCGTACCTTGATGGTTTTGGTCATGGTTTTTCCCTCCAGTAACTAATTAATTTTTTGCTTGGGAGGGTCTCTGGCGACTCCCATCATCTCTTTTAGAATGTGCCGCTCGTACTTTCTAAGGCGGGATCTATTAGCTTTAGTGAGAGCCAGGATGTTTAGGCCGTACGTCATAGAGGAAGCAATTACCATTTTATATATAAGCCGGGCAATCCTCCATTCAAGCTTGTAGTCCTTAACGAATTTTATTAGTATTTTAGTGTTTCTGATGGCCTTTCCACATCTTGATTTAATTGAGGCTTTTCTGTTATGGGCGCCCGTGATGTATGAGCCTAAATAACGGATTTCCTCGACGGGTTTCAGCAAGACACCTCCAATATTTGTTTGTTGCAGCTCTTTTGACGGGGGGCCAAACGGGTCCCTTATTACGAGCTAGTAGTGTGTTTGTGCCGGTTCTGGCTCATGCGGCGGCGGCGGAGAGCTACCTAGAGGTCGTAGTAGTTCTAAAAGAATCCGCGGCGAAATATATGGTGGCGATATAGAGGGCGCTACTGAGGACTAGTAGTTCCAAAAGAATCCGCGGCGAAATATATGGCGTAATATAGAAGGCGCTACTGAGCGGTTAGTTCCGAGAAAATCCGCTATGAATTAGGTAGATGGCGCTGTTATCAATCGATGGGGGCAGCTGCCAAGATGTCGTAGTAGTTCCTAAAAATTCCGTCATAGCAATATATGGCGCCACTGTGCGCGTCGATAGATGGCGCTGTTATCAATCGATGGGGGCAGCTGTCAAGATGTCGTAGTAGTTCCTAAAAATTCCGTCATAGCAATAAATGGCGTCACCGTGCACGATACCCAATAGTAATAGATGACGTCACCGTGCACGTTATCCAATAGTAATAGATGGCGCCACTGCGCGCGCATAGTTCCGAGAAAATCCGCTATTGCTGTACGTATTCATTAGAGCTCGGTAGATGGTGCTGTCGCGGGTGATATGAGTAGATCGATGCAGTTCTGCTATATAGCGCGATATAGATGGCATCGCTGTATGCGAAATGATAATACCTTTCACTTCTAGTACATACGCAAGAGGTTAATAGGAAGACAACAATGTCATCATCGTTCACCAATGCTATGAATTATGAGCAGGAACGGCTCAAGACGTTTGCTAAATGGCCAATAAATTTTCCTGGAGGGTTCGTGTTATGTTGGTAGTTGGTCGTAGGTGGGTTGCGTGGGTGAGAGCTCCGGTTGGATGCGAGTTGTGGGGGGTTCGGGTGTCAGGCGTGATCGGTTGCTGGTCGGGGGCGCTTTGCGTTTGTTGTATGTAGTGGTTGTTAGGATGTACAGAATGTAATGTGGGTTTTGTTGAAAGATTTATCCTTGACACGTGTGAAACTAATAAATTGATGATTCTAGTGTACAGGAAATGGCTATATTAGATGAGAATAATGTTTGCTAATTGTTAGTTTTTCTTCATTTGATTTATATATATATATATATATATATATATATATATATATATATATATATATATATATATATATATATATATATATATATATATATATATATATATATATATATATATATATATATATATTTAAAATGTTTTTTACAGGTAAACAAAGAATATTAAATCATGCATAATGATCAGAGCCCAGTTGATTCCGCAATAAATCAATTGCAATTTATTGAATATTTAAAGCGAGTGCCTTTATTGTACACCTGGACATCATCACCTGTCCCATCAAGATTTATAATAAATAATATGAAAATAATCTTTTGTAAATTACACTCGAGCAACTGTCACTATACATATGAGTATTATGTATTATCAAGAATATGGGATGACTTATCGTGTTATATTGAGTATGTATTAGGCAATGATTCCATTGTCTCATACCAACATTTCCTTTCTTTACTGTCTCAAGCGGAAGCTGACTGCTTTGAACATTCTACCTTTAATGATGATTTAGGTAATATATATGTCCAAGCACTATTAACAACTATCGGGAGTACCTTGACTTTTCATTAGGTCAGTATTTCATAAAATTTTAATTATAAATAAGTGTAAACAACCTAACTACCTCTAGTAATACATTAATATGTACTCCTTGGATTAAGTTTGTATAAATACAGCATAGCAATTATTTAGCATTGCGATAATGAAACCTTTGACACCTAGTTTTAAGAACATAATATTATCTTACATTTACCTACCTAAATATATAGGAATGTAACGCTTTGCTAGTTTTAAGAACATATATTATCTTTCATTTACCTCCCTACTAATTGTATGAAAGAATGTAACGGTTTGTTAGTTTTTTAAGTAGGTATATATATAATTATTATACTTCACATTTTTTACTGTATTATTACATAGATTATAATCTATAAAAAAATGTTAATTTAAGAATATATTTCTTTGTTTAACTTCATTTAAATAATAATAAATAAATTGTATTCATGAATATATTATCTAGTTTTATTTACCAACCATTAAAATTTAGAGAAGAGGGATTAGGGATATGAAAAGAAAACATTTAATTTTTATATAATTTCACTTTTATTAATCCAAGATTTTTCATTCATACCCAACTACTTTACAAGCACTTTATTTCCCTTACGCTTCAAAACCTTTTCCACGAGGTATATATCATGATGTTTAGTTCTCTGAAATTCTTGCTCATAAAAGCACCCAGAGATGGTTTGGTGATTTATATCTTGAAGTAAATACGTCACCGGATTGGTATTTTGCACCTTGAAAATTTTAAATATTTCCGTAGTCCAATTGCCGGTGTAGCCTTTGGAGAATGTTGACTTATATTTACTTATTCTCACATAGTCATTAACCTTGAACTTGCTTAGAGGTTTAATCTTGATGTTATTATAGACCTTATGTAGAATCTCTTTAGAGTTGTTTTTATTCACGCTAGCTGGTGATGTATTTATAGTACGATGTATTTTAGTATTGTAGCGATGCTCCACATCTCTTATCAGTCGCTTCCAGTTGTATGAGCCGTTCAAGCTAAATTCTTGCCATAACCAATGCTTTAGAGTTCTAATTAGTCTTTCCACTATAGAAGTTTTCATGACGCTATATGTAGAGTAGTGATTAACGTTAATTAATGACTACCCTCGTTCTCGGGTGCAAGTTAAGATCGGCTCTGTGCTATTTTATTCTAAATAATTAAATTAAGCGTGTTTTAGTGCTAAAATTAACACTCGTATAATAGTAAGATCTTGTAACATCTAATAGTGATACTGTTTTTGCAAAATTAAAAGCAGAAGTTAAGTTATTGAGTAATTTTTAAACTAGTAATTAATACGACTAAGCGTGGTGATTCATCGCTGTACCGACCGGCTAGTCCGTCACGAGTCACAGACCGCCCCCGTACCACGAAACTGCTCTGGAACGCTCAGCGTGAGGAGCGGTCGTTTTAAAGTACGGAACAAGGTCGACCGCAGAGAAGTACATGTTTTTCGTGGTACAAGGTATTTTAAAATTGACCTTATCAACGGTTTGATTTGGACTTGAAAATTGTAAGTAAATACTATAATTACTACACAAATGTCTGCCTTAGCCTCGGAAAAGTCTACTGCATGCTTTATATGTAAAATAACTATAAAGAATAAGGAATTTTTAAAGTGTTCAAGTTGTCGCAAATCATTTGACTTAGAATGCACAGGGAATGTTACTCTAAAAAGATTTCGTTTGATGACGCCAGATAGTAAAATAACTTGGAAATGCAAATTTTGTCATGAAAAACAGCAAAAAACAGTGGCTAAATCATCTAACGCAACAAAAAGCAGTCAACGTCATAATAATACATCTCAAGACAACATTACACATAGAAAACGTAGCCTTTTACCAAAATCCATCTCTTATGATAACGTTTCTTACATTTCAAGTGATGAAAATATTATGAGTTCTACACTTATAGATAAGAGTTCATATGAAAGCCCCCGGAGCCTCCCTAATGTCTCCACAACGGATTCTTCACAAACTGAAGCGCTCAAACAACAAATAGCGGAGCTCATTGTTGAACTATCGAGTGCACATGATGAAATTGCAAACCTTAACACTGAAAACACTTTTTTGAGTAAACAAGTTGATGACTACAAGAAAAAAAATACTGTTTATACTACATTATTACAACACACTCCAGGTAAAAATACACCGCTAAAAATGACAACAAATAATTCAGCTGTGCATTCTACTGGAACCATAAATATAGAAACTGACCGGAAAATAAAAGAATTAGTAAGTGAGATAAATAAAGTTAATAACAAAATAAAAAACCTACAGATTAAATTGAGCAATGCGTTAGCAACAAATAAAGAATTAAAAAGTAAATCACATGCATTAGCAAACAAAGATATAACACTCTCACGTATACAACAGTCTACCAGAACACTCCAAAAAACATTCAAACAACTGGAACAGAAGGTCAGTTTTGACTCGGAAAAATCCTATTGTAACTCGATAAGAAATCTTACTATGCCTCAACAAACTCTAGGAAATAAAACTACGGACAACACAAAGACACCACACAAACCAAAGCTATTGCTCCTATCTGATTTTCACGGTGCTGACTTACTTCTACCTCTTTCTAAGTTTAGAAGTAACGATTACGACTTCTCAGCCGACATACTACATTATGGAACAACGGAACGTGTGCTACAAAATGTTAAAGAAAAAATAGTTAATTTTAAAAAGAGTGATTGTTTAATTATTATGTGCGGGGGCAGTGATTACAATATTACACCGTTAAATAAAATAATAAATTTCTTACAAGACACGGTTTAAAACTCTACACACGCCAATGTGATTATATGTGACATTCCATATTCCATTAATGACCATTCGGAACACTACAATAATTTTGTTCATAAATTAAATTTTGCCATACGTAAAACTCTTACCAATTTACCGCATGTATGGCTGCAGCCTAACAGTATTTATTTGGGTAAATCGGATTACAAAAATGATGGCAATAAACTAAACTACAGAGGGAAGTACAAATTAGCAAAATGTGTAAATTTAGTACTAAGAAGTGTAAATGAAGCATTTTATAATAGCTCCTCTTTTTTATAAGTAACAATAGTCAACTGTCAATGAAACATTTAACTAAAGATGTTCAACGTGACCTAGTAGTTTACAACAACATATTTGTACTTCATCAAAATATTAATGGCTTAATTAACAAAGCTGACATATTATGTGTTTATCTCCAAGAATTAATAGAGTCTGGAAAACAAGTTGATGTTATATGTGTTACCGAACATAAAATGAAAACGGGTGATGAAATACAATTAGACATTCCTAACTATAAACTAGCAGCATATTTTACAAGAGATAACAGAAATGGAGGTTCTTGTATTTTGATACGAAATACTCATAAATTCAATGACTTAAGTGAAGTTACCAATATCTCAATCCCAAACGTTGTAGAATGTACAGGTGTTGAACTGAGTAACCATAACACTATTGTAATATGTATGTACAGAGTACCTAAAAATGATTCGGCCACAATTACACTGTTTCTTAATAGTTTAAATAATATTTTAACGAAAACCTGTTTTACCAATAAAAAAATAGTAATTTGTGGTGACTTCAACATTGATATGCTCAAAAATACAACACACTCAGTTGATTTCAAGAATCTCATTTATAGCTACAATCTTACCTTGGGCGTATCCCAGCCGACTCGGCTGTGCAGTGGTACTTGCATTGATAATATTATTCATAATTTTAGGGGTGGTAAAACTGAAGTTTTAGATCTAGCTCTTTCTGACCACACAGCACAATTAATAAAATGTCCAGTAAAGAAAACATGTCGTATTTCACATTGGTTCATACAAAAAATAGATACGTGTGATATAAATATAAATAAATTCAAGGAATGTCTACAAAAACTAAGCTTTAATAATGTCTATCTAGCAAATGATCCAAATGAAGCCTTCAATTGTTTTTTCGACACTTTCGATCTATTTTATAAACTTTGCTTTCCGACTAAAAACGTCCGCATTGCCAATATTACCAAACCAAAATGGATTTCGAAGGGGATAAGAAAGTGCTGTAGACGGAAAAGAGAGCTTTTATGGAAATATAGAATGTCCTCAAATTCTGAAAATAAAGATGAATTTAAACGTTATTCTAGAAAGCTTAAAAACATAATAAACTTAACTCAAAAATCCCGAAATGAACGCTACATTAAAAATTCTACTAATAAAACAAAAGCCACTTGGAAAATTATTCAAAATTGTAAAGCGAGATATCCCGTAGAAAATATTCAACAAATAAAATCAAATAATATAACTATATCTCATCCTAAACAAATTGCTGAGGAATTTAATAATTATTTTATAGACCAAGTTTACTCTTTAAATATGTCTGATAATGAAAAATCGAATAATAGTTCCAAAAACACAATAGCACACAATGTGAATTCCTTGTTTATGAAACCCATTAACTCAGAGGACATAGAATCAATAATAAAGTCTTTAAAAAACACAAACAGTACGGGCTTTGATGGTATTCAAACTAAAATAATAAAAAAAGTTTCTGGTATTATTTCTCCTATTCTCAGCTACATTATTAATATGTGCATCGAGTATGGTGTATTTCCTGAAAAATTAAAAATGTCAATTGTTAAACCACTTTTTAAAAAAGGTGACAAAAATAACATGGGTAATCACCGGCCCATTGCTTTAGTCTCTGTCTTCTCTAAAATAATTGAAAAAGTTATACATAACAGTATATATGATTATTTCGAATATCATAGCCTTTTCGCTCAGGAACAAAAAGGGTTTCGTAAGAGGAAATCGATAAATATGGCCATATTTGAATTACTTCAAAAAGTCATAACAAACGTTGACAAAAGGATCCCAGTTTGCGCTTTGTACATGGATATGTCAAAAGCATTTGACTTTGTAGATCATGATGTTCTTTTTGACAAACTTTTTGCATACGGAATACGCGGTAATGTTCTTAGTTTAATTAAATCATACTTGAAAAATCGAAAGCAAATAACACAAATAAAAAGGCTATCTCTAAAATCAAAAGTAGAAGAAGTTTATTCATCCAATTCCAGGGAAATTCGTTATGGTGTACCCCAAGGAAGTGTATTGGGCCCATTATTATTCTTGATCTATATAAATGACCTACCTAAAGCGGTTGATTATCCGATGGTTCTCTTTGCTGATGACAGCACTGTTATATTCTCGGGACAAAATATTAACACGTATGAATCTGAGATTAACACCACGTTAGAAAAAATTATACAATGGTTAACCAAGAATAATTTGAAAATAAATCTAGATAAAACGCATATAATGACATTTAAACAAAGAGTTAATTCAATAAATTTAAATATAGCTTATTAAAGATATCAAGTAAATGAAACGGATATAACCAAATTCTTAGGGCTCACCATAGATAATAAATTGACGTGGAAAAACCAAATAGACCTAATATGTAAGAAACTAAGTAAATTCTCATATGCTCTCTACAATTTAAGAAAAAGAGCTAATCAGTCAACTGTCCTCACTGCTTACCACGCGTATGTTACATCAATTTTACGGTATGGTGTTTTCTTCTGGGGTAATTCAACTCATAGAGAAAATGCGTTTAGGGCGCAGAAAAAATACATTAGATCTCTTAGTGGTATTAAACAAAGTGATTCATGCAAATCGCACTTTAGACACCTTCAAATTCTAACGTTACCTTGTCTGTACATTTATGAAATATGCATTTTTGTAAACAATAACCAAAACCTCTTTAACAGATTTAGAAGTGTGCGTTTAAAAGACAAATTTAAAGCACCGCCGAGTAATACAGCCCTATTGCGTAAAAGTATACTTGGAATGGCCCACACAATTTATAATAAACTACCAAAAAACATTTTAGCAAATAAAAGTAATGACGCGGATTTTAGGAAAAGCTTAAAACTGTTCCTTATAGAAAATGCCTATTATTCGATAACAGAATTTTTGAATGAAAATAATTAGTTTTTGACACTGACATAAAATATCGTATATATCCTATCTTTATTTCATAGCAAATTACCTAACCTAAGCATGCTTCATTTTTACAAACTTATAATTTATAATAATCATTTGTATGCCCTCGGGCACCACATAGTGATACAGCAATATAATTAAACATCGTGTAATTAACCTATGTTGGACAAATAAATGATTTTGAATTTGAATTTTTTTTTGAATTTTTTGAATGTTGTGACGTTTCATAAGCGTTTCAAACTTGACATTGAAAAACTCTTTTCCATCGTCCGATTGAATATTTCTAGGTTTCCTTCCATTTTGTAGTAGAATAGTACTCATAGCCTTTGCGACGCCATCAGCGTTTTTAGTTTTTAACGGTTGCACCCATGCATACTTTGAAAATGTATCAATACATACTAAAGCAAATGCAGCAGAAAATAAAATAAAAAATAAATAAATATCAGGGACAATCTCACACAAATTGACCTAGTCCCAAACTAAGCTCTAGGCTTGTACTATGGGTACCAGGCAACGATATACTTACTTATATAAAGAAATACATACTTAAATGTATCAATACATAGGAATAAAAATAAAATTGCCGTAAAAAAGTTTCGTGTCCGTAAAGTATATAAATCATTTGTAGGTCAACGCATACATTTTTATAATAAATTACCCGACGTAGTTTTAGAGTTACCCCTTCCAGCACATAAAAATGACTTGAAAAAGTCGTTGATGTCAAAGGCGTACTATAGGGTCGAGGGCTATCTAACGGACAAAAATGCTTGGCCTAAACCAGAAAATTAACTAATGTTTAATGTTCAATAGCTTACCTACTACTCGTACATACCTCATAAAAATCATGTAAACGCTGTATCTTGTCTAGGGGACACGGTTCATGTAGGAAGACATGTCAAAACTGTTTTGTGTGATATATATATAAATTTTCTCGTAGTCATTCTGACATGTTTTCCTGCAAAACTACGCAGATATTTAATATGATTTTTACAGTTTTATATAATGCTAGAATAAGTAGTGACATTGTTATATTTTTATTAAAAAAATGACTAACTGTTGAGTTTCTTGCGGCGCTTCTTCTCAGCAGTGGTCTCCTCTTGGGAAGCGCTGGTAGATATTGACGTGTAAAAGTACAAGTGCGGCCTACTTACTGAATAAATATCTTTTATCTTATCTTATCTTAAAATGTACCTATACCCATTATTATCTCTAGAGTACTTTTGCATATCAATTAAATCAATTTGTCATGTATCATTAAAACCCTTCTGTACGAATCGTCTGCGTGGAATTTTTTTTATCACCTGCCTATGTATCTCCTTCACCACCTGCGCTTTACTCATTTTTTCGGTAAACGATGGTTTTGTTACTATTGGTGTTGGAGAGATCTTTCGTTTTCTTGAGGTAGATGTTGAGGAGGATGTGGATGTCGTAGGTGTTGTCACAGCTACTATTGATGACAATGGTGTAGTAGTAAATCTTTTTGATAATTTCTAAAGTTTATCTCGTAAACCGATTATATCTCTCATGAGTGGTTTAATCTTTTTGAGAAGATTATTTTGTACCTCATCTAATTGCTCCTTATTTACAGCATCACTTTTAAGAATACCCCTTTGAACTGAAGTTAATCGTTTATTCTGAATATTAATGTACTGTTTTTCCACTATAAAACCATTATTATTATTATTATTATTATCATTATTTAACCCACGTGGTGAGTAGGTGGCATTCATGTGACGTACAAACTTGTTAAGAGGCATGATGATTATGATGTATATGAACGGTAAACAGCATCCTTTTATTGTTTACTTACAGAGCTGTTAGTAAACAGAACAGGGCTGTTATAAACAGATCAGTTGCAACCAGATCAGTTATCTGTTTAAAAGAGGGCTGTTATCAGTTTAAAAGAGGGCTGTTCCGTTTAAAAGAGGGCTGTTATCAGTTTGAAATCTGTTTATTTACTGTTTAAAAGATGGCTGTTATCAGTTTGAAACCAGTTTATTTATACATATTTTATTGTTTCAATATAATTCCCGCCTCGGTGAGTTCTTCTATGATGGCATTGATTTCATTAGAGTGAGAGGTATTACCTGAACTCTGTGAAGCAATCAATAGTCGTAAACGTTTCACTACCTCATTTGAATCATCCCAATATATGTAATCTGCGTTTGAGTAAAAGTCTTTAGTCAAAATTGCACCACTACTTACGCTACCAACGCTACCACCACTCTTTTGACTTTTTACACAACCTCCCCTTTTAATCTTTCCAGTTCAGGTTTAATATAACGTTGATATTTAGCACCTCTATCACCACTCACCTGTCCTTCAGGTGTAAATCCTCTACGATATGCGTTGGTAATATTTAGAATCTTAATATAGGTAGTAATATCATTCTTTGAAACCATATTGTCACGTGGTTGTTTTTTAAAAATGAGCTCTGACAATCCACTGGTTATAGGACAAATTGAATCTTTTACTTTAATCTCATCTTGAGTAACCATTACAGGTGAGTTACCAATGTACATTTTATTATTTTGTAGATAAACACCAAACGGTATTTTTACATTTTTCATAAGGTAATTGAGATATTTCTTAAAGGAAGTAGTATCTACATTGCTGCTGTGTTGTAGCATACTACTCTCATTATTATCATCATCATCGCCGTCATCATCATCATCGCCGTCATCATCATCATCATCATCTCCGCTAACGTTCTTATTATTATCATCTGTTTCAAGAGCTGATATCATATCTGTTTCCGTCTCTTCATCCTCCTTCTCCTCATCCTCCCCCTCCACAAAATCTTCATTTTTAATACCTCCATTTTTCTTTTTTATAATAAAGGGTGTGGATGTTTTCATGGGGGTTTCAAATTTGAACGCTTCATTTTTTAACGCTTTTTTATTCGATTTTAACGTTTCAGATACTAACACGTTAAGCGGGGCGGTGATTGGTTTCAAAGTTTCCACCAATGATGATGTAAGCAATGATTTATCTGCTCGTAACGATTTCACCTTTTTTTAACACTTTGTAACGGAACTAGCTTCTCCTAAGCTATTTCGTCACTTCACAAAATAATTTGTAGGCGGAAAAGATTAATAATAAATAATACTAAAAATAAATTATAATTTTAGAAGCAAATAAATCAATACTATGAAGGGGCTTTGTAATTATTATAATCAAACTTAATCCATTTATAATGTATGTAAGCTAAGTTTAAAAAAGGGCAATATTCAGTAACAATTACTTAAAAATAAAATTAAATAAATAAAGTTTTAGAACCAGTATAAAACTTGAATCAGTATAAATGCTTAAAATTCTTGGAAAGGAATGAATAAATTATTGTTGCTAAGCGAAATTTAAATTAAAAGAAATTGAGTCCTATTTGTTAGACATTACGATATGTTTGACAATACAGTTAGAAAAAGGGACGCCATCTTTACGTTAGACGCATCTATAATACGGAATAAACAAATGTCTAGGTAGAAAATCAACTTTAAACTAAAGACCATAATGTCGGAATTGGAACCGATTTAAGACTTGTAGCAGGGCCGCCATTCTTGTAGGTCGGCGCCAGGTGATCAGATGTCTAGACATCATCAGAGTTCTATCTAGATAGAAAATGAACTTTAAATTTAAGGGTATAATGTCGGAATTTGAAGCGATGTAAGACTTGTAAGAGGGCCGCCATTTTTTGTACGCCGCACCGGGAGGGCGAATGGTTACTCGTAGATAGAAAATGAACTGTAAACTGAAGGTCATTATGCTGGAATTTGAAGCGATGTAAGACTTGTAAAAGTTGTCGGGGTCGAGAAGGCATAAATAGATGTGAATAAGGGTGATCTTAGCTTTTTGTTGGCGGACCTCGGAAGAGTAAGTTGTAGCCGAAAACAGGGAGCAGATTTTTATTATATTGTACTTATGTATTTGTACATATTATTTAATTGGGATAATCTAGTATTTAATAAGACTTTTGCTTGGCGGTCGTCGGAGGAGTAAGTTGTAGCCGAAAACTGGGATCAGATTTTTATTATATTGTACTTATGTATTTGTACATATTATTTAACTGGGGTTAATTTAGGATATTCATATTTGGGTTTATAACTATCGTCGGTTGGGTGAATTGTTGCTGCCACTGGGAGGTTGGAGTTAATACTTATTTCTTGGGTATTTGTGGACATCATTTAATTGGGTTAATTTAGAATTTAATTATGGGGTTTTGATGATGCATCTCGATGGGATATAATGGATTCACAGCCTGAAATTTGGGGTATATTATTTAATTGTGTTAGTTTAAGGTTTAATATTTGTGTTCCAGGTATTTAACTTATAGTGAATGTTTTGCTTGGTGTTAATTTTGGTTTTAATTCCAGGTCTCCGCTTTGTTCGACTTACTTGGTAGTCGTTGGGCTGAGATCCAGGCAGACGTTGATAACAATTATAAAACTTCACTTACATTTTGGTTAAGGGATATTTGAATATCAGATCTTATCTTTTAACCAAGTAAGTTAAGGGTTTTCGCGTACGGCTCTGACGGCTGTTTACTCGCGTTTCGTCAGATATCACTAGCAATATTCTGTAAATTTGCTCTTCAGGTACCGTAACTGGAACCGATGCTTTGGCAGTGGGGACGGTATGCAGAATATGTATTAGTGATAGTCCCTTATTTATATATTTATATATCGACCACCTTAGGTATTTATCCGACTCGGATGCCAACTTAAGGCTTTCATTAGCCGGCGGAACAGTCTTAGGATTACACACAGGAATTCTAGTTCCGAAGTTTTTGTCATGATAGGTTTAGCTGGTCTAGCAGGGTATCTTTACACCGAGATATCCTGACACTACACATCTACACGGTTAATTGTAAATGTAAGAGTTACGTGGCTCTTTAGTTTGGTTCAAAACAGTAGAATTTTAGGGTTTGTTAGGTAGTTAGAAGTTTCCTCATTACACCGTGAGGAGCTTTAATACACATAATTGTGCTTTAGCTAGGCAAGAAATTGTCGAATCACGTTAAACAACAAAATAACAATAAAAGTTAAATTTATTTAGTTATAATTTATTTAACTAAATAAATTATAACGATTATAGTAAAATGAACTATATTTCAAATAATAAGAATTTAAATATTATGCGAATAAATTCAATAAGTTAAAAGCTAAGGCAAATATTGTGTGAAGTCAATTCATAAGATGAATGACACTTCACGACTAACTAGTCTGTGGTAGAGAGGGCGCTTAAAACGTCAAACTGATGTATTGGTAGAAAGCGTTGAGAATGATTTCGAGCCGGTTTTGGATGATTTAAAGCAGAAAAATGACTGTTTACAAGTTAAATTAAGCTGCAGTCTTACTTCGAGAAACATAAAAGTGATATAACGTTGAGTCCAAGTCAAATCAGTGAATGAAAGTGATCAAATAGTTCAAATAGTTAATCAATAATACTCCAGCTAGGTTGATTCATAGCTAGCATTATGAAACTGGAGGATTCTAAGTATGAATCTCATTGAACCAGTCTGGGCTTATTACGGGCAGAAGTCCCGAAGCGTCACTAGCTCCCGTAGAAGTGGAATACAAGTGCGCTTCATACAAAATAAGGTTAGATTGTTTTAGAATGAAAACAAATTTCCAGATGGAATCAATACCAGTTATTTTACCTTTTAAACTGAATCAATCAAGCTATGAGTTTAAATATAAAACAAATAGTGGGTAAAGAGCCCAAATTACCAATCTTTTTATGTTTCTTGAGGTTGAGATTAATCTTTTGATATTGGGTTTCAATTATTAGGAGAGCAAACCTAAGTAAAAACCTAGCTAACATGCTAATTCTGCATCTCTAAGTAAGAAACACTACTTATATGTATTGAAATGGTCAAATTAGACGTTAAAGTAAAATTCTTAAGACGTTAAAGTAAAAAGGCTAGAATGTCTTACATGATTTTCTTTGATTGTTGATGACAAATAGATAGTATGTGGAGCAATAGACAGTCTGGGACGTATTGCACAGCTTCCTGCGGCGCAGTGGGCAGGAAGCCTTCCCCTACACTAGGGGGGGCCCTCATAAGCCATTTCATTATATATATTTAGCGTCACCGAGAACCATAAAACTCATTTTAATCGACATTAGATTTTATTACTTGAAAGCGATGAAGTAAAACCACCTTCTAATTCTGCTACTCAGTTGCCTTAATATGTCAGGGTTAGGTATGGTTATTCTAGACTTGTATCTGATACTAGGAATCTAGGTCCCCTGATAAAACTATAAATTTGGGCCGGAGATACAATATTAAATCTCTATATTGGTTGATTGCATCTGTATACCATATTCAAATCCAATAAGTACCTATTAATAGAATAAACAGGGTTTGGAAATTAATGTTATAATTATTATAGAAAAATTAGAATAACAATTCTTCAGATATAACATTTTTAATACAAATAATAATGAAAATTAGGTCTAGTTTCAATCTAAGCTCTGGTTGTACTATGGGAGCTAAACAATGATATGCATACTTGTAAAGGAGAATACTCACTTGAAAGTAAAGTAAACATCCATGACTCAGGGACAAAGTACTTATTACACAGATATTTACCGGTGTCAGGTTTTGAACCTGGGACTGCTAGCTTTGTAGGCAGGGTCGTTACCAACTGGCTAACATACATTAATATGTCAATATAAAAGTCATATGAGTTAATATACTATAATAGTAGAGGAAATATAAATTTAATTAATATTTTAGGTTGTACTACAAATGAATTAAAGTCATTAAAGTATGAGAATCTGATAACATTTATTATTACTGAAAATATTGCGGGTTTTTCAAGTAATGGGGTAAAACAAGTTGTTAGGGTATTTGTGTTTCAATGCATAAAGTAAATCATAAGTATATCTCCATTTTATAAGTTGACTGCTAAGTATTAATTAGGTTCATTAGGTAAGTTAGGAAAAGTAAACTATAAGTCTTAATTAGTTTGAAAAGAACTTGGTTGCTACTGTCATAACTAGGAGTAATACCACTATGATGATCACATTCTATAACAAAGGCCAAAATATAAATAAAACTAGCTTCATAAATTTAGGGTTCCTTTTTACATCATTTCTGATATGAACACTTAACAATTCCAAATTAACAACTAAATATTTTACCAATGGGTTTAGCTTATTAATTGTTATTATTACAAGTAGGGTTAAAAGGTTGCCATAATTTAATTTCTTAAATATCTCATCAATTTTAATTATCTTGTTAGGTAGGTACAATTTGGTTGCACATTTTAATTATGGTTACTGACTAATATAGCACATTAAATAGCTAATATTTTTAATACTATCCCATACTGTAAAGCTACATTTTGTTAATTAATTAATTTAATTTAGGTTAGGTAGATCCATTTATTGTAATTAATTTTTTACAAATTGATGTAGCCGCGACTAGGGTAGGACTAGGGTAGGGGTCTTTTACAACTTTCAACGGAATTTATAAGTTTCCGTTTTAGTTTCTTATCACCAAAAATATTTTGGTGCTCCCCCAAATGATTGTTTCTGAACCGATGCCATTGTACAACTAATGCTGTTTAAATTGTAACATTTATTTTATAACAATTAAAAGAGGGTTGTTCCGTTTAAAAGAGGGCTGTTATCAGTTTGAAACATGCTCTGTTTTAAAGAGGGCTGTTATCAGTTCAAAAAAGGGTTGCTCTGTTTAAAATGTAAACCGATCCTTATTTTCGGCACTCATCCCACGCCTCATAATTTAATATCTATATCCTGGTAACACTTATGACTCGTATAAATAATTATGAATTTAACTGCTAAATATGAGTAGAGTATGGTAATTACTCACTTTTAAGTTTTACATCAGATTATAGGTGAGGATTAGGGATAATTTCTTGTGGAGGAAAACATCTGATTTGCTAAAACACATTTATTTTAAACATAGTCTTAAAACTAACCTATAAATCTAACTTTATAGTGGTACTCTGAATGAAGTAAATCTTAAAACTAGATATAAAACATATTACTAATATTTATAAATATACGGGTATAAGAGCATATTTACTATAAAACTTTATTGATACAGCGATAACATCAAGAACTGTCTCAATAAGTAAATCTTAAAACTAGACATAAATCTGTTAGCTATTTTTAAGATATATTAGTTGTTTTAATTATATTAAGATTATTTTGAACAATTTTAAAAAGATTAAACAAAGAAAACATTTATTAGTTTAATAAAAAAGTATCTTTTTGATTTACTATGTTTTAAAGGCTTGTTCAAATTTGATTGGTGGATGTTTCTTATTGGTTGTTCTATAAACCAATAAGGGACACCCACAAAACAGGCGGTAAATGAAGTTAAATTTTATATCTGTTATAATTTCGAACGGCATTCTGGTTCAAGACTTCAGCTGGTTAACATCTTATAAGATTAAGTGGTTAATTAATGTAAAAGGTTTTACCAAAATATATAGAGGTTGGAAGTATAAAGGTTACTTGGTATTATTCAATCTCCTGGATCCCGAGGCTTGGAAGGATTTAACAAATTCAGAAGTGGGATCAACAAACGCTTACAATGTATGTATTTTCTTTTTTTTGATAAAAGTATTATAATGACATGGTGAACAATAAAAAAAAAAAAAGAGTGAAGTGTGAAATTTATTCTGTTATTTAAGTGTATCGCTCAGACAGTCGGTCAGGACACTTTCTGATAATGTTTGAACGCTTTGTGTATCTGTTACCTAGTCATAATCGTATGACTGAATGTGGTAAGGTTTTTTCTGGACAATGTATTAATAAAAAAAAAAAAAAAAAAAACCGTTTATTTTCCTTTCCAAGTTACATAGACATTCTACCCACTTGTAGAAAATCTTATTTTTACTAAACTATGCTTAAAAGCGTTTACAATTTAGTAATTGTTACTCTATTCGCATTAAAATATTGTAATGAACATTTCATCCGTTGTGTCCGTTGGTTTTAGCTGGAGGATATGGACGAGTTACATCGTCGGTCAAGATCTCGACAGAGGCGGCTGGTGACTCCCGAGACAGCAGGCCCCAGTAGCAGTGGTATCAGCAGGATACACAGAAGGCGCAGCCAAGAAGGATATTTAATCGGAAGGATATATAATCGGAAGGATATATAATTGGAAGGATATAAAATTGGAAGGATATAAAATTGGAAGGATATTTAAATTGAAAGGATATGTCGATGGCCCCACCGAATAAAAGTGCATGTGAAAAAAGCTAATTTTACAGGAAAAAATAAAAACGTTAGAACTGTGATTACGAGCAAATGGGACAGAATTGGTATATAACAAGTACACAAAAAACATAGATTTTAAAATAATCTTTCTATTAACTTTATAATACATTAAGTATAAATGCTAGTTTTCAAGAAAATTGAGAAAAAGCATGTTATTTTTATATTCTAGTGTAGATAAGCGCAGATAAAACGTGCTTTAAACGTTTACACGTTTTTTCGGGTTATAAGGTCCGTCTATTTTAAATGTAATGCAATGTTGCGTTATTTTTTGCGTAGAATCCAGACTACTTCTGTGATGGGTACTAAGCTCTCGCATGCTTTTTTAGGAAGAAATACACTATTGTTAATATCAGTTTTAAACAGTAACACGCTTACTTGTGCAAGTTTGCGTAAGACAATTTTGTGCAAATATTCTTAACAATAACTAAGGCGTTCTTGTTAATGTTTTGTTACTAAAACTGTCTTCTTTTTTACTATTTAAACTTAATATACCTTTTGTTTTTTTGTGAATTTAATAAAAATTTGGTTAAAAATGGATTTGTAAAGTAAACACATACAGTAAACACGGGTTACTTTAGCCCTGGGGGGTAACATTGCCCACCCAATAAAAATACTTTACTTTTTTATTTTTATCAAAATAGATTATACGGACTTTCACTACGTATTCTAAAGAAAGTATTTGTTACTTAAAATTGCAAAATATACGAAGAAAAGCTGGAAATATAGGGGCTAAAGTTAAAGTTACCCGTGTTTACGGTACTCACCTTGTAAAAAATTTAGAACTGGTGTCAGATTTAAGCACCGAAACGTTTTTTGGCAGCTCTTAAAAGAATAGGCGCTAGACGAAGCCTACCCCTACACATCTACAGTGACAACGGTATCAATTTTATTATTGCGGCAAAGGTGCTGGCACAAGAAAAAGGAAAAGCTCTTAAACGTTACATCAACACCGAGATCATGGATACACTGGGCCAGCTCAAACATTGAATGGAACTTTACCGCGCCCGCATAGCCTACAGATAATGGAAAGTAGGAGATTGCAGTTAAGACCACCTACGACGAGAGATTGGTGAACCAAAACGAACACTTAAAGAGTATTTACTCCACCCTCCTGGCACAAATAGAGAACTGCCTCAACTCCAGACCTTTAATAGTACACCTCTAACAGAGGGCATAGGTGACTTGGATTACCTCACTCCGGGGCATTTCTCCCTTTTCGCCAGAAACAGAACCACGTAACCTTCGAACATGGTGGCAACTAACCGGAAAACTGGCTGAATACCTGCAAACACTACAGACCCGGAGTAATAGACCACTGTCAAAAGAGTCTTGAAAGTCGGAGACATGGTCTTAGTGAAAAAGGATAACATACCTCCGGCGAAATGGTTACTAGGAAGAGTTACGGACACCCATCATGCAAGTATTCAAATTTAAATGGGCACCAACGGTGGTGCTATTATATTAATACAACTACACAGCACAACACAACTACAACATGACTTGAGAAAATTGGAACATTATAACGACCTAATTATCGACTGAAAATGGATCACACGCTAAAAGAATAAGACGTGGTCTTATTAACGGCGTGGGTTAAGTCGCAAACTCACTTTCTGGCGAACCGGACGAGAGATTTCCCCAACAATATGACAGAGATATCCAACTTACCCGCAACAACGAAAATCATACTACAGTTTTAGGTATAAAAATCACACGTCGATAATAGAAGGTGAATATAGACTTCTACAAAGATATGAGCAAGTCATGAATCAACAATTCACGGCTATTAACAAACACTTAGCAGAATCAGACAAGATTGACCGCCAAGACAACAGTATACGACTGCCACAGCACTCGCCCCAGGGACGGACATGGACAACCTGCGGCATCCACAACAAAGGCTACTACTGGACTTGATAAATGATGACAACCTTCTAAAGCCGGAACAATTCGAGGAACGACTAAATAAATCGCTGGACAACTTCCTAGCGAATTATCACTACCCTGCGTCAATTCTGTATTCCAATTCCGCAAATCGTCTCGGAAACCACTCAGCGAGTCGCCGTAACATCGGAATACTTAGCAGTTAACCTCTAAAAGGAAAGACGTGACGCCACTCTTGTTACAGGGCACAGGAATCATTACGATAGAAACGGGAGCATCATGTTATCCATTCTCATACCAACTTCCACAGTGACATCACAATCAACGACATGTATATACAGCAATCCGTAATAAATAACTGTGGAGAAAAACTACTGCTTTATAATTGAAGACTATGGAGAAGCTCTAGACAGAATAAAGGTCAGCATTGAGGCGGTAAAAGGACAACAGAATGCATTCGAAGTCAAGAAGAAGAAGTCATCCTATCAGACGCATCACTACATCTTCATCGCATTTATCGTGGTTCGCACGATCGCCACCAGCACCTATCTGTATTGGAATATACCTTCTACATCTGGCGCAGACTTCGGCACACCGCTGGCTGGTGAAGGCGTTGCTCCGGAACAAGGATCCAATGAAAACATTTTATTTCGTTACTTTTCTCAACCGCGGGTCTCCGACAGCGTCAAAGAGGTGATTGTGCGTGATCCAAAACGTCTGGATAAGATAACCTCACCGTAATAATCTTAAATTTTCTTTCACTTTCTTAAATTTGGCACCATGTACGAGCACGCTCGATAGTTTAGAATTAAGCCGACAATGCACCTAGTGCGCGTTGCAAATGTTTACTAGCTAGTCTTGATGTCACGCGCCACTCCCTGTCCCTCTCTTTCTTCAACTAAGCAGCCATTGCTGTTTTAATAACAGGTGCAAAGAAAGTCTAAGCTCATCAAACGAAATTTGACGCGTAGAATATTATCAGTGAATATTCGTATTTTGAATTATTACAATATTACGTAGAGAAATTCTATGCTGCAACCGTTATTACACAATGTGAGTGTTATTTTATTAAATAGCAAACAGTTGTTACTATAATTTTTATAGCGACTTTATACTGCAAGAAGCGATACTCTCAAAATTCATATCGTTCATAACACCAAAAAGCGTGCATCAGAATAATACACAAATATAAAATCTAGTAAAGTTTTGAACAAAAATGTTTTAGACTCACGCACGTTTGTTCGTGTTTAGGCGATGGATAGTTATTTGTGTAACAAGTGAGAATAACACTATTCGTGTGGTCTCGCTGATTATATTTCCCGTAGAATAAAAATATTTTCTTTAATAAATCGGAAAATAATAATCGTGGCCCCCTCAAAAAAATAGGGGGGGTGTATTACAACATGGGGAATCCAAATCGGCAAAAAAAAATTTTTACTGTATTAACCTTTGCACGTTTATTCGGTGGGGCCATCGATGTAACAGGAAGGATATTTAATCGTTAAATATAACAGGAAGGATTTATATAAGTGTGCATAATATATATATTATGGTGGATTTTGGAATAATATTTTACATAATAGATTTAAATAAATAACATTGTGGATTATGGATATTTATTTGAGTTTTCTCAAATAATAATTTGGTAATCATGAAGGATGTAGTATTAGGGATAAATTGGGGATACATGATTGAGAGAGATTTGTGGGCAACAGCAGTGATTTAAACAAGTAAAATGGGGCTTTGAATTGACTGGAAGTATGATAGTGTTAAATCTGTTGATTTATTTGAAAGTTTGAGGGTGTATTTATTTCGCTTAAATAGGTTTACGCGAATTGGTTTACACTGGCCCCTGCACTGGGCACGGCCTGTCTCGTGGGTGGCCGATCCATATGCGAATTACAAAGTATGCGAACGGTGAATAAGGGTGGGGGGATTCCTGGAGTGACTAATGATTTGATACAGGATGCAAGCAGGTGAATTTATACAATGACATGAAATTGTGCAAATGCAGAGCAAACAAAGGTGAAATTGTGCAAATGCAGAACCAACAGGCAGGTGTGTCTTCGTGAGTGTGTGTGTGTGTGTGCGTTTGTGTGTGCATGTGTTGAGTGTTGAAATTGTGGGTTCAGGGATATCACCGCGAACCCCTCAGTATCGGCTCAATTTCTTCATGACAGGGATTGCTGAGCCATGAGTGCACATGTTGCTTTGGTTCTCCCAGAGATGGGTTTTTTGTGGGCGGTTTCGAACTTGCTTTATTGTGAATGGAGGGATGAAGGTGCGTGATTGACCTCCTGGCGAGGGCGGTGTTGGTATAAGGTACTGGAATTTTAAAATTTCGTTTTCGTGACCAATCGCAGAAGTTGGGGGACTTGGTGACGCTGTCATGAACCTTTGTCATTGCTCGAAGGATGAAGGGACCACGAATATTTGGGACGTTCGGGTCCTTGTATATCAGATGTGTTGGATGTTTTATTGGTTTTGCCAGTATTGCTTTTGGGACGGTGCGTTGTGCTCTTTCCAGAAGTGTCATATTCGTTTTGGCTGCACCGCCCCAAACAGCTATACCATGTGTTGGCACGGATTGGCCTGTGCTGACGTGAACCGTTCTGAGAGGGTTTTTGTCCGCTGCATTCCGGAGATTCTTGAAAGCGTATATCAGTTTCCGAGTGCGGTTGGCCGTGGCGATAATGTGCTGCTTGAAGTCCGGCTTTTCGTCAGGGACCACGCCTAGGTACTTTGTGGTAGAAGATCTATCAATAACTTTGCAGGCACATGAAGACTTGCTTTGTTTTTGACTTTGAACACAAGTGTGAGCCATTGGGTCGGGAAGATTGGAGGGTGCGGAGGCTCTCGTCTTGTGAAAGCACAGCGTTTTTGTTTTGGAAACATTAAGTGTCAAAAGGTTGCTTTGTGGCCAGCCGGATACAGTTCTCATTCCCTGTTCGGCTGAGGAGGCCGCCTTGGCCCGATTGTCTTCGTGAAAGATGGCGGCTGTGTCGTCTGCGTGGCAGAAGAGTTGGGCGTTTACTATGGGAGTGGCAGCGGGATCATTTGGGTAGATGATGGGAAGCGTAGGGCTCAGTACGCTACCCTGTGGAACCCCAAAATCTATATTCTGCAAGCTACTCTTTTTGCCATTGATTTTGAGGCATTGAGATCGACCCGTTAGGTAACTGTGAAACCAGGCCAAGGCGTTACCTCGGACACTGTTGAGTTCCAGTTTTTTTAGGAGAATAGGAATGGAAACCGTGTCAAATGCCTTGGCTGGGTCCAAGAATACCCCAACGCAGGCCTTGCCGCTATCTGGATGCTGCGATATCGGTTGTGACATCGATGCAACAGCGGCCTCCGTTGATTTCTTTGTTCGGAAACCATATTGGTTTTCCGAAAGAATATTATTCTTCTCTAAAAAACCCATCAGTCGTACATTCACCAGTCTTTCTAATATTTTAGAGAAGGATCCAAGCAGAGAAATGGGTCTGTAGTTGCACGGTTCAGACTTGTTTCCGGCTTTATGGATCGGGATAACAACGGCCATCTTCCATGGATCCGGAAATGTTCCTTCACTGAGGCTGAGGTTATATATGTGAGTGAGTGGCTTGATTATTTGCTTTTTGACTATCCTGAGTAGCCGGTTTGTGACGCCGTCAGGACCCGGAGCGCTGTCTGGTTTAAGGCAGTTAATTGTAGTCTCGACCTCGGCCTCGTTGGTCGGGGCAAGAAAAAGTGATCGAGGCGGGGAGATATTAGAAGTAATTTCTTGCGCTAACTGTTCCTGGGTTTCCTTAGTGGTTTCCAAAATGGTATTTGCTAGGTTACCACCGACGCTAGAAAAATACTTATTACAATGGTCCAGAGGGGCAGCTACGCCATTTATTCCTTGCGTGAGCTCTGATGCATCGGCCTTTTTCTTTTTTGTGTATGTTATATTTTTTATGGAATTCCAGAGTCTCCTCGGATTGTTTTTATTTTCTTCTAATTCGATGGCTTCGTATTTCTTTTTTAATTTTCTTAGGAGTTCGTTGTGATAATTTCTATAGCGTTTATAGATTAGTTGGATAGTGTCATCATTAGGATATTTGCGAGATTTGGCGTGGAGGAGGTCTTTGTGCCTAGAGCACCGAAGGGGTCCAGGAGTCATCCATGGCTTGATGGTGAACTTAGCACGACCAACCGGCACCTGGGAGGTATGTCTAGTCATGGTATCGGTGAATGCTTCATTGAAAGCATCGACGGCTTCTGTTACCTTGGTGAGAGACGTTGTGCGATCCCAGTCAACTTCACTAAGGTCCGATTCTACCGCAGTGAAATCAGTTTTGGTAGTACGACGTTTTCTTGCGTTTGGTCGTGACATCTTTAAGTTTATCCCTACTATGACCATATGATGGTCCGAGACATCGGTTTTACAGATTATCGATACCGTTTGAAATCGGGATGTTACGTGTACGTGATCAAGACATGAGCCCCCTCGGGTTGGTTTTGTAATTGTCGGTTTTAGATTGAGTTCTGCGAGAGGGCATAGATGGTTTGAGCTAGCGTTTAAGCTTGCGTTACCGTCGCCAATTGTATTAATATTAATTTCTCCTGCAATTATAACACAAGGAGATTTTTTTTATGGACTTTACTGTGGATGAAAGTGAGTCGGAGAACTTGGTGGTGTCAGTGTGAGAGGGAGATCGGTATATGCCTAGGACTGTAAATTTGTTTTCGACGGATACCTGCAGGCAGTCAGCTTCCTGAAGGAGTGGTTCTGTTACCTGCGGTGCCCAGACGTTGTGTACATAAATCACCACGCCACCAGCTTTGTTGGTAGAATTATAGGATCTAAAGCATTGGTATCCATCAATTTGGGGTAAAATAGAGTTTTCGTGAAGCCAGCACTCTGTTAAAACCAACACATCGAAATACATATTTGGCCTCGTTAGGGTAAGTAAAAATTGATCAAAATTACGCTGAAGGCTTCTAATGTTTTGGGTGAGAATTTTAATAGGAAAATGTTTGCTTATTAAATCGGCGCAGGACTCTGGGCAAATTGCTTCATGGCAAGGCGTATCATCACAATCAAGGTCATCCAAAATACTTATATTATTAGCCATTGTCATATTGGTACAGTGTTTTGAACCTATCTGCATAAATGCGCGCTTGCCACTTGTTTAGTGAAGGCTTTTGCTGAGGGGTGAGGTAATTTATGTGCGTGTCTGAGGTGTGAGTAGTTTGTTCAATTATGTTTAGTCGATGTAGGTTGGTATTACTGTGGACGATAGTATCCATGGTAGTGGTTGTGTGTGGTGTAGTGTAAGTAATTGATGTATTATACTCGTGACGTTTACATTTGTTAAGAGCCAAAACAGTATATAGAAAACCTTTTAAAATAATAAATATAAATATAACAGTTCTATTACATGACCTGCACAGAGCCCGAAGGAGGAACCGGCCCCTCTGTAGTCGCCAGGCCCATCCCAAGAACTTGGGCCATATGGCTGAGGGACCTGATGATGACCGGTTTGCATCCCTCCCCACTGCCTTCGTGTTTTTTGATGAAAATTTGGCCCCATTTCGTCCAGCAGTACTTGAAGCCAGATGCTCTGGATTGGATTCTGCACTCACGAAACAACATTCTATTCTGTCGAGTTAATCGGTCGTTAACGTAGATATTTTTGGCGGGACCTTCCAACTTCAAATCTTTTGTGGTCACTCGTCTCCTCTTGGCGGATTTGCAAAATTCATCTCGAGTCTGTCTGCGGCAGAACCTTACTACCAGCGGCCGAGGAGGTTCACTTGGGCTGTTCCGAGCGGGACCAGCACGAGTCACGTAGTCAAGGTCAGAGTCCGACAGGCGCGAGCCAGACAAAGCAGCCAATGTCAGAAACAAATGATGGGTGTTTTCAGCTGGAGATTCCGTGATACCTGAGATTTCGATGTCGCTTCTCAGCCCAGCTTGCACTTGCAGATTAAGTTGATCCTGCAGGTCAGCGTAGGCCTTTGAGGTTGCAGAGATATCGGTGGCGCTCTCGACTGCCTCAAGCTGAGACTCGATATGTGCATATTTAAGAGATTGGGTGGTTAACTGTGCTTCTAGGTCTTTATTTTTCTTCTCGAGTTCGGCGACCGTTGCGGCTTTTTCCTCTGCCAAAGTAAGACGGCTTTCGTAGGAGGACATCAGGGCGCACATTTCATCTATTCTGTTTTCACAGCGACGAACGGTAGTTATTGCTAGATCAAAATCCGATTTCATGGCAAGTATATCTTGCCTCAGCAGACTGATCTCTCCAGACAATCGGTCCAGTGATGTGTTTGGAGATGAATTTGTATTTGCCGCTAGGCATACAAATATGTCAGGTCATGATAGCGCATGCACAAAGATAAACTTAAAAGGTGTCTGATAGATATTCTGTTAGTGAATAGTATGCCTTTTCTGCTAAGAAGTTATAGAGTGTTTTTTTGAATTCCAAAATGTCATCTAGACTCGATATATTCTTTGGCAGTTTGTTGTAAAGTTTCGGTGCCATTCCGAAAACACTTTTCGCATGCAGAGCTGTCTTAAGTGGTCCCATGAAAATTTTGTTTTTTTGTCGAGCACTATTAAAGACGGAAAATTGGGTCATATTTCTTTTGACGTACATTACTATCTCATGTATGTAAAGGCATGGTAGTGTCAGTATTCTATGCTTAGTAAAATGTGTTTTGCAGGTTTCTGTCGGTCGAATTCCACATACCGATCGCAGACATTTTTTTTGTGCCTTGAAAGCCATCTCTCGGTCAGTGGAATTTCCCCAGAATATTACACCGTATCTTAGTGTCGAGGTTACATACGCGTGGTAGGCTGTTAGTACTGTTGGTTGATTAACTATTTTACTAAGGTTATATAATGCATACGAGAATTTGTTAAGTTTGTTACATACAATGTCTATTTGGTTTTTCAATGTCAACTTACTATCTAAACTTAGTCCTAGAAATTTTGTAAGGTCCGTTTCGTCAATTTTATTTTCTTTATATGTCACAATAAGATTTCAAATATCAGAGTTTTACTGAGCTCTAGAACTGTAAACCCTACATAGATGGGTTTATCATACTTTATACTATCTCGATTCATCTATATTATGGAAATATCATCGCTAATTATGGTGGAGCTATGGAAATTTAAACGGCTGATTAAGGAGCGTGCTCTATAATCGTCTACCTTGATTCTCCCAACTACTCACAATTCTAACATTTTGCCGCTTCTCAACATTCTTCATCGTTTTACCAAAGACTGCATTGTTCATTAATTTATAAAAGTCTTTCTCAAATGTATTCCTAGCCGACATTCTTTTTTTCGTATTAAGATCAATATAATATATTGATCTTAATATTATGGTTGTAGCCATGAACTCTGTGTAAACTCTAAAATACGATGAATTTTTTTTACTATTAACCCATGTCTTATAGCCTGCTGTAAATTTCTATAATGAATTATATAATTGTTTTTCTCCTCGAATGTTGCTAATAATTTACACGTTTTCGCTTCGCCTAATGATGGGATCTTATTCTCAGGACAAAACGGGAAATCATTATGCAGATTATGAAGATTTTCCGGATACTCCATATCCACTTCTAAGAAATAACCCTTCTCATCCCTCGAATTTAACTTGCTCACATCAAAGTTAGCGATTTATCCCTCATTATATAGCCAGCGGAAATCTCTAATAGGCAAATGCTGTGACATAGCCCATCCGTATAAATTATTAGCATCTAAATAAACTATATAATTAGAGGGTATATCTACATCATAATTTTCTAAATATTTATTGTTTGCCGTAGCATATTTCCCACAACATTGGCTTAACCCCCCCCTCTAATCCCTCTAGAAATGAACTTGATCATCTCAAAGTCAGTTAGCAGCTCCAACTCAACTTTAGTCGAATGCAGCATTGCATCCCAACTAGGGTTTGCAATTCGAATATTCGAATTATTCGCCATAAATATTATTCGAATTCAACAATATTCATTATTCGAATAAAACGAATATTTTGAATAGTGCAGAAATATGTCTGTAATTATTTACCTGAGCAAAACACTAACAAAACGCCAGGATTAATTATCCTCCACATTAAAAACTCCGTGGAAATAGATTTAAATATTAAAAATAACTAAAAATCAAACAAACAATAAATTACCTATTTTTCTTTATCCTTGCCAAAATCTTTCTAAAACGAACTAAATGCCGTACCGTAATTGGTAAAAGGAGTAGCGTAGCGATAGCGAGAGCGAGCTTAAGGATTAGTTCATGTTTTTTGTGGTGTGGTGTGGTGATGGTGATTCTTCGTACACGGTTAAGTGCAAGTTTACGTCACGTGTTAGTAAATTGTCTGTGCTGTGCTGTGATGATGTTGAATTGCTGACTGACATGAAAAGATGTAAGTAAACCAAATTATAATTTTAATATAAACTACGAATCAGCGGCAAATCTAAGTTGCCCTCTCTTTCTCTGTCTTTCACCTCACCTTACCAACATGTATGTAGAGTGGGCGGTTAGATTTGCCGCTGAGTATAGTTTGAATTTGTTGATTGCCAAAAAGTTGATAGTTAGTCATTTCTTTATATACTTACATACGGAACGAGTGCTCGTTATTGATTTGTTTTTATTGTAACTTATAATTAACAAAGTTAATTTATATTGTATTGTAACTGTGCTGTGATTGGTTTATTAAATTGTTTACTTTATTTCAAAAGTTGTTATCATCCAAACGAATATTATTTAATTTGTAGAAGATACCATAAATGTTATTTTTTTAGTTGTAAGGTCATTACATTTTAATTTTACATTACATATTTTACAATTACACAACTAAGAATCATTATTTTGTTTAATTTTCAAAAGTATTCGAATTATTCGAATATTGGAAATCTAAGTATTCGTATTATTCGAATACTAAAATTGGACAAATATTGCAAACCCTAATCCCAACTAAGTCCCGGAGCAGTATAATAATGACAGGGATCTAGTTCGTATGTATTCATGCAAATTCGACGAAAGTTTTCAAAAACATCAGCCAGTAATAATACGTCCGTCTTCAGATAGAAGTCGCTGTATTCACCTAAAGTTTTAATTTTGAATGTGTCCCACACCTCTTCCGCATGACGATAGTCCTCATCGGATATGTGGGAATCGGTGAGCTTGTTATAAAAAGCATTCTTATCAGGTAAGGAGGTTTCCTCGAGCCGCTCCCAATTATCTATATATTCATTGGGGAAAACCCCCTTACGTAATAATAATACTGCTTTATCTAAAGGAAACTGTGATGTAATGTTGCTAAACTGACTTTTTGATAGATTTTTTACTAGTCTATCTAGCGAGGATGACATGAATCTAAAAGAGTCAACAAATCTAAGATCTAATTTTAGGGCTGCGCTCCTAACTGTAAATGATATAATGTTTTCCTTGTTTTTGGGTAAGACATTCACATTATCATACTTTTTTAATGCTTTAATTATGAAATGTGAATCATATCCGCTGAAATTATGCATCACTATAGGAATTTTATTTGTAATCTTATAATTCAAGTTACAATTAGAATGTGCCGCCCCTCTAAACTCTCCAGTGAGGTGACAATGATCGCGAACCCTATCCTCACCTAACTGCTCACCGCAAATGTGACAGTGTATTGCCGATTGAAAATCTACCTGTTGTTTCTGTGTGAGAGGATGCATGGGTTCAACCGCATTCATTTTTTCCACATAAGGTGCCAACTCTCTCTCTAGAGATATTAAAAATTCCTTAGCACAGTCCCACCGCGATACATAACATACTTTGACTGTGAATCATCATAGGAGCACTTGATAAAATAACCAAAACTAAATGGTTCATGCAATTTATAGTCCTGTGTATATGAGGATGATTGACACGGTGAGCTGGTAGATATGGGTCTCAATAAAGCTTCATAGTCCGCGTATACTACAACCGGTGCTTGTAATTGGTTTTGGAAATTTTTAAATTTTAAAATATTGTTATTCTCGCTAGGTATAGGTAGGTAGGTAGGTAGGTTTTAACACGCGAACCATCATGTTTTATATGCTCCCTAAATTTATTCTCGATCGAAAATGATGAGAGACATCCGTCACATAACCACATCCGATGATGGTGACCCGAAACCTGCGCGCTTATCAATCTACTTAAATTTCTAATCCAGCAAAAATATTAGCAGCAGCAGTAGGTTAACATGTTTTTCACGTCTATGTTGAGTGTGGTATATCGGTCCCACAATCATCTTCCCTTGAATTTCAAACACGTTAATGCTTACATTGTTTTGCTCCTCAAAACGTTTAATTCCATGCAGTGACATCGGGAACGATATCCCCTCGAGATTAAGCACTTTCCTATAGTGAGGATATGATGACGCACGATCGCTATTTTTATCGGTCGGGTAAAGGGCGCTCACTACTGCCCAAGCAAAGAATGAGTCATCACTATTTTTCACATTAACACAAGCTTTCTTCGCTTGCACCCACATAGGCAGTGGTATATAACTCGCTCCTTTTAGAGGTGAGTATTTGTTAAGGTTCAACTCTAGATGTAGCACTTCTTTTATAGCCCAACCGCTATCTCTCTCCTGAAAGTCATCTGCCTTGGTGATAATCTCTTCAGTGAACGAGTTCCAGACTGCATTCATATAATCACCTCCCTCCAATCGAATCACTTTATTCTTTGTATTGAAAGATTTCACCTCCTCCAGCTCCTTCTCTCCGTTATCGTCATCACTCTTTGTCCATTTACAATATAATTCGAAAAGTTCTAAATTAATCTTGACAGCACTCTTAACCTCTAAGATTTTCTCCTCGATGAGATTAATAGCCCGCTGTAGCACATCCTCCATGAAATCCACAGGTGTATGATGTTTATCACTCGAAAAGAGTCTATACGATATTTTTTTTTTTTTTTTATAAGAGAGGGAGGCAAACGAGCATGCGGGTTACCTGATGGGAAGTAATCACCACCGCCCATGAATACCGACAACTCAAGAAGAGTTGTCGGTACGTTGCCGGCCTTTTAGGGAGATGAACGCTCTTTTCTTGAAGGCCCCCATGTCATAACTGGCCGGAAACACCGCAGAAGGAAGTTGGTTCCACAGTTTCACCGTACGAGGCAAAAAGTGCCTGGTGAAACGCACGGTGGAAGAACCCCATTCATCAAGGTGATGTTGATGAAACTTGGATTTTCGACGAGTAGTACGGTGGTGGAATTCTGCGGCCGGTAATAATTCGTGCAATTCTTGAGAACACTCCCCATAATAAATCCTATACAGCACGCAAAGCGAACTGACGTCACGTCGGATAGAGAGGGAATCCAGTCGGTCGGAGATCACTGGGTCATTGACGATTCGAGCAGCTCTACGTTGTATTCGGTCAAATGGAAGAAGAAGATATTGGGGTGCCCCAGCCCAGAGATGAGAACAGTACTCCATATGCGGGCGAATATTATTCTACTTTTATAAGCTGATGATATTATTTCCGTTTTGTCATCATACATCTCACATTTTGGGTTTCGCTTATGCGTTGAGCTCTTCAGGTGATTGTGTAAAGACATAACATCTACATTGCAAGTATCACATCTCACCTTCTTCGAAGGTGTATAGGTAGAATCATCACCATAGCTGCGCTTACCCGATCCACATTTTATTTGATGACGTGTCAGGGAATCCAATCGCGTCAACGACTTATTACACTGTAGGCATGTTGATTTTACCGATTGTGCACCATCTAAACGCTTCTTGCAGTAAGTCATATGACGAGCCAGAGTATTCCCTCGAACGAATTTTTTATCACAATATTCACAAACAAACATTTTTAATTTATTGAGAGAGAACTATTTAAAAGTTGGTACAGTGAGAAGGTCTCGTGAAGAAGTGCGGCGATGAGCAGAAAGTTGTTATAATTATACTAAAGCTGTGGTCAAAGGAAGTAGCATGCTATTAGCTGAAGACATTCTTATTGAATAAATAAACGAATGCTATTGGTTAGAGATAAGGAATTGCATCATCTCATAGCCAATCAGCTGCCTATTTACCCTACCCATCATGCGAATGTGTAAACCGCAAATTAAAAACTATTAAAATTTAGATGTGTACCTATCTAATTTGAACTCATCAACATATGCAGTCCTTTAATAACTCAATGATGTATCTATAATTTATTTATTCTATTTTTATAATTAGTCAGCGCAAAGAGGTCTGAACGTATACCTATCTAATTAGAACTTACCAATGTATACAATTTTCTAGTCTTTAATAACTCGATGATATGTCTATAATTCATTTATTCTATTACTCAGCACATTGAGGTCTCGGACTTTTCATATCCTCCCACAGTCTATCGTTTTATATACATACATATACATACTCTAACCATATCCTGTCCTGATAAATTATTTCTGCACAGTTGTAATAATATATTTATAATGTGTAACATCTATGTTATCAGTGGTTTTCTAAAGTTTACATATATATTAATCATGATTGATGCTCGTATATTCTGGAACATTATAGGGTTGGAAAATAAATAAAAACGGCATTTTATTCCATGATTTATTTTTTACTCTATTTTTATACGCTTATAAAATAGTCAAAATTAATACGCTTGAAATACTTACTCTGCAATTGTTTAGGTAATGACATTTACATTGTAAACAACTCAAGCCACATGGCTGTGTTAAATAGCCAATCAAAACTGTTTTGCTGAGCTTTGACGTGTCAGCGCTCTGCTCCTATTGGCTGATGAAATATGTCACGTGATTGTTTTGTTTACATTTAGTTAATTATCTACACAATTGCAGAAGGTTCGTTTTCACTTGTTTTAATAGTAGACATTAAGAAAAATATAAACGTAACACATTATCATAGGAAACCATACATATAGGACATTTTTTTATTGATAATGCGCATTTAGCGCATGCAATCACATGGCCACATGGCACAAATGCAACATCGCATACTTTAACATAACATATTTTGCATACATTCGTACTATTCTCCTCCCTCTCAGAGAGAGAGGAGGAGGAGGAGGAGGAGGAGGAGGAGGGGGAGGGGGAGGAATGAGACGTAGGCTCCTGCTCTAAGATGGAATCGGAAATCACTTTCTCCACGAAATATCTGCCCTTAACCAAATTGACGTATGCACATCGCTCACACCAGCGCACGTGTTGTTCCCAGGGTTCATCGCCCTCCCTCCAATCCTTTAAACCGCCATCGCAATAGAAGTGTAGCGACCATTTGTCCATACTTAAACGCATCAACCTCCTCTGCCGAAGCCGGCTAAAATCAAACTTGCGCGCAGAGGTGTACGCATGGCGAGTTACCGGTTGTACGCGCCGCGGTCTGCGCCCGCGCCGGGGCAGCAGGAGCCAGTTCGATCTCGACCGCGACGGCGAATCCACGTCACTCGAGCTTACCAGCTAAACCACGCGAGTTGTTTGTCGCTTGTGCTACGCTTTTTATATTTATTAGCTATATCTATCCTATGACTCTTCCTCTGATGTTGTGACTTTCCTTTCGTGTGCGCGTGTGACCTTCTTCTTGTGCTATCGTGTTCGCTTTAAACTATCCTAATTTTCGGAACATTGTGGGACCCTTATTAAAGACGTGTTTGTTAATTTTGGACTTGTCAATTTTACTCACCGTTAGGGACCCCTATAGAAGCATTTCGTTTGATCGCCACGTCCTGTGTAATAGACGCGGTGCACGGTGACGCCATTTATTGCTATGACGTAATTTTTAGGAACTACTACGACATCTTGACAGCTGCCCCCATCGATTGATAACAGCGCCATCTATCGACGCGCACAGTGGCGCCATTTATTGCTATGACGGAATTTTTAGGAACTACTACGACATCTTGGCAGCTGCCCCCATCGATTGATAACAGCGCCATCTACCTAATTCATAGCGGATTTTCTCGGAACTAACCGCTCAGTAGCGCCCTCTATATTACGCCATATATTTCGCCGCGGATTCTTTTGGAACTACTAGTGCTCAGTAGCGCCCTCTATATCGCCACCATATATTTCGCCGCGGATTCTTTTAGAACTACTACGACCTATAGGTAGCTCTCCGCCGCCGCCGCATGAGCCAGAACCGGCACAAACACACTACTCGAGCTTGGTCTTAGTTTCATTGATGACTTAGCCCAACTGTTTCGCGGAGCACTTTCAATTTTTGAACTATGCGGTCAAGATCTGCAAAAGATAGGATTAGTGGGAGGGTTATTTCAGTGTCCTGGTCCAGTCTAATCGTGTCCTCCTCTTCCTCTAGGGTTCGCAAGATCTCATCCATTAATACCGTGAACAGTCTGGGGGATAGGGGGCATCTTTGTTTGACCCCCTTGCCCTTGTTGATAATTTCAGAGTCCTGACCGAACCATGTAATAAAGGTTCTTTCGCGCATACAGGCTTGGATAATTCTGTTTGTTAGCGGGATATTGCTACGTGTGGCTAGTTCGTCTCTAAGTGCGTTCAGATCGACGCTATCGAACGCTTTTTCGATGTCAAGAGCTATTACGTATATCTTTTTACCCGCTCTCCATTGTACATCTAGGACTCGGCGGAGAGTAAACAGATGGTCGTCAGTAGACCTGCTGTTAAGGAAAGCTGCTTGGTAGTTCCCGAGAGCTTGATATTGATATAGTAGAATTTATTTAAAATGTCGGAATCCACTTGAGAGCTTCTTATCTTCCAATGAATGGCTTTGTTATCTATTGTGAAGCCCGACCGCTAATTAGTAGTGCAAAATAAAACGCATAAATAACAAAAGATTTCATATAAATAGCAACTTTACCGCTTAAAGAAGAAGGTTCAAATTGCAATGGCAACGCATTCGAGATAGTACTGTTTGAAATTGAAAGCGGCAGCCAGGAAGTTTGTTTGTGTCAGGTACAGGATGATTCGGGGATAGCTTTCTTATCTTAGTATAGTACGCAAGCACGTCTGCATAGTTCTCAGTCGCTACCAAGTATCGATATCGTTTAAATATAATTCTCGTTTTTTTAAATACATGCATTAAAAGCTCCTAACTAAAAATAATTATAAAAATTATAAAAGTTCTAAATAGTTTCTAAATCCAATAAAACGTAGGCCAGGGGTCAAATTAAAGAAATATCCAGAACAAAACATAGTGAAGCAAACGATGTTTTTTTTTTTTAATTTTTATTGACAAAAAGAGGCTTTGGTCGCGCAGCGACTATGCCAGCCTCATAGCATTACAAAGAGGAAAATTACTGACTATTTCTATACTTAATTAATTGAAGAATCATTTTATATAATTTAATAGCTAATTTAGAAGCTGGGTTGGACAATATTATATTGCACATCCCAACATGACTTAAATTAACTCCAGCCTCAGATTCCACAGCTCTGCGTTCCGCTTCGATTCGGGCACACTCCTTTAAGGCGTGGAAGACATCCTCTCGCATACCACAAGTTTGACAATTTGGGGAGTCCTCGATCTTCATCATATATCCGAATACATTGAAAGGAATGCGCCCGGAGCGCAAGCGCAAACTGGTAACCAATATTTCTCTACTTAATTTTGTTTCTGAGAACCATGGAATTTTAGGTGGCTCGCTCGTGAATGTCTTGTACCATATACCTTTCTCTTTAGACCTCTCATTAAAATACTCGCTCCGTAATTGGAAACAATTTGCTTTGGCATCCCTAAGTAAATCTGTAAAGAAAGGTATATGGTTCAAGACCATTCCTTCGTCAATCCCGATACTTGCCTGCTTGTTCATTACCTGCCAGATTTACATGCGACGGAACCCATTGAAATTTAATATTTTTACCACTTTCTTTTAGTTGTAACAATAAATCTAGGATACCATAAGCTACAGGGAGACCTCGTTTGCCCGAGGTACATTGAGCTAAATGTTGTAGAGCACTTTTTGAGTCACTAAGCACAACAAAGTTGATTCCCTCACATGACTTAAGGTACGCCAAACATTCCGAAATTGCATACAGTTCAGCGCCCATTATGGAAGTTTTTCCGTTCAACTTGAAACTAGCTGTTACTTTTGCTTGTGGATCATAAAAGCCTGCTCCAATTTCAATACCAATCATGGATCCATCGGTATAAATCTGGTAATATCCGAAATATTTTTGTTCAATTGTTTGTAAAGATTTTTCCAACAATACTGAAGGAGTATACAGATTTTTAGGTCCCTTAACATCAATAATATTCAAATTTAAATGCGACTTAATATCAATGTTGGACATCCATGTTGATAACGAGAACATCTCCACTTTCTGAGAACTATGTACTGATTGATTGCATAAATCCTTGTGAACTAAAACCAGCAATGGTTTCTTTTTACGGTTCCAATAGGGGAGATCACACACGGCCGCTAGCTCGGAGATAATGGAGATAGTCTCGCCACTGTCTACCGATTTAGCCTTCAACCAAAATTTGGTGGCAAGATATTTACGTCGTATAAAGAGTGGAGGCAGGCATAATTCGGATTCCATTACATGAACTGGACTGCTCTTTACAAAACCCCCTACCACTCTCATTGCCATATTCTGTACTTTGTCCAATTTTTGAGTATGTGTTTTAGCAGTATTATCAAACAAAAAACAGGCAAAATCCATTCTACTGCGAATAATAGCAATATATAATCTTCTAAGATGGAGTGGATGAACTCCCCAAGACGAACCTGCAAAAACATTAAACACGTTCAAGAATCTTTTTGACTTTTCATACATTTCATTAATTTGTTTTCCCCATCTTAGAGAGTGATCCAACCATAATCCTAAATATTTCACGGTCGAAACCTTTTCCAGCAATACTTCTTTTATATTAACATTCACCTGTTGTTGCGATCTTCCTCGAGAAAACAAGCACAATTTACTTTTGGTTGGAGATAACTCGAGACCTAAATCGTTTAACAAGGCCACCAAACTATTTAAAGCTCCTTGCAGAGTTGTTGTCATGAATCTTAGATTTTGTCCGGACACGTAAAGAACGAAATCATCTGCATATTGAGATACGAAGACACCTGAAACCTTTTTACAGATATCACTAGTTACAATATTAAATAATATCGGAGACATGGGGTCCCCCTGCGCTAAGCCCATGGACGTCCATCTAGTCATCGAGTCATCACTTTCTGAATTTGTGATAGTGATATGTCTTTCATAAAGATACTCCCAGATATATTTGCACAGGGGGGCGCCAACTCCCGATTCATCTAACTTAAGCAATACTTTGAACACATTTACGTTGTTATATGCGTTGCCTATATCTACGAAACACCCTAGTGTTTGTTGATTATGGGTAAAACCTATTTGTACTTGCATTACTAGCCTCACTAAGCACTCATCTAAGCAAGACTGAGTTCTTCGAAAACCTACCGTATAACTAGAAAAAAGCCCTTTATTCTCGAAATACCATTCCAGACGTCTCGTCAGGATATTATGTAAAACCTTGCATATACAAGATATAAGTGATATCGGTCTTAATGCTGAGATGCTTGAAGGATCCCGCCCTGGTTTCGGTATTGGAACCACTTTTACATTTCTCCACTGGCGAGGTACAACACCCTGAGATACACATTTGTTAAATAAGTCGACTAAAATTTGATTATTTGGGAACTGATGTAACATGGAGTATGAAACACCATCGGATCCAGGTGCTGAATCCTTCTTTTTTAAAGTATTCTCAATTTCCTGAAGTGAGACTGGGGCTTCTAGCTGTGCGTTCTTTGACTTAAAGATAGGGGGTTGTGGCAAAATATATTCAGGTGTCAGCTGACGTAAAAATTCATCAGCGTTTTCCCAGTCTAAGCAGTTTCTAGTAGTTCTGTAACCTTTCAACCATTGCATTTTTTTCCACATCTCACTACTAGACACTGTTTCTCCGATATTGGTACAAAATGTCCGAAACGAGTCCCCTGCAGCTTTCCGAATTAACCGTTGTGCCTCAGCCACCCACTGCTGATACGTTAAAAGATTTGCTGGTATTGGATTCCTACGTAACTGCCCCAATGCCTGTCTACGTTTTGCCACCACCCGAGATAATTCTTGAGACCAATATGGCTTGGGAGAAAATTTCCTAGTAGGATCCTCACAAATTTTAATCATTGGGATTGCTCCTTCAGCGGCTTGGTCAATAATTCCTATCAAAATGTCATACATTTCTTGAGCATTATTTGGAAAACTGATACCTTGCAATTTTCCTAACAGTATTTTTTTATATAATTGCCAGTCCGCCTTTTTATAATTACGTTTCTGAAATGATTTTTTAGTCTTAGTTATTTCTGAAGAAATACAGATTAAGAAATGGTCACTGCCTAAGGTCTCATTAAGAACTTTCCATGTGAACCTCAACGCTATGTCAGAGGTTGCAAAAGTGACATCCGGAGAACTCTTCTGCCAGTTACTCAGTGCCATTCTACACCATGTGGTTTCACCGGTATTTATTGAAACATAATTATAACTGAGCGCGGCATCATATATCTGAAGGCCTCTACTATTAATTTTACATGACCAATTTGTATGGTGCCCATTAAAATCGCCACATATAAGAGATTTATCTGGCCATTTAGAAAATATTTTTTTCCAGTCTTCCCCTGTAGTATGAATATTGGAAGGGCAATAAACCGCGATAACGTTTTCCAAATAACTACAATTAAAAATTTTAATACAAAGGACCTCAATGTTTTGGTTAAATGAACTGATGTTGCTAATTTGCGCTTTAATAGACTTGTGAGTTATAATTGCAACGCCTCCATATGAATCGGCCCTATACAGTCGATAAATGTTGTAATTTGATATCTTTAAACTGCTATTTGGTTCGAGCCAGGACTCGGAAATGACACATTTATGTATTTTTTCTACCAATAGAAAGTTTTCGAAAGCAATTATTTTAGGTCTCAAGCTTTGCGCATTCCACTGCAGAAACTTTAGTTGAATAACATTATTTTTATGAGCTATTATTAACAATACAACTAAATATTTCTATAATACTACTAAAACACGGCCAATCAGAGATCTTATCTACCACCACTAAGAACAACCATTCAATACATGTTCTAATAATGTTTTGAACCTTTTCGTGGACGTTTAAATGACTCATAAATATGACATGTTTTAATCGCATCAATAGATCACTAAATCGCATCCCGTGTGAGTTGTTTACGCCGTCAGCGTTATCAGCTGATCGCTCTGGAATGCGGTCCGACGACTGTGGCGGTGGCGGCTCGCTTGGTTCCCTGTCCGATGCACCCATTTTCCCTGTCCGATGATCCATTTTTCTTAAGCTTTCCAGTTGGGGACTTCGGACGTTTTGGTGGTGAAAACAATTGGGTAGGTAAAGTTTTTGGAAGAGGTGTAATTTATATTTTTTTTCGATAGTCGTCATCCTAAAGATCAAGGAACTGCGGCTCTTTTATTTTTATTCCCTCTAATATTTTAGATTTTTTTTTTTAATTATTAAGTTGACATTTGTAAACTTTAATGACCGACAAGCTTGTTGCCTTCGTACTTAAGGAAAAAGAAAAAAAAACTCACTTCTATATCTGTCAAACTTTAATGTATGACAAGTGCTGCCACCTATAGAGTTGTGGTTGAACTAAAGCTATACTATATATACGTACCTAGGCATGTACAGTTTACCACCGAAACATTATTTTGCGACTCTCCATAGAACCGTTTCATAATAAAGTGACGTCTATTTTGTGCCTCTCAGTATGTCACTTTATTATGACGCGGTTCTATGGTGTCACAATAACAAAGTATTCAGCAATACATTTAATAATGAGAGAACTCAGATAAACGCATTTCCGCACAGACAACGCTTGACTGACTGACATTGGACGGACACATGTTTGACAGTTGACGTTTTGTATTTTCATCAACACTCCAGAGGTCGCTACCGTCAATGAAAATGGGAACCATTCTAAGTGTGCCCCCTGCCTTGACTTGACAATGACAGATATTATAGAAGTGACAGTTTTTTTTTCTTTTTCATTAAGTACGAAGGCAACAAGCTTGTCGGTCATTAAAGTTTACAAATGTCAACTTAATAACTAAAAAAAATATTTTAAAAATATTAGAGGAAATAAAAATAAAAAAGCTGCAGTTTCTTGATCTTAAGGATGACGACTATCGAAAAAAAATATAATTTACACCTCTTCCAAAAACTTTACCTACCCAATTGAGGAAAGAGCAAAATATTTGGCGCGTACTTATGATTGCTCGTCGTTAGCCCGTCCTCTTCCAGACCGGCATATCTGTTAGTTGTTATGTAGGTCGTATCTTTAACTGGTTCTAAATTACCACCTGGCGGTTCAAAACCCGTTTCCAGTTGTACATACATGTTGCAAGCGACTCGATAGGTACAATTAAACTCAGCCATAAGCTCCCTCAGACGCCTTTCCTTAAGATACACTGGACAAGTTCTGTTTAAAGCCATATGATCTCCGTCGCAATTGACGCATTAAAATATGGTCACCTCGCAGTTCTCATGTTGACCTCCACACTTAGGACAAACAACTTTTTTAGAGGAGCATTTAGTTTTCGTGTGTCCAAATTTCCAACATCTAGAGCATTGTGTTGCCGGAAAAATATAAGGATCTACTTTAATACTTAAATTGTCAATCATAATTCTAGGTGGCAAGCGCGAGCCAGAGAAAGCTACCCGAGCCACCTCGCTGGGCACCCAATGACCTTCTTCGTTTCGCCTTTTCAGACGCTTTACAGCTAGGATTTGAACGTCAATGGGGCCCCATATTTGACTCATCATTTCATCCTCAGTCAACTCCGGGTCTACGCCTTTAATTATTTCATACGAAACATTCACATCCATGGCACGATATACTTTCCATTCCCTTTTTTTAAATTCTTCGCATTCAATGACCTTGACAGCGTAATCCTCATCAAGTACCTCCAACCTTAATTTGTAAGGGTTTATGTATTTTACTCTTTTTATCTCCCGCAAGCCTGTGGATGTTAACAACTTCGCAATAGCAAACTGTTTAGGTAGTTGTTCCTTGGCAGTTATGGTGACCTCTGTTTTAACGAGTTTCACCTTTTTTTTTTCTTTTCCCCCATAACAATCCACGGAGGATCATCAATCTCCCTCCCACGTTTACCTGGTCTATCCTCAATGTTCTCGATCACATTTGGCGTGGTTGGTATCGGCAAATTTATTTTTGTGTTACTCTCAGCCGGCTGTTCTCCATACTGCTGAACGTTACACTCTTCGATCCAATATGTTATGGGGTCCTGCACTTCCTGACTTTCGTCTATATCCACTAGATCTATATTGACCTCGCTATCCATTGTAGCCAGTAAATAAAACGAGATCGATGTCCCGCATCTCAAGCTCGGCGCGTAGTAAACAAATACACTCTTATCGCGATACCCGACTGGCGCGTGCGCTTAACACGAGTACCGTGGCAAGACTGTGCAAACGATGTCGTTACTTGGTGGCGACTGAGAACTATGCAGACGTGCTTGCGTACTATACTACGATAAGAAAGCTATCCCTGAATCACCCTGTAACTGACACAAACAATATAGTACCTGGCTGCCGCTTTAAATTTTAAATAGTACTATCTCGAATGCATTGCCATTGCAATTTGAACCTTTTTCTTTAAGCGGTAAAGTTGCTATTCATATGAAATCTGTTGTTATTTGTGCGTTTCATTTTGCACTGCTAATTAGCGGTCGGGCTTCACAATAGATAACAAAGCCATTCATTGGAAGATAAGCTCTCAAGTGGATTCCGACATTTTAAATAAATTCTACTATAACACCACCGCATTTTGCGGCCGCATCAAAGACAAGTCTTATTTTGTTTGTTTTTTTTTGGGTTTCACTTGATAGGTTTGTAATGATTTTTTTTATTTCGGCCCCGCAATATGGAGTATATAGTCCGCCATTTTGTTTTCTTTATAACGTCACATAGCCTATGTTACTTGAGATGACGTAAGGATTCTAACGATACCTCACACATCTAAATCGGTCAAGGGATTTAGAAGTTATAGTGGAATAAAGAAACTCACATACATACATACCTACATACATACGAACATGAACCCTGAAAATATTACACTCCTTTTTTGGGGCAGTCGTGTAAAAAGTAATGTTCGTAAGCTGCTGCATACTATAATATGTAAATACAAAGAAAAACAAGAGGAGAGAAACATTGCTTTCAAGCAGAAACAAGAGTGTTTACACGCGATATCATCGTTTCTAAGTTAATATGAAATATCAATTTTGATACTTACGTTTATCCAATAAATTTACTCGTCGCTACTCGTTATCTAATACGAGTATAATAAACTTACGCGTGAACTTATGTCAGGTTAATTTAATATTGTTATTTATTTAGTTTATAATATTAATTTGGATTCTACTATGTACAGGTAAATTAATAAAATAATTTTAAATATATTACAAGTGTCAAGACTGGTTTTCGCGTTACACGTCAGGGATACCACACTCTGAATTTTTGAATTTGCCGCGATTTCTCATTCTCATCTTTCATTTGCCAGACTCTAGAAAAAATGCGTTTTAGTTCTAAAAACCGCGACAATTTCGATAATAAAACTTTAGATCGAATTTAAAAGAAAACAAGGAGAGAAGATCACATGCAATTACCTTATTAAATTAAAATTAAACTATTTTATTTTATTTACACAGTCCATATTTCTTATACCTATACAGGTAATCTAAGTCGTCGGTTTTTCTTGAGTAGATCCTGCCATCGCGTACCCACACGTATTTGTAGCCATGCTCCTTAGCTTGCTTCCTGGCAGCAGCGTGAAGAACCTTGTTAGCGGGGGACAAATGCTCGGCTAGGTACACGGGTGTTTTGGCGCCAGCTACTCCAAGGTGCAGGCTATTAAGCTTATCTTGCGCGTTTGCTTTGTTGAAAGCTATGGTTTTCGCTAACAGCTCATTTCGTACTTTCGGGGAAGATAGTTGTACGACAATGGATCTCGGGCGTGTACTCTCAGCATGGATTTTGGCTATACGGGTGCAATGCAATATTTCATTCTCAGTCAGCACACAGCCAACTGTCGTAGCCAAATGGTTCACAATTGTGAACAGATTTTCCTGTTTATATTCTGGAACACACTGTAATTCTAAATCATTTGCCCGAGCTTGCTGCCCAAGATAATTTAGGCGTTGAGTCAATTCAACTACTTCGGTCCTAATTTGACGGTTTTGTTCCTGCATGTCACTTGCCTTTTTCTTGGCATCAGCTTGCTCAGTCTCAATGTCCTCAAATCTGGCGTTCATGTAAGTCATTGAGTCGTGAATATCTTGCATGGCTTGCTTTAATGGGCCCAGTTGTTGGTTCACAATGCTAATCATATTGGAATTCATCTTCTCTATTAATGAACTAAGCTCAGTTTTTATCACATCCTGCACTATGGCACGAACTTCTTCTGAACTGACAGCTGTGGGCTCCGAAGGCGAGTTCAGAGCTGGTCGGTTAGTTTGCCTCGTTTTAGAAATGTTACGAACAGGAGTAGAATCGTGTTTATTTGTTTTAGGCGCGCTGTTAACGCACGCAGGACATTTCCAGACAGACGGCAGTTTCGAAATCTTATTGAAGCCTGAGGTGTCTAAACAAGCTAAGTGATAGGACAAATTACAGCCAACACAGTTTATGTATTGCTTTTCCTCAACATTTTCATTGGAACAACATCCCCAAGTTTGTGTCATCATTCCGTAAAACTATATCCTCTCAGAGTTTTCACAGTGAATACAACCGCAGTGACGCGCATTCGATAAATGACTGATAAAAATTTTACCAGCATTTCCATTGTGTTGTTAATAGATTTAAAAAAAAATCTGATAACTACAAAGTTTGTCAACTAAATTAAATACTAGTGAGTACAATTCAAGTCAGTGCTTACAATTTACTTTTTTTCTTTATTTTAGAATATTTTAACATATATTCGAAGACACTTAAATAAGATGTGGTTACCTGTAATAAGATAAGCATCTACCTGGATTGTTAATTTGCTACTTAAGATTTTGTAAGGGGTCTATATTGTCTTCCATAAAGTTTTAGTTCCGTTTTTAAGATTCCATAACTTTTTTAGTCATAAATATTGTTAGTCATAATATTGATTGTCATAATATTTGAAGGTATATTTTTGTATTTCCGATTTTTCCTGGTCATATTTGTCGAAAGTCATAAAAACTTTATTCATAACTTTTTACATCATAATGTATTACACCTCATAATGTTAAAGGTAATAATATTGCTTGACATAGTGATTATAAGGTCCAAACTTGTTTATCATAAAAGTAAAATACATAAAATGTAAGTTTCGCCTACTATATTAGTTAAAAAATATGTTCGGTTCTGGCGCTTCGCTGGCCGCTGCCGCGGCACGCTCGCTTCGCTCGCTCGGCTCGCGCGCTGTAGGATCGCAGTTCTACCTAACACTCTTCCTCGCTTTGCTCGTCGTCGTACCTAACGGAGACCTTCCTTATATATCTACATCATATTCATAATATCAATTTAAAATTAAAAAAGAAAGAACATTTGGAGTCATAAAAATTACATACTTATGTACTGAGGCAATGAAACGGTATGAATAATAATAATTAGTAGCTTAAAATATATGCTTTAAAATATTTCTGTTTAACCATCAATATGCCTTTGAATATTATAGATATAATTTTTATGACTTATGAATTTTATAATCCTTAACATTATGGACTATTCACTTTAGCATTATTAAGCATTATGCTTTACAGTTTTTATGACTATCGATAGTTATGAGCATAAATAGTATGACAATCAATTTCTGACTTTCAAAATTCGATACAACAACTTTATGGGTGACAAAGGGATCCCTTTTGTAAGATGTATTATCTGTTGGTGATCCTTAATAAATAAATAATGGTAGTAAATTGTACGTAATTTATCTATTTTTTTATATTTCTTTATTATTTCAAATGTATTGGTCACTTATAATTTGCTTAGATAACAAAATATAAATAACATGTCCCTATTAGTTGTTTCACCCCGATTATTTAAATTTCTAATTTGATATAAATTAGTTACAGTCCAAGGAATAGTAAATGGAAAATATAAAAAATGTATTGTCTAAGCATATCCATACTATGAATATTAATCTGACATATACCCTCATTTAACCATCTACCCTAAATAATTCTCGCCAAAAATAACTTACGATGAATGAATTAACATTATAACCAATTACCTATATATTAATGTCCTCTCAGATATCCATGTTGATGTTTTCGCTTCACTCAAAACCTCCATATAACTCTAGTAGGTACCAGATCCCTAAATTATTCCATGATTTATTTATGCTTCCTTTTTGTTATTTATTTGTTTTGGAAGTTATAAATAATGTGTACAAAATACGTTTACGTCTTGAGCCATTATTCAAGTTCATCTTTAGATTTAATAATTGTCTATAGAACCTATATTGCACCTGGCGAAAGAACATACCTACAAACAATCAGGCGAGCCCAAAGTCCCCTTACTTATAATACTCGTATGTATAGTTATTACGTCACTTCCAAGGCAAAATGGCTAAAGCGACATTTTGGGCCAAATTGAGTTATATACAGGGTGTTTTTTTATTCGTCTAAAAAATTTTGGGGGATAAATCAGTAAGTCATACTGACCAACTTTTACTATGGGACCAACCCCGAAATCGCGAAAAAAAAATTGAGCATATCATACATTTTGGCTAGTGACGATGTTTTGTATGGGAGAGTCAATTTTTTTTTCGCGATTTCGGGGTTGATCCCATAGTGAAAGTTGGTCAGTATGACTTACTGATTTAACCCCCAAAATTTTTAGACCAATAAAAAAAACACCCAGTATATCATTAGAATCAGCGAATTTTTCTGCGTCGATCTGTCTAGGTTTCAAAGCGATCTGAGCACTTTTTGGCGCTTTAGCCGTTCAAAAAACACTGAAATTTGTGATCCAAAAGACTAAAATGACGCTTATTACACGACTGCCCCAAAAAAGGAGTGTAATGTTTTTCATTTTTTACACGACTGCCCCAAAAAAGGAGTAATGTTTTCAGGGTTCATGTTCGTATGTATGTAGGTATGTATGTATGTGAGTTTTTTTATTCCACTATAACTTCTAAACCCCTTGACCGATTTAGATGTGTGAGGTATCGTTAGAATCCTTACGTCATCTTAAGTAACATAGGCTATGTGACGTTATAAAGAAAACAAAATGGCGGACTATATACTCCATATTGCGGGGACGAAATAAAAAAAATCATTACAAACCTATCAAGTGGGGTATCAAAATAAAGGGTTTTAAAAGACAAGTACAAAAATATATACAACTTATGTGTTTAAAGCTTATTTTGGTAGAAAGAGATTTTTTAAAATAAAATTAAAACGCACAGAAAAAAATGGCATCCGAACCTATTGAGTCTGGTATCAAAAGATAGCACTTTGAAAGGTAATCATAGAAATATATAATACTCATATGTTTAATTGTACCTTTGGAGAGGAAACACGAAATGTTCTACATCGCAATTGGAGTTTTTCCTGGCAGCTATACTGGGTGTTTTTTTATTCGTCGAAAAAATTTTGGGGGTTAAATTAGTAAGTCATACTGACCAACTTTCACTATGGGACCAACCCCGAAATCGCGAAAAAAAATTTGACCCTTCCATACAAAACATCGTCAGCTGATTAGCCAAAATGTATGGGATGGTCAATTTTTTTTTCGCGATTTCGGGATTGGTCCCATAGTGAAAGTTGATCAGTATGACTTACTTATTTAACCCCCAAATTTTTTTCGACGAATAAAAAACACCCAGTATAAGACGTGACTGCGCACGCGGCGCCCGCTTAACAATACTGTAACATACCGCCCGCTTAACAATACAATAACCAGTAAGCATAACAATACTGTGGATGGGGGTGGGGGTCAAAATTGAGGCGAGCACAACAGAATTTGATGCGTTGAGAGGCCAGGGTAAAGTCGAGCGGCGTATGCTGCCACTAATATTGTGCTGGGCTGTGACAGTTCACAAGCTGCAAGGAACTACGCTGGACAGAGCTGTCATAGATCTTGGTTCCAAGATCTTTGCCAAAGGTCAGGCGTACGTCGCATTAAGTCGCGTAAGGTAATTAGAAGGTCTGGGAATTAGCGTCTTGGATCCTAGAAAAATTATCAAGGATCCACATGACAAAAAGTCTCTTGAAGAATTAAATCGTCTGAGGAATATTCAGAATTCTTAAGTTCGTATTGTCTGTCACTAAAAGGTGTAAAATAAAAAATAATAATAAAAAAAATTAAATAACACGACTGCTGTTTAAATCCAAACTGAAAAAAGTTACAAATAAATTTTAGATATGGTAGTTAATTTAATAAATGCAAACTAGAATATAAGTGTACAGTCACATCATAAACATGTTTACACATTTACTCTATATTTCAATGACATAAGGCGAAAAAGTTTATAGAGGTTTATGACTGTGACTGAATCTACACACTCGTCTTTTTATATATGTATATTTTATTTCGATTGCAGTCGGGGGACCTTTCGCTTCAAGGTGGGTGAAGTGAAAGTGAGTGCATAAAGGTCCCCAGACTGCAATCGAAATAAAATATACATATATAAAAAGACGAGAGTGTGTAGATTCAGTCACGGTCATAAACCTCTATAAACTTTTTCGACTTATGTCATTGAAATATAGAGTAAATGTGTAAACATGTTTATGATGTGACTGTACACTTATATTCTAGTTTACATTTATTAAATTAACTACCATATCTAAAATTTATTTGTAACTTTTTTCAGTTTGGATTTAAACAGCAGTCGTGTTATTTAATTTTTTTTTATTATTATTTTTAAACAAGATGATGTTAATTTACGTCATGTTTATGATGAACACGTAGGAAGTGATATGTCATGGAGTCAGTTTCGTTTCATGGAACGAACCTTTTAATTACTTAGTTATAAATAAAGATTGTAATAGAAATTCAGAATGTTATAGGAAAGGCTTTGATCCATTTATCATGCTAGATTAACCGTATATATAAACAATAGAGTTAACATATAGAACTTATTCCTTAATATGAAATCATCTAGAACGGACATGAATCCTAAAATGAACGAGGAGAAAATATTTCAAGAAAAAGTACTCCGATCTGCTGAAGCAGTAAGAAAAAAAGTCAAGGTTCTTCGTGATGTTAAATCTAGGAATAACCTGATGTTAGAAACAATTTTAAAGCCAGTCACAGATCCCCTTAATGAAATGGTAAAAAAAAAAATAACAACCTAAGTATTAGTGACACTGATTTTGATAACAATGGTTTTAAATGGAATAAGTCAGTAAAACATTAAAATATAGTCCTTTTGAAGATGGAAAGAAAGAAAGCTTAGCTAATAAAACACTAACGAGCAAATCATCGGAATCTGATTTAGACAATAGCGAATATGAATTAAATGATGACAATTTTAGTCAAGATGAATCTATATCACATGAAAGTACCAGACAAAATGATTCTGATTCAATAAATAAAGCTTCATTTAAAACGTTAGATTCGTATGCTTCTCCTCGTGAAGATCTTACGTGGCAAAAACAATATTTACACGTGAACATTCCTTTTGTTGTACGAATGGAGCGTGGTAAGCTAATGCTAGGATCTTATCCGATATCTACGAATGATAAAGAACTCAAAATAGGTAGAGAAAAGTATTGTTTAACGCAAGGATTAAACGATTTATTGTTAAAAAAAATACCTGATTTACAAATGGTAACTGAAGACGATAAGCGATTATATAAAACATTATTAATAAAAACAAATGCACATAGACGTGACTTTGATCCAAATAAGCCCATAAAGAGCAATAAGGGCATGTGAATATTTAAACATAATAAAGCCACTTTTCAAATTAACTAAACAACGATCAGTAAGCGAAGAAGTACATGTAACTGGTGATGGTTTACCGGTAATGAAAAAAGTCAAAAGAGACATCTCTTATGTGTATTGGGATGACCCGAATGAATTAGTAGAAAGATTGAAACTGCTTATAGCATCGCGTGATGCTGGCAATACAGGATTAGATAACGAAATCATATCTGTTAATTCTCTTGCGTCGCGGGTGAAAGAATCAACAACTTAATTTCGAACAGACTATATTTGGCAACACACACTACAAAAATATCAAATCGTGCTCAAAATGGGCTAGAGTTTGTGCGGTGTTGCGCTCGGATGGTCTCGTTAGACTGGCTGAACTCCCAGCGTACATTCAGTTATAACGCGCCTATGACGCCGCACAAATCTACCCTTAAAATAAAAACTAACATTAAAATAAAGTTATGAGCGCGTCGCTAACACAGCCCACCCCAGTGCTGGCTCAGCACTCTAAACCTAGAGGTATCCGCGTGACGCGCGCCGCCGAACGCCTCAGCGTTCCGGACTTCGTCTTTACCTCGACCATTCTCACCCGACCGTCTCTGCCGGGGAACACCTGCTGTATCACGGCTTTTGGCCACACGTTTCTCTGCGCTCCCGGATCGACAATAAGTACCAGGTCACCCACCTGTAAAGGCCTTTGTTCTTGGTTCCATTTTTTCCTTGGCAGCAACTCCGGTAGAAACTCCTTTACCCATCGCCTCCAGAACATATCTGCTAACCTTTGTGACTTGCGCCATTGTTTTCGCAAATAAAGGTCAGAGTCATCAAAGGTCCCGGCGACAGGTAAGTTCGAGGACGCGCCGAGAAGGAAGTGGTTAGGCGTCAAAGCCTCGTCACTGCCTGGCTCAACGGACACGTGCGTCAAAGGACGGCTGTTAACAATGTTTTCGACCTCCGCCAGGAGTGTACTTAACACTTCGTCCTTGGGCGCACGCTCCTTCAAAATGACCTTGAGCGAGGACTTAACGGTGCGGATAAGCCGCTCCCACGCCCCACCCCATTGAGGACTAGCGGGTGGGATGAAAGTCCAGTGCACGCCGTTATTTCCCGCTTCAGTTTTCAGAGCCTCCTCATCCAATTCCTGAATGGCCCTCTTCAGCTCCGTGTCGGCACCCCGCAGATTTGTACCGTTGTCTGAATACAGGTATTGTGGCCAACCTCTACGCGCAGCCATCCGTCTCAGTGCCATGATCAGCGAGTCTGAGGTAAGAGAATTAACGGTCTCTAAATGAACCGCTCTCACCGTTAAGCAAGTGAAAAGTACACCGTACCTGAACTCGCGGCGTCTACCCAGCGACACTTTAATCGGACCGAACAGATCTAGACCGCAAAATGTAAAACGCGCGCCGGCGGTAGATCGCCCATTCTAGGTAATTCCGGATTCGCCCTTCATATCCGGCACAGCATACACCGCGAGGCTACGTATTTAACGGTAGGTCGTATTTTTACTAACCAGTATTTTTGTTTCAGGTTGTTCACTACAGTCTCCTGGTTTCCATGGGCAGCCTGCTCATGGTAATGCTTCGCCAGAAGCCGGGCTACCTGGTGCTTACCATCAAGGATAACGGGTCTTTTAGTTTCAGGTGGGATGTCGGACGCGGCGTTGATGCGGCCGGCACAGCGGAGCACCCCGCGCTCGTCCAAGATCGGTGACAGGTTCAATAATCGGCTATGGCGTTCCAAACATTTACCCATTTTAATTGCAGCGATCTCTTCACCAAATGAGTCCGCTTGTGCCTGCTTCAGCAACAGGCTTTCTGCTAGATCCATTAACATGCTAGTTGCTTGTTCGGGAAGTTTTCTACAACGATTAATAAATTTTAAAACGGCAGCAGTGGCCCTCAACAACCGCAACCAGGATGAAAACCGGGATGGTTTCGGCACGGGTAAATTAATAGTTACATTTTGAACTAACGTTACGCACTCTAAGTTACCACTTTCTATTTCAGATTCGATTACGCTTCGAGGCCACGCAGATTCGTCTTCATACAAGAAGGCGGGACCCTTAAACCATTCATGTTTAAAAAGGTTGCCGTCATAGGTTTCCCGTGTGGCTATGTCTGCAACATTCAATGACGTAGGAACGTACCGCCACTCCTCCGCGTGCGTCAATTCATCTATTTCGCCTAATCGGTTTGCCACGAATGTGTTATAGTTTCGGGCATTGTTCTTTATCCAATGAAGAACAGTTGTCGAATCGCACCAAAATTGTCTACGCTGTGTAGTGAACCTATGTACCTTTAGTAGCGTATCGGCGAGTCTAGATTCAAAGAGACATGCTTGTAACTCTAATCGAGGCACCGTCGTGGGTTTTACGGGTGCCACTCTGCATTTGCTGGCAATAAACGCCACGCAAACATTACCGGCGCGATCAATCCATCGCCAATACGCTACCGCGGCCATAGCCTTGGTCGATGAGTCACTAAACACATGTAGCTGTAGATTATTATACTCCTGCTTCGTCCTCGAGATTAGATATGAATTTGTAGTAACACGCATCGTGTTGCCATTCAACCACAAAGTAATAAGCATTTTTTTTCCTCTTTTTTTTTGTGGGGAAATCCAGCCATCTAACCGGACCCTTGATCTAACTACGCACTCATTCGCGTTTTTGTGCTCAGCCGTTCACCACGTTCTCTTTTACATCGCTCAAAAAAGTTTTTGTGAGTATTAAAAATGCCCAAACGTAGAAGAAGGGACGAATATAGTGACGAATATTTTATTCGTAAACTTCGAAAGTGGGAAAAAGAGTTGCGGCGGAGTAGAAAATTATCGCCCGTTCATTCGAGTGAAAGTTCTTCACCGAATATATCACCGGTGCCACCAGTTTAAGAAGGTAATTACCTATATCATAATATACTTACGAGTGTTTTAACGACTTATTCAATATTATACAGTATCGTAAGGTACGATGTAGTGTGCACCGGGATGGGGTGTGGCCGTCATTGTTTTCCTTATCATTACGTTATTAATTTACGTAAAGTACACTTTCTTAAAATATATACGTGCTTGTGTACGGGGTGATGCCGCTAGCGAGTTCCGTATCGTTAGTACATACAAATTTTATGTACAATTTAAATTTGTAATTAAAAGATATACTTACTTACATACAAATACTAGTGTACACTTTAATGGAGTGTTACCGATAAAGTATTGATCTATTTTAAATAAATAAAATGAGATATATAAAATAATAATAATAATACATAATTAGGTAACAAGTGGATAGTTTAAAGGGACTATCTCGTTACAAGAGTGTTGCGTACATCTTAAGGGGATGTATCTGCGCTCCCATAAATAAAAAGGTGCTGTGTTTAGTTACAAGGACTAATACCTAACCTAAATAACATAATATTTTTGTATAAATACCAGACATGTTATTCGCTATTTTCCCCTTATTATTCAGTATCGTAAGGTACGATGTAGTGTGCACCTGGATGGGGTGTGGCCGTCATTGTTTTCCTTATCATTACGTTATTAATTTAAGTAAAGTACACTTTCTTAAAATATATACGTGCTTGTGTACACCTGAACGGGGTGATGCCGCTAGCGAGTTCCGTATCGTTAGTACCTACAGATTTTATGTACAATTTAAATTTGTAATTAAAAGATATACTTACTTACATACAAATACTAGTGTACACTTTAATGGAGTGTTACCGATAAAGTATTGATCTATTTTAAATAAATAAAATGAAATATATAAAATAATAATAATAATACATAATTAGGTAACAAGTGGATAGTTTAAAGGGACTATCTCGTTACAAGAGTGTTGTGTACATCTTAAAGGGATGTATCTGCGCTCCCATAAATAAAAAGGTGCTGTGTTTAGTTACAAGGACTAATACCTAACCTAAATAACATAATATTTTTGTATAAATACCAGACATGTTATTCGCTATTTTCCCTTATTATTCAGTATCGTAAGGTACGATGTAGTGTGCACCTGGATGGGGTGTGGCCGTCATTGTTTTCCTTATCATTACGTTATTAATTTACGTAAAGTACACTTTCTTAAAATATATACGTGCTTGTGTACACCTGAACGGGGTGATGCTGCCAGCGAGTTCCGTATCGTTAGTACCTACAGATTTTATGTACAATTTAAATTTGTAATTAAAAGATATACTTACTTACATACAAATACTAGTGTACACTTTAATGGAGTGTTACCGATAAAGTATTGATCTATTTTAAATAAATAAAATGAAATATATAAAATAATAATAATAATACATAATTAGGTAACAAGTGGATAGTTTAAAGGGACTATCTCGTTACAAGAGTGTTGTGTACATCTTAAAGGGATGTATCTGTGCTCCCATAAATAAAAAGGTGCTGTGTTTAGTTACAAGGACTAATACCTAACCTAAATAACATAATATTTTTGTATAAATACCAGACATGTTATTCGCTATTTTCCCCTTATTATTCAGTATCGTAAGGTACGATGTAGTGTGCACCTGGATGGGGTGTGGCCGTCATTGTTTTCCTTATCATTACGTTATTAATTTACGTAAAGTACACTTTCTTAAAATATATACGTGCTTGTGTACACCTGAACGGGGTGATGCCGCCAGCGAGTTTCCGTATCGTTAGTACCTACAGATTTTATGCAGCTGCTGCTGATCCTGAGATCAAAGCTGCATTGACTGAAGCTTTAATAAAAAAGGACAAAGCTTTGGAGGTTAAGCAAAAACAGCAGGGTGCCGCTATTTCTTGCTTGAGTGAGGCCTTGACTCTGATTTTAACATCAGAAAATAAAGACCCCAAGATAGCAAAACTTCTTATAGAAGCGGGACGCATTATGTGCGACTCTCAACACACAGAGTCCCTCACAAGACGAAGTTTCATATGTTCTTCGATGAAGAAAGAACTTAAAAAGATCAGCTTTATGACACGGAAATAGATGGTTTTTTTGTTTGGGACTGGCGGATACACTTAAAACCCATGCTAGGTTTTATTCACGTATGTATGATATGACGTACTTACGTGGACTGTGTCAACAATATTGTACAGACAAATCGTATTTTTGTATCTCTCGGATTTGTTATTAACAAGGAAAAAAGTTGCTTTATTCCACAAAAAACTTGTAAATATCTCGGTCTTGTTATAGACTCAAAATATTTCCACATAAGGCTCCCAGATGAAAAAAGAATGCTAATTAAAAATGAATTAGAGACCTTTGTTCAACTAAATCGAGGTAAAATTCGAGGCTTCGCTCGTTTATTGGGTCTTCTTACATCAGCCTGTCCTGCCATACAATATGGATGGCTTTATACAAGATGCAAGTAAAAAAAAAAAAAAAAAAAAGGTGGGAGGCGGCATGCGGAAAGGAGACCGCCAGTGGTTTATGGAGTAAAGATGAAGCAAAAAACCACATCAATTATTTAGAGTTATTGGCAGCGTTTTTCGGACTGAAAATATTTGCCAAGAATCTCAGAGAATGTCAGATTCTATTAAGGATCGATAATACAACTGCTATCTCATATGTCAATCGTATGGGTGGTGTCAGATTCCCACATCTCAATCAGGTGACGAAAGATCTGTGGCAATGGTGTGAAAGACGAAATATTTTTTGTTTTTGCAGCATACATAATCTCCCTAGACAATGAGATAGCAGATGCGGAATCGAGAAAAACCCAGATGTCGAATGGGAACTAAGCATCTATGCTTTCAGCCAGATCGTTTCTAAATTTGGTCGTCCTAAGATCGACCTATTTGCAAGTATAATTAATAAAAAGTGCGAAAATTTTGTATCATGTCACAGAGACCCAGAAGCTTTTGCGAATAATGCTTTTACAATTAGCTGGACCGGCATATTCTTCTTTGCCTTTCCACCCTTCGCAATTATTTTAAAGATGTTAAGAAAGATCATACACGATAAAGGCATAGTTGTACCACTATGGCCCGCGCGCAGCCTTGGTATCCGTTATTTCAAAGTTTGCTTTGCTACGAGGTCATTAGTTTCTCTCACGACGATAATGTTTTATTATCTGTGTCCGACAGCTATCCCAAAGTCAACCTGGTTGCAGGGAAATTATCCGGACGGCATTATTAAGAAGATGCGTGCCACCCGCTTCATTAGAGATAATGCTGACCTCATTATCCAAAAATTGTATCAGACAGTATGGGTCGGCATTAAAACGTTCGACACGTTTCTGTACCCAACACAATAAAGATATATTTGAATCTTCTGTCCCAAATATAATATACTATTAGACATCATTCTGGTAGTTGAGGGGGTAACATGGTGGGGAGTATAAAAGCAAGGAGCGGCGCTGTTAGCGCTCTCTTGTGGCTGGGTCGTCGTGCGAGGTGGACGTATTGGCAGGCGTGCTTGGTCGTATTTTCCATCCGTTATAACTTTATCGGTTTATAATTTGTAATTAATTGATTTTCTTTATTAGGTTAATAAAATTGTTTTTTTAAAAACTAAAACTGCTTCTGATTCCTAAAATCAGAAGTGGGATTAGTAACGCATTTCCACTATCATCTTGATAATCATTTTGATTTGGTTGATCTAGTTTCCGTTCATATTTTTATTTTTCAGTGGGTAGAATTTATTTTTCTTTATAAATTTTATTGTTGGGGTAGTTGTGTTGTTTACGCGAGTCAGTTCGATTTACGCGTAAAGTTGTGCTATTTATAGTTCGTGATTTTGTTTAACGTGTTATAAATAGTGATCGAATTATTTTGTTTTGTGCTGTGTGTGTCTTAGTGAATAAGTTGCAGCGATGAACGTGACACGTCGTTCGCGGTCGCGACATACGCTGACACCTGAAGCGAGAGACTACCACTCGCGAGGTCGGCGGCGATCAAGGGGCCGACAGACGAGCCGCCCTTCGCGCACCCGTCGGCGCGTTCGTTCGCAGGAGCAGCGTTCCCGCGACCGGGGCGCTCATGGCAGGGCCTCGCGCAGCCACTCGCGCTCGCGGACACCACATCATCGGCGCTCACGGAATGTCCGCTCCAGGGACCGGCGCTCCCGGGGTCGACATTCCCGTAGTCATTCCCGCACTCGCTCGCCGCGACGGAGACAACTCTCAAGGTCGTGTGCCCGTGATCGTTTTCCCCAGGACCAGCCCAGGCGACACTCACGGGTTGTGCGCACGCCCTCCCGGTCGCCGCCGTCACGGAGAGAACGCGGGTCATGGAGTACCATGTTGACACGGCTTGAGGCGTTGGAAAGGCGCTCGCACATCCCACCGTCCGTCGGGCGCACCACTGGCCAAGGTACCGAGCAGATTGTGGAGGCAATACAGTCGCTGAAGTCTGTGAGTACCAATAGTTACTATGTTTCAAGCTTTGACCCCAGCATTCACGACGTAGATTCATGGTTTAGTGAGGTTGATAGGGCTAAGCTTATGAACAGGTGGGACGATCGTGAAACCCTTTCTCGCATAGGTAACTGTTTAAAGGGCGACGCCAAGTCGTGGCTGACTGAATGGGTATCAAACGACCGTACGTGGACAAATTTTAAAATTGACTTTAAACCATTGTGTGTTCGGAAAGTAGATTCAGCCGGTATATTACTTGAGGTTTTGTCCACTAACTCTGATAAGTATCAAACCTATGCCGACTACGCGCGTAAGATGTTATTGCGCTTGCGTATTGTAAAGGGCTTGAGCGATGATTTGACCACTGAAATAGTTATACGGGGTATATCTGACCCGCATATAAAAGCTACCGCAACTAACGCCCATTTGAAACCCACTGACTTAGTGAATTATTTATCTACATTTGTAAAGTCGTCTAAAAATGTTGCTGATAATCGTTCGAATGTAAATCGCCAGTTATTTTCAAGTAATAATAATAAAAATGACGTAAAATCACTAGGTTTCAAAAAGCCGTTTCGTACAACAAGTTCTAACAAGTGTTATATCTGTGGTGAGCTAGGACATAGGCAGATTGCGTGTCCGAAACGACATACCCCTACTACTGTCACTGGCAAGTCGGGGCAAGTCCACTTGGGGCAAGATCAATCGGGGAACAAATCTAATTCGGGTACAATTACGTGCACTTATTGTAAGAAGCCAGGCCATGAAATAAAGTCGTGTTACGCAAAACGGCGCGCCGATGAACAACGTGTCATAAATACAGTTAACTTTTGTTCGGCTCCTTTAAATAAGCGCACAGATATTGTTGTGGGAGTAATCCAAGGGGTTCCCGTAGATATTTTGATTGACAGTGGCGCCATCGGCGTATCGTTAATCTCTGCGTCAGTTGTAAAACACTTGTCATGTGCGATGAAACCAATTAGTTGCCAGATAAAGGGAATAGGTTCCTCAATCACTCAGATTGATTCATATGTCACTCTGACAATTGATTTGGAGGGTATTTCCTTGGAGGTAGATTTACTTGTTGTTCCAAGTGAGTGCATGAACGCACCGATTCTAATAGGTACCGACGTACTCAATAGGGACGGTGTTATTTACATACGGACTAAAAACATGCAGCGTATTGTTAGAGATTCTAACCCTTTAGCAGTGTCGGCTGTGGAGTCGAATGCGCAGCCGGTTATTAACACCACATTAACCGGTGATTATTTTGACAAGTTAAAGTTAATTTTAGATGAGTATTCGGAACACATGATATCTGGTACTGCCACATCTACTGTTACTACTGGGGTTATGCGCATTCAACTCAATAGTGATGTCCCCGTAAACTATCGTCCATACAAGATGTCGCACGATAAAAAATTAAAAGTTCGCGACATTATTCGGGATCTTATTTCTAAAGGCATAATACGGGAATCGGAGTCGCCCTACTCGAGTCCCGTTTTATTAGTAAAGAAGAAGGACGGCTCCGACCGTATGTGTGTTGACTTTCGCGCGTTGAATAAGATCACTGTCAAGGACAGATACCCGTTGCCATTAATTGATGATCATATAGACCGTTTGGGGAAATGTAAATATTTTACCACATTAGACATGGCAACAGGGTTCCATCAGATTCGTCTGGATGATGAATCTGTGCCTCTCACTGGCTTTGTAACGCCCGAAGGGCATTTTGAATACCTTAAAATGCCCTACGGGTTAGCAAATGCGCCTATTGTGTATCAGCGCATTATTAGTACTGCATTACGCGAGTTTATTGCAGCTGGACAAGTTTTGGTGTACATAGACGACTGTTTGATTCTTTCCAATACCATTGATGAGGGTTTACGGATTTTGAGAGAAGTTTTAGCGACTTTGACCAAAGCGGGTTTTTCAATTAACTTTAAAAAATGTTCTTTTATGTGCACTGAAATTGAATACCTTGGCCGCGTTATTTCTAATGGGGAAGTGAAGCCTTCTCCAGGTAAAGTTCAAGCGCTGGTTAATTCTAGTCCTCCTCAAAATGTAAAGCAGGTACGTCAACTGCTGGGTTTAGCGGGGTACTTCCGTAAGTACATTAAGGATTACTCCACTAAAACATCCTGTATAGCGCAGTTGACTCGCAAAGATATTCAATTTAATTGGGGACCTGAACAAGAGCGTGTTAGGCAGGAACTTATCACAAGTCTCACTAGTGCCCCTGTATTAGCCATATTCGATCCGAGCTTACCTACCGAAGTACATACGGACGCGAGTAGTCTGGGGTATGGTGGGGTGTTGCTACAGGTTCATGCGGGAGGAGCTAAGCGTGTCGTGGCCTACTATAGCCAGGTGACAAAGGGAGCTGAGAGTAAGTACCATTCGTACGAACTCGAAACCCTGGCTGTAGTAAAAGCACTGCGCCAGTTTCGACACTACTTAATAGGTACGCATTTCTCTGTGGTAACTGACTGCAATGCTTTGAAAGCTACTCAAAGCAAGAGGGACCTCCTACCGCGTGTGGCACGATGGTGGATATATTTGCAAGATTTTAATTTCACTATTTCATATAGAAAAGGTGCCATGCTGCCACACGCGGACTATTTGAGTCGTAATCCTTGTAAGTCCGTGAGTAATATTGATAAGCCGCGTAACTGGGCTCAGATTGCTCAAGCCGGGGACGAGGAGACGCGAAATATGATTCAGGCTTTGGAAAGAGGGGAGCTAGATACGTCACGCTATGTGCTTAAAAGTGAAGTTCTGTATTATCAGTATAGGCAGATAGGGGAGGATTCGCGGCTTCTTTGTTATATTCCAAAGGGTCAACGCTTAAGCCTTCTTCGAATTTTCCATGATGAGCATAGCCATATGGGTGCGGACAAAACAACAGAACTCATTCTTAGGCATTTCTGGTTTCCTGGGGTTAGAGGTTTTGTTAAGAAATATGTAAAGCATTGTTTAACTTGTATTGCACATAAGCGAGTACCTCGCGCGCCTCTACAACCCATCTCCTCCTGGCCTAAGCCAGACGTGCCATTCGATACCTTACACTTCGACGCATTGGGCCCGTTACCCGAGTCCAACGGCTTCAAGCATGTGATGCTGACTATTGATGCTTTTACTAAGTATTGTTTGCTTACACCTATCCGCTGCCAGGACTTGGACGAGTTGAAACGGGTGTGTATGAATGTCATATCCTTGTTTAGAACTCCCCGTTTGATAGTGTCCGATAGAGGTCGAATGTTTGAGTCCGCTGGCTTTAAATCGTGGATGCAGGTTTTGGGTATTGAGCTTCATCATATAACACCCGAAATGCACCACACGAACGGGCAGGTGGAACGTTACGTTCGGACAGTGCTCAATATGCTACGAATAGAGGTGAATTATAAGAAGCATCAATGGGCTGACCAATTGTGGCAGCTACAATTAATTCTTAATGTGACCCAACAGAAAACCACTCAAACTTCCGCCTTGAAATTGCTCATCGGCCACGAAAATGCGACTCCGGCTATTCGTGCGCTGGTACGAGACGTTTCCATGGAGCCCCCTGCAGCCAACCGCGAGTCCAGGAGGGAACTTGCCAGGCAGAGGACGGCCGAACGGTTGGACAGAAATCAAGCGTCAATGGACGCTCATGTTAATCGGGACAGGTGTCCTCCTCGTATTTTTCAGGCAGGCGACCTGGTCTTCGTGATCAAGTACGCCCAATCTACGGGCAAGCTGGACCATGGTATGCGTGGCCCTTATCGAGTGGTTCGAGTCCTGCCCCACGGCCGCTACGAGCTGAGACTGGTGGCCGGCTCCTACGGGAAGGTGACATATGCTGCTGCCCAGTATATGGTCCCCTGGCGAGGTGAATGGACTCCTGAGTCTTGCTCTGCCTTCTTTGAGGGTGAGTGAGCTGCTGCTGTGCGGCCCGAGATGGCTGTGACCTGGAATAGCTGCTGTGACCCGTGTGGCGGGTGACCTTTGTGGCGGTGGCCCATGTGTGGCGTGTGACCCGTGTGTGTCGGGTGGCCTTTGTGGCAGTGGCCCATGTGTGGCGTGTGACCCGTGTGTGTCGGGTGGCCCTTGTGGCGGTGGCCCGTGTGTGGCGTGTGACCCGTGTGTGTCGGGTGGCCCTTGTGGCGGTGGCCCGTGTGTGGCGTGTGACCCGTGTGTGTCGGGTGGCCCTTGTGGCGGTGGCCCGTGTGTGGCGTGTGGCCTTTGTGGCATTCTGTCGGGGTGGTGCACTCGCTGGGGTGCACCCACGACTCTGGAAGCTGGTCGGCTTTGCAAACCGACCAGTCGCTGTGCGATGTGCGCTCACAGTGTTGATTATTAAGCATTCTGTATGTGTTGTGGTGATGGTGCAACAAGTTAGTTTTCTAGAGTACACGGGTCATATTAAACTTGTAATATGCAGAGCCATTGCTGTGTCAATGTTCAGCTTGTAGGTTGTACTCTAGAATGCTATCTTCAAGTGATAATATCTCTTGAAGAACTGGGTTTCATTTTGCACGGATCTAACTAAAACTAACCATAACACTAACAAATTAACCATGACAGGTAGTCCCTGTATTAGGTTTATAAAATTTGTGAATTTGTTCACAGCGAGCGATGATGAAGGTTCTGAGCTAGAACAACTCGAGCCTTCGTCATCAGATGAACCACTGCCGGGCTCTTCATCAAGACCAGATGATCCTACTCCAGGATCGTCGGCAAGACCAGCTCCAGCTCCAGAGTCGCCGTGCGGCGCGCGCACAACCCCGTGCACGCACCAGCCCAGGGGTGTTAGTGTAGCTAGTAGTAGCTAGGTAATAATAAATTACAGTTATCCTGCCCGATTAACAATTCAGGCTTAAGTTGACCATTACAACATAATTTATCTTTAATTTTACTAAAGTAGACATATTTATTGCAATCTACAATTGATACATCTTGCGATGGCAAATTTAATTCGTTTACACTCCGTGCATTTATTGTATACTGAACACTATTAGTAGATTTACATACCATCTCGGCTTTGTTCCAGGCACCGCACATGCGCAGAGACGGCCGCGGAGCCCGGCGCGGGCGGCCAGCGCGCCGCTGATGAGCGACACGGTAGCTCCGTCATCAAGGAGCGCGTTTACACGAAATGTGCCATTCGGACCGTGAATGTTAACTGGCACAACTTTAAGAAGCACTTTATTGACACTCGTACTCACGTATGTCACAGTTTCTGTCACCGACGAAGGTTCCGGCGCTGCCGGCTGCCGTCATTTCTAACAGTAAAATGCAGCAACCGATGATGCGGCTCCCCGCAACCGTCTTGGTCACACGCCGGCGCGGGACAGGTCTCGCGCTCGTGGCGTGATATCAAGCACCTGTAACATAGCCCGTGACGTTTCACATGGCGCCAGCGCTCCTTGCGTAATGCCTTCTTGAACTTCTTGCAGTCGGTCAATTTGTGTTCAGCAGTTTTACAAAATTGACATTTATTATTTCTTATCTCCGACTGAAGTAGCACTGTGTGTATCCGCGTAGCGTTGTTGTTATTGTGTCGCGTTGTACTCATGTTTAATAGACTGATATTGGCAGTGGTTGTAATTTTTACCGCTTCATGGCTTAAAAATTCTGCTAATATATTCAATCGCGATTTAGTGCCTTCCGTTATTAGCGGGAAACTGTAGTCCGACCACTTCGATATGAGTACAGTAGGTAGTTTGGCCAACAATAATGAAGATATACTCGTACCTTGTAAATATTCTTCGCGACCGACGGTGCGAACAGCTGTTATAAAATTTTACACTTTTATTGAAAATACCACTATTTCATTTTGGTACTCTGGAGACAACGGCTGAAGCTTCTTTACGTCCTGCATTATTCGCGATATAATAGTGTCTGGGTTACCAAATCGTAGCTCAAGTGTTGACATTAGTTTTTCAGGTGACGTGGCACTAATCAACAGAGCTGACACTGCTTCTTTTGCAGAACCGCGTACACATATTCTCCCTCGGGCTAAACCCGCACACCTGTGTGGACTCCTCGTACGCCTGCTTGAACTGCAACCATTCTAATGGATCTCCAGAGAATTCTGGCAAGTCTCTCGGAGTGCTCATACGGCTCAGGAGGTTAGCGTTAGGTCCGTTTTTAGTTGAGGTGGCGGCTAAATCCTTCAAGGCGCATGCGAGCATCTGGACTGTCCCATCAGACGTACCGGCGACCATTGCTGGAAGGGGCAGCTTGTCCAGGGGTTGACCATCGTCGTGGACCGGCTGCTCCTTGTGCAGTTCTCGCTGGCTCTTATTTAGCCACCTTTCAACATGGCCAACGGAGCGTGAACCTTTTCCTTTGCAGCCTCCAATTCCAACCTTTTCCTTCTAGCCAGCACGGATGAAGACGTGGACACGGACTTTGCCCTTTGTTCCGATAATGGCGGCGGCGGCGCGGCGACCGGTAATGGCGGCGGTCAATGTTCCGATTTGATGCTGCTAGCGGCCACTTGAGATGCCCGTTCTTGAAACTGAAGCTTGTCGATTGGAGAGTTTTTATGCTGGGATGTACCATCTTCCGTTTCGTCCTGTTCGCGTTCTTTGCGTAAAGTATTGCGAGTTTTCACCATTTTTTACTGAGCTGGTGTAAAAAAACATCAATCCGGTCGAAGACCACTGTTAATTGTCTTGCGTCGCGGGTGAAAGAATCAACAACTTAATTTCGAACAGACTATATTTGGCAACACACACTACAAAAATATCAAATCGTGCTCAAAATGGGCTAGAGTTTGTGCGGTGTTGCGCTCGGATGGTCTCGTTAGACTGGCTGAACTCCCAGCGTACATTCAGTTATAACGCGCCTATGATGCCGCACAAATCCACCCTTACTTGAAAAAGTCGTTGATGTCAAAGGCGTACTATAGGGTCGAGGACTATCTAACGGACAAAAATGCTTGGCCTAAACCAGAAAATTAACTAATGTTTAATGTTCAATAGCTTACCTACTACTCGTACATACCTCATAAAAATCATGTAAACGTTGTATCTTGTCTAGGGGACACGGTTTATGTAGGAAGACATCGATGGCCCCACCGAATAAACGTGCAAAGGTTAATACAGTAAAAAATTTTTTTTGCCGATTTGGATTCCCCATGTTGTAATACACCCCCCCTATTTTTTTGAGGGGGCCATGCTTATTATTTTCTGATTTATTAAAGAAAATATTTTTATTCTACGGAAAATATAATCAGCGAGACCACACGAATATTGTTATTCTCACTTGTTACACAAATTACAATCCATCGCCTAAACACGAACAAAGGTGCGTGAGTCTAAAACATTTTTGTTCAAAACTTTACTAAATTTTATATTTGTGTATTATTCTGATGCACGCTTTTTGGTGTTATGAACGATATGAATTTTGAGAGTATCGCTTCTTGCAGTATAAAGTCGATATAAAAATTATAGTAACAACTGTTTGCTATTTACCAAAATAACACTAACATTGTGTAATAACGGTTGCAGCATAGAACTTCTCTACGTAATATTGTAATAATTCAAAATACGAATATTCACTGATAATATTCTACGCGTCAAATTTCGTTTGATGAGCTTAGACTTTCTTTGCACCTGTTATTAAAACAGCAATGGCTGCTTAGTTGAAGAAAGAGAGGGACAGGGAGTGGCGCGTGACATCAAGACTAGCTAGTAAACGTTTGCAACGTGCACTAGGTGCATTGTCGGCTTAATTCTAAACTATCGAGCGTGCTCGTACATGGTGCCAAATTTAAGAAAGTGAAAGAAAATTTAAGATTATTACGGTGAGGTTATCTTATCCAGACGTTTTAGATCACGCACAATCACCTCTTTGACGCTGTCGGAGACCCGCGGTTGAGAAAAGTAACGAAATGAAATGTTTTCATTGGATCCTTGTTCTGGAGCAACGCCTTCACCAGCCAGCGGTGTGCCAAAGTCTGCGCCAGATGTAGAAGGTACGAGTATATTCCAATACAGATAGGTGGTGGTGGCGATCGTGCCAACCACGATAAATGCGATGAAGATGTAGTGATGCGTCTGATAGGATGACTTCTTCTTCTTGAATTCGAATGCATTCTGTTGTCCTTTTACCGCCTCAATGCTGACCTTTATTCTGTCTAGAGCTTCTCCATAGTCTTCAATTATAAAGCGGTAGTTTTTCTCCACAGTTATTTATTACGGATTGTTGTTAGATTTAGATCGGGGTTCATGGCGCACCAACGTGACGACAGGCGTGGATGATGTTAATAAACTCTCTTTTAAGTGATTTGCTTTTGTTTTATTGCAACACTGTTCACAAGTCTATAGAGTAATGAATCAGAAATGGCTGGACTACCTGTATTTAAAGACAACCGGGATGATGACTGATGGTTAAAAATGGAGGGGTAGCCGGAAGTCGTTAAACAACAAGTTTACAGAAAATATTAATCAATAAATAGTTTTCATTATTATTACAATGATTAGATAACTTAATTATTTTTATTACATTTTATAAACTCAAGTCAAAAGTAGTTTCAATAGTTTAATAATTTCTTTACTTAACATTATACATCGAATCTATTAAATCAAATAACAACTTATTTTATTTAACATATTATGAATTATAAGAGAAATATAATTAAATTAAATTACTCAACGCTAACATACATAAGAATAAGAATAAAAATGTTTATTGCCATAACAGCTTTACCTTTGTGTACATAAAATATTTATAATAATATTACATGTCGTTGATTGTGATGTCACTGATTGTGATGTCACTGTGGAAGTTGGTATGAGAATGGATAACATGGTGCTCCCGTTTCTATCGTAATGATTCCTGTGCCCTGTAACAAGAGTGGCGTCACGCCTTTCCTTTTCGAGCTTGACTGCTAAGTATTCCGATGTTACGGCGACTCGCTGAGTGGTGTCCAAGACGATTTGCGGAATTGGAATACAGAATTGACGCAGGGTAGTGATAATTCGCTAGGAAGTTGTCCAGCGATTTATTTAGTCGTTCCTCGAATTGTTCCGGCTTTAGAAGGTTGGCGTCATTTATCAAGTCCAGTAGTAGCCTTTGTTGTGGACGCCGCAGGTTGTCCATGTCCATCCCTGCGGCGAGTGCTGTGGCAGTCGTATACTGTTGTCTTGGCCGTCAATCTTGTCTGATTCTGCTAAGTGTTTGTTAATAGCCGTGAATTGTTGATTCATGACTTGCTCATATCTTTGTAGAAGTCTATAGTCACCTTCTATTATCGACGTGTGATTTTTATACCTACAACTGTAGTATGATTTTCGTTGTTGTGGGTAAGTTTGATATCTCTGTCATATTGTTGGGGAAATCTCTCGTCCGGTACGCCAGAAAGTGAGTTTGCGACTAAACCCACGCCGTTAATAAGACCACGTCTTGTTCTTTTAGCGTGTGATCCATTTTCAGTCGATAATTAGGTCGTTGTAATGTTCCAATTTTCTCAGGTCATGTTGAAGTTGTGTTGTGTTGTGAAGTTGTATTAATATAATAGCACCACCGTTGGTGCCCATTTAAACTTGAATAATTGCATGATGGGTGTCCGTAACTCTTCCTAGTAACCATTTCGCCGGAGGTATGTTATCCTCTTTCACTAAGACCATGTCTCCGACTTTCAAGACTCTTTTGACAGTGGTCTATTACTCCGGGTCTGTAGTGTTTGCAGGTATTCAGCCAGTTTTCCGGTTAGTTGCCACCATGTTCGAAGGTTACGTGGTTCTGTTTCTGGCAACAAGGGAGAAATGCCCCGGAGTGAGGTAATCCAAGTCACCTATGCCCTCTGTTAGAGGTGTACTATTAAAGGTCTGGAGTTGAGACAGTTCTCTATTTATGCCAGGAGGGTGGAGTAAATACTCTTTAAGTGTTCGTTTTTGTTCACCAATCACTCGTCGTAGGTGGTCTTAACTGCAATCTCCCACTCTCCATTGTCTGTAGGCTATGCGGGCGCGGTAAAGTTCCATTTAATGTTTGAGCTGGCCCAGTGTATCCATGATCTCGGTGTTGATGTAACGTTTAAGAGCCTTTCCTTTTTCTTGTGCCAGCACCTTTGCCGCAATAATAAAATTGATACCGTTGTCACTGTAGATGTGTAGGGGTAGGCTTCGTCTAGCGCCTATTCTTTTAAGAGCTGCCAAAAAACCTTTCGGTGCTTAAATCTGACACCAGTTCTAAATTTTTTACAAGGTGAGTACCGTAAACACGGGTAACTTTAACTGTAGCCCCTATATTTCCAGCTTTTCTTCGTATATTTTGCAATTTTAAAAAACAAATACTTTCTTTAGAATACGTAGTGAAAGTCCGTATAATCTATTTTGATAAAAATAAAAAAGTAAAGTATTTTTATTGGGTGGGCAATGTTACCCCCCAGGGCTAGAGTAACCCGTGTTTACTGTATGTGTTTACTTTACAAATCGATTTTTAACCAAATTTTTATTAAATTCACAAAAAAACAAAAGGTATATTAAGTTTAAATAGTAAAAAAGAAGACAGTTTTAGTTACAAAACATTAACAATAACGCCTTAGTTATTGTTAAGAATATTTGCACAAAATTGTCTTACGCAATCTTGCACAAGTAAGCGTGTTACTGTTTAAAACTGATATTAACAATAGTGTATTTCTTCCTAAAAAAGCATGCGAGAGCTTAGTACCCATCACAGCAGTAGTCTGGATTCGAAAAATAACGCAACATTGCATTACATTTAAAATAGACGGACCTTGTAACACGAAAAAACGTGTAAACGTTTAAAGCACGTACTATCTGCGCTTATCTACACTAGAATAAAAAAATAACATGCTTTTTCTCAATTTTCTTGAAAACTAGCATTTATACTTAATGTATTATAAAGTTAATAGAAAGATTATTTTAAAATCTATCTATTTCATGTACATGTTATATACGAATTCTGTCCCATTTGCTCGTAATCATAGTTCTAACGTTTTTATTTTTTCCTGTAAAATTAGCTTTTTTCACATGCAGGTTTATTCGGTGGGACCATCGACATGTCAAAACTGTTTTGTGTGATATATATATAAATTTTCTCGTAGTCATTCTGACATGTTTTCCTGCAAAACTACGCAGATATTTAATATTATTTTTACAGTTTTATATAATGTTAGAATAAGTAGTGACATTGTTATATTTTCATTTAAAAAATGACTAACTGTTGAGTTTCTTGCGGCGCTTCTTCTCAGCAGTGGTCTCCTCTTGGGAAGCGCTGGTAGATTTTGACGTGTAAAAGTGCCCGTGCGGCCTACTTACTGAATAAATATCTTTTATCTTTTTTATCTTTATCTTAAAATAAAAACTAACATTAAAATAAAGTTATGAGCGCGTTGCTAACAATATCTATTATTGAAGAACTACGTGAAGCAGGCTTAGTAAATGATATATAAAAGTAAAATAATCAGAATATTTTATCAGTTATAGTTTCACAAGTCGCAACAATACAAAATGAATATTGACAAATTCGGTCACCATGTTCATAAGCGCTTGCCTGCTAATGAGGTTTCTGATCTCAACTACAAGGCTTTGCTTCGAACAAACGGGCATGTTTTGAAGGAAGTTTTCAATTAAAGGGAGTTGCTGAACCTTCATCACCCGATGATGCAGTAAACAAGCAGTACGTTGATCAATATATTCAAAACATGTACGACAAGAAGTATATAGATTCTTTGTTTAATACTATAAATAATCAAATTCACCACCTTTCGACTCAGTTAAAATTAAACTTTTATACAAACAAGGTGTCGCGGGGAATGAACTTAGAATAGCGACATAAGTATATGATGTAGAAATAGGTTATAATGGTATGAGTATGAGAGTGTAAAGACTATGGTGACCGTGATCTGAAATTTGACTTATTTAACAAAGCTACCAGCCAGACTCGACACTTCTTGTGCTTAGGCGCACGGCGGGAGTGAAACTATGCTTGAGGGCCTCCCACAACCCTCGACTATTACAGATGGAAACACGGAACTATAACTCATCGTGAATCCCGCAAGGGTGAGAATATCACCATCACTTCTGATGAGTAGTGAGGCGGGGAATTACATCCCCTATGGACCTCCACATTAACCTCTACAGTCCAACCGTCAGCCACCATGGTACCTCCAGTACTCAAATCTGTAATCAGCCATCACTTTTGTCTATCTGACTGGAGCATCAACTATCAAATCTGAAGGTCCTTATAACCTTCAGATATAAAACACTATCTCAAAGTCACCATAATCTTTACATGCATTACAAGGATGAAATCTGAACTAGAAAGGTACTCACCAGGAAACCCTGTTAATCCTTGAACAAACTTACGCGGCTACACGCCTTCACCCTTCTCCTGTCACGCCCTCATGTTCACATTCCCGCCGTTATACTCTATGTCAAACTTTATTTTTTCTCTATTGGGGTTGCCACAAGGTAGGCAATTTTACTAGGTGTGTGGTAGATTTCGCGATCTCCGCGATACAAAGAGATAGATGATATCTTCAAAAATATAAAAAATGGAAAAGCAACAAATAGTGAACGAGATCCATCGATCGGCGAGAAAAAACTTTAAGCGACGATCGGTTGTACTAAAAGGAATTGACGATTTATGGCAAGCAGATTTGATCGATTTACAGAAATTTCACACGATTAACAAAGGAAATAAATATATATTAACTGTTATTGATTCATTTTCGAAGTATGCATGGTGTATACCTATTAAGTCTAAAACTAAAACGTCAGTCAAAAATGCATTCAATCTAATTATGAAAACAACTAAACGTAGACCTAGAAATTTACAGACGGACTTGGAAAAATAATTCTATAATAATGAATTTGTTGACTATTTAAAATTCATGAAAATAAATCATTATTCAACATATTCAATTAAAAAGGCATCTATTGTTGAAAGACTGATAAAAACACTTAAGATCAAACTCTACAAATATTTTAGTTTCATTGGTAACATAAATGGGTTGGTAAACCGTTAGACGAAATAGTGAAAGCATATAATCACACTGTTCATCGTACAACAAAATTTAAACCCACATGGATTCAAATAATGAAAAAGAGGTAAAAAAGTACATTAAAAACTCACAATCTAATGTGTTTAATAGTAAGTTAAATAAATTTAATATCGGTGACCGTGTGCGTATAAGCAAATATAAAGTAACTTTTCTAAGGGTTATACACCTAATTGGTCTACAGAACTTTTTACAATTAAACATGTGAACCACACTCGACCTTTAACATATCATATTGAAGACCAACGGAAAAACATAATACTGGGTACCTTTTATGAAGAAGAACTTCAAAAAACGAAGTATCCAGATATTTATTTAATAGAAAAGGTGATAAAAAAAGGGTAGTAAGCTGTTTGTTAAGTGGTTAGGGCTAAGTGATAGTGGAAATAGTTGGATTGATATAAAAGCCATTGTTTAATGTATTTAATAAATTGATTTTCATCAAATGAAATTTGTCATTATCATACCTGATATGAAAGGGAGAGGACTATTAAATAGTGCTATTAATAATTTACCATTTGAATTACACTTACCTGGGTAAAATTATTACGGACCAGGCACAAAACTGCATAAAAGGTTACAAAGAGGTGACAAAGGAATTAATGCGCTAGATGACGCGTGTATGAAACACGACATAGTTTATGATAAATATCCTGATTTAGCTGATAGACATCGCGCTGATTTTGAACTTTACAAAATGGCTAAACAATGAACGAAGTCGAAAGATGCCGGAATAGGAGAAAAAATAGGCTCATGGTTAGTGAGCAAAGTTATGGAATCTAAACTAAAGGCTGGCGCAGGTATAAAATCATTCAAAAGCTTTGTGACCAAGATACGCACTGAGTTAAAAAAAAAACAAAAAAAAAAGGTTATAATATCATAGATCGTGCGATCGTTGCCGCTAAAAAAGTTTTTGCTAACAACACTAAGATACGGTTACCTCGTTTAATACCGATTCCAAAAACGGGAGGTCTGTTACCTTTGATACCTATTTTTGCTGGACTTTCTGCGTTAGGATCATTAGCAGGAGGAGCTGCTGGAATCGCAAAAACTGTAGGTGATTACAAAGCAGCAAAAAAGAACTTAGCTGAATCAGAACTTCATAATAAAATGATGGAATCTATTGCATTAGGAAAAAGATTATATATTAAACCATATAAAAATGGAAAAGGTTTATATATAAAAACTTTAAAAAACTAAATGTCAGGTTACCCAGACGTGCTCTTTTAAATGTTGACATCTTAAAACACTCTACAGAGATTCCACATTTTCGTGGAGTTTATATGAGAGACAGTTTACCAAAGCGTCCTAAAAGAGTAGAATGTGGAATTGTTAACTTAGACAGTTCTAAAAACAATGGAACTCACTGGGTAGCCTATGTCAAAGACAACAGTTATTGTGAATATTTTAATAGTTATGGTGACCTTCCACCTCCGATAGAGCTAAAGAATTATTTAAATAACAACGAAATTTACTATAATTATAACACGTACCAAAAGTTTAACACAGTAAATTGTGGACATTTATGTCTTAAATACTTAAAACAATATTGGTATAAGCGTTTAAATACCTACGATCAATAAACAAACTATCATTCTCGCGATGTCGTTCACTTTGTCTATAACTGGATCATCTTCAACTCTGATAACAAATCATTCGCCAGCTCTGCAACTGGATGGAGAATATGAGTGTGGTCTGTTGTATATATCAACATTTAATTCAATACCTAATATAGACTACAGAAAAAATAAATTCTATTATGGAAAAAACAAAGCAATTGAAATTCCCGAAGGATCATATGAACTTCAAGATATTGGTGATTACCTTAAGGAACACCTTCAAGGATGCTCGTTTTCACTAACATGTAATAATAATACCTTAAAAACATCTATTTTATGTTCTAAAAATATTTATTTCGATAAAGAGAGATCTATTGGTAGATTACTTGGTTTTGGATCAGAAGCTATTCAAGCTAATATATTAACAGAATCTCCTTATCCTGTTTCCATTCTGTCTACAACCATTATCCGCATTGAATGTGACATAGTGAGCGGTTCATTTGTTAATGGAAAACCTAGTCATATAGTTCACGAGTTTGTGCCTAATGTACCGCCTGGTTATCGACTTATTGAAACACCAAAAAACGTAATTTATTTTCCTGTTACTCAAAACACTTTAAGTTCAATTACAGTAAGAATATTAGACGTTAACAATAATTTGGTTAATTTACGCGGTGAAGAGATTCAGATATATTTACACCTTAGAAAAAAATGATAGACTTCAATAAAACTTCACTCCCAATGAAAATCAGTGCTAGTACTCATCAAGCAATCAAGAAAAGAAGACCTAAAGTGCGACTCTCAAAACAAAACAAACAATTCCTCCAAAGCATAGGTCTAATAAAATGAGTATATTAAATTTAACAGAATCTTTCACCTTAGACAACTCAATAGAGAGCTTTGAATATCATTCGTATAAGCCGTACGTAACAAGTTTTAATTTCAATGATGAAATACGCATACCTATTAATCAGCAAGATCTTTACGTACTACCATCGGCAAGTACTTTATACATAGAAGGTACTATAACTGCTTACAATAGAGAAACGAAACAAGAGGTGAAGTCTGTTCTTTTTACGAATAATCCAATACTCCATCTATTTCAAGATATTCGATACGAACTTAATGGAATAGAAATCGATAAAATTAAAAATGTCGGGGTTACAACTACTATGAAATCTCTTGTATCCATGAATGAACTTGAAGCATCGATGTCGAAGTTATGGGGTTGGGATATCAACGGTACGAAAATTTCACATGGTTCATTTTCTGTGTCTATACCTTTAAACAAAATTCTTGGGTTTGCTGAGGATTACAATAAAATAGTTATTAATTGCAAGCATGAAATTATTCTTTTAAGATCTAATACTAACTTAAATAGCGTTAAATTAAATACGAATGAATATATAGACAATATAATGTTACCGTTCTACTGGGAAAGGGCCCAGGTAGACGCAGGTAAATAAATAAAATTATAACAAACAGTTAAAACCAGTTTATTGAGACTGAAATGTTAAACTATTTTAATTATTAGCCACGGCTATGAGACTTAACTAAATAAAATTTAAGGCGTGGGGGACTCAGAGGAACGCAGAGATAACTTTTGCCATTTATAATAAATTAAGTAAAGGGCGCCACTTCCTTATCGGAGGAAGACCGATTGTTATGTTTAATGTAAGGTAAATGAAATGGACATCACCAGAACTTTGTCAGAGGTAGCGTTGACCGCCCAGCGACGAGACAATCCTCGGACAGCGACAGCTCCGGTGGCCGGTGAGCTCAGATTAGATTTCTGCCAGCCCGATCAGCAGTAGACGATGAATATCACCGTAGATGATGGAAATAAATCACCGCATTATGGGACTAGAAACTAGACCCCTAAAGAAAAAACCCCTGTAACAAAGAAATAAATTGGCTGTCTTAGTTACAGGCTGAATTACCGGTAAAGACGCCGGTGCGTACGAAAAGGAGACTGGTGGACTTACCACTTGGGAATAGAAGCCTCGCCTGAGAGGGTGACTAGGCCGGAAAAGCTGGGACTTCCTGTCAACCCCGTGAGGGTTTCTTCAGCGTGCTAAGTGCTGAAATAAATAACTCAATTAACACATTCGTCGCAAGCTATGTGTTAGGACGGAAATAGGATTATCAATCCAGTAGGAGACTTACCAACGCGTAGTATTAGGGTCCGCAAGGAATGTTCCAGAGCGGCCGAGTCAAAACAATAATAAGTAGAATTTGGAATTTGGAATTTTCTGTAACAAAACAATGAATTAAAGACGCTGTCAGGCTACGAAGACAATGGTATTCCCCAAGGAAGATAGTCACGAAAAGATCCTTTATCTGGATCGATAAATTGATGTTAATACGCCGAAACGAAAGCCAAAAGTGAAAGTCATGACCGGCTCCATTCTAAGGTTGCCAGGCCAAAACTAACGAACGAAATTAACAAAATCCATGGAATGATATAGGCGTCCGACATTTCCAAATTTTGTAGAAAAGGTACTTACTTATTTTTAGAGATAAATAGATGTCCTTGTTGAATTTTAAATGCAGTCAATTCTGAAAAATAAATTAAAATGTCCTAGGCAATTATGACACCTCGCAACACTGAACGAACTTTCTTTTAAAGTATCTCACGACGAGAAGGCAATGGAATAATAAGCATTCTGCCACTGAAATCGATAATCGATACAATGTCGATTCAAAAAGAGTTATGTATTTTTAATATGGGGTAGGGGGTTGAAATTAAATACGTAACAATAACTATCACAAAAATAGTATGGCGTATGCCTCATATTAAGGTGTCTGATCGAGAAAGATTAAGCTTACACAAATGTTTGGAAAAAGATTGCGCAATTCATATAGCATTTAGGAACTGGGATTTGTATGAATATCCTCTCTTGCCTGAAACGTCTAAACATTCCTGGGCTATCAAAACTTTATCTCAAATTGAGAAACCGAGTTACATTATAATCGGATTGAAAACAGCACGAAAAAATGTAGCTGATAAAGATATAACACACTTTGATCACTGTAACTTGAGAGATGTAAAGGTTTTTTTAAACTCAAGCTACTTTCCTTATGAAAGTTTTGATGTCAGTTTTTCTAGTGAAAAGTTTCCTATATTATATGAACAGTATGAAAAATTTCAACAGTCTTATTATAACCGTGCTCAGGCAACTTTGCTAAGCCCACAAGATTTTAAAAAGATTGCTCCTTTATTTGTTATTGACTGTTCTCGTCAAAACGAAACCGTAAAAACCGGTTCGGTTGATGTGCGAGTTGAGTTCGAGTGTGAATCAACTATACCCGCGCAGACCTCAGCTTATTGTCTGATTTTGAATGACAGTATTGTCGAATACAAGCCTTTAAGTAATATTACGAAAAAGATATCATGAAGACAGACTACTTGTTTGTAGATCTCCAGGGGTTCAAAACGTAAAAAAAAAAAAAAAAAAAAAAAACACGACTGCTGTTTAAAAACAAACTGAAAAAAGTTACAAATAAATTTTAGATATGGTAGTTAATTTAATAAATGTAAACTAGAATATAAGTGTACAGTCACATCATAAACATGTTTACACATTTACTCTATATTTCAATGACATAAGGCGAAAAAGTTTATAGAGGTTTATGACTGTGACTGAATCTACACACTCTCGTCTTTTTATATATGTATATTTTATTTCGATTGCAGTCGTGGGACCTTTCGCTTCAAGGTGAGTGAAGTGAAAGTGAGTGCATAAAGGTCCCCCGACTGCAATCGAAATAAAATATACATATATAAAAAGACGAGAATCCCTCCTGTTTTGTTCGGGTCGGATGGTATGAAATTTGCCTTCGGTGTCTGTCCGTAGGTTATTAAAGTCTTAATAGTTAGTATCTAAACGGGTACGTATTATAATGTATAAATTTAAAACACATATAGGTTGGAAACTATAAAGTTGAAATGCCGAAAATCATATGATGTAATGTATCAAAATATATAAAGTTATTTGACATAAGTTCTGAACGCATAAGCTTGAAATGCATAATGGTCAAAATACATAATAGTTAAAATACATAATGGTTCATAGTAATATTGGAAAAAATGCATACGTTTAGAATGTATACGTTCAAAATACTTTATGTATTAGAAAATATAATAGTTAGATATATGAGTTCCCAGTAAGTATGTCCGTTCCCGATTATGTCTCAGATCGCAAATTTTCCCAATACGTAGGTAGGTTAGGTTAGGTTCGTTTTTATATCAGGACCGGAGGGCCAAAAACAACCCAGAAATAGGAGCTCCGCACGGCGATTTGCGATCTGAGACATATTCGGGAACGGACATACTTACTGGGAACTCATATATCAAGCAGTGGTCATATCGGGAGGTGGTCATATCAGGAAGTGGTCATATCAGGAAGTGGTCATCACCAACCGAAAGCATCCGCCCCTTTCTCTCGAAAATATAAATTGTGAACATAGGCATTTTGATTTTATGTATTTTGACCATTATGGAAAACGTACTTTAAGAATTTTAATTGTTATTTCTTTCAATTATTATATATTCTGATTGTCTATATTCTGAACATAATATATTGTGACCATTATGTATTTCGACCATTATGAAAAACGTACTTTATTAATTGTGATTATTATTTCTTTTAGCTATTATATTTTTTGATTTTATGTATTTTGAACGTATACATTATAAAGTTATAGATTTTGATTTTATACATTATAATACGTACCCATCTAAACTCATAAACAACATAAGGGCTAATCAGAGTCTATGAACATAGCCAGAAGTCATTTGAGTCATATACTTGTTATAATATTATCTATATCTACACTTCTCAGTTGAAAAATAATATCTTAATCGCCGCGGCCGCCGCGTGCGCAGTCACGTCTTATAGGTATAGCTGCCACGAAAAACTCCAATTGCGCGATGTAGAACATTTCGTGTTTCCTCTCGAAAGGTACAATTAAACATATGAGTATCATATATTTCTATGATTGCCTTTTAAGGTGCTTTCTTTTGATACCACACTCAATAGGTTCGGATGCAATTTTTTCTGTGCGTTTTAATTTTATTTTAAAAAATCTTTTTCTACCAAAATAAGCTTTAAACACATAAAGTGTATATATTTTTATAATCGTCTTTTAAAACCCTTTATTTTGATATCTCATTTGATAGGTTTCTAATAAAAAAAAATATTTCGGCCCCGCAATATGGAGTATATAGTCCGCCATTTTGTTTTCTTTATAACGTCACATAGCCTATGTTACTTGGGATGACGTAAGGATTCTAACGATTACTCACACATCTAAATCGGTCAAGGTATTTGTAATATATGTATAGGTGGGTAGATTTATTAAAACTAGATTTGTAAGGTAGATAGCTCTTCACGGTTGTCTCGATTAAACTATCAGCTGGCTCAGACGCGTATTATTTCCGATACTCCTGTGGTTTCCTGGATGCCCTCTCCTGGATTTCTCAGTAGCGACGAGATAGCCTGAACCATAATAAACGTGTGTGAAAAATAAAATAAAAGTAGAAGTGCTTGTACGGACGTACGGGATGTCGGTGGGAAAAATACCGGAGTTCAATATGGCTACAGATAACTGGCGCTTGTACGCAGAGCGTTTAGAACAATATTTTATTGTGAACAAAATTGCAAGTGAAGTCCAAGTGCCAACACTAATTACGGTGATGGGGGCCGAGTGCTACGAGTTGTTGGTGAACCTGTGCACGCCGGACAAACCCAAAACGAAAACGTTCACGGAACTAACGAACATTCTAGAGAAACACCTACAACCGCAACCGAGCATATTAGCAGAGCGTTATAAATTTAGGCAAAGGAAGCAGGGTGCGAGTGAGTCGATCGCGGAATATGTGGCGGAATTGAAGAGGATGTCAAAAACTTGTGAATTCGGAACTTGGTTACAAGAAAGTTTGCGCGATCAGCTGGTATGTGGAATTAACAATGAGACGATACGCCAAAGAATTTTCACCGAAGATAGTTTAGATTTCGGGAAAGCTTATAAGTTGGCGGTCAGTATGGAAGCGGCAGAGAGAGATTCGGCTACAGTCGAGGGGCGCACGGGACCGTCTGGCGGAGCGGCGGCGGTCCAGTGCCAGGCGATGTCGGGGGTCACGTCGTATCGGGCCGGCGAGTACCAGGCGCGGAGCCGGCCGAGGCCGAACGGGCGCACAGGCAGCAGCCCGGTCAGGAGCGCAGGCGCCGGCCGCGCAGACACCGCAGTGTCGAGCTTGCGGCGGCGCACACGACGCAGGGACTTGCCGGTTTAGCCGCTACGTGTGCAGAGTGTGCAACAAACAAGGGCACTTGCGGCGCATGTGTCCGTGCTTGACGGAACAGCACAGCGTGGAGGTGGCAGTTACGCAGCTTAGTGAGGACAGTGACGAGGTATTTATTGCTACTTTGAATCAGCTGTCGATAGCGGCGTACAAGCCGATGGTCATTAAGGTCAACGTGCACGGTACTGACCTAGATATGGAGTGCGACACGGGCAGTGCGGTGTCGTGTATTAGTGAACATTTGTATAAGACATTGTTTAATGATTTAGAAATAAAAAGTTGGGACTTAAAGTTGAGATATTACACCGGCGAGCTAATCAGCCCGGTTGGTGTAATTAGGCCTTTAGTTAAGTATATGGGCAGGCAAAAATGTTTAGACTTGTACATCATTCCGAATGGTAAAACTATTTTACTAGGCCGACAGTGGTTAGCGGAGCTGAGTGTACAGATTCCGATAGCTAGATGTTGCGATGTAAATAATGTTAGTAAAACAAGTTTTAACTATAAGGAATTCAGTTCCAGATTCTCTGAAGTGTTCGCGGACGGGCTCGGAAGGTTCACTGGCGGCCGTGTGAGCATCCACTTGCGCGAGGGGGCGCGGCCCGTGTTCCTGCGCGCGCGCCCGCTGGCGTACGCGCTGCGCGAGCCGGTGGAGCGCGCGCTGGACCAGCTGGTGCGCGACGGGGTGCTCACGCCCGTCAGCCGCTCGGACTGGGCGACGCCCATCGTGCCCGTTGTCAAGAAAGACGGTAACATTAGGATCTGCGCTGATTTCAAATTAACTTTAAACAGAGTTTCGGAGGTTGATCGTTATCCGCTACCCAGGGTGGAAGACTTGTTGGCACGGTTGCACGGGGGTGACCGCTTTAGTAAGATAGATCTGTCTCAGGCTTACGCGCAATTCGAGTTAGACGACTCTAAGAAATATACCGTGATAAATACGCACAAGGGCTTGTTTATGTACAACCGCTTGGTATATGGATTATCGTCGAGTCCCGGTATATTTCAAAGACAGTTAGAACAATTGTTTGCAGATTTGCCCCATGTAGGGGTATTTCTAGACGATGTTATAATAACGGGAACAGATACAGAATCACATATAAATAATTTGTACAAAGTGTTCGAAAGGTTACGGGCGTATGGACTTCGGGTAAAAAAAGAGAAATGCGAATTTTTCGCAGAATCGGTTAACTACCTAGGTCACGTAATTAGTAAGGCGGGTGTTCACACGTGCCCAGAGAAAATAAAAGCAATAGTGAGTACCCCAGCGCCTAGCAATGTCTCTGAAGTACGAGCATTTATCGGTATGATTATGTACTACGCTAAATTTGTGAAAAATGTTAGTTCCATACTTACACCGTTATACAATTTGTTAAGAGCGGGGGTTAAGTTTGTTTGGGACAGGGAATGCCAGGCCGCTTTCGACACAATTAAACGAGCCTTGAGCTCGAGCGAGGTGCTGGTGCACTACTCGGGCGCGCTGCCGCTGGTGCTGACGGCCGACGCCTCGGGGGTGGGGGTCGGCTGCGTCATCTCGCACATCACGCCCGAGGGCGAGCGGCCCGTCGCCTACGCGTCGCGCACGCTCAGCGCGGCCGAGCGAGCGTATGCGCAAATAGATAGGGAGGCTTTAGCAATCGTGTATGGTATTCGTAAATTTCATCAATATTTGTATGGGCGGAAATTCATACTCAGGACGGATCATAAACCTCTAACGTATATATTCGGGGATAAAGTGGGCATCCCAGTGATGGCAGCCTCGAGACTTCAACGTTGGGCTGTTTTGTTGTCAGGGTACGACTACCAAATTGAGTATGTACCTTCAAGTAAAAACTGCGCAGACGCCCTTTCGAGACTACCACAGGCAAGCGATAGTTTTCCGGGGGTTGATAAAGAGATTACATACCTCAATTTCGTGGAGGATTTTTTACCCGTGACTAATGAGGACGTCAGGGCGGCTACAGCCAAAGACGTTCTTATGAGTAGGGTAGTAATGTATGTGCAGTCAGGCTGGCCAATTTCCTGTCCGGATGAGGAAGTAAAAGCTTATTTTTCAAGACGGCACGAATTGTACTTAGACCGCGGTTGTTTAATGTGGGGTTATCGCATGGTGATTCCACCGGTCTTGCAGGGGGCTATTCAGAAGCAGCTTCACGTTAGCCACATGGGTATAGTGAAGACCAAGGCGCTGGCCCGGAGCTATGTTTGGTGGCCCGGCATTGACGCTGACGTGGAGGCGCTCTGTCGGCGCTGTGAGACGTGCGCGGCGGAGGCGCCGGCACCGGCGCGTGCGCCACCAAGCCCCTGGCCACATTCTACACAGCCGTGGAGTAGAATACACATGGATTTCCTCGGACCGTATAAGGGTAAAACTTTCCTTGTGCTTATAGATTCGAGCACAAAATGGCTGGAAATTTTCGAAATGGGTAAAACAAATGCTATTGCCGTAATCAAAATATTAAGAACTACCTTTGCGCGTTTCGGGTTACCAATAGAGGTAGTGTCGGACCAAGGACCGCCGTTTTCGAGTGCGGAGATAAGGAGTTTTCTTGAGAAAAATGGTATAAAACAGTCTTTTTCTCCGGCGTACCATCCGGCTTCTAACGGCGCGGCAGAAAATGCGGTTAATCTATGTAAGCGCGCAATTAAAAAAGCCTATAGGGATAGAGTCGACATCGACACAGCGTTGCAAACTTATCTGTTAGCATACAGAAATAGCGTTCATTGCACTACGGGGGAGAGCCCGGCGATGCTCTTGCAGCGACGCTCGCTGCGGTCGCGGCTCGATCTGCTGCGCAGCGAGCGCGCGCTGGAGGAGCGCGTGACAGCGGCGCAACGCCGACAGGTGCAGCAAGCGGGCGGGACGCACCGCGCGCTCGCGCCCGGAGACGCAGTCTGGGCGCGCGACTACACCGGCCCAGACCGGTGGCGCCGCGGGACCGTGGTGGCAGCCGAAGGTACTAATAGATACACACTGGATAGCGGTGGCGCAAAACCTCTGGTTAGGCATATCGACCAAATCAGACGCAGATCTAGGTTATCGACTGTTCCATATCCAACAATAACTAACGATGTGGCCGAAAGGTCAGACGGGTGTGAGGGGGTCGTCGTCCGGCCGAGCGATCAGGGGAATATTGGGAGGGAGAGTACTGGTCAGTTACAAGGTGATGATGTAGTGACGGAACCGTCAATGGCGAATACTGAGAGTCCTCGACAACCCATGTCCCCATGTCCGCCTCCGCCACCGCAGCGCCGGTCGCCGGTGAACCTCAGACCGCTGCCGAGTAGAACTCGCAGGCCGCTGCTAGAAATAGACTACATATATGATAGTATATAATCTGCCAGACTTGTGCTTGGGGGAATTATTACTGTGTAAATAACAAATAAAAAATGATATTATGTACCTAATTTAGTGGGGAGGTGTAATATATGTATAGGTGGGTAGATTTATTAAAACTAGATTTGTAAGGTAGATAGCTCTTCACGGTTGTCTCGATTAAACTATCAGCTGGCTCAGACGCGTATTATTTCCGATACTCCTGTGGTTTCCTGGATGCCCTCTCCTGGATTTCTCAGTATTTAGAAGTTATAGTGGAATAAAGAAACTCACATACATACATACGAACATGAACCCTGAAAACATTACACTCCTTTTTTGGTGCAGTCGTGTAAAAAATGAGTTTATTGTTAAGGAATTTGCATACAGCACAAATGAATTTACACAAGTATTTCTAGTAAAACCCCCATACACATTTTCTACTTTATCGGAAAATGAAAAAAGGCAAGTACTATGGATAGAGAAAAACCTTGGTATTTTGTGGCGCGAGGGGTTTGTTGATTTTAGAGAATTTAGAAGGATGATTCAACGTTACTTAAAAAATAAAAAAATATTTGTAAAAGGATTAGAAAAAGTTAAATGGGTTAAAGAATTGTGTGCAAACTGTACTGTAAGAGATAGAGAGTGAGATGACTCTGAGGTGTACACTTGTCAATGGCGAGGAGTTTGAAATTAAACGCTATGATAAAAACGCCGCTGCAGCACAGTTGAAGGATAGAGTATTAGACCTATCGATCAGTGATCTAGAACTCTATTAGATTTGGCATAAATTCAACTAGTTGTGACCTAATCAGACAGACAGACGGAGAAAAAGTATCAGCTAAACTGGTCAACATCGCTGTTCAAAAAGTTGGTTATATTTCTATTAGGGTCTTTCAATTTTTAACGTGTTGTCAAATTCAATGGAGAGTTTTGATATGTTAAGAAATATTGATGACAAGTTGTTTGGTGGTGGTGGTGCAGCTGTTAAAGAATTGGAAAGAAAAAAAAAATGGGAAGAAGCACGTATGCTATTAAGGAAGCAATTGAGTGATGAGTTAAACAAGTACGAGTGTGTATGTTTGCACTCGGGTTACAGAGCGGAGGGGGATAATAGCAGATAATATTGACAAAGTGTAAGATACCTACATTATTAGCAGTTCCGGTGCAACAGAAAACAATTGTGTACAAAGACAGTGATATGTGGATGTGTGAGATGCATACTCGGAGAAGGGGGAGGGAGGTGCAAGTTTATACAAAAGACTCTGTCTGTGTTTTCGTTTAACCGGCATAAAATAAACTGCAGAGCTACTTTAAACATACTAATGTCTACGTCACCGCCACCGTTGGAATAGTTATCGTATTTCACTTTAATCGAAACTTGTAATAGGGTGGTTTTAACAAGAACTGTACAGAGCTTCAAACCAAAAAAAGAACTTTATTTTATTTTTATATTTGGCAGTAATAGGTAATTGAAAAAACCTAAAACGCGCCATCGAAGTTTTTATGATTGGATTGGTATATATAGATTTTCGTTCTAGCATTCTCGTGGTTAAGTAACTATCAGTACGAAGGAAGGCCCCTCTTTGGAAAGTATCGAATAATCACTAGTCCATATACAATTTGTATGGAATTGGCCACTCCAGAAAATTGCTATCGGGACTTACATTAGTACGGCAAAGAGTCCGGAAAGTGTGACCAAGGTGAAATGAAATATCCAAAGTTAAAATATCGCATAACCTAAAAACGTAACCGGAGTGCCGTATACACAGAGAAAAAAATATTTTAAAATAAAATATATATAATTATATACGGCACTCCGGTTTTGCTTCTTTTGCTACTGTAAATTTGTTTGAGAAATTTTGTTTATATAAACCTACATTTTCGATAGTATTAGCCGAATGAAGTGAGTGATTCTGGATTACCTGATAAGTCACAACATCTTTAAATTTGCGCCAAACCCATTGAGGATTCTGGATCATTTCGATACATTAGATCACCCGATAGGCTGCTACCTCTTGAAAAATTCGTTGCTAAGCTTTTGACGATTCTGGATCATCCCAGCGCAGCGAGGTGGCTACTACAGTCAGGACGGTGAAATTATGTCAATCATCTCGAGATTAGTAACAGAGGGCGGTATGAGGGTGTACTGGAAGCACCGTCGCAGCCACAGTCGTAGCGCGGTTAATCATCACTGTCTGCCTGTCTGAAGTGATCCAGAATCCCCAATAACACCCTACTCCTATTGAATTGTCAACACGAACTAGAGTGTACTATGCATGATTTTGATGCCAATGCTAAACAACTTAAGGTATTGGAATTAGCTCTGCGAGATGTAACTAATAAGTATACATTGTCTTGCAAACAAATGGAGGAGTACATAGGCTTCATAAATAACATCATCGATCTAGGTAATACCAACATGGACAAACTAGACTCGCTGGTAGGTAAATCGTGCGATGGCTACGGTGGTTCTCCCTGGCGTAACCGGAAGCAGAGCCTGCCGGCCTCGCCGTCACCGGCACCGGCGCCGCGCCGCGTCCGCCCCGCGCCCCCCGCGCCCTCTCCGGCTCCGCTCACCGCGCCCTGTGCGCCCCGCCCGGCCCCCTGGGCAGAGCCAAGCGCGGGGCCACCGCGAGCTCCGACGGCAGCGGCTGCAGCGCAGCAAGGGGACACTCCAAGCTGCGCGCCCGCGCCGCCCGGACCGCGCGCGCCTTGCGTGCCACCTACTTTTCCAACCACGGTGCGCAGGACCGTTATATACACTGATGAGGTAGGTATTGGGTTTGGGTCTAAAATGGTAAAATACCTTGGTCATAATAACGTAGGAAACAACTGTTTACCAGGAATGTCTATGGACCACCTGATCTCACGAATTTCTGCAGACACATTCAGTCGTGAGACAACATTAGTAGTGTTATTAGGAAATAGTTTGGTATTAAGTAAATATGACTTATTTAATTTGTCTGAGGCCCTCACTGAAGTTAGCAAAGGTGATATAGATAAAATAATAATTTGTGAGTAGCAAAGATTCGTGAGTTGTGGCTTACGAGCCAGAACTCACGAATCTTGTTACTTTACTTTGTAGGCACACGCCCCTCACACGATGGTCATTAACAGTGATGTCGTTAGTGAACATTAGTATATATATGTATATACCTATGTAATATTTAAGGCCTCCTATTGGTTGATGTGTGTCTTATATACTTTGTAGGTACACGCCCCTTACATGATGGTAATTAATAATGACGTCGTTTGTCAACATTACTATATATATATAGTATACCTATGTAAGTCCTCCTATTGGTAATATTTGAGCGTTAGGTACTTATTCCAACACACATTTTTCTAATAGAATTTTAATGAAACTGGTTTCGTAATTAGAAACTATCAAAATTTTTGTGTAATGTTCCGATACCTATTTCAACATAACTTATCACAAACGAGATTTTAATTGACGATTTATGATATAAAAGGTTAACTATTGTCCTACAGCAGTATTATTGTTGTTAAATACTATCTGTTACCTACACTTCACGTTAACATTCATCTACATCAACATGGATGGAGATACTGATCGCAACTTGTGTATTTCGGATGAGTACGATACAGCATTGGTGAATGCGTGTGTCGAAGCCGAACAGAAATATGAAAATACTGATCGCAACTGTGTGGAAGCCGAACAAAGAAATGTTGGAATTATATAGTTATTTTTATTTTATTATTATTATTATACCGATCCGTGTAGAAACTCAACTGTCATTCATGAAGTGGGGCCATCAACGTGTGCAACAGAACCCGCCTACAACAATATTTAGAGGATTAGAAAATAATTCAAATGAAGTAGGGGAGACCGGGGATGGTTGACTATAGGGGCAGGTTGACTAACTATCAAAACCTCGTCCGACGCAAAGGCCTTGAGCCATTCCTTAGGTACCTAACGTAGAGAGACTTTAAAAGTAAACAACTCATCTCAAGCGTATGGGATAACTTTACTGCTGGTGTCGGTCGGAATACAGCTAAATGCAAACTTCGAGTTTAAAAAAACCCAGCAGTTATAGCAAATATAGTGAAATTAAATTAAGTATTTTATTTTACGATTTTTTTAAACAAAATTTCTCACCCTTTTCCCAATTTTAGTACATTTTTGTTTAATTTCTTAATACCGGGCGGTATCCCGGGATCCCGGTATTGAAAACCGAATACCGGCACTAATACCGGCTTTAGGAAAAGTCCGGTATTTGGAAGCCCTAGTCGCAATACCATAGTCGGTCCCCTGTATTTCACTAAATCACGTAAGGAGCAGCATGTTAATTTATTATATTTAAAAAATGAATCAAATGGACATTACTGTTATATTAAGAATATGTCGCGATTAGTCAAAAAACAAATCACTGGTCGAAATGATGCTATTCATATTTGTGATGGTTGTCTTTTGTATTTTACAACTGAACTAAATTTAAAAAAACAGCAAAAAATGATTGCACCCATATAGTAACATTATTACCGAGTATAGAAAAAACAAAAAAAAATTGGTTTAATAATGAACAACCAAGCAATAAAGTTAAGTTTGATCAATTTCATAAAAAACTGAAATTACCATTTGTAATTTATGCTGATGTTGAAGCTTTTGTTAAACCGCTGCAAACTTGTGATCCCAACCCGACTGAATCGTATACAAATAATATACATGAACATGAAGTTTAGAGCTACGGATATAACGTTTTTTTTTTTTTAATCTTTATTTAAAGAGCTTTGTTGTGAAAACGACCACGCCGCTCCATAAGACTACCATACTACAGATAACAGCTAATTTATATGGTATGTCTATTTTTAATTCCAAATTTGACTAGCTGCAGCAGAGACCCTGCCCGATCTGATAAAGGAAAGGCCAGAGCGCTGTTGCAGCTACCCACTTCACAGAGAAACGTACATTATGCTATGAGTGACTCGTTCCGAACACACTCCATTAATATATGATATACATCTTCCGGGGTATTACAAATTGCGCAATTGGGTGAAAGCTCTTTTTTCATCAAGTAACCAAATTTGTTCAATGGAATGTGTTCGGAACGAAGTCTCATTGATAGAATTATATCCTGCCTACTCAAAGGACAAGTAAATTTCATGGGGTATTCAGAGGCTCTGGTTGGATTGTCTTATACCATATACCCTTCTGTTTCGATCTCTCATCAAAATACTCCTTCCATAGTATGTGGTTTCGTTTCTTAGCCAAACTCACGTATTCTGTATAAAAAGGGAGTATGTTGCACGGGACACCATCATGGCAAACCTGCTTAGCTAGTTGATCTGCCTTTTCGTTACCTACTGTACCGATGTGGGATGGGATCCATTGTAGGATTAGAATCCTGCCATCTGATCTTAACTTTTCGATAAGTTCTATGATTGCGTAGGCTATCGGTAGATCTCGAAAGTTCGAGGTGCATCGAGCCACATGTTGAAGCGCACTTTTAGAGTCAGTTAATATAATAAACTTATCTCCAGGTATTGCGATTATGTACGATAGGGCTTTAGAAATTGCAACAAGCTCAACATGCATAATAGAAATGTCAAAGGGAAGTTTAAGCTTAATGGATACGTTTTCTTGCGGATCATAAAATGCACTGCCAATGAAATTATTTTCTTTTGAAGCGTCTGTAAATATACAGTAAAATCCAGAATATTTAGAATTTAACATTTTTAAAGTTAGTGATTTTATGTTTGTTGGTTTATAGGATCGTTTAGCTTTTGTTATCTCATCGATATTAATCTGAATTATATTTGAGAGGTCTATTTTACTAATCCAAAACTTTAAGGAAAACATTTCTAATATTTGAATGGAATGTATCGGGAGAGGTGAGGTTAAAATTCATTATGAGCAGTAAGCAACAGAGGTTTTTTCTTTCTTGTCATATACTGCGTTTGGGAAACACTGGATAAATCTTCTAAAACTCTTAAGGTTATGTTGTTTAATAAAGATCTAGATTTAATAATTTCGTCGAATATGTAGTGGTTGAACACATAGTTCGCTCTCCATAACATGGACCGGAGTTGATTTTGTGAATCCCCCAATACAACGCATCGCCTGATTTTGAACCTTCTCGAGTTTGTATAACTGTGATTTGCAGCTACTATCGTAGAGGAAGCTAGCGTAGTCTATTCTGCTTCGGATTATAGCGATATATAGTCGTCGTAGGTGTTTTGGATGCACGCCCCAATCTGGACCAACTAAAACTTTAAAAATATTAAGGAATCTTTGATTTTTTTGCGTTAACTCATTGATATGTTATGTTTTTTTTCGGGTAGGTGGACAAAAAGTGACAACATCCTCAGAAAGTTATTTAATTGTATTTAATTTAATTGATACATTATTTGTCACTAAAGCTTAATTAAATCAATGACTTATTGACATAAACCACCTACCAGCAGTTTAATTCACTTTTCCTGAAAGTTTAAAACTAACTCACTTCATAACCCTAAATACTACACTGCAACATGTCACAGTCTGATATGAAGAACTCTATCTCCGAGCTTGCTGATATGTTTTCAACAAAGATGGCGGAGTTCCAGCGTAATCTGGACAGGACTGGGACTAGCAATGCCTCGGTAGCCTCCATCGCTGCTGACTTTGCTGAGTTCAAGCTGTTTGTCACTAAGGCACTCAGTATCCTGCAGCAGCAAGTGGAGTCTCTGACTCGGCAGACTGATCTACTGGAGATGCGTTCTCGCCGCAAGATGCTGCTCGTCCATGGTGTGATTGAGGCTGAGTCAGAGGACACTGCGGAACTTGTAGCGAGCTCACTCAAAAAATACAAGATTGAGGTAACTGCTGAGGACTTTAATCAATGTCATCGCACGGGGAGGCCTCGTAGCGGTAAGTTGAGGCCTATTCTTGTTAAATTTCGCGACGCTGCTGGCCGGGACAAGGTGTGGTTCGGCAAGACGATGTTGAAGGGCTCGGGCATCACTGTGTCAGAGTTCCTGACCAAGCCTCGCCACGACGCGTTTATGGCTGCTCGTGACCGCTTCGGCGTCCGAAGTTGCTGGACGAGAGACGGGATCGTGCACATCCTCGGGGCTGACGGAGCGCGTCACCGCGTCGTTTCCATCGCCGAGGTGAGGGCGATCCCAGCCGCGCCGCCGGCGCAGGTCGCTTCTACTTCCCGCGCCGGAGCCCGAGACGGGGCTCAGCCTGCACAGCTACCAGCAAAGAAGCCCAAGAGAATTGTAAAAAACCCTGCGGCTGTCTAATTTCACTTTAATGTCAATGATTCGATCTATCTTGCATAGCCGTGTAGTCTCTGTTGTTACCTCTTGTATTTAGTTGCATCATATACTCGAGTATGGACATACTGGTACCTCCTTTCTTGTAATTTCTTCTTTTTTTTGTTGTCACTGTTTTTGTTCGATTGTCGACCGTGTCGACGTGATTGGAGATTTTATGTCAACTCAATTGTCAATTTGACGTTGACAGCTCACGTTTCGTTTCACCTAAATTGGTATTGATGCTCGAGTGTTTAAATTACTTTACGATATACTATTTAACTTTCAATTGTTTAAATTTCTGTTTTATTTATTTTTCTTGCTGCTGGTGGGTAGTGAAAACTGCTCATTTTTTTTAAAGTATTATATTTACTGATATAAATATATATACTATTATATCCTACTTTTATATATATTATATTATATTTATTATTATTTAGTGTAATATTTGTTTATGTCTGTGCTCAGCCTAGAAAACGATAGCAATGATGTCGATAACTTTTTGTCTTTTTCGTCCGACAATGTTAGCGAAGAGAGCTTCCATAGCCTGCCTCCTTCTCTACGTGATTTGCTAGATGCTCAGTTTTCCGAGGTGCCTAAAAATTTCAATATTGCTCACATTAATGCACAAAGTATTCCCGCCCATTTTAATGATCTGGTACTAACATTCGATCTTAGTAATATTCACGCTATTCTCGTTTCAGAATCCTGGTTAAAACCGTGTTTGTCTACTCTTTCTTATTCTTTACCAGGATTCAATTTAATTCGCAATGACCGCTCTGATAGAGGTGGTGGTGGAGTTGCCATTTATCTCCGTTCTCATATCCCCTTTTCTATTGTTGCCATGTCTGCACAATCTTCTTCTGGTGCCGCGGAGTATCTTTTCCTCGATATTACTTTGTCTCATAATAAACTTCTTCTTGGTGTTTTTTATTCTCCCTCCCTCCTCACCAATTACTTCCTTCCATTTGAAAAACTCCTTGAAGATCTTATGCCCTCTTTTAATCATCACATTATAATGGGGGACTTTAATACTTGCCTTCTTAAAGATGATTCGCGTTCTAAATCCCTTAAGTATCTTGTAAATGCCTGCAACCTGAGTATACTTCCTTCCGGCGCTACGCATCACTTTCCAAATTGCACCCCTTCCCTTCTCGATTTGACTTTAATTTCCTCTCCAGCTCATGTAGCTAAGCATGGACAATACTCCGCGGATGCGTTCTCTTACCACGATTCTCTCTACCTTTCCTATAAAATCCGGCCTCCGAAGACAAAGCCTAGGACTCTCCTTCAGCGCAATTTCAGTAGGGTAGATGTTGATAAGCTTCGTGAAGATGCGGCTAACATTGACTGGAGTGTGATTACTCATGCTGTTTCCGTCGATGAGCAAGTTTCTCTTTTTAATTCTCTCCTGACTCAGCTATATGATATTCACGCTCCAGTCCGTCCCGTCAAAATAAAACATCTTCCTGCTCCTTGGCTCACTGAGGACATAAGGGCTATGATAAAGAGGAAAAATTTTGCGAAAGCAAGGTACAAAGCTGATCCATCGGACGTTAACAAAGCTAAGTATCATAAGTTGCGCAACCGCTGTGGCACAGTGTGCCGGGACGCTCAGAGTCGCCACATCCATAAGTCAGTCGAAAATGGTGATCCTGCTAAAGTATGGAAGTTTCTTAAGTCAATAGGAGTTGGTAAATCACAGCAAAATTCTAATACCGTTGATTTAGATCTGGATCTGCTTAATAAGCACTTCTCATCGTCTGCCTTATTCAGTGGCCCCGCAAAGGAAGAAACTCTCAACTATCTTTCTACACTTCCAACTCCTGACATTTCTCCGTTTTCCTTCGTTCGATTCACCGATAGTGATGTTGAGAAGAGTGTGAAATCCATTGCTTCTAACGCTGTTGGAGTCGATAGCGTTAGCCGTAAAATGATCCTTCCTTTACTTGACCTGCTTGTCCCAATTATCACCAGCATCCTTAACAATTCAATCTCTTCCAGTGTTTTTCCTTTACTATGGAAGGATGCTGATGTTATCCCTTTACCTAAAAAATCTAATCCCTCCTCCTTTTCCGATTACCGACCAATAACCATTCTCCCTTTCCTATCCAAAGTGCTGGAGCGTCTGGTTCACCAGCAGTTATCATCCTTCTTAACCAGGAACAATCTCCTTAATTCCTTTCAATCCGGTTTCCGTCCTGGGCATAGTACGGCTACCGCTCTCGTTAAAATCTCAGACGACATTCGTATGGGTTTTGACTCCAGAAAACTGACGTTGCTGACGTTACTAGACTTTAGCAATGCATTTAATACAGTAGATTATGACGTCATGCTTGGAATTTTGCGCTCTCTTAACATATCTCCTGCGGTAATAGATTTTTTTCACAGCTACTTAGTGGGTCGTCGGCAGAGGATAAAGGTTGAAGCTTCCCGATCTCCGTGGTGCAGTACGTTAGCCGGCGTTCCGCAGGGCGGTGTGCTGTCTCCGCTACTTTTTTCTATATTTATTAACTCTGTTACAAATAGTCTTCTTTCTTCATATCACCTTTATGCCGACGATCTACAAATTTATTCTCAAGGCGCTCTTGGTGAACTTGATTCTGTCGTCAAGGTTGCTAACGATGACTTGGCTCGCATACTAAGATGGAGTAACAGTTACGGCTTAATAGTTAACCCAGCGAAAACCCAAACAATTCTCATTGGCAGTCCAAAGCTTATTTCTAGAATCGATTTTGATAACCTTCCACCGGTGCATTTTGATGGTGTTAGTATACCTTTTTCACACCAGGTTAAAAATTTGGGTGTCATAATGGACCGTACCTTTACATGGATACCTCAAGTCAATGAGATCAGCAGGAAGATGTTTGCTGCAGTGTGGTCTCTTAGACGCCTTCGCAACTTCCTTCCTCTCGCGACTAGGGTTGCGCTCGCTCAATCATTGCTTCTCCCTATTTTGGACTATGCGGATGTATGTTATCTTGATCTTTCTGAGGAGCAACTTGACAAGCTTGAGCGTATTCAAAATGTATGTATTCGGTTCATATTTGGGCTACGCAAGTATGACCATGTCTCTTCTTTTCGGTTACAGCTCAAGTGGCTCCCAATTCGTCTTCGTCGGTCCTTTCACCTTCTAAATCTTCTCTACAGCATCCTTTTCATCCCAGCAACTCCACGATATCTCAAGGAGCGTTTTAGTTATTGTAATTCTGTGCGTTGTTCAAAAAATTTTATTTTAGCTGTTCCCTCTTCTTCGTCTAAATTTTACAATAACTCTTTTACTTTTCAGGCTGTTAGGTTGTGGAATTCTCTGCCCTTGAAATTAAGAGAAGCGAGATCGCTTTCTATTTTTAAATTCCGTCTTAAAGAACATCTTTTATCACTTCCTTAATTATCTTCCTTCCCTTTTTAGTTTTGTTTCTCCTATTTCTGTTCCATTTATTGCTGTGGCTGACATTGTTATCTTTTTCCCTGAGTATTGCTCTTTGTACATTTGTACCTTTGTATTTATTTATGTATTTATTTATGTATATATTTATTGTTTAAGTTTATTTATGTTTATAACTATTTATTTATGTATATTTTGTTATTGATTTCATTTATTAATATTTTTAGTTGCACCGCCTGCCAGTTTTTGATGTTTATTTTTAATCTCTTCTTTGTAAGGTTGTCTGGAAGAGATCGCTATTTAGCGATAAGACCGCCTGTTGACTCACTATGTAACACTTCTCTTTCTTGTTGTATTTCTTGTTCTTGCTGTATGTGGTGTTCAATAAAGAGTTATTGTATTGTATTGTATTGTATGTTTACCCTATTTAAGTGACCGATCCAACCAGACCCCCAAATACCTCACGTTATCGACTAAATCTATTGGACTATCTTTAATTTTAACATTTACTGGATTCCTGTTAACACCCTTTTTGAAAACACAAATCCTTGTTTTACTTAGTGATATATCTAATCCGAGGTTTCTTAAGCAATTATTAAACGTTGAAAGGGCATCTTGAAGAATTACTTCAGCATCTTGAATGTTTTTCTTAGTAAGATATAAAACATAGTCATCGGCGTATTGGGAAATAAATACATCTTGTATTTGTCTTTGGATATCGGTTGTAGCAATATTAAACAGTAGCGGGGAAAGTGGATCCCCTTGAGCCAGTCCCCGTCCGGTAGTTCTTCTTATAACTGTTTCTTCAAGCTGTATGTTGAGATTTCGTTCACTGAGGAAGTTCCAAAGATACTTGCAAATACCCGAGCCAGCCCCCAAGCGGTCAAGTATCGAAAGTAAACTGGTAACGTCCACATTATTGTACGCGTTGTCAATGTCAATGAAGCAGCCGATGGTGATCATATCTTTTGCAAATCCCATCTGGATTCTGGTAACTAAACGACTAAGGCTATCGAGACAAGACCTGGTTTTCCTAAATCCCACAGTTTCCTCTGCAAAACGATCGGTCTTTTCTATAAACCATTCTAGCCTTTTATTAACACGTTGGCGTGCACACCGTGTTTAGACGTCTATTATCGGGATTAATGTTATGACACAACGTTTAATAACGTTCTCAAAAAAAGTTGTCTATATAGCAGACCGTTGTAGGACGTTTAAAACTCGTATAAAAATCCTTTAGTGACGTAGGTGTGCCACATCAAATCGATTTCTACATTCTTCTACTGTCACCTGGTATAGTTATAATTTAATCCGTAACAAGCGTCTTCATGCGTGTGTGCCAACTACTCACACAGATGCACGACGAGTATAGACGTCTCATTCCCTCACTTCATTCTGCCTGTGCGCGTCTCGGAAGCGGTGCGCGTGTTTTGCTGCGCGGCGGGTGGTTTTCGATCGCTGCTGCTGCCTAAACGTGGGTAGTTTACGTGTTTTTTGATTTGTTTACTATAATATTGTGTGTCTTGATTGTTATTTACTTGTTAAAATGATTATACTTACGTTTATATTGTATTTTTAGATGAATCACCAAGAAAGACTTATGTCATTTTTTGAAGAGCCGTCGTCGGGTGAAATTACTCCTGAGCCTCCGGATCCCTTTTCTGATGATGGAGAGTATGCATCAGATCAAGATTACGATCCTGCTAAAGAGAATAATGATTCGGATAGCGATAGTTTGTCGTTACAAGGAACTTCCGCTAACAAAAAACGAAAATCAATACCTACTCATCGTGCTACAATCTCAGGCACTCGCCGTGATGTTAGATTGCGCTCTATATCCAGTTCCAGCTCGGACTCTGACTCTTCAGATGGGAGTTTAGATACCGGCGACGTCTTTAATTCAGGTACCACTCCCGCTACCACTGGACAGGATCAAAATGCATCTGATTACAGTTTGTCAGATTTAGAGATCTTTCCAAGTAAACGTTCGAAATTACCGGAAAACGAACCACGCCAGGTAGTTTCATCCAGTAACGAGATGCATTTTGATTCATACGAAGGGCCTACGAATGCAGGTGTAGAAAATGCTACTAACTGTAGACCGATGGCAGCTTACCCTAGTCCTACGCCAAGCGAATTGATGATATATCCTGAAATGCAACAGAGTCCAATACTCCCCGATCAATCCGCTGTACGTCCAGAATGCAATTCTGTAACAAGGTCTCCTTACGAGTTACGCGACCTTAATACACAGAGTTCATCGAATATAAACCTTGAAGTACGTGAACAACCGACAAATGCTGGCAGTGAACGTACAGATAACCGTCCACCTCAAGTGCTAGCCGATCTTAATAGACCAAGTACATCGAACGAAGCCAATGCAAATTATTTAAGGTCTTCTTCTCCTTCTGCCGAGGACTGGCAAACAACGGTGGCTCCTATACAAGATTTTCATTTTAATACCGATTCTACTGGTGCACAAATTCCTATAACCGAAAATACAACTGCAATGGATATATTTGATTGTCTTTTTACTCCAGAAATTATAAACCATATGGTTACATGTACAAATGCTTATGGCCAGGCATTATGTAATAACAATAGGCCAGTCACAAGAAACAGTCGCAAATACACATTTCGCGATACTAACTGCGATGAAATGCGAATGTTTTTAGGATTATGCTTACTAGCTGGTCAAGTTAATACTCCACAAAAACGTAAACTGTTTACGTATTCAGATGTATTGTATTTTCATCCAATTTTTGTGTCAACCATGTCAGCCAGGCGATTCGAGCAACTTTTAAGATGTCTAAATGTCGCAAACTTAGGTGCCCAGGGAAAAGACAAAATCATAGCATTTATTGACACAGTAACACGCAATTTTCGCACTTGCTATAAACCAGAAGAAGAATTATCATTGGACGAGTCCTTACTTTTGTTTAGAGGGCGTTTACTATTTCGACAATACATTAAAAACAAGAAGGCAAAGTATGGTATAAAATTTTTTGAACTGACTACACATGACGGTTATGTTTTAAATGTAATGATGTATTCCGGAAAGGCCAATGATGGTGCCGAAAAAGGTCAGAAAGTAAACAAGACTGTTTTGAGATTAATGCGACCTTATTTGCTCAAAGGACATCACTTATTCATGGACAGTTACTACAATTCGGTTAACTTATCCCAGAAGTTATTGGATCTTAAGACCCACACCACTGGAACCCTTAGAGTTAATAGGAAAGATAATCCAAAGGAAATAGTAACTAAAAAATTAAAAAAGGGTGAACACGTATGGGTCCGCAAAAATAAAATCTACGTGTCTAAGTGGGTAGACAAACGACCAGTTGTCATGATTACAACGAAACAACATCCTAAGATGATACATACCACAAATAGACTCAGACAACCTAGAGAAAAGCCCGAAGAAGTGGCCACATACAACAAGTTTATGTCAGGAGTTGATCGAGCAGATCAAATGATTGCTTATTACTCTTCTCCAAGGAAAACCATAAGATGGTACAAGAAGGTGATTTTCCATCTTCTAGACCTAGCAGTTTGGAATAGTTTTTATATCTTCAAGAGATATTGCAAACGTAATGATGCTAAGTACCATTTCTTAGACTACAGAGAAGAGTTGATCAAGAACTTGATCAAAATTGGATCTGACACTAAACCAGAAAATTTGATAAGACATTCTAGGAACGACAACAGGACAAAACGTAGGATGCCCACACTGGTATCAGCTCAGCAAAGTATTGCAAGTACTGGTCATTGGCCTGAAAAAATTCCGGTTCCGTCAAACTCAAACAAGACCAGTAATTATTTAAAATGCAAGATGTGTACGAAGAAGAAACAAAGAAAAGAGACTAGTCTTAGATGTAAAGGCTGTGAAAATAAACCTGCACTGTGCGCTCTGTGCTTCGAAGAGTGGCATAGTCAGCTATAGAAGTCATAGAAGTTAGTTAAACACTTTATAATTATATAAAAAGAATTATTGTTTTAGATTACCATTTTGTTTTTTTTTATTTTATATTAAAAATTGCCATGTGAATTCGGTGATATTCGGTTTAGTACATAACTAAGTTTGTTATTGTTACTTGCTTTTAAATATTAAAATAAGTAAATCCTTGAATAATCTCGCATTAAATTTGATCTCCGAAGTTTAAGACTGATTAAAGAAATAAAAATAATATAAGAATTTATAATACCTAGAGTGTTTTATTCAACTGTCTACGGATAGCGTACATGAACGGATGGTGTTCGAACCTATACGGTGGCATATACTACTCTGTCAAGAAAGTACCGGGAAAAGATCAATAATACACAAACTGTTTGTTAATCATCCAAATTTATTTTATCACCTTCAAAGTATGCTCCTTCAGAAACGATACACTTACGCCAACGAATAATCCAATCATCAAAACATTTTTTAAACGCTGTTTCCGGAATTGAATTCAGTTCTCGGCGCGAATTCTCCTTTATGTCTTCTACCGATTGAAAACGGGTGCCACGAAGTGGTAATTTGAGTTTAGGAAAAAGAAAGAAGTCGGCAGGAGCCATATCTGGTGAATATGGTGGTTGCTCGATGGTATTTGTTGAGTGTTTGGTCAAAAATTCTTTCACAATGATGGCCTTGTGCGAAGGCGCATTATCGTGGTGCAAAATCCAAGAATTTTCATTCCACAAATCTGGCCTTTTTCGTCGAATTTGCTCTCTTAAATGCCGCATAACGCTCAAATAATATTCTTTATTTACCGTTTGACCTTCCGGCAAGAATTCCGAGTGCACAACACCGCGATAGTCAAAGAAAACAGTCAACATGACTTTGACTTTTGATCGACTTTGGCGTGGTTTCTTCGGTTTCGGTTCAGTTGGAAGGCGCCACTCCGAAGCTTGTTGACTAGTTTGCATGTCAAACTCGTAAACCCACGTCTCGTCACCAGTAACAATGCGTTTCATGAATGTTGGGTCGGAATTGACTCGTTCTAGCATGTCCTCAGCGACTCTCATGCGATTGAGTTTTTGGAGAAAATTCAGGTCTTTTGGGACTAGCCGAGCGGTAACATGTTTCATACCCAAATGATTAGTTAAAATAGTACGGATCGACTCGTGAGATACAGAAAGTTCGGCGGCTATCTCTCTCAAAGTTGAATTTGGATTTTCAGTCACTATTTCCTTCACTTTTGCGATGTTAACTTCAGTTGCAGACGTTGATGGCCTACCAGAGCGAGGCAAATCTTCCATCACATCTCGACCGCTTTTGAACGCTTTGTACCACTCATAAACACGTGTTTTTGATAAAGTCGAATCACCGTAAGCCTTCTGTAACATTTTCAGTGACTCCGAACACGAAATTCCATTGGCGATGCAAAATTTAAGACAAACTCTTTGTTCAATGTTTTTGTCCATTATGAAATTCGCAATACACACTAGATATGATATAACTAAAAACAGCACTGTATTTAATATAAATAACAGATGCAACTCAAACTCCGCGCCAAAATAGAAAACAGTTGTGCCAATCTAACAACAACAAAAAAAACAAAAATTTGAATTTGGAACCATAAACAAATCATCCATTCCCGATACTTTGTTGACTGAAGGTATATTAAAATCATAGTAGGGAAACATTATTACACTGTCGACGTATTCAGCCGTTCTGACCTAACGCAAGTAAAAAGTTATATTAAACGTGACAGATCGTTCCAACACGTCCAACGTGTACTGCCGTTGTGTCATGATGCAAATGTAATTTACATCGCAATTTGTCAGAACGTATATACAAGTCAAACGTGTCTTAACGGTTCTGTCATATCACATTGACAAAGGTGTAAAGGTGGCGGCTCTTCGTGTCTGGACGTCGTGTCAATTTGTATGGGAAATTATTGTATCAATATGGGTTCCTCGATGGATCAGCTTGCTCGCGCCAACGTGTTAATGATGGAATGAAAGACTTTACATAAACACGATATCAAAGAGATCGGACGCAGGGCGGAGTCAGAAAGAGGATCTCTTCCAGGTTTCGGTATAGGGATTATAGTAATGTTTCTCCATTGTTTGGGTACAAATCCAGAGGTATAAAACTTATTATATAGTGACAATAAAATTGACTTTCCATTACTAGGCAAGTTTTTTAACATAGTGAAGGATACACAGTCGGTACCAGGTGCAGTGTCTTTAAGTTTAATACACGACTCCATCTCTTGTAAAGATAATGGTTCTGCCATTACTGAGTTACAAGATACATAAGCTGGAGTCACAGGAAGTACATAATCAGGGGTAAGAGAGTGTAAAAGTTGACTGGCTTTAGTTTGGCTAACATACGTTCTAGACGATTTGTATCCTTTTAACCACCTCATATGGGACCATACTTCGGACGCAGACGACGACTCACCCAAAGAACTACAAAAATGCTGCCAGCCTTCACTTCTGTGATTTCGTATCAACTTCTGTGCTACACTAATCTTTTCCTGAAGGTACGAAAGGTTCGATGGAGTAGGATTTCGTCTAAATACAGACAATGCAAGTCGGCGATCTGCTACAGCTTTAGATAAAACCTGATTCCAATAAGGTTTTGGTTTAAAATTCTGAGACGGATTATTGTTGATTCTATAAAAAGGTATATGAGCATCAGCTGCTTCATTTATAACATCGATAAAAAGGTCATACGCATACTGTAAATCTTCGGCTACTACAAAGCAAGAAATTTTTTCTTGAAGATGTGATTTGTAATCATCCCATCGAGCGAGCTTGTGATTTCTTTTCTGGACAGACATTAAGTTAAATTTTAATTGTGTGGATATTTTGATGACAAGATGGTCACTTCCCAATGACTCATTAGTAACCTTCCAACTCAATGACAAGGAAATATCAGATGAAGCTATAGAGATATCTGGCGCGGATTTTTGCAAAACTCCGTTTACAAGCTTAATTCAAGTAGAGTTGCCATCATTGAGTGTTACCATATTATTGTCCATCAACGCATCAAATATCTGATTGCCTCTTACATCAGTTCTGTATGACCAATTTGAATGATGTGCGTTGAAATCCCCAATTATGAAAGTTTTTTGTCGAGAACATGAAAATATACTATCCCAGTCACTTTGACAAGTCCTGACAGATGATGGACAATAAACGGAAACTATATTAGAAATTTTATCACAGTTATATAAAAGAACATTAATAATTTCAATACCTGGATTAGGAGAGCGGATCGAACCCTGTTCGGTCTTTACGGATTTATGTGTTAAAATAGCTACTCCACCATAGGCGATCCAAGCGAAAAACATTATAATTACTAATATTTAGGGGATTGACTGGATCCAGCCACGTTTCACTCAGAACAGCAATGTGTATTTTATCCTGAAATAACAAATTTTCAAATTCCGTTTGTTTTGGCCGGATGCTTTGAGAGTTCCATTGTAAAATGTTTAGCCCACACCTTCTTATTTTATTAGCCATCTGGAACTTTAAAGAGGCCTTTTAACATAAATACATCCAAATAATTCTGCACAACAAACGATACGAGCCACTCTAATCCTATTACGACGCGGTTAGCCTAGTTGGTAGTGACCCTGTCTACGAAGCTAGCGGTCCCGGGTTCGAATCCCGGTATGGGCATATATTTGTGTGATGAGCACGAGTATTGGTTCCTGAGTCATGTATGTTTTCTATATATTTAAGTATGTATTTCTCTATATAAGCATGTATATCGTTGCCTGGTACCCATAGTACAAGCCTAGAGCTTAGTTTGGGACTAGGTCAATTTGTGTGAGATTGTCCCTGATATTTATTATTATTATTTGGAACATCCTTTTTATTTTTTCGGTCATGGTAAAATTTTTCATAAAAATGATGTCAAAGACAGTCTATTAATTAAAGCTAACATTGATAGATCACTTGGTTTTGACTCCTCTGACGCAACTTTGTCTGTAGAAAAAACGCGATTTTGTGATTCGGCATTAGAAAAACTATCTTCTGATAGGGTTCCAACATCCATTTGAGCATTGGCCTTGTCCTTCTTAGTCTTAATCCGGTGTTTCTTTTTGTGTGTTGATTGGGATGTATCCGTCTCCGTCCGTGCTGCGTTTCCTTGGTGAAAGTCGGCGGTTGTACTTAGCACGTTAGCGTACGATAACTTTTCTGTAACTGCTTGTACCGCTGCCGCCGCCGACGCTTTCGGTACTGCAGTTGCAAGTGGGGGAGTCGCACTCCATGACGATTTAATATTTGGTAGTCGCTGTGTTGGGATCGGTGGAAAATTCTCTAGAGTATGATCAGGAAATTCGAAGATATACAAATCTACTGCTTTTTTATATGTGCAATTAGACTCGGCCATTAAATTCCTTATTTTCTTTTCTGTTATATACGAAGGGCACGATTTATCTAGTACCATATGCTTCCCGGCACAGTTACGACATGTATACGACGTAGTCTCACAGTTAGCGTGATTACTGGCACACTTTGGACAAGTTATTTTCTTTGGGCATATTTTTTTTAATGACCGAATCTCCAGCAGTTGGAACACTGTGAGACCGGAAAAATGTAGGGAACCACCTTAATACGTAAGTCATGTAATGAGACATAGGTGGGTAACGACGGTCCTTTGAAGCCTATCCGTATTGTTTCACTATCGGTCCAGCCTGACTCCTCAGAATCACTTCTACGACTGAGTCTCTTTATAGATATTATCTCAACGTAACTTGTCAGGTTTTCCATTATTTCTTTATCTTGTAATCCTAAATCCATATCTTTTATAATACCATACGAAATGCCGACTTCGTATGTCCTTTGACAACGCCACCCTAATTTAGTATTAAATTCTGCTAGTGATATAAGGCGTTCAGCACAATCCTCCTTATTAAAACTTATTAAAACTTTATAGGCATTCACGTACTTGACCCTGGTTATATTTGTTATGTCGTGGTCTCTAAAAATATTTGCCAGTGTAAATTGTTTCGGCAACTTCTCCCTACACGTAACACATATCTCGATATTACTATATTCGTCCGCAGCCGAATTGTCGTGTGGCTGGCGAATGTGAGATCGTCTTTTAGTTTTCCTCGCTACTTCAATCCAATCTTCATTCGTATCCGAGTTTCAGCCTCTTTTAATATTATTATATTCGCTGCCGCAGTTCATAGTAAATATGAATGGAATTATCGGATTATTCTGATTTACTACTAAATATTGGTTCTTCTAAAATGTTCGTTTCGCATACCTCATCGTTATATTATTCCAAACTTATTTCTTCCTCCCGCACATCCTGAACTGACCTTCAATCATAGTCAACAAGGTTCATAATCGGTGTCCCGCTCAACTGCAAACCAGCCCGCTTAGTAACTCGGAACAACGAGGCACTGAGCTGCAACCGGTTTCAATACTGATAACGCACTCGTGACAAACAAGTAAACAACTCGTACAGGTCGCACAAAAGAAACGTCTTAACCGTACGATGCGCTCGGCTAAACTGTGGATATTACGTTAAATGTTCTTACGACGATCAACTATCAAATTATCGCACGTATACAGGCCCCGACTGTGCTATTCAATTATGGAGAGAATAACTAAGGACATTACTGATATTCAACGCAAAATTTGCTTCCAGAAAGCCCCTTTACCAGCAACAGCAGCAAATATAGAAGAAAACGCTAAAGTGAAATCTTGCTTTATTTGTAACCATGAGTTAAAATTTGACTCTATCGAACATTATGATTGGGGTACAGGGCAATTCATGGGATGGCACATTCTTTATGTAGTTCAAAATTTAAAACACCAAAATTTATACCAATATTTCTACATAATTTAAGCAATTATGATGCCCATTTTATAGTTCATGCGCTACATTTCAGAGAAGGTGAAGTTGAAATTATTTCTCAAAACAAAGAGAAATATATTTCATTTACCAAAAAAATTAAAATTAATGGCCATACGATTAGGTTACGATTTTTAGATTCATTCAAGTTTATGTCAGCCAGCTTGAATAATCTGGCTGAAAATCTTAAAGAAGAGCAATTTGTAGAGTTGAGAAAACAATTTCCAAATCTTGATGATTTTAAAAGACTGATAAGAAAAGGCATTTTCCCATATGACTTTATCAAATCTTTTGACGCATTAAATGCAACCTCGCTTCCAGAGCAAGCTGAGTTTTACAATTTGTTAACTGACAGTAACTTATCTGATAAAATTACGCTCATGCAAAAGATGTTTGGAGTCATTTTAAATGTAAAAACATGTCTGATTACTCTAACTTATATCTAAAAACCGATGTCATGCTATTGACTGATATTTTTGAAAACTTTCGCAAATTGTGTATAGAAACTTATGATTTGGATCCAACACACTATTATACTGCACATGGTTTAAGTTGGGATGCAATGCTTAAATATACTAACGTAGAACTAGAGTTATTAACGGACTTTGAAAAAATCTCATTTATTAAGTCGAGTATCAGAGGAGGAATATCGCAATGTAGTAATCGATATGCAAAAGTTAATAATGAGTACTTAGAAAATTATAACACTAATGAACGCAAATCATACTGGGCCTATTTTGATGCAAATAATTTGTACAGATGGGCCATGTCACAGAGCCTATAGGAGAATTTGAATGGGTAAATACAGAAGTTGATTTTAATATTCCTGATACAGATGTATCAGGTAATCAGATGATTATGGTTATATACTTGAAGTGGATCTGGACTACCCTGATGAACTGCATGATACTCATTCCGATTTTCCTCTTTGCCTTGAAAATATTACCACTGAAAATAGCAAAGAACGCAAATTAGTTCCCAATTTAAAAAAAAAAAACGAAGTACATAATGCACTATAGGAATCTTAAACAGTGTTTAAGTATGGGATTAAAATTAACTAAAATTCACAGAGTATTAAAGTTTACACAAAGTCCTTGGCTTCAAAAATACATCGACTTGAACACGCGTTTGCGCACTTTGGCAAAATCCGATTTTGAAAAGGATTACTATAAATTGAAGAATAATTCTATTTTCGGTAAAACAATAGAAAACATTGAAAAGCGAGTTAATGTAAAATTGCTAACTCATTGGAATAATAGAGGAAAAATGCAAGGTGCTGAATCATTAATTGCACGCCCTGAGTTCCACAGTCTTTCTATTTTCTCCGAAAACTTGGTAGCTGTTCAAGTTTCGAAAACGAAAGTTTGCTACAACAAACCGATATATATATATATAGGTTTTTGCATTTTAGAAATATCAAAGACACTAATGTATGGTTTTCATTATAATTATATGAAACAAAAATTTAAAACTAATGTTAAGTTGTTGTATACTACTGATACTGATAGTTTAATTTATCAAGTTTATACAGATAATTTTTACTGCGATATAAAACCAGATTTACCGCAATTTTTTGATACATCGGACTATCCCCCCGATAATGTCTTTGGTTTCCCACAGTTGAACAAAAAGAAACTTGGATGTTTTAAAGATGAAAATAATGGTAAAATTTTAAAGGAATTTGTAGGTTTAAGATCCAAAATGTACGCGATGTGTATAGATGTAAGTTCATAGCTAAAGCTAAAGGTGTCAACAAAAGTGTACACAAAAAAATGAAAATGGAGAATTATAAAAATTGTCTTTTTAATAAAAAAAAATCAAAGTTTAGAAATGTATAGATTCAGATCAATTAAACATGTAATATTTACTCAAAAAAATTAACAAATCTAGTTTATCTTGTAATGATACAAAACGATATATTTTACCAAATTTTTATAATATAAATATCAATTAGTTGTACCTACTAAAAGAAATATATATATTGTTGAATCATGTTTTTTGTATTTTCATTCCTTACCCAAATTTACTACATACAACACGTCAATTCTGCTAATAAAAAAAAATGATCCACTTTATTCATCCATTCACTGCTATTATTGCTGGCCCAAGTGGTTGTGGCAAATCAGTGTTTGTTACAAATTTTTTAAATAATTTGGATTGTGTTTGTAATGAAACATTTTATAATACTTTGTGGTGTTATGATGAAATGCAACCATTATATAATTAGAAACAATGTCAATTATAGGCAGGGTATTCCCGATTTAAGTATGTTTGATGGCAAACAACCACAACTTCTCATTATAGACGATTTAATGAGAGAATCTGACGGTCGTATAGTTGACATTTTTACTAAAGGAAGTCATCATCGAAATTTAAGTGTTTTTTACATTACTCAAAATTTATTTCATCAAGGCAAAGGTCAACCATTTCATTAAATTTTAGCTACATTGTGTTTTTCAAAAATCCAAGAAATAAAACTCAAATCCGCTATTTAGCACGTCAGGTGTATCCAGATAATTCAAAAATTGTTGAAGAAGCTTACAAAGATGTAACTAAAGAAACACACGGTTATTTATTACTGGATCTTAACCCTTAAATGCATGATTTTTTGTTTTTCGTCAAAGAAAATATATTTGATGCCTATTAGCGTAATAAATACGAGAAAAATAAAAGAAAAAATCCATAGCAATTTTTTAATGTCAAAATGGTAATAATTAACTAATGAGGATGTAGCCTACACTATGCGTTCCCCGCTAATTGTGTTACTTCGTACACTAAAGCAGTTTCTAAAGCAGTTGTTTCTTTTGCTGTAACATTTTACGTGACATTTTTCACAGGTAGTTTGAGTGAACCCCGTGAATCCTGGCATTTTACACCTATTACTTATTTCGCCAAAAGATGGCCAGTGGCCTAGCTGATCGAGACTAGCTGAAACTCATTGTTTATAAATTAAACTTTAGTTGTTCAATTTAAATGAGCCAAGCCCGCCAAAATGCATTTTTTTAAACTATGTATTTTTTCAGCAGTTTTTTTTAAATTATAATTCATGTCATAAAAAAGCCGTGGTAGCCTAATGGTTTGACCTGCCGACTCTTAAGCAGAGGGTCGTGGGTTCGAACCCGTGCTCGCACCTCTAAGTTTTTCGGAATTTATGTGCGAAATATAATTTGTAAATTTACCATGAGCTTTTCGGTGAATGAAAACATCGTGAGGAAACATGCACACACCTGCAAAGCAATTTGACGGTGTGTGCGAAGTTCCCAATCCGCACTGGGCCCGCGTGGGAACTATAGCCCAAACCCTCTCATTGTGAGTGGAGGCCTGTGCCCAGCAGTGGGACGTAAGTATATAGGCTAGATTATTATTATTATAATTCATGTCATCGGTCATAGAAAATTATACAACTTGTGTAAAAAAAATAATTGTGACATTCAAAATCACAATTTTTCGAAGAATTCTTTGCAAAAAAAATTCGCTTCCATTCGCTGTTTATATTACCTAACTAAAATATTTGAGATTTCGATATCGTTCATAATAATAGCAAGTACTGAGAGTGCATAGGGTAGGCTAGATCCTATACGAGTTAATATGCAAATATTGCCTACTTATACATTGAGAACATTACTCAGTTTAATAAATGTGCTATATTATGATATGTGTTACAGTATTCGATTAAAAAAATAAATACTTACTTCATAAAAACACTGAAAGAAAACCTTAAATTTTTTATGTTTTCTCAATTGCCGCCATCTCATTCATAAACACGTATTACTTTTTTTTAATAAAGGTTCGCCAACATACGAACAGTAAATATGAAAAAAAAAATGAAAAAGGTTTTGAATAGTAAATTGAATGATCGTGAAAAATGAGCCTTGTATTCTCAAGCTTTACAGCGATATTTACATTTTTCGGAAATACAAAGAAAACCCATTACATTTCCAATTATTATAAATAAGGATGATGGTTCTCAAGTTAGCGAAGTGGGGACAGAACAATAAAAAGAAGAAAATAATGTAAAGGCAGCAGTCACAACCCCACTATCACAAGAGGAAGACAACGGTACACTCAGTCAGATTAAGTCGTTAACGACACAGTATACACCATCTTATATACTTAAGGTATTACCTAGAACATACAAAAAGAAAGGAGAAGTGGTGCTAGATTTTATTATTAAAAATAAACCCCTAATTTGGTGGAAAGATATGGGAGAGGTTGTAGTAAATAATGAAATAATACCCGGAAGTAATATTGTAGACTTGATAAACGATGCCGTCAGACATTTAAAACGTCCGAAACCAATTGGTTGGAAACATTTTGCTGTAGGCTTAAAAGATTTAAGAGTACCTGGATCTTATATTGGAAATCCAGAAAATCTGAAATACATTAACGAATTACACAAACAAGAACTTACAGAAAGTCAAAACAACTACAGCACTCCTTCATCATCAATTGAAAATAAAAAAACGCCAACACTCAAATTAAATCATAAACTGTTAAATAAAAAAATAGACTGGGAAAAATGGAGCCCTTATTAGATATTTATAATACTTACTATGATGTTTCTAACCCAGCCGGTTATAGTAGTGTTAACAATTTAGCCAAAGCAATGCATGGTAAAATGAAAAAAGATGATGTAAAGAAATGGCTTCAGGCTCAAGAAACGTACACTCTTCATAAACCTGTTCAGAGACGCATAGCAAGAAACAAATATATTTTGTCTAATTTTAATGTACTTTGGCAAGCTGATTTTAGCGATATGCTCACCTACAGTAAATACAATATAATTATGGTTTTAAGTATAATCTTTGTGTTATTGATGTTTTCAGTAAGTATGCCTTTGCAAGAGCTATGAAAAAGAAAGACTCGGAAACGGTCAAAACTTGTTTCGAAAGCATATTTACTGAAGCTAAAGCTACCCCCACTCATATTTGTCATGATTTTGGGGCGTTCGTCTTATGTAATATATAAATAAAATAAATATAATTTGAAATAACGGTCAGTTGAGTAAGGACCGGGGTAATCTTAAACTAAGCACTGGCAACAATGATGGAACAAAAGGAAGACGAAGATGGGATGATCTGGATGGCGGCAGAAAATCAGGGAGACCAGCTCATTGCGGAGCAGTACGAGCTAGCGAGAGGTCGACCATATTCCAGGGACGAGGACCAACCGATACAAGTTATAATATCTCAGAAGTGCTCAGAACCCCACTTAACATTATAACCGTCGGTCTACAAAAACAAAGTAAGTGTTTTAATGTCATATTTAGTGATTAACTATTAGTCGCTTTGCTTTTAATATTTTCAAGAATTTGCGTAAATCACAGAGAATCCTAACCATCGAGATATTTTAAATTAACGTTAAGTTATTTGACCTTTTACTTTTATTATTGGTACTGGTCGTTACAAGTTTTCTACCCCCATTAAAAATATTCTTGCACTATTCGTGAGCTATTTTTAGATTGGATGTTATATTTATGTGATGATAAAATTATACTGCTGGCTCAGACCTAATAAGTACAGTTAGTTTGTTATTATTATACTATTGTATCTATTAACTGTCCAATCACAGAATTCACAAATGAATACAATTTTATTTCGGGATAAATGCCCTACTAGTCAGAATAGATACTGTTGCTTATCCGACTCAATGGTTCAGTGGTGGTGCCAGTGGTGGTGCCAGTGGTGGTGCCAGTGGTGGTGCAATCTGTTCACTTTGCGGAGGGTCGTAGGTTCGAATGTCCCTAGGTTGAAATTATTTGTGTGCCTTTAGCAGTTCTTTTAATACCCGTAATATGTATAGGGAATCTTAGTTTGAGAACTAGATCACCTTACAAAAAAAAATCTACCTACCTACATAAGAAAATTATTCTATTCAAGCAGGACTTTTGTTTAATACTTAACGAAATTATTCTTGACCAGTCAAGAGTTACGAATACGAGACTGTAACTGCTATAACGATTTTAATAGCAAAATAGGAATTGATTTTTGAGAGCATAATATAATTGTAGGTACGAATTGTATGATATATAATTACCTAGTATAAAAGTAAAGTTAGGATCGGTGACGTGAGCGTGTGTCGTCGGATTTGATTTGTAACAATAACCGTGTCAGCAAGTATCATGGATATTGAATGATTTTTTTTTTTTCATGAGATGATCTTGACGTGAGCGAGCGTCTTTTATGTTGAACGAGTCGCAATGAGGCGAATTTGACGTGAGCGAGCGTGTTGATGTTGAATGAATTCAAAAGAGGTGAATTTGACGTGAGCAAGCGTCTTTTATGTTGAACGAGTCGCAGTGAGGCGAATTTGACGTGAGCGAGCGTGTTGATGTTGAATGAATTGAAAAGAGGTGAATTTGACGTGAGCGAGCGTCTTTTATGATGAACGAATCGCATTACGGCAACTTTGACGTGAGCGATCGTTATTAATGTTGAATAAGTCAAAATGAGTTCAATTTGGTGAGATATTTATAGGTAGGTATCCTGAGTGAATTGTCGAGAATTGAGGACGAGAGCTAAGCGTCATTTGTTATAGTTAAAGTTAGTATAAAAAGCAATAATAATGTGTTTCATTGAAATAGTATAAATGAACACTTGTAACGAGGCGAGCGTTTTGTACTTGACGAGAATTTAATGAAAATTGAAAATAAGTTGGAAATAAAGTGTTTTTTTTTTCTTCCGTTCAGAGTATAATGGAAAATAATTATTAGAGTGATAAGTATTTATTAAATTAAGAGTTTGTGCTGAATGTTAGAATTTAGTGACGCAAGTTAATTTTAATAGTAACTACCTAATTGTTGAGAAAACCAAGTAGTAGACAAAATGAAGTTTTGTACGACCAGTACAATTGGATTTGCTCGCTTATCGCTTAGTGAGCATTTTGGGAGTAGTTAACGGACTAGTTAGAGCAATACATACCGCAATGAAAAAAAAATTAAGATCCTTAGACACTTGAGTTATTGTACAAGAGAAAGATTTGAATATGGTTTTATTTTGTTTAAGGACATGTCTGAAGAAAGTGAGCGGAGTGGTTTACGTCTGGCAGTAGGAAGAAAAAGAATTTTAAGTGCATCTTCTTCGTCGGATGAAGATGAACCGCCCTTTATTCGAAGACGCTTTAATGACGATGTTATCAAGTCTAACGACGATGCTACTACTAGTAGTCGAGGATTGATCGATGCAGCAGAGTTCGTAAAAGCATTAAGTAATCAAAAAAATGCTCAACCTCATATTGGTATACAACAAATGCTTAATTCACTGCCAGAATTTGATCCAGAAAGTCGCGCACAAAACATAGAGATGTGGCTCCGTAAAGTTAATGAGTACGCACAAATTTATAATTGGACTGATCGTCAAACATCTCATTGTGCCACTCAAAAGTTAGTCCGCACCGCTAAGGACTGGTATCATTCCCTGCCAAGCTTAGACTTTACTTGGATAGAGTGGCAACAGAAACTGAGGCGAGCTTTTCCCGTCGAGGACAATTTCGCCATTTTGTTGGAAGAAATGCTGAATAGAAAGACGAACCCAGAAGAAAGCCTTCGAACGTACTTTTACGAAAAACTAATTTTGCTGAATAGGTGTGAGATAACAGGAAAAAAAGCAGTAGATTGTCTGATCCATGGCATAACCGATCCATCGTTGAAACACAGTGCTCAAGCTTTGATATGTCTGGAGCCTGAAGACCTTCTGCAGTATCTGGTGTTACAACAGCCGCGAATTTCGGTAATCTCTCAAACGCAAAAGAAATGAGGCTACACCGCTTTAATACGAGTATGACCACTTCAACTCACGACAAAAAGTAATTAAATGTTTTCATTGTGGAATAGAAGGTCACTCGGCTAATCGATGTTTCAAGAGAGACAAGCGTATTTCCACTAATAATATGAACGTTTGTTTTAATTGTAACGAGGAAGGACATCGATTTGTCAATTGCCCAAAAACTATAAAAAAATGTACCCTTTGTAACAGAGTAGGTCATGTAAATGAAAATTGTAATCGAAATTGTTCCTTGTTTAATAAAGAAATTATGAATTTAGGACAAGTAATGAATGTATCTACCAATGAAAATTATAAAAATGATAAATTTGTCAAACAATGTATGATTGATAATAAACCATATAAAGCATATATCGACTTCGGAAGTGATTGTTCCCTTATATAGATTAAACTAGCTGAAGCATTAAAATTGCATAAAAGCTTTGATGAATTACCAGTGATCAAGGGTTTTGGAGAAAATCGAGTATTACCGTTGTTTAAATCAAAAATTGATTGATATATTGACGTTGAGTCATCGATAATTGTATATGCGGTAGCTAACGATTTTTTACAATACCCTCTTCTAGTTGGTCAAAACTTTACAGAGTTGCCCAATGTAACTGTGTATAAAAACAGCGATAAATTAGTATTTTACAATTCACCATCTGTTGAGTGTGGTGTACTAAAAGTTAAACTGATTCTATCAGAAGCTACTACTTTGAACGGGTCACACTTGGTACCTATAATAAGCAATCAAAATTATACAGGCGATATATACGTTGAAGGCCAAAGCAGCAATCAACCCGGTAAGGAATATTATGTTCATCAGGGTGCTTATAGATTAATTAATGGTAAAGGTAACATAAACATATCGAGCAACTGTACGACACCTTTAAATTTAAAGCAAATTTCAGTTTTGTCTAGAGCTACCCCCTTTATAGAGATAAATGAAGTGAACGTTAGGCGGATAAAAGAAAACGTGAAAGACTTACGTACTTTCTTACGTACGTACTTACTTACTTACTTACCTCCAATAAGAAAAGAGGACATTAAGATAGGGCCTGATGTCTGTCCTAGTATGTTACAAAAATTATATTGCCTACTTCAAAGTTACCGAGATTGTTTTGCTCTGTCCTTAGATGAGATAGGATGTATTTCCAAAGATTATGAAATGAAAATTCAACTGAGCGATAGCAAACCTATCGTGTATAGACCGTATCGTTTATCACATTCCGAAAGAGTGAAAGTCCGTGAAATGATTTCCGAGCTTAATGAAAATAATATAATTCGTGAATCAAATTCAGATTACGCAAGCCCTATCCTTATGGTCAAAAAGAAAACAGGTGAACAAAGACTGTGTATAGATTTTCGGGCATTAAATAACAAAACAGTCAAGGATAGATACCCTCTTCCGTTAATAGAAGACCAAGTAGCCAACCTGAGTGGTAATCAATATTTTACAACGCTTGATATGGACTCAGGGTACTACCAGGTTCCCCTATCGGAAGAATCAAAACATTTGACAGGGTTCGTAACTCCGGACGGCCATTATGAATTTAACAGAATGCCGTTCGGATTAGCTAACGCACCTGCTGTATTTCAAAGAGTAATTAATAAAATTCTGGGAGCTCCGTCTGCCCTCTGCGTCGGCCCCAATATCTTACGGTAAATCTTCCTCTCGGCAACAAGAAGCTTGTTCTCCTCCTTCAAAGTCAACGTCCAAGACTCATATCCATACATTAAGATTGGTCTTATGACAGTATTATAGACGAGAATCTTAGTTCTCCGGCGCATTACCTTGGACACCAAAACCTTGTGAAGAGCCGCTGCACATCTTAAAGCACCCTGAATGCGAAGTTCAATCTCCTCTTCCCTGCAATTGGTGTCATTTACAATGCAGCCCAGGTATTTGAATTTCTCCACTCCCTTGTAAGTGACCCCATCGACCCTCAAGCTTTCTCTCGGCTCTAAGATGTTCCTAAACCTTTGCATGTGTAGATATTCCGTCTTCTCCTCACTGATCCTCAGACCCACCAACGAGCCCACTTGCGCTAATACCCTCACTTTCTCTACAACAGTCGAACTGTTTTCCCCCAGCACCGCGAGGTCGTCCGCGTACCCAATTATCTTAAGCTGGCCATTCAACACCATTCCACCGTCCAGTACCTCCACTTGCCTAATGACGTATTCAAGTGCCAAGTTAAACAGCATGGGTGACAGCGCATCTCCTTGCTTAAGGCCAGTAATGACATCGAATTCATCAGTCAACTTGAATTCTTTTTAACTAATTATATGTCAAGTGGTACTTAGTTTTCATCGCAATAAACATCATAAACTTTTCTATAAGCAAATCAAGTTCAGTAAAATATGAATTAAGTATAATAAAATACGAATGCACCACAGATCATAGAAAGAAGGAGATACGCCACGGAAATTCAATCGAGAACCGGTGTCGCCACTTTTAAAAATGTGTGCGTCTTTACGCTTACGCTCTATGAACTACTACAAAAACAACTTTCTCATAATTGGTTACAGCTTACGAACTAAAAAACGCCATAACATAATTTTGTTAGTAACACAAAATTAAGCTTTATGTTCATTTAGCAAGGTCGATAAATGCTGAAAGGTCGTTTTTTTTTCCATTGCAGTTCAGTTACTCGACGTTAGATAGCGTTTACCAGTTCGCAGCTGCCATCTAGCGACGATTAATAGCCTTGCTATTCGGCGCTAGATGGCGCTAAGATAGTAGTAGTAGTAAGATAGTAGTTCGCTTTAAGGACTACGAAATAATAGCGGCTGGCCGGCCGCACCGGCACGAACCGGTGAAGTGTCACCCGGGCAATAAAGACTCAGCCAGCGCGTAACGAGCGTAACTATAGCCGCGCAATACATTGCGCAATACGCGCGTTGTTCCAAGAACGTCAGCAATGGTTAGCTAGCAATGTAAGCAGTTACTGTCGTACTAACGCATCATAAGTCGCTGTCTAAGCAGTTACTAAGCAGTTACTGTCGTACTAACTACTTTAGTCATTTTAGTTGGAAATAGTTTCAGTGTAGATAGGTCTAGTGTAGATAAATTAATGTCAACTTTAAGAATTATTGAAAAGTCCGGTATAGGTAAAATTATACTTTGTGCACTCCCATACTCACAAAGCATGCCATATGATTATAACAATAAAATAGCACGCTTTAATTCTTTAATGTATAATGCCATAGCTTGTAATAATAAATATCATTTCCTTGATTTGAATAAATGTATTAAACGCCTCACATTAACATCAGATAAACTTCATTTGCCTAAAAAATATATTTTGACTTTGGTAGATCTTTTGGCTTATAATATAGAACCAAATAATAACATGATAAGTAGGCCCCAACACACCAATAGTGGCAATAATGCCTTACCTGTTAAATTCATAATGGCCGTCCGGAGTTACGAACCCTGTCAAATGTTTTGATTCTTCCGATAGGGGAACCTGGTAGTACCCTGAGTCCATATCAAGCGTTGTAAAATATTGATTACCACTCAGGTTGGCTACTTGGTCTTCTATTAACGGAAGAGGGTATCTATCCTTGACTGTTTTGTTATTTAATGCCCGAAAATCTATACACAGTCTTTGTTCACCTGTTTTCTTTTTGACCATAAGGATAGGGCTTGCGTAATCTGAATTTGATTCACGAATTATATTATTTTCATTAAGCTCGGAAATCATTTCACGGACTTTCACTCTTTCGGAATGTGATAAACGATACGGTCTATACACGATAGGTTTGCTATCGCTCAGTTGAATTTTCATTTCATAATCTTTGGAAATACATCCTATCTCATCTAAGGACAGAGCAAAACAATCTCGGTAACTTTGAAGTAGGCAATATAATTTTTGTAACATACTAGGACAGACATCAGGCCCTATCTTAATGTCCTCTTTTCTTATTGGAGGTAAGTAAGTAAGTAAGTACGTACGTAAGAAAGTACGTAAGTCTTTCACGTTTTCTTTTATCCGCCTAACGTTCACTTCATTTATCTCTATAAAGGGGGTAGCTCTAGACAAAACTGAAATTTGCTTTAAATTTAAAGGTGTCGTACAGTTGCTCGATATGTTTATGTTACCTTTACCATTAATTAATCTATAAGCACCCTGATGAACATAATATTCCTTACCGGGTTGATTGCTGCTTTGGCCTTCAACGTATATATCGCCTGTATAATTTTGATTGCTTATTATAGGTACCAAGTGTGACCCGTTCAAAGTAGTAGCTTCTGATAGAATCAGTTTAACTTTTAGTACACCACACTCAACAGATGGTGAATTGTAAAATACTAATTTATCGCTGTTTTTATACACAGTTACATTGGGCAACTCTGTAAAGTTTTGACCAACTAGAAGAGGGTATTGTAAAAAATCGTTAGCTACCGCATATACAATTATCGATGACTCAACGTCAATATATCAATCAATTTTTGATTTAAACAACGGTAATACTCGATTTTCTCCAAAACCCTTGATCACTGGTAATTCATCAAAGCTTTTATGCAATTTTAATGCTTCAGCTAGTTTAATCTATATAAGGGAACAATCACTTCCGAAGTCGATATATGCTTTATATGGTTTATTATCAATCATACATTGTTTGACAAATTTATCATTTTTATAATTTTCATTGGTAGATACATTCATTACTTGTCCTAAATTCATAATTTCTTTATTAAACAAGGAACAATTTCGATTACAATTTTCATTTACATGACCTACTCTGTTACAAAGGGTACATTTTTTTATAGTTTTTGGGCAATTGACAAATCGATGTCCTTCCTCGTTACAATTAAAACAAACGTTCATATTATTAGTGGAAATACGCTTGTCTCTCTTGAAACATCGATTAGCCGAGTGACCTTCTATTCCACAATGAAAACATTTAATTACTTTTTGTCGTGAGTTGAAGTGGTCATACTCGTATTAAAGCGGTGTAGCCTCATTTCTTTTGCGTTTGAGAGATTACCGAAATTCGCGGCTGTTGTAACACCAGATACTGCAGAAGGTCTTCAGGCTCCAGACATATCAAAGCTTGAGCACTGTGTTTCAACGATGGATCGGTTATGCCATGGATCAGACAATCTACTGCTTTTTTTCCTGTTATCTCACACCTATTCAGCAAAATTAGTTTTTCGTAAAAGTACGTTCGAAGGCTTTCTTCTGGGTTCGTCTTTCTATTCAGCATTTCTTCCAACAAAATGGCGAAATTGTCCTCGACGGGAAAAGCTCGCCTCAGTTTCTGTTGCCACTCTATCCAAGTAAAGTCTAAGCTTGGCAGGGAATGATACCAGTCCTTAGCGGTGCGGACTAACTTTTGAGTGGCACAATGAGATGTTTGACGATCAGTCCAATTATAAATTTGTGCGTACTCATTAACTTTACGGAGCCACATCTCTATGTTTTGTGCGCGACTTTCTGGATCAAATTCTGGCAGTGAATTAAGCATTTGTTGTATACCAATATGAGGTTGAGCATTTTTTTGATTACTTAATGCTTTTACGAACTCTGCTGCATCGATCAATCCTCGACTACTAGTAGTAGCATCGTCGTTAGACTTGATAACATCGTCATTAAAGCGTCTTCGAATAAAGGGCGGTTCATCTTCATCCGACGAAGAAGATGCACTTAAAATTCTTTTTCTTCCTACTGCCAGACGTAAACCACTCCGCTCACTTTCTTCAGACATGTCCTTAAACAAAATAAAACCATATTCAAATCTTTCTCTTGTACAATAACTCAAGTGTCTAAGGATCTTAATTTTTTTTTCATTGCGGTATGTATTGCTCTAACTAGTCCGTTAACTACTCCCAAAATGCTCACTAAGCGATAAGCGAGCAAATCCAATTGTACTGGTCGTACAAAACTTCATTTTGTCTACTACTTGGTTTTCTCAACAATTAGGTAGTTACTATTAAAATTAACTTGCGTCACTAAATTCTAACATTCAGCACAAACTCTTAATTTAATAAATACTTATCACTCTAATAATTATTTTCCATTATACTCTGAACGGAAGAAAAAAAAAACACTTTATTTCCAACTTATTTTCAATTTTCATTAAATTCTCGTCAAGTACAAAACGCTCGCCTCGTTACAAGTGTTCATTTATACTATTTCAATGAAACACATTATTATTGCTTTTTATACTAACTTTAACTATAACAAATGACGCTTAGCTCTCGTCCTCAATTCTCGACAATTCACTCAGGATACCTACCTATAAATATCTCACCAAATTGAACTCATTTTGACTTATTCAACATTAATAACGATCGCTCACGTCAAAGTTGCCGTAATGCGATTCGTTCATCATAAAAGACGCTCGCTCACGTCAAATTCACCTCTTTTCAATTCATTCAACATCAACACGCTCGCTCACGTCAAATTCGCCTCACTGCGACTCGTTCAACATAAAAGACGCTTGCTCACGTCAAATTCACCTCTTTTGAATTCATTCAACATCAACACGCTCGCTCACGTCAAATTCGCCTCATTGCGACTCGTTCAACATAAAAGACGCTCGCTCACGTCAAGATCATCTCATGAAAAAAAAAAAATCATTCAATATCCATGATACTTGCTGACACGGTTATTGTTACAAATCAAATCCGACGACACACGCTCACGTCACCGATCCTAACTTTACTTTTATACTAGGTAATTATATATCATACAATTCGTACCTACAATTATATTATGCTCTCAAAAATCAATTCCTATTTTGCTATTAAAATCGTTATAGCAGTTACAGTCTCGTATTCGTAACTCTTGACTGGTCAAGAATAATTTCGTTAAGTATTAAACAAAAGTCCTGCTTGAATAGAATAATTTTCTTATGTAGGTAGGTAGATTTTTTTTTGTAAGGTGATCTAGTTCTCAAACTAAGATTCCCTATACATATTACGGGTATTAAAAGAACTGCTAAAGGCACACAAATAATTTCAACCTAGGGACATTCGAACCTACGACCCTCCGCAAAGTGAACAGATTGCACCACCACTGGCACCACCACTGGCACCACCACTGGCACCACCACTGAACCATTGAGTCGGATAAGCAACAGTATCTATTCTGACTAGTAGGGCATTTATCCCGAAATAAAATTGTATTCATTTGTGAATTCTGTGATTGGACAGTTAATAGATACAATAGTATAATAATAACAAACTAACTGTACTTATTAGGTCTGAGCCAGCAGTATAATTTTATCATCACATAAATATAACATCCAATCTAAAAATAGCTCACGAATAGTGCAAGAATATTTTTAATGGGGGTAGAAAACTTGTAACGACCAGTACCAATAATAAAAGTAAAAGGTCAAATAACTTAACGTTAATTTAAAATATCTCGATGGTTAGGATTCTCTGTGATTTACGCAAATTCTTGAAAATATTAAAAGCAAAGCGACTAATAGTTAATCACTAAATATGACATTAAAACACTTACTTTGTTTTTGTAGACCGACGGTTATAATGTTAAGTGGGGTTCTGAGCACTTCTGAGATATTATAACTTGTATCGGTTGGTCCTCGTCCCTGGAATATGGTCGACCTCTCGCTAGCTCGTACTGCTCCGCAATGAGCTGGTCTCCCTGATTTTCTGCCGCCATCCAGATCATCCCATCTTCGTCTTCCTTTTGTTCCATCATTGTTGCCAGTGCTTAGTTTAAGATTACCCCGGTCCTTACTCAACTGACCGTTATTTCAAATTATATTTATTTTATTTATATATTACATAAGACGAACGCCCCAAAATCATGACAAATATGAGTGGGGGTAGCTTTAGCTTCAGTAAATATGCTTTCGAAACAAGTTTTGACCGTTTCCGAGTCTTTCTTTTTCATAGCTCTTGCAAAGGCATACTTACTGAAAACATCAATAACACAAAGATTATACTTAAAACCATAATTATATTGTATTTACTGTAGGTGAGCATATCGCTAAAATCAGCTTGCCAAAGTACATTAAAATTAGACAAAATATATTTGTTTCTTGCTATGCGTCTCTGAACAGGTTTATGAAGAGTGTACGTTTCTTGAGCCTGAAGCCATTTCTTTACATCATCTTTTTTCATTTTACCATGCATTGCTTTGGCTAAATTGTTAACACTACTATAACCGGCTGGGTTAGAAACATCATAGTAAGTATTATAAATATCTAATAAGGGCTCCATTTTTCCCAGTCTATTTTTTTATTTAACAGTTTATGATTTAATTTGAGTGTTGGCGTTTTTTTATTTTCAATTGATGATGAAGGAGTGCTGTAGTTGTTTCGACTTTCTGTAAGTTCTTGTTTGTGTAATTCGTTAATGTATTTCAGATTTTCTGGATTTCCAATATAAGATCCAGGTACTCTTAAATCTTTTAAGCCTACAGCAAAATGTTTCCAACCAATTGGTTTCGGACGTTTTAAATGTCTGACGGCATCGTTTATCAAGTCTACAATATTACTTCCGGGTATTATTTCATTATTTACTACAACCTCTCCCATATCTTTCCACCAAATTAGGGGTTTATTTTTAATAATAAAATCTAGCACCACTTCTCCTTTCTTTTTGTATGTTCTAGGTAATACCTTAAGTATATAAGATGGTGTATACTGTGTCGTTAACGACTTAATCTGACTGAGTGTACCGTTGTCTTCCTCTTGTGATAGTGGGGTTGTGACTGCTGCCTTTACATTATTTTCTTCTTTTTATTGTTCTGTCCCCACTTCGCTAACTTGAGAACCATCATCCTTATTTATAATAATTGGAAATGTAATGGGTTTTCTTTGTATTTCCGAAAAATGTAAATATCGCTGTAAAGCTTGAGAATACAAGGCTCATTTTTCACGATCATTCAATTTACTATTCAAAACCTTTTTCATTTTTTTTTTCATATTTACTGTTCGTATGTTGGCGAACCTTTATTAAAAAAAAGTAATACGTGTTTATGAATGAGATGGCGGCAATTGAGAAAACATAAAAAATTTAAGGTTTTCTTTCAGTGTTTTTATGAAGTAAGTATTTATTTTTTTAATCGAATACTGTAACACATATCATAATATAGCACATTTATTAAACTGAGTAATGTTCTCAATGTATAAGTAGGCAATATTTGCATATTAACTCGTATAGGATCTAGCCTACCCTATGCACTCTCAGTACTTGCTATTATTATGAACGATATCGAAATCTCAAATATTTTAGTTAGGTAATATAAACAGCGAATGGAAGCGAATTTTTTTTGCAAAGAATTCTTCGAAAAATTGTGATTTTGAATGTCACAATTATTTTTTTTACACAAGTTGTATAATTTTCTATGACCGATGACATGAATTATAATAATAATAATCTAGCCTATATACTTACGTCCCACTGCTGGGCACAGGCCTCCACTCACAATGAGAGGGTTTGGGCTATAGTTCCCACGCGGGCCCAGTGCGGATTGGGAACTTCGCACACACCGTCAAATTGCTTTGCAGGTGTGTGCATGTTTCCTCACGATGTTTTCATTCACCGAAAAGCTCATGGTAAATTTACAAATTATATTTCGCACATAAATTCCGAAAAACTTAGAGGTGCGAGCACGGGTTCGAACCCACGACCCTCTGCTTAAGAGTCGGCAGGTCAAACCATTAGGCTACCACGGCTTTTTTATGACATGAATTATAATTTAAAAAAAACTGCTGAAAAAATACATAGTTTAAAAAAATGCATTTTGGCGGGCTTGGCTCATTTAAATTGAACAACTAAAGTTTAATTTATAAACAATGAGTTTCAGCTAGTCTCGATCAGCTAGGCCACTGGCCATCTTTTGGCGAAATAAGTAATAGGTGTAAAATGCCAGGATTCACGGGGTTCACTCAAACTACCTGTGAAAAATGTCACGTAAAATGTTACAGCAAAAGAAACAACTGCTTTAGAAACTGCTTTAGTGTACGAAGTATCGCTCTATAAATACACCCTAGTATGATACTGCTGAGATTAAAATTCATGTCTTCATTCAGGTGAAGATTTACGTCCGGCATGTCCGGCACGTCTGGTTCAAGCTTCACTGTACTTCCAAAATGATTGTAAGCGAAGAGAGTTGAATCCTTTTTCGGTAATATGCACCCGTTGTTTAAGTCGATAGTCCCGGTATTTGTTATTGTTGAATTTTACTCAAAATAAAATACACCTCTATTAGTAACGCCATCTATTCATGTTAATGAAAACTACTTTTAATGTCTATGTGTATCTGTGACAATAAATTGTTCACTTCCTCGTTTTGCAAAATAAGCACGCTGTTTGATTTCATAAAACCCTAAAATTATATCAGTTATCTTTGTTGATGTTATTTGACCGTTGCATAGTACGCGCGCGTGGCACGTGCTACAACATAAATAAAGCCATCGGTTGCGTTTATGTAACTTGATCCAGGCGTCACTGCAATTAAACTTTGTAATGTGACAGTGCCGGCTTGTTTGCTGACCGAGGATTTCTGCTTCACATGGTGCATTTTCGTTGCGTAGGTTGTAGACAGAATAGTTTGAATTGCAAATAAAATTATCATCTTTCATGTTTGTGCATTGTTCGAGATCTTTTTCTTCGATCATGATATAAGTTTATTTTCCAAAGTTGGTTGCAATATGTAGATGATGGTACGACGGCTAAGGTTTCTTTGTTGGGTCCATGCATCAAAAGAGGCAGGATTCGATAGACGTTCGTCATCGCTAATAAGTGGAATGTGGACTTCCAAGAGTAGATACGATGACGTCACTCGCGCTTTGAGGTAAAGGAGTTTGTATACGTCCTTAATGTTTTTTTCTACGTTCTTTACTGGTAGCGTCAGGCGTTTAGATATTCTTGCAGCGATTGTGTTCATTTGATTTACTAGTTGCTTGGGAGTTAGGAGATGAACATTCAAGTGTCCGTTGTGTATGTTTGTAAGGGTGTTCAGTAACGCAAGATACCCTATCTTGCGTTTGTTTCAAGTTCCATAGGATTAAACTTGCCGTGAGGGATGCTGCGTTCAAATCGTTCATAGTTAACATTGTTTAAACCCTGTAAACAATTTTCTCCAGGGTGACGTTTGTTGTTTCTATGTATTTATGTATACTTTCTAGTTGATTCTTCATGAAGTTGTCATTGTTTTTGAATATATTATTTTCAGTTTCGACGATGCTTGTTTGGTTTTTCAGGAGCAGTAACAAGTAGTTTTCGTTCTCCTGAATCTTTGCGATATCATCTTGATATTTGTCCGCAAAGTTTTCATCTAATACTCCGAAGAGAGTATGAGCCAAGTTCCCGACTCCGTTGAAGTAGGCTCTCTTCTTTCTATTCAAATGTTGGCTTAGTAGTAAGCTGTTGTAATCCGTGATTGTAGTTAGGCTATAGTGGGTTTGCACGGCTGTTTTTCTAATCTTTCGCAAAGACTGTCCAAATTGTTTATGTATTTTTTTATTTTATCAGTTCCTTGCCAGTAGGTAGTTAGATTGTAGTACACCAACAGTGTCCATTCGTCGTGGATAAGCTGAAGACTTCCCATTTTGTCGAAGTATACGGGTCTGTTGCCTTCAATCGGTGTAGTATTGTAATATTGAGTTGATTGTGTGTTTACACATGTGAATAAGTTCACTAATAGGCATAGGTCATCTCCCGGAGGCAAAGGGTGAAAACGTCACTCACACAGTGACTGTCCTCGCTGCCAAACTGGGAGTAACTCTGAACCCTCGGGACGTCGTGTTCGCCGAGCTTGTAGGTGCTATTGGGTCGGGTGGGACTGGAGCCGTGGAGGTCGGGGTACCGGAGGGCCGCCCACGTCGTGTCATCGTGCGCCTGACTCGTCGGCAGCTGCGGGACGAGTTGCTGCGCGCGGCGCGGGTGCGCCGTGGTTTCATCTCGGCCGACGTCGGCCTGGCCGGCCCGTCGCGTCGCATCTACATAAACGAGCGTCTCACACGGGTCAACCGCCTGCTGTTCCACCGTGTCCGTGAAGAGTGTCGGAAGCAGGAGTGGAGATTCTCGTGGACCAGGAGGGGCCGAGTCTACGCCAGGCAGTCTGATGGCAAACAGAGTTTCTGTATCCGCTCTGACGCAGACCTCAGGCGTGTTTTTGGAGCAGGCAGTGTTTGAGCCTATGTATTGTACACTGTTTTTCAACTATCTGTGTTTGTGTTATGTACCTAAAAAAATTCACGGCAATATTTTAACTTCAATTTATTCCCTCTTTCTTACCTCACATTATAAAGTAGCACTTACATATTTCTTGATGCTCATAATTTTTTACATTCGTCATATTTCTTTACTTTTTACAAGTTTTATTGCACTCGTTTCATTGCAGTCTGACATATTTTTCTACAATGCTCTTCTAAATTTATCATGGTTAACAAGCAATTAAAAATAGGTTTGTTTAATGCAGGTTCCCTGGGCAAAAAATTATATTATCATGACTATGAAGAGAAGCCACAGAATCTGTGATAGCATTAAAGAAGAGATCGGTGTCCATCCACGGTGGTCGATATGCCGTCCCGATCGCTAGCTTCTTTCCGTTGAGGGTCAAAGTGACCCACATTTGCTCAACCGACCTGTGTTGAGGGTCCACAGGGTGGGGCCACGATCGAACGTTCACATTTTGCTTAGAGTAGAAGCCGACTCCTCCACCTCGGGTACGCACCCCCTGTGGCCTTGGAATGTGACGCAACCGGTACCCAGGAATTACAGGCGCCCGCCCTTTTTCTCCTGCCCTCAGCCAGGTCTCGTTGATTGCGACTCGCAATTTGCGAGTACATCAACGTCATGCCGGGTACACGAGGCAATAAGATTATCATGGTTTGTGCCCAGGGAACCTGCATTAAACAAACCTATTTTTAATTGCTTGTTAACCATGATAAATTTAGAAGAGCATTGTAGAAAAATATGTCAGACTGCAATGAAACGAGTGCAATAAAACTTGTAAAAAGTAAAGAAATATGACGAATGTAAAAAATTATGAGCATCAAGAAATATGTAAGTGCTACTTTATAATGTGAGGTAAGAAAGAGGGAATAAATTGAAGTTAAAATATTGCCGTGAATTTTTTTAGGTACATAACACAAACACAGATAGTTGAAAAACAGTGTACAATACATAGGCTCAAACACTGCCTGCTCCAAAAACACGCCTGAGGTCTGCGTCAGAGCGGATACAGAAACTCTGTTTGCCATCAGACTGCCTGGCGTAGACTCGGCCCCTCCTGGTCCACGAGAATCTCCACTCCTGCTTCCGACACTCTTCACGGACACGGTGGAACAGCAGGCGGTTGACCCGTGTGAGACGCTCGTTTATGTAGATGCGACGCGACGGGCCGGCCAGGCCGACGTCGGCCGAGATGAAACCACGGCGCACCCGCGCCGCGCGCAGCAACTCGTCCCGCAGCTGCCGACGAGTCAGGCGCACGATGACACGACGTGGGCGGCCCTCCGGTACCCCGACCTCCACGGCTCCAGTCCCACCCGACCCAATAGCACCTACAAGCTCGGCGAACACGACGTCCCGAGGGTTCAGAGTTACTCCCAGTTTGGCAGCGAGGACAGTCACTGTGTGAGTGACGTTTTCACCCTTTGCCTCCGGGAGATGACCTATGCCTATTAGTGAACTTATTCACATGTGTAAACACACAATCAACTCAATATTACAATACTACACCGATTGAAGGCAACAGACCCGTATACTTCGACAAAATGGGAAGTCTTCAGCTTATCCACGACGAATGGACACTGTTGGTGTACTACAATCTAACTACCTACTGGCAAGGAACTGATAAAATAAAAAAATACATAAACAATTTGGACAGTCTTTGCGAAAGATTAGAAAAACAGCCGTGCAAACCCACTATAGCCTAACTACAATCACGGATTACAACAGCTTACTACTAAGCCAACATTTGAATAGAAAGAAGAGAGCCTACTTCAACGGAGTCGGGAACTTGGCTCATACTCTCTTCGGAGTATTAGATGAAAACTTTGCGGACAAATATCAAGATGATATCGCAAAGATTCAGGAGAACGAAAACTACTTGTTACTGCTCCTGAAAAACCAAACAAGCATCGTCGAAACTGAAAATAATATATTCAAAAACAATGACAACTTCATGAAGAATCAACTAGAAAGTATACATAAATACATAGAAACAACAAACGTCACCCTGGAGAAAATTGTTTACAGGGTTTAAACAATGTTAACTATGAACGATTTGAACGCAGCATCCCTCACGGCAAGTTTAATCCTATGGAACTTGAAACAAACGCAAGATAGGGTATCTTGCGTTACTGAACACCCTTACAAACATACACAACGGACACTTGAATGTTCATCTCCTAACTCCCAAGCAACTAGTAAATCAAATGAACACAATCGCTGCAAGAATATCTAAACGCCTGACGCTACCAGTAAAGAACGTAGAAAAAAACATTAAGGACGTATACAAACTCCTTTACCTCAAAGCGCGAGTGACGTCATCGTATCTACTCTTGGAAGTCCACATTCCACTTATTAGCGATGACGAACGTCTATCGAATCCTGCCTCTTTTGATGCATGGACCCAACAAAGAAACCTTAGCCGTCGTACCATCATCTACATATTGCAACCAACTTTGGAAAATAAACTTATATCATGATCGAAGAAAAAGATCTCGAACAATGCACAAACATGAAAGATGATAATTTTATTTGCAATTCAAACTATTCTGTCTACAACCTACGCAACGAAAATGCACCATGTGAAGCAGAAATCCTCGGTCAGCAAACAAGCCGGCACTGTCACATTACAAAGTTTAATTGCAGTGACGCCTGGATCAAGTTACATAAACGCAACCGATGGCTTTATTTATGTTGTAGCACGTGCCACGCGCGCGTACTATGCAACGGTCAAATAACATCAACAAAGATAACTGATATAATTTTAGGGTTTTATGAAATCAAACAGCGTGCTTATTTTGCAAAACGAGGAAGTGAACAATTTATTGTCACAGATACACATAGACATTAAAAGTAGTTTTCATTAACATGAATAGATGGCGTTACTAATAGAGGTGTATTTTATTTTGAGTAAAATTCAACAATAACAAATACCGGGACTATCGACTTAAACAACGGGTGCATATTACCGAAAAAGGATTCAACTCTCTTCGCTTACAATCATTTTGGAAGTACAGTGAAGCTTGAACCAGACGTGCCGGACATGCCGGACGTAAATCTTCACCTGAATGAAGACATGAATTTTAATCTCAGCAGTATCATACTAGGGTGTATTTATAGAGCGAATTTTTAGACGTCCCAAGCTCATTAAATGAAAACGAAAAAAATAAACACCACAGTTTTTTTTTACAAATTAAACATACTAAAATACATTCAGGCATTTCATTTTTGACATTGTTATAATACAAAAAAAGACCAAAAAAAAAATATAAATTTCAGGTTCCATAGTGCACTAAGTCTGTGAGCCTTGTCCCACTTGCGGTTTACTTCAAACAATTTAGCATAACTGCATGTCTAAGAAACGTATCAATGAGTATTATACATCATTAGAAACTAGAATAAAAGACGCATTTCACTGTGTTTTGTTTATTATAAATGCAAATTCTATAAAAAAGATATTGGCTAATGTAATCTTGTCCCACGCTTAGCAACTAAAATCATAACGCTCAAACACCCGCGAATAACTCTTTACTCGACAGTTGTACCGCCATGTTTGCGTTCCCCTAGGCAAGTTCGTTAGTTGTGCTTCGGTTGTCAAGCGGAGTGGACGCGTTACAACGGATTATTAAGGATTTGGAGAGGTAAGTCTTTTACGCGACGTAGTTTGGTTCTCTTAATCGTCATTCCTGTGGGATACTATTTGAGGGTTAAAAAATTTTTTATTCAAGTTTATCTTTTGACATGTAAAACCACATGTTGTTATTATTTCTAGGTAAAGTCTGTAAATTCATTGCATGATTGGTTTAGCACTAATCGTCAAAATACTCGATTGTCGTCATTTCGGTGGCGTCATTTCGATGGTGATTTTACCCACCGAAATGACGCGGCGACACCGAAATGACGAACGCAATTTTATTTAGTACAAAAAGTACTGAAAATATTGGTAAAATTAAACCTTAACACGTTCAAATTGTGTTACTACACTAAGACAAAAACAAATTGCGATAAAATTACGAATGTATGAAAAAATGGGTTTCAGTTAATATTTATGAAATTCAGGTATAATGTAGGTTGTGAATTCCTTATTAAAATTATATATGGGCGTAAGCACTAAAAATTACTAGTATCAAAAGCGTCCAATAATCAATACCTTAACAATCTGTAAACCTTTTAGCTAGCAAAAGACGTTTTAATAGGGGTGTCGAAAATAAATACATACTCGTATTATTTTTGTTCCGGTAGTGATTAATATACAATTACCAAAAATCACACTTTCATGCTTATTATCTTTATAATATCTTTTAAATTAATTATACAAAAATAAATATTTTCGTCCTTGTTATCACGTGACCGCAAACAGCGCGTGACATCACGTTCCTCTAAACAAACTACTTTTTGATATTTGCCAAGGAACAAGATTTGCGTGAGCCTACAGAGTACTTTACTATACACTAGTGTTTAGAGGATCGTGACGTCATAGCGATGCCGTGACAGAAGTTAGCGTTTTATTTTAAGGCATTTTAAATTAATATACGAGTGATTTATTTAAAAAAAAAATGTTTTTATGTATTTCTATAACATAAAAATATAAAAAAATCGTGTACACCCCTATTATATTATATTATTGTTATATTATTACTCATATTACTTATATTATTTATTATATTATTACTTACTTACTTACTTACTTACTACTTTATACAATTAACGAACTCATAAAGCTTTATAAACTCTTTTTTTATTTTTAAGGTAATATGAATAATGGCCAAAACAAAACAAGATAAAAAAGAGCAGTTAGAAAAAAAGAAACTTGCTGAGAAAATAAGGAAAAGTAAAATAAAAAGTAATCTTGTTCAGTATGAGCTATTAAAAAAGAAGGATAGAGAAAGGTATTATGAAAACAAATCAAGAAAAAAAATAAACTCAATATCACAATTTACCACCAATCAAAAGAAAAATATACGAGAAAGGAACAAACTCGCATCTAAAAGATACAGAGAAAAGAAAAAGAATCTAGAACGCATTGCTCAAACAGAATCTTTGATAGATGTTAGTTTTGTCGAAGACACGCAAGATCCTTTGAGTTTAGCAGCAGAACCACCATTATCTTTACAGCAGCCTGAAAATGTTCAAAAAGACAACTCTAACATTTCGGAAACAACTATGCGTAATTTGTCAGTGAAACGGCCACAAAAAATACATCCATCAGCGTCATGTTCCAGGATCACAACTAGAAATCTGAGGTCGAATTCACGAGCAAGATCAAAGAGTCCAGTCACTCGCTTGTCGAGATCTCAAGTCAGAAGTCCCACTAGACATGATTTTTACGCAGAGCCTTGTTCTCCAACTCCATCGACATGTAGTGTTTTATCGAGTGATAATGTAAGCGACTGCAGTGTTTCAACAAATCAATCACCTACGACTTCGCAAAACAAGGCAAGAAAATTTAGGTACCAGATGCATAAAGAATTTAAAATTCTACATAAGCGAATTGGAGAATTGTCCCAGCTAAATAATAAGTACAGAAAGCAAGTCTTTAGGTTAAAAACTAATTTGAATGACCTATCAAAATTATCAAACAAAACCACGTCTACAAATTCAGGTAAAAATAACAAACGACATTCTGACGGACTCACAAAAGAAAATAAATTACAATTAGAGGAAACAGTTCGAAATTTCTATTTAGACGATGAAAATAGCCGCATGTGCCCTGGAAAAAAGGAGAATATAACTAAAAATAAAATAAAAAAACAGAAGAGATATTTAACAGACTCAATACTTAACTTACATAAAAAATTCAATGCCACCTATCCAGATATAAAAGTTAGTTATACGCATTTTTGGAAGATGAAACCGTTTTGGGTGTTAACTCCGACACTTAAATCAAGAGATACGTGCCAGTGTAAGCAACATGAAAATATGGAATTGCTTGTCAACTCGTTGAGAAAGAATGGCATAATAAATCAGAAGACGTCGAGGGATGTTCTGACATCATTATGTTGCAATATTTATAATGCCAAGTGTCTAATGAGAGAATGCAAAACTTGTCAAAGGAAATCCATACATTACAAGGAATTCGATAACTCCATAATAATTAATTACTGGGTGTGGAAAAATGTAAGGAAGGAGTATATTAAGGACGGACAGACCAAACAAGCCATCCATTGTATTAAAACGAAAGTTTCTGCAACTCCAAAGGATGCTACTCAAGTATTTGAAAATGTACTGAAACCATATTTAAGACACTGTTCATATATCGTCTCACAGAGTGAACATGTGAAGAATTTAAAATGTCGTTTGACTAAAAATGAGGCTATTGTACATTGTGACTTCAGTGAAAATTATAATTTGAAGTATACCAATGAGATCCAGGCAATGCACTTTGGAGGTAGCCGTCAACAAATTACCTTGCATATGGTCGTAATTTACTACGTCTTAAATGGTAATTGCCAAACTCAAGCATTTTGTACTGTGAGTAAATCTCTTCGGCATGACGCCGTTGCAATCTGGGAGCATTTGTTACCTATCATGAAGTTTATCGAAGATAATGCATCCGATGTGGATGTAATACACTTCGTGTCTGACTCACCATCTGGACAATACAGGAACCGAAAATTATTTTACGTAATTTCTAAGCTACATTGGCACTACCCAAGTTTGAGATTCGTAACTTGGAATTACTCCGAATCGGGACATGGCAAAGGAGCTCCAGACGGTGTTGGAGCGGTCCTTAAGAGAACTGCTGATCAAATCGTAGCACGAGGCTATGACATAGCAGATTTGGAGACTCTGTTGTTTAAATTTAAGACAAGTGTTCCTGGAGTTGTAACAGAAGTTATCGACGAAGCTGATATTTTGCAAAAAGATTTACTGATTCCTGATTTGGCCGCATTTCGAGGAACCATGCAAGTACACCAAGCTGCATGGGACGTCAATAACAAATACATCGTTGCACTAAGAAAGCTGAGTTGCGGTCAAGATGAATGTGCTATTCTCCTCCGCTAAATGCAAGCATGGCTGTCATATAGGATTTTTTAATGTTGGAAAACCAACAGATCTTACACCACAATCTAGACCAACAAATGACTTACAAATAACTAACTCAACATCATCACTTCGTGATAATAATGAGCTTGTCCTTCTAAGTTGTCAAGAAGTTATAGATAATGTAAGAGATAACGAGTCGGCAAAGCATACGGTTGCCTGTTCTTCAAAAGCCACGTCGAAGTCACTCGTAAGAAAACCGGACAAAGCAGAAAACTTGCAAATACTCAAAAGTGTCAATAAGAGTTCTCATCCTTCAACCACTCTTAAAAAGTTTGTCGCAAAAACTACAAAACCAGTAGAACTATCAACCTTAAATTTCCAGAGTGTTCCTCAAAACTTTTATCAAGACTCACCGAGTATAGCGAGCACTTTTAAGGGTTTGTATCAGCACAGTGCATCCATCTCTTGGGTTTCAAAAAATGTGACCAAAAATAAAATATGTTTGCCAAAGAAAACCTCAAATCTGTCATTGGTCAAGAGTTCAATAAAGAAAGGCCAGAACAGTTCAGTTAACAATGCAGGAGGATCTGAAAGTTCGGTTCTAGCATCAGATGACAGTTATTGGGAAACAGTGCCATCAGTCGACGAAATTGAAATGACACCCACTTTTAGCCGCGAAATTTTGTCTACTCTTAAGCAATTCAATGCGGAATCGGACGACTCTGATGAAAATTATAATATTTTCTAGCCATTAGATATAGAAACAAAAAGGCATGACCACTTATATTTTATGTTAATTATTAATGAAAACAAAATGTCTGATTATGCATGTGATATTAGTATATGTTGCTTTAAGCAAATTTAATTTAAAATTAGATTGATGCAGGATTACAAATAAGAAGACTTTATTTTTTTTGGAGTGTAATCTTTTGATGAAAATGCTTTACAATAAATACCCTTACAAAATATAAAGATTTTATAGTTTAAATTATGATTGTTCTTTGTCTTTGTAAGAAAAGATATCCTTATAATATTGGATTCATATCAGTGTTATATTGTGATTTTTTGATACTACAGGTTAGGTAGTGTATACAGTTTTATTACGTAGTATATAAGAAAAATATGTTCCTAAATAAAAATATAAGTAAGGATATTTATGTAAAAACTAATTTACAGATCTTAACTGAAGTAAATAGTTAGAATTTTACGGTATTAAAAAACAACACATCAACAAGGTATTTGTATTTTTAACTACTAACTAAATCGACACTATTTTTAACTAAATACGAAGACAACAAAAGTATAGTTACTTTGTTTATTTAAAATGTTTCATTTTCTTTCTAAAGCGGTCAAAGGGACCAATATTTGTTTGTTTAATTTTTTATTTTTGCTAAAAAAATATTACCCACATCACAAGATGATTAAAAACTAATTAGTTGATGATTAATTTTAATAAAAGTGTTTTTTTTATATTGTTTTAATAAATAATTCCAAGTTAATATGCATTGTTTTATTGGAATATAACGTACCCAAGTAATTATCGAATTGATGATTTTACACTAGTTATTAAAGATTCGTCATTTCGGTGGTCCCCACGTCATTTCGGTGGTACATTTTTTTTTAAACTTTATTTACTGCTAAAGTATTAGCTTCTACGAAGTGCCTTAAAAACCATAGCAATCCTTATGTTAATCTTCATCCAAACCAGTGACATTACATGCTAAAATCTTTAAAATAGAAATCCCCACCGAAATGAGGTGAAAAAATTATTTCAAAAATTCACCCACTACTAGCAATCTCGTATAACGAAACTGAGGGACACAACCAGCTGGATAAAAAACTGAAACTCCTGAAACAAAATGAAAAGCTTCCCGTTGCTGAGATAACAGTCATTGATCGTTTACCAGCAGCAGCATAAATCGGACGTGTTTGTTAATTATTCGCAAAATAAAATCATGCGCAAAAATACTGACCTCGTTTACGTTTGTAACGTATGATCTGAGTCATGCGTGTCTTGTTGGTATAATAATTTAACTATTTAATTATGTGCAAGTAAAAATGGATACTGGTGATGGTGTTTGTACGAAAATGCCACCATGTCAGTCCGACTTCAGGACCGGGACTCTGAGCATATTCCGCTGCAGCGGGGAGACAGACAAGGAGATGTAATCTCTCCGAAGCTGTTCACCGCTGCGCTGGAAGATGTGTTCAGGGTTCTGGACTGGGAAGGACGTGGCATCAATATAAACGGCGAGTACATCACCCACCTTCGGTTTGCCGATGACATAGTAGTCATGGCTGAGACCATGGAAGACCTAAACGCAATGCTCGATGACCTCAGCAGAGCCTCTGAACAAGTTGGTCTGAGGATGAACATGGACAAGACAAAGATCATGTCGAACACCCATGTAATACCAACTCCCGTGGTAATCGGAGGCTCTGCACTCGAAGTTGTTGACGATTATGTTTACCTGGGACATACAGTCCAGTTAGGTAGGTCCAACTTCGAGAAAGAGGTCAATCGTCGAATCCGACTCGGTTGGGCAGCATTCGGGAAGCTACGCGATATCTTCTCGTCCAATATACCGCAATGTCTCAAGTCGAAAGTCTTCGACCAGTGTGTGTTGCCAGTGATGACTTACGGTACTGAGACGTGGGCGCTGGCGATGGGCGTCATAAGAAGGCTCAAGGTCACCCAAAGGGCGATGGAGAGGGCTATGCTCGGAATATCTCTGCGTGATCGAATCAGGAATGAGGAGATCCGCACGAGAACCAAAGTCACCGACATAGCCCTAAGAATTGCTAGACTTAAGTGGCAGTGGGCGGGACACATCGCTCGCAGAACAGATGGCCGCTGGGGCCGAAGAGTTCTCGAATGGCGTCCGCGTACTGGAAGGCGCAGCGTGGGCAGACCTCCATCAAGGTGGACCGACGACGTGGTTAAGATTGCGGGAAACCGATGGATGCAAGTGGCGCAGGACCGGTCCTTGTGGCAAACCTTGGGGGAGGCCTATGTCCAGCAGTGGACGTCTTTCGGCTGAGATGATGATGATGATGATGAAAAATGGATAACAGTCCCTTTACCCGAAGTAGCAAGATTTCGCGTAGCCCTCCGTCGACACCCCAACCGTCCATGTCAAGAGAAGCATACGCCCAATCACCGAACGTCAGAGAGAGAGAATGTGCCCCGGAGACGGTCTCGACGGCTGAAATCCAGAACTGGATGAAGACGATGGAACTATGCCTTAATGAGATCGGCAGTATGGCGTCAGATGGAAAATTGAACTCTGATCAAAAAGGAAGAATTCATAATCTTTGCCGCAAAGTAGGACATGGAACCTCACAAATGGCCGTCCAATATCAGTCACTGAAGCAATCAGCTGTTCTCACCCACGCCACTCTCCAAGCCCTTAAGGAAAAGCAAGACCTGTCGGAACGACTTCGAGCCCTTAAAGAATCCATCGACAACTCTGCCCACCCGTCCACACTGTCGCCCTTATCATTCTCTGACATGGTGAAAAGCAGCACCAACAAATTGATTCGCCCTAGTAACTTGAACTCAGTCGCGATTTATCCCACGAACAAACTGAAGTCAAGCGAGGACACCAAAAATCTTGTTCAAAAAATTATTAATCCGGAACAAATGAAATTGCACGTGAGAGCATTGCGTAAAGTAAAAAAATGGCGGTGTTGTAATTAGCGCAGACTCAAAGGACGACATAACAAAGGTGAAAGAACCTCACTATCGAAGAGCCCCACAAACGCAGGCCCAGAGTAGTAATAGTTGGAGTACCATCATCTATGCAAGATCAAGAGGTACCTATATAATTGCATTTATGAACAAAATTTGCCCGGGAAAAGTGTTTGTCCTCCATTACTGCCGTCCGATCACTAAAAGGCCGTTAAGTAGCATTTTGTCAATTTTGAGTTTTATATATAGCGCGAAAGAGATTTTTTTTCTCTATCGACTAGTGAAGGCCAATATTTTTTATCATTTATAGATTCAGAGATATGGGGATCCCGTACCCGGCTAAGTAAAGGTTTTTTTGGATCTGTCAATACTTAAAAACAGTTAAGTTACGTCACGACACTAGAGCACGTTTAAAGGCACATAACTGTGTGGATAACAGCTACAACTGATTCTCAGTGCAAACTTAAAACACGGTTACTGCAACCAACTTCACTTTAAAACAGTTATCTTACTCTAGCTGTGATTTACCAATTTATTTTATGCAAGCTTCGTCGGGGGCTACAATTTAATAAAAACCGTTATCTTAATGCTAATTCTCTAAAACATCGTTAAAGGTTCTTACCGTTGCGTCGTAGTAAAACACATAGGTGTAACAAACATTTACAACGCTTAAAGACAGTCACCGCTTTCAAGTTTTGACAATCCATTAAAAACAATCAATGGATGCAATACTATAAAACGGCAAAGTGACATTACAACGCTAAAAAACGGCAAACTTCAGAGTCTCAAAGGGTCAACCGCGCGCCCGCGCAGTTGTCGCCATAACGTTAGGAGGGCAGGACGCGCGATGTTTCGGATCGAGTTCTTGTCAAAAATGACTTCTATGTTTGTTGTGTGTTCTATGTTTTAGCTAGCAATTTGTATTAGAATAGTAAGTTTTATTTAGGTTTGTTGTTACTTTGCTTATAAATTTTATTTTTTAGATTATTTAACTTCACATTACTATGTATGAAGGTAGGTATGTACGATTATGTTTACTTAGTTTAAATGTTGCAAACAAGTTTTGAACCAGTTCCGTGTTCGATTGAGCTGGAATTTGGTATACTTATGCGATTTTGATGACAATACAGTATCTTGGAACTGGTCTAGAGCCGGACGATGGCAACATTAGCTCCGTTGTACTTAACGTAGACCCATCGAATTTGGACTCATTATAAAAAATACAGCCAGGAAATACGTGTATAGACAAAAAAATTCACTAAGACTTATTTAATGTAAATTTGAAGTAGATGATAATTATCAATTTTTTTAAACGCTATTACTATTGTTGTGTTACTATTGTCAATTCTATGTGGTTTTTTGTTTCGTGTTGAGTACCCCCGTGATTGGCGTGGCTACATTAAAAATCTGACTATCTGATTCTGTCCGGGAAAAGCCCTGTGTTATAAAAAACAAACTGTTTATGTCTATTGCTGATCTGTAACCAAGATACACCACATATTAAAAAATAGAAATATATTATTAATTATTTTTTTTCTTAGGCTCCGCGGTTCTAGAATAAATTAAGATTCTAGATCTTTGCATGGATCAATCAAGTTCAGAAAAAGAAAACAAACCTCCATTGCAACAGCCCGAATCCACCCCACTATCAACTAACAAACAGACAAATGAAAAGTTATGGAGTAAAAATGGCCCCGGAAATGATCCGCTATCAGAAGTGAACCTTGTGAACTCTCTATATTCTGTAGAATACAGTTTGATAACTTCAATTTTTGATAACTTTGGAGAGATGACTCTAATCCTGTATTTAAAGATGTTTTACATCTTTAGATACAGGATTATAGTCATCAATGTTAATTAAAGCTTGTAGTGCAGCTTTGCCTTTGAATAGGGAAGACTTGGCTCCTGCGGTTTAGATTCCAAATCGCTATCTTCCAGACCCCGAATCATGCAATAAAACTAAAATGACTGACCAAGAAGCATCTATTCTTGAGACAAATCAATCACTTCTCGATTTGGTCTGTCATGAAAATATTGAACGGATGTCTATGTGTTCATTGTCGTCATTTGAAGCATTATTGTATTATCATGATTTTTCAAAAGATAAGCACCAAGACAATTCGCCGCAAGCCTCACTACATAGTTCAACAGGAGACTTTTCTTCAGACGATTCCGTCAAGGATAAAGACTACAGTCCAAGTGAGGAATCTGAGGATAATGGCTATGAGCCAAATTTCAAGAGACCCAAGCAATGCAGTTCTAATATCGAATCTAGTAATACTCACATTTGCCAAGCTAATATCACTGGGCAGTCAGAAGTTTCTTCAAATACCCAGCAGCCAGAAGTTTGTCCTAATACAGCACAGCCCGATTATTATACAGTACAGCCAGAACTTGGATTTAATACAACACAGCCAGAATTTGACCCTAGTATAAGTCTGCTACTACGGAAAATCAAACGCATAATAAAAAAGGAAGAGCCAGCGTAGAAGACAGAAAATTACAGCAAAAACAACAAAAAATTCAACAAAATTTACAGCAGTTGCTCGTACGAAGATCAACAAATATTATTGGGACTTATCTTGGCAAGAAAGAAGAGTATTTATACAAAATAGCACCGCAGTAGCAATTCCTAAAAGAAAAATGATATGACTCCACGTCATAAAATGCAATTCTGGCATGAAATGCCTGTATGTACAACAGAGAGGCATGCGTCTGTTAGGTCAGTTTTGTAAAGCTAGATATTTTTTCTATATTTTAGTTTTTACAGTTTTGTATTCTTTATTTTCTAGTGATAATATTCAAGAAAACACACCCGTAGCAAGGTGCTACGTCGTGATTTGCTTAACTGTTTAATTGATGTCATATTAAGTATCTACCTAACCTTTGGTAACTGCTGATCTCTTTTTATCAAATTAGATTTATTATAGTTATTACCTTGTAATTATTTCTCGAATGGCTTTAGAAAAGATTTTTATTTTTTTAGATACTAAAATAGTCATCAGAGTTGACTTTAATTTAAAGTAGGTATTTAGCTTAACAGATATGTTAAGTAATTGTAGATTTATTTTGATAAAAATATTTGTATTAGTATACAGTTCCTATTATGAGTATATTTATTACAGGGTATCTTTTTAATTAGGATTTTAAGAAGTTATTGCCCTAACGGTTTTTAGAGGACATTATTTTGTTACCAATTTTATTCGAATATTGGCCTAATTTTATAGATTTGTTTGTAACAATTACTAAATATTCTACTTTAATAATAAATTTCACTTACTTCTATAGCAATAATAAACATGTTTGACCATAGTTCTTGTTATTGTTACAACGAAGGAAGTGAGACCTAACCGTCTATTTACCTCAATGCGTTCAGTTTACGATAGAGTATTTCTACACTAAAACACAGTTAGCGTTGATTGGATTTTATAAAACCCTTTTTTATGTAGTTGCGTTTGTATATTGCTTTCTAAGGACACAATGATAAAGACAGTATAAGGTCATTAACGCTTTTGTTCAAAGTTTTAATGATAGTAACTTATACTAGTTACAATTCAAGAAAAAGGTTAAGTGACTTAACCGTTGTTTAGCTGTGATATTGTTTATAACTGTGGTCTGTAATACCACAGTCCTCCAGTAACCATATAACACATAAAAGCGGCTACAATTCAGCAAGCCGTCTTTAAGAGTTGTTTATATATAATTTTTTAATAGAAAAATGCTAGGCTAAAACATAAAAACCTATAGAAAAAAAATTACCATGAACCTATTAATATACTTCCTACACTGGTGGAAAGAGCAAAAATAGACAAATAACTATCAATTACAAAAAACGTAATAAGTCTTTAAAATATTTTAAAAATTAAGTTATCACCTTTTTTGCTCATATCTCAAAAAGTGGTTTTTTCACTTAACGGCCTTTTAGTGATCGGACGGCAGAGCAGGAGCGTGGGCATGCGGGGCGCGGATAGCAGGTGCGCCACCGGGCGCTACTCTTACTGGACAATTATGATCGATCAGCACCTCTACCATGAGTTGCTATCGAAAACTCGTATTACGTTCTACAGTCGATAGCGAGTAAACGTCCTTCGAATAGTTTTTGATTAAACTCGTACCATGAGTCACATAAACGTTTACTATTCTCGCTAACGTTAACTCGATAGTTCGTGTAGTTATCGTTACGTGTGCCTAATTTCACACCAAACGAAGTTGTCTCTTTCTAACTACAATAAAAAGACAGAGTAAGGATGATATTGGGCTAAAAGATAAGTATCCATGTCATCCATTTAAAAATATAGAAATAACCCTGCTAATTTAAAAAAGTGCCCTAGAGCAGTGTCACTATGTAAGTGTAAGTGATTCTTGAATTTGTTTTGATTTTTTTGTCAATGTGACAGTTCATTCATACGTCTGTGTATAGTCAAATTAGACAAAAACTTATTTATTTATATGCCTAAAGTTATAATATACTTACATATAAGTCATTAATTTCATATCTCATGGCATTCTTTTAAAAAAATGCTTTACAGGAAGAAGTTACTGAAGTGGCACTAGAAACAAATGACAGCCTATCAATTTTCCTGCTAAATGAATAACTTGCTCAACAAACTTGTTCCAGTAAGTTTCCCTATCATTGTTACTATTGAAATAAAATAAACAATTTATTATATATATTTAAGATAAAAATTCATTTAATTCATGTCCTAGGAAAGATTATTTCAATGTGTTTTTTTTCACTGCAGGCGTTGGAGACTGGAATCTACTTGTACCACTTGTACCAGGGACATCAGCTCAGCCCTCCTTTTTTCCACCATTGCTTGTGGCTAACAGCACTTGCAGTGAACAAGACTTGGTGGACAGAGAGTATCCCGAAACAGTTAACAGCCCAAGTATAGTCACTGCAATGACAGTCAATTTCCATCAGCTCTTCAAGAAATAGGTTCCAATAAATTTTGCTGTTATTATCACATTTTAGAGTAAAATGTACCTACCTATCTAGTTTCATTAGTTAATTAAGAATTCAAAATAGTACTGTAAACGTTTTTTTATCCATTACAGCCCTGCCCGAGGTGGACGGGAGTGAGACCGGAGTAACGCACGGTGGTGAGCCTGCGGTCACAAGAACAGCATTAACAGCTGCTAATGCCAGGTGGCAGAGCCCCAAGCTCTTACCGCCCACACCGCGTCAGTGGCAAAGACGTCAGGTGCAAAACCACTAATCTCCTGTCTACAGAAGGACTCGCACCCAGACAGTCAGATTTGGCAAGGCAAGCCTTTGTCAGAGCTGACAGTGAATGGCGAGCTTTTAAACAGGAAGTGGAGCGGGAGAGGAATAGGTTAAGGGAATCAGAGTTTAGAATGCAAGAACGGTGGTTAGATTTATTTGGTAAATTTTTAGCATTAGGAAATATAATTGTAGATACTTTAGCAAATAAATAAAGATTTTGTGTAATAAATAAAGATTATGTGTGATGTATGAGTACTTTTTATTTTTATATTAAACAAAAAACAGAAAACATGGTACAAGTATTTGGAAATAATGCATTGATGCAAGTCTTCTAACTAATTGATCCCGCGGTGCTCTCTCCATTAATAAATCACTGGTGCCTTCATTTTCCAACACTAACTCCTGGCCCTCAAATAGTTCTGAAAATAGTAGGTACCTACAACAAACATAATAAAGATAAGGACATATTTAGTATTAAAGTTAATATATAATCATTATCTTTCACTATAAATACCTTGACTTTCTTCAGACATATCCTTGTCATCAGGATCGGGAACATTATATTTGTGAGTGGATTTCAAATCCGTGTAGTACGTTAACGAATCGCACAAATTCTCAAAAGCTTCCTTACTGAGCCTATATCCTTTAATAAAATTTATTCTCAGTAAAATTTTGAAGTGGATTTCTTAACGTAATATTTCTCATATCAGCTTGAAATCCTCCTTGTTTTCGTCGTTCGTCTTCATAAGCCTACATATTCCACGCTAAATAATGTCTTGCCGATATTATTTGGATAGATAAATAATTGGAGTAACGTATTAAACAATAATTCTATGTTTTCACGCACCAATTTGCTAGTGAAATAGTTAACTACAGTCGATACGGTATTTTTCGATGACATCTGTCAAATTTACGACTCATGGTACCGATGTTCTACGGCAACGGTTACAAAACGTTAGTCGCTAACGAATAGATTTCGATAGGTAATTTACCGTTGTACTCATACTAGCGATCTTTAGTTCTTTAAGTGACCGCTAGAGGAGCTGTACAATTCTCCATACAAATCGTTTACGCCGTCGCTAGCGAGTGCGGTCACTGTAAACTCATGGTAATGGTACAGGTCCCAGACGCCGATGTGCTTGTGGACAGTGTAGGTCGAATATTTGGTTATAATAAATCAAAAAGTACGTCACGGAGAATCTAAAAAAAAACCGGCCAAGTGCGAGTCTGACTCGCACACGAAAGGTTCCTTACCATCGTACAAGATTTAATACTATGTACCTCCTTTTTAAATACTTTCGTAAAAGAACAAGATAGGCGCTACAACAATATGTAAAGTAGGTAATTGTCTAAATTAATTACATCCCTTTATTTAGGGACCCCCTTTAACTTTTTATTTAATTTAAATTTTATTGTTTGTTGTCATAGTGGCAACAGAGATACACACTCTGTGAAAAGTTCAACAGTCTATCTATTACGGTTCTTGAGATACCTACAGCCCGCGGAGTGACGAAATTTAATAAAATCACGCTTTTTGCATGGGAGCCCCCTTTAATTTTAAAATTTATTTTATTTTTATTATTTTTTGCTATAGCGGCAATAGACATACACATTCTGTGAACATTTCAGCTGTCTACCTATTTCGGTTCATAAGATACAGCCCGGCGACAGACAGACAGACGGACGGACGGACAGCGGAGGCTTAGGTAGTAATAGGGTCCCGTTTGGCACCCTTCGGGTACAGAATCTGAAAAATATTATTGAAATGTGCAGGTTGTGCCCTTTACGTTACGTTTCCACACTTTCTATAATCAAATCACTTTCATTTTTCAACCCCTCCTTCTAGACCCCTTTTCAATTACTTATAAAATCAATTTCATATTTTTTTTTACTAAAAACAGATGCGGGCAAGCAAGTTATACAACTATGCCAAATTTCAAGTTGATAGCTTGTGTAGTTGCTGAAAACACATACAGACAGACAGACAACGAAGTCTCGCCATAAGGGTTCCTTTTTTACCATTTTGGCACGGAACCCTAAAAAGGACCAATAACGACGGCCGATGACGCGACGCGCATCTGGGGCATTACTCTGAACTTCGAAATTTCATCGCCCCGTCACTTTTTTTTGAATTAGTTACGCGTCGAGAGCAACAGAGATAGCAATAAGTTCGAATTTTTAACCGACTTCAAAAAAGGAGGAGGTTTTATTTTCCACTGTTCTTTTTTTTTTTTTATGTATGTTTACCGATTTCTCTGTCAATTGTGGACCGATTTTGAAAATTATTTTTTTATTCGAAAAGGTATACTCCTGTGGTGGTCCCATTATCACGAAATCTGAATCTGATGATGGAATCCATGAGGAATCGAGGGAAATCCTCAAAAGTTATAGCCACACATACAGCGATTTTGATATTATCTGCAAGACCTTAAGAAATTGCATTACAAAAGCACCTCTTGGTGAAGAGGAACTGATGATGAAGACCAGAGATGACCACCGGAACTCCTTAGTCGTAAGTGATTGATGCCAGCAATGACATTTCTTTATAAAGAACATGAAGCTACTTTTATATTCATTTTAATGCATGTGGTGAAGTGCAACTGATGGTGAAGTACCGGGAGAACTCCTCAATGATTAACGGCTCTGCATCTTGGACAGCGACATTTTGTTAAGTTAAGGGTGATGAGAAATTGGTATAAGGCTATTGTTTCTTAACGTGATGTTTATGTGCTTTATCACATAATAATATTAGGTGCATCACTAAAAACCGAAAAAAAAATTAACAAAAAAAAGCCGTCTTCAAAAACCCAAATAAAAGGGTTAAATAAAGACCGGCCTCCTAGGAGTCCTAGGAATTGCCTATTTAGTATCATTTTAGTGGTTTACCCACCCACTTGGAGCGTTTGGAGTGGGTCCCGGAGCTCCTAGACCACTCCTTCGCATACTTTTGCTGTAGCCCATTTAATCAATAGAAATGTTTATTGCCTACCCGACCCTTCTTATTGTTCCTTCGAGACGGGTTGCTATTGTGTGCGCGAGCGCCAGTCTCTTTGTTCCCGGAGCAATAAATACCTTTGTCTAGCGCGTGCGCCGGCCGTTGCGTTTGTTAGAAAAATGTATATAAAAAATAATTTAATATTTTGAATAATATAATTTTTTGCTAAATGTACTAAATATGAAATAAGTCACATAAAGCAATTATCAAGTTTGAGCAACATGGAACTATATTTGATAGCAGTTAGAAAGTGACAGAAAAGTAAATAAAAACCTTCAATACTTATGACGACAGTACAATATATTTAATATTCAAATGGCAGTAATATAGAGTGAATCTACCAGCGCTTCGGACAAGACCATCACTGCGGAGAAGAAGCGCCGCAAGAAACTCCAGCAGAAGGTCATTTTTTCAAATATAAAATACAATAATACTTAAAAGTAAGTTACATTACAAGGTAATAAAGTAACAAATATATTATTAGAACTAGCACAAATGAAAACATTACAAATGTAAGGTCAAATACTTTACACTAAATGTAATGATAATATTAATTTACATTGCCTTAATTAAATACTGTTTTGAAAACAATTCAAACACAGATCGTACAAGCTTAGATCAGCACTGTGAATATTTAATCACTATTATGGTTATCGTGTCTTATAAAAAGAATAATTCATAATTATAATATCGTCAGGTTAGTTCCTTGATCTAATATTTACCTACATAAATATATTCTAAAGCGTAATTAGTTTATGTCAATATATGAAGATTCTGTCATACAAGTATTTATTACGGGAAACACACATATAATTTTCCAGTAATTCTAAGTAAATCATAATCAATAAGAAAATAGTTTTAATATACAAATAATAAAAGTACTTAACATATGATTAGCACCTTCCTGCTCGGCTGACTCCAGTAAAAATGTATCGTGCTGTGCTCTGAAGGAGCCTTTTATAGCCAACAACACCACGTGGATCCGCATAAAGCGCCAACAGGCTTGTCAACCAATCAGGATTAAGACTGACGTTAAACACCAATAGAATTCCTTGACCAATCACAAGCAAGAATAACAAATTGCCCGTGTTGACGCCACGTGATCAAATCAATACTTTTATTCAATAACTATTGTATTATGTAAATAATTCTAAATCATCACAATGTAAAAATATTTAAGTTATTTATGAATTACGTTACATGTTTCATATTTAAATCTTATTAAGATAGTTAAACTACAAGAAGTGCACTTTTAGGTTGTCATCAATCACGTGGTCAAATCATGTCTTTTTAATATATTCTAACACGGCCATACTGACATGTACTTCGTCCTCGAAGTACACAAAAAAAATAAACAATGCATTAGTAAATATATACATTTTCTGATAAATTACAGTTATTAATCATTGTAACAGTTAGTTTACATTTCAACATTGCTCTGCTCCGCCTCTAACATTAGGGGACGCAGCAGCAACGGTCACTGCTTTATACATTTCATACAAATAAAAAAAAAATACATGTAGGTATACCAATTACTTATAATGCCAGTCCCATTCACCCGCTGCCGGTGGGATAGACAGGCACCAAGCAAGTGGTCAATCAGCGACACAATATGATTATGATCAAGTGCCTAGACATACTACCTCTGTACACCCGCTGCCAGTGTGATAAGGTAGTACCAAGCAGTTAATCGACCAGCGGTACACACAGACAATTATATTGGGTGCTCAAAAATTTCATTAAAAATCAAGTTACAAGTCTTCGTTAAGTACATCTCGATATGTTGGTCTTAAATTTTGTATGTTCATACAAAAGGGGTAGATACTATTTATAAAATCAATTTTACCATCAAACTAACCATACTTATCTTTTGTGATTTCAAATAAAGAAATTGTCATTTGTCACTTGTAAATCATTTATGCCCCATTATTGAGCTAAATATTTAACAGATTCTACCAATTACCTAGACATGCCAGCCCCATCCACCCGCTGCTGGTGGGATAGACAGGCACCAAGTAAGTGGTCGACCAGCGGAATCGTATATTATGATAATTTTTAACAGTTTCTACCAATTACCTAGACATGCCAGCCCCATCCACCCGCTGCTGGTGGGATAGACAGGCACCAAGTAAGTGGTCGACCAGCGGAATTATGATAATTTTTAACAGTTTCTACCAATTACCTAGACATGCCAGCCCCATCCACCCGCTGCTGGTGGGATAGACAGGCACCAAGTAAGTGGTCGACCAGCGGAATCGTATATTATGACCAATTACCTAGACATACTACCACCATACACCCGCTGCTAGTGTGATAAGGTCAGTAACAAGCAATTGATCGACCAGCGAATAATCAATAATCATCATCATATTTATTTACAACTGACAACATAACAATCACTTTATAAGTACACACATTTATACAATATGTCTTATACATTTTTAAATGGTTGTATTTAATGACTGCTGAACCCTCCACTATTCGCTCGGCCAATCTGACAATTCATTATTGCTAACAGTATTAAGCATAGGTATTGGTTACCGTGAAAACATAACGTTCTACTTGACAGTTACTCCTCGGAATGCCCGTAGCAGGGCGCCCTGAGGGCTGAGACAGCGTCACGGATCGCCTTAAGCAAGCCCTCCAAGACAGCAGTATCCATTCTGAAACTTGTACAATATAGCATTAGAAATAGGCTTTGTCAATCCCACTTCTGATGTTAGAAAAATGTATATAAAAAATAATTTAATATTTTGAATAATATAATTTTTTGCTAAATGTACTAAATATGAAATAAGTCACATAAAGCAATTATCAAAGTTGCAAAGTTTGAGCAACATGGAACTATATTTGATAGCAGTTAGAAAGTGACAGAAAAGTAAATAAAAACCTTCAATACTTATGACGACAGTACAATATATTTAATATTCAAATGGCAGTAATATAGAGTGAATCTACCAGCGCTTCGGACAAGACCATCACTGCGGAGAAGAAGCGCCGCAAGAAACTCCAGCAGAAGGTCATTTTTTCAAATATAAAATACAATAATACTTAAAAGTAAGTTACATTACAAGGTAATAAAGTAACAAAAATATTATTAGAACTAGCACAAATGAAAACATTACAAATGTAAGGTCAAATACTTTACACTAAATGTAATGATAATATTAATTTACATTGCCTTAATTAAATACTGTTTTGAAAACAATTCAAACACAGATCGTACAAGCTTAGATCAGCACTGTGAATATTTAATCACTATTATGGTTATCGTGTCTTATAAAAAGAATAATTCATAATTATAATATCGTCAGGTTAGTTCCTTGATCTAATATTTACCTACATAAATATATTCTAAAGCGTAATTAGTTTATGTCAATATATGAAGATTCTGTCATACAAGTATTTATTACGGGAAACACACATATAATTTTCCAGTAATTCTAAGTAAATCATAATCAATAAGAAAATAGTTTTAATATACAAATAATAAAAGTACTTAACTTATGATTAGCACCTTCCTGCTCGGCTGACTCCAGTAAAAATGTATCGTGCTGTGCTCTGAAGGAGCCTTTTATAGCCAACAACACCACGTGGATCCGCATAAAGCGCCAACAGGCTTGTCAACCAATCAGGATTAAGACTGACGTTAAACACCAATAGAATTCCTTGACCAATCACAAGCAAGAATAACAAATTACCCGTGTTGACGCCACGTGATCAAATCAATACTTTTATTCAATAACTATTGTATTATGTAAATAATTCTAAATCATCACAATGTAAAAATATTTAGGTTATTTATGAATTACGTTACATGTTTCATATTTAAATCTTATTAAGATAGTTAAACTACAAGAAGTGCACTTTTAGGTTGTCATCAATCACGTGGTCAAATCATGTCTTTTTAATATATTCTAACACTTTCATAACCTTTTTTTGCTTTCTTTATTATTGACTGTTAACAAGGGACTCGTGTTTGTTTTATAAAATTTTATAAAATACACAATGTACAAAAAACAAATGATGAAATTTTTGAATGTTCTGTGATTAGGTATATAAATTAAATGAAAAAAAAAAACAAAGATATCATAGTATAATACATTTTTCTTTCTATTTTTACACTTATTTATTTTATTTTTTACACTACCAGCGCTCCAGATATGAGCATCATTGTTGAGAAGAAGCGTCGCATAAAACTCAATAGGAAGTCTGTTTTTAAGTAACTTAAAAATTAATATTTTTTACAATTGTTTAAGCATGTCTAAAACCAAAAACATATACAGAGAACCTCCACCAATTTTTTACTTCACCTTCACTAATTTATATTTACAATAAAATCTTATTTTATTGTAATCAAGTTATTTATGTAATTAACGAAAAAATAAAACCGTCTTCAAAAACCTACTAAAAAGCGTTAAATAAAAACCAGCCTCATAGGAGTCCCAGGAATAGCCTATTTAGTGCCGAATAGCTACATAGAATATATCCAAGCCGGTGTCAAGTAGGTATACACAGTAGCAATGACACCATGATTCTTGCCACCGACTTCGATATATTCTATGTACCTATTCGGCACTAAATAGGCTATTCCTGGGACTCCTATGAGGCTGGTTTTTATTTAACGCTTTTTAGTAGGTTTTTGAAGACGGTTTTATTTTTTTGTTAAATTTTTTTTTTCGCTTTTTAGTGATTCACCTCTTATTATTATGTGATAAACTAAAGCACATAAACACACATTAAGAAACAATAGCCTAATACCAATCTCTCATCACCCTTAACAAAATGTCGCTGCCCAAGATGCAGGGCCGTTAATCATTGAGGAGTTCTCCCGGTACTTCACCATCAGTTGCACTTCACCATATGTGTTATAATGAGTATAAAACTAGCTTCATAGTCTTAATAAAGAAATCTCATTGCTGGCGTCAATCACTTACGACTAAGCCAGTTCCGGTGGTCACCTCTGGTCTTCATCATCAGTTCCTCGTCGCCAAGAGGTGCTTTTGTAATGCAATTTCTTAAGGTCTTGCAGGTAATACCAAAATCGCTGTATGTGTCCCTATAACTTTTGAGGAGTTCCCTCGATTTCTCATGGATTCCATCATCAGATTCTGATTTCGTGACAATGGGACCACCTCGAAAGTATACCCTTTCAAACAAAAAAATAATTTTTAAAATCGGTCCACAAATGACGGAGTAATCGCGTAACAAACATACAAAAAAAAAAAAAGCAACATACAGACGAATTGAGAACCTCCTCCTTTTTTGAAGTCGGTTAAAAATAAAACGAGATTCAATCGACGTCCTCAACCCGCCGCGTAAAATTTACATAGTTATGATTTTGTAAAAGAATACAGATATATAGATTTTTGATTGTTATAAGGATCCACAATTGGCAAAGATACATATGTTTATGTACGTATGTACATACACACATAAACAAAAAAAAAACAAAGAACATGAATAAAGTGTTTGTTTTAGTTAACAGAATTGATATTTTGTAAGTAGTAAATATTTTGGGTAAGGAATAAAAAATAAAAAAACATGATTCAGCTATATATATATTTCTTTATGTACCTAATATGTATATCTCGAGTTATTACTAATTAATATTATGAATATTATAATAACCCCACACTATTTACAAAACCATAAAATTACAACGTTACGACTAAAGTATGATTTAAATCACTACTTAACTACTGCTATCTAAGATCTTAAACTATAATGACCCCATGTCATTGTATCTGTGGAATTTTTGTAAAAATATATCGTTTTGTATCATTAATTATAAGAAACTAGATTTGTTAATTTTTTGCGTAAATATTACATGTTAAATTGATCTAATTCTAAACATCTCTGAACTTATTTTTTTTTTTATTATAAAGATAATTTTTATAATTTTCCATTTTAATTTTTTGCTACCTTTTGTTGACACCTTTAGCTTTAGCTATGAACTTACAATCTATAGACGTCGCGTACATTTTGGATCTTAGTAAACCTACAAATTCCTTTAACATTTTAACATTTTACCATTATTTTCATTCTTAAAACATCCATGTTTCTTTTTGTTCAACTGTAAAAAACCAAAGACGTTATCGGGGGGATAGTCCGGTATATCAAAAAATAGCGGTAAATCTTAGCTTTTGCCTATCGATTACCACATTGCGATATTCCTCCTCTGATACACGATTTAACAAATAAGATTTTTTCGAAGTCCGTTAATAACTCTAGTTCTACGCTAGTATATTTAAGGATTGCGTCCCAACTTAAACCAGGTGCAGTATAATTGTGTGTTGGATCCAAATCATAAGTTTCTATACATATTTGGTGAAAGTTTTTCAAAAATATCATTCAATAGTAATCAGACATGTGTTTGCATTTAAAATGACTCCAAACATAATTTGCATTAGCGTAGTGTTTATCAGGTAAGTTACTGTCAGTTGAAAAATTGTAAAACTCTGCTTGCTCTGGAAGCGAGGTTGCATTTAATGAGTCATAAGATTTGATAAAGTCATGTGGGAAAATGGCTCTTTTATCAGTCTTTTAAAATCATCAAGATTTGGGAATTGTTTTCTCAACTCTACAAATTGCTCTTCTTTAAGATTTTCAGCCAGATTATTCAAGCTGCTATTGAATCTAAAAATCGTAAGCTAATATCATGACAATTATTTTTTCTTTTTTTGGTAAATGAAATATATTTATTTTTGTTTTGAGGAATTATTTCAACTTCACCTTCTCGGAAATGTAGCACATGAACTATAAAATGGGCATCATAATTGCTTAAATTATGTAGAATATTGATATACATTTTGGTGTTTTTAAAATTTCGAACTACATAAAGAATGTGCCATCTCAATGAATTGCCCTGTACCTACTCCTATCATAATGTTCGACAGAGTTTAATTTTAACTCGTGGTAACAAATAAAGCAAGATTTGACTTTAGCATTTTCTTCTTTATTTGCTGCTGTTAATGGTAAAGGGGGCTTTCTGTTAGTATTAATTTAAGTTTGATTTGTATTCTTTCGGATTGCAAAAAGAAAACATGTGTTCATTTGGTACTTTTGAATATATTGAAAAATCTGGTATTCCTTGGCTATAATTTATGTTTTCCAGATTGTACAAAGGTTGCATTTCATCATAACACAAAATTATTTCATTAAATTCAACATTACTTACTTCTTTGGAATTATTTAAAAAGTTTGTGACAAATTGAGTTTTACCGCACCCACTGGGACCAGCCACAATGGTAGTGAAAGGATGATAAAAATGAATCATTATTAATAAATGAATCATTATTAATAAATCTCGTAATATGTGTTGATATGAAAACGGATAAACTTCAAATGACACAATTTATGAAGCCTTTTACTTTTTAAATAAATCAGGTAAAATATGGGAAAACGAATAAAAAAATTCAAAGGCATCATACTAAAATAACATTTTATTTCGATTTTTATATTTACACTTCTTTTTTTTATTTTATGTTTATGTTTGTTGTTTATTTTATGTTTAAATGACCATCATTGTTGTGAAGAAACGCTGCAAAAAACTCAACAGAAAGTCTCTTTTTAAGTAACTTAATTATTTTTTTTACAATTGTTTAAGCATGTCTAAAACCAAAAACATACAGAGAACCTCCACCATTTTTTTTTCTTCACCTTCACTAATTTATATTTACAAAACTTAAACTAATTTACATTTTTTTTAACAATTATTTTATATTTACAAGAAATATTTTATAAAATACACAATGTACAAAAAATAATGATGAAATTTTTGAATGTTCTGTGAATATATATTTAATGGGAAATCAATTTAAAATAGTCAAAATTATTACGCTTGAAATACTTACTCTGCAATTGTTTAGGTAATTAACTAAATGTAAACAATCCAAACCACATGGCTGTGTTATATAGCCAATCAAAACTGTTTATATATCATGTGATTGTTTTGTTTACATTTAGTTAATTATCTAAACAATTGCGGAAGGTTCGTTTTCACTTGTTTTAATAGTAGACATTAAGAAAAATATAAACGTAACACATTATCATAGGAAACCATACATATAGGACATTTTTTTATTGATAATGCACATTTAGCGCATGCAATCACATGGCCACATGGCACAAACGCATCATCGCATACTTTAACATAGCATATTTTGCATACATTCATTATATCACTATTCTCCTCCCTCTCAGAGAGAGAGGAGGAGGAGGAGGAGGAGGAATGAGAGGTAGGCTCCTGCTCTAAGATGGAATCGGAAATCACTTTCTCCACATAATCTCTACCCTTCACCAAATTGACGTATGCACATCGCTCAAACCAGCGCACGTGCTGCTCCCAGGGTTCATCGCCCTCCCCCCAATCCTTTAAACCGCCATCGCAATAGAAATATTTCGTTTGATCGCCACGTCCTGTGTAATAGAAGCCTGCTTCGGCTAGTTGTTCCGGTTTCTGTTTTATACTGCTGGGCCAGTCTTTAAAGGTATGCAATCGAGCCGCTTCCGATGCATATTTAGGGTTCATAGGTGCAGGTAAAGTGAAAGGTGATGTGCGCGTATCATCTCGTTTTCTCCTGATGAAAGGACACAAAGGTGCCCACCGCACGTGATCCTTGGCAGGATCATCGCCTTCCTCCCATGACATTATTTGCACTTCGCAATACGCGCATTGCACCTCATCTCCGCGACCGAGATAGTAAAAACCGTTGCGTGCCAAACACTCGGGGCTAAGAAAATTTATTGGCCATTTAACAAACGTCTTGAGCCGTACCTGCTCATGATTCATATTAGCATTGGTGAACGATGACGACATTGTTGTCTTCCTATTAACCTCTTGCGTATGTACTAGAAGTGGACGGTACGTATACAGGTTACAGCGGATGAGGTCACTATGATACGAAATGATACTTTTTCATTGTATATCACATGCACATCCTGCATAGATAACAAAACATCTGCTGCCGATATATTATAGAGTATATTGCATCTGTATCTAAAATGAGATTTTATTTTTATTCGTTTAATACAATAACCTTTTGTTTAACCTATAAAACCACATTATTCATAATTGTAAAATGAAAGCAAGAATTGATTAATCCTCTACATTGATTTCTCATGTTTAATTAGACGAGGTGGTGGTCGTCGTGAGCTTTACAAATATTCAAAAGTACCAAATCAACACATGTTTTCTTTTTGCAATCCGAAAGAATACAAATCAAACTTAAATTAATACTAATAACGAATTACATTTACCTGCCTATCCTTAACTAGAGTTTAAAGTAAGTATTAAATTTACAAATAATGTGTGAACTAAAATATTATTTTTATTTTTACATGTAACTAATACAATATCAGGTAACCTTTTGTTAAATCTACACAAACACTTTTTATCACTGTCTCTTATTGTCAATAAAATATTTCACACAGAGCTTAAAGTAATTTAACTTTACAAAAAATATGTAAACTAATATAGGATATTTATTTTTACATGTAAACAATACAATAATAACCATTTGTTAAATCTACACAAGCACTTTTTATCACTGTTACTTATTGTCAATAAAATATTTCACACAACTGTCTTTAGAAGCTAACTGCTTTGTGATGTTAAATATAATATCACTAAAACTTTGTAGCTGGTCATCATCTTCAGAACATGTGTAGAATTTTAATCTCACATCAGCGTGTTTCCAGTGCTCAGTGGCCGGAATGTTTTTAATTTTTTGCACGTCGTATATCTCGATTTTAATCAAATGAGAAGCGTATGCTCCGCGTCGTCCAGTCCTGATGATATGTATGCAACACCGTCAGGAGAACTTTGACTCACATTTGAAGAACGTTTCTAAACTTTCAGTTTCTTGCTTTTAGGACATTCAAAAAATTTGTCAATACAATTTACTGCACGTCTCTTTGCAAGAGCCTGTTTAACTTTTAAACCAGGCGTACCTTCTTCATCGCTTGATTCATCTTTATTTTCCGGGTAGTAATAGTTCTTGAAAGTATTTTCAGAGAACTGAAACAATATCAAACAATAAATTACACAACTGTTTACAATACACTTAACAAAAACACGGAGAACAAATGTCAAAAAATACACAATTTAAGTAATAAGGTACTTGTACATACTTACATCCATTATTAGGCCCTTTTTTAAACACTTCACTGCACGAAACAACACTATTATCGCTATATATACTGCTATGTAGGTCAACTATTATGGAGCACTGGAGCCGACGACTGCTACGTAGAAAATACATAATCACACCCAATTCTCGCTCGCTTTTATACTGAAGTTAAACAGCTTTACGCTAACACAAAGCAGCTTTCTCAATCACCTTTGAACCGGTTCACGTAACGCGCAGATGACACATTCTATAGAAATACCCAAAATAATAAAATGTGCAAAAAAACAAACGAAGCCCTTGTGACCATAAAAAATAATGACGCAACCGTTATAACAATGCATTCAGCCAGGTCGGTGCACAAAACTGGTAGCTGCAGGCTTTTACCCGATTGCGCGAAGTTAAAAAAGGGTAATGTAAACTTTGAATCAAACCAGTTTACATGATTCGTTTTAGTTTACATACTACAGATAAATTATATTTGTATGTGAGGGCGATCCCTATATACTAGATAACGTTATAGCATGCTAATCGCAGGTACAGTCACAACACGGGATTGTTGAGCCACTGTAGAACCCTCTCAAAGAAAGTCGACGGTAAATTTTGACGTACTTTATTTTGCGTGACTTGACGTTGTCATTATGACAGGGTTCTATGGTGTCTCAACAATTCCGTGGTGTGACTGTACATACGTAGGTTACATTACACGTAACAACTGTATTTTTAACAAGATGAGTAAGTGATTTGTAATATGATATTAGATAAACTTCAGTAAGGTAGGTTAGGTTAGGTTAGAGCTCCCCCCCGATTTGCTGCCACCTTGCCGTGGTGGGGGGGCTTGCGCGTTCCTAGGATCCCCGACGCTATGCCGGACAGGGTTACCCATACCGGACAGACTAGGGGGGAGGGACCAGACTAAGAGCAGCACAATCCCCTTCCTTTTTCCCACCTTCCCGCTCCCTTTCCTTAATATCCTTCTCTATCCTTCCCACTACCTATCCTTTCCCCCATCCTACCGAACCAGTGGCGGTATAACCACTTCTTGGGCCAGCGCGGTCCAGGTGGAACCAAATACTCCCCGAAAGAGCGCCTCCTGTTGATGGTAAGTGGCAGCATCTTCAGGCAGTAAAAACTGCAAACGAGGGAGACTTCCCCTTCAAAAGTCAACAATGGAGCAAGCAGATTCTAAAAATGGTCCCCAGGAGGGTCCCCGCAAGGGGGAATCCCTCCCTGCGTCCTCGGACGCAGGCAGCCCCTCGTACTCTGGGGGGGGCAAGAACTGCTTCGTAGGTCGGCCGAAAGCCGACCTCCGTGAACACGACCTTGGCAAACGACAATTGGACACTGAACGGCACACCGAAGGGAGAAATGTTGAGCAGGTGGTGAAGGCGGGCGCCCTGAATGCGCGGGCCAACACCAACGACGACGGCTATGAAATGGATTTCGATATTCTAGAAAAGAGACGGGATCTGGTGGAGTTGGAGCGACTCGTGGAGTTGGAGAGGATGGGCACAGAGGCGGATGCTCGTCCGGTATCTCCGGCCATCTCCATGGGTGACTCCCAAACGAAACCAGCTAGTGTGGTCTCGGTCCGGGAGGAGCTGAACACTGACGCTCCGAAGTCCGGGAAGAGACCACAACCTGATGACGGCTTGGATTCGGACCAGGACGACTGCCTGGAGGTGGAGGAGCTCCCGGTGGTGCAACCAGGCTCCAAAAGGGCCCATAAAGATGGGGGGGAGGCCCTGGCGCCGGAACACCTACCTAAGGTGAACACGGCACGCAGGGGGAAACCCAAAGGAGCATATGCGGGAATGGCCGCGGCGAGGGCGAAGCTCGGCTTCATCGAAGAGAGGCAGGACGCCGCCGCGGCCAGATACTTAAGGGACTTCCCCGCACTCCGCTCGAGGGTGGGCGAGAAGGGGAAGGGGCAGTCGCCCTCCCGTGCGGGCTCTCCCTCGCCGTCGGGCGACCAGATGGATCGGCAGTATGCCGATCCCATAGAGGTGGCCCGAACATCAGCTAGGGAAATCTTAGAGGGGGCTAAAAGATCCAAGAATTTAAAGGGGGAGGTGTGGGGCCTTTTTAATAGGTCCTGCAGGGCCATCTTGGCGGCCATGGACGAGGTGGAGGCCGCCAAGGCCGAGAGCGAGGAGATCCGCATCCTTAAATCGGATAATAAAAGGATGCGGGAGCAACTCGCTCTGCTGACTGCGGAGACCAAGGCGCTCAGGACCGCCTTTTCCGAGCGCCAGGCCCCGGCTCCACCCCCTCCACCAGTGCAGTTCTCCACGGAGGAGCTGGTGGAGGCGGTGGAGTGCATGAAAAGGGACCTCTTCCTCAGTTTGGGCAACATGGTCAATGCCCGAATTGAGGAGGTGAGTCGCCGCCTTCCCCCGGAGCCCCCGCTCCGCCCCCCGCTGGCAGCGGACAGAAGGGCCACAGGGTCTGCCCCCCCGCCGCCTCCCCCCAAGACGAAGGCCACAGGGCCTACCCCGCCGCCCATGCCACAGCCCGAGCCTGAGGCGAGGGCCAGACTGGGGGATGGGAGGCCTAAGGCCGCCAAGAAGGCGGCACGCCCCGCCCGCAAGGCAGCGCCCAAGGCCCCAACGGCCAAGGTGCCCAGGCCTACCCCAGTCCCGGGAGCCACTCGGCCCTCACAGGACGTACCTGGCCCCTCAGGCCGAATACCGCCTCCACCCGCGCAATGGTCGGAGGTGGTTAGGAAGGTTAAGGGCAAGGGGAAAGCCAAGACCTCCCCCCCCCGGCTGTACAGACCCCGGCCAGAAAGGCAGCGCCAAGGCCCGCGGCGCTGTCTGCCCCCAAGACGGCGGCGGTGGTGGTGACCTTAAAGAAGGACGCCACCACCACGTTGCAGGCCACCATGGCTAAGGCCATTCAGGGCCTTAGCCTGCAGGAGGTGGGCCTGCAACATGTGCGGGTCCGGACCTCGGCGACCGGGGGCAGGGTCATCGAGGTCCCAGGGGGGGATAGCGGCCGGACCGCCGATAAACTGGCGGAACGGCTGCAGTCCATAGTCGGGGACGTGGCAAACATTAGCCGGCCCGTAAAGATGGCCGGCCTCCAGGTAGCCGGGCTCGATGAGTCGGCGACCGGGGAGTCGGTGGCGGAGGCGGTCGCCAAGGCGGGGGGCTGCGCGATGGCCCAGATAAAGGTTGGGGCCGTCCGCAGGTTATACGACGGCACTGGTTCAGTCCTCGTCCAGTGCCCCGTGACCAGCGCGATTTTGCTGCAGAGGGCGGGTCGGATCCTGGTGGGTTGGGCCTCCGCCAGGGTCACGGCCGTGGGACCGACACCGATGCGCTGCTTTAAGTGCTACGGTGTCGGTCACACGAGGGAATTGTGCCCCTCTAACGTGGACCGGAGCACGCTGTGCTTCCGGTGCTGTAAAGAGGGGCACAAAATGGGGGAATGCTGGGAGAAGGAATGGTGTGCGGTCTGCCACCATTCCAAACTCCCAGCGGGGCACAGAATGGGGGGAAGGAACTGCTTCCCCCCCCCAACCAGAGGTAGGGACACGAGGGCCCCACGCCCCCGTCCCCCCCAGCAGAACCCCCCGTCAGCGCCAGCCGCCGGGGCCCAGGGGGAAAGCATGGATGTCTAGATGCCAGCACACCCGCATCTGGACATCCTGCAGGTTAACGCCAACCACTCCGCCAGAGCTCAAGACCTGCTCATGCAGACCATGGCGGAGTGGGCGATTGGCGTTGCCGTAGTGGCGGAGCCCTACTTCGTCCCCCCCCCTACCCAACTGGGTAGGGTCGGCGGACGAGAGGGTGGCCGTGGTGGTGCCGGCGGTGGGGGACTTCCCCCCCTGACCAGGGTGGAGGGCGGCCCGGGATTCGCGGCGGCCAGGTGGGGAGACGACACCGTCATCGTCGCGGTGTACTTCTCCCCCAATAGGCCGCTGCGCGAATTTGAGTTGTTCCTGGGCACCCTGGGGGGGGTCGTTAGGAGGGCAGCCCCGAAGCAAGTGCTGGTCCTGGGGGACCTCAATGCCAAGAGCGCGGCATGGGGTTCCCCCGTTACGGACCCGCGCGGGGCGGCCCTCAGGGACTGGGTGGCGGCGACGGGCCTTACGGTCCTGAACCAGGGCAGCGCCAAGGGGGGTCAATCGTGGACATCACGTTCGCGACCCCCGCCATTGCCGCACGCGTAACGGACTGGCGCGTCCTGGAGGACGTGGAGACCCTCTCTGATCATCTATATATCAGAATGAGGGTCTCCACAGGTAGGGTCCGGCCGCTGCCCGTCCCCGGGGGGGGGGCAGAGGGGGGCCGGGAGAGGAGGAGGGTTCCCCAAATGGTCCCTGTCCAAACTGGACAGGGCCAGGGTGGACGAGGCGGCGATGGTGGAGGCATGGTGTGCTGCCCCACCCGCCGACCTCGGGGTCGAGGAGCGGGCATCTCGGTTCCGCTCCTCGCTGCAGGCGGTGTGCGACGCGGCCATGCCCCGGGCGAAGCGCCTTTTCGCCCGGAGGAGGGTGTACTGGTGGTCCGCAGAAATTGCGGCCCTGCGAGCCACCAGTAACAGTGCTCGGTCGGCGTACCAGCACTGTCGGCGTCGGCAGCACACCGCCGAGGAGGAGGAGGGGCTCCACAGGGCCCTCAAGGAGGCAAAGGGGGCCCTACAGGTGGCGATCGCCAAGGCCAAGGATGAGGCGCACGCCTCGTTCTTGGCCACCCTGGACAGGGACCCGTGGGGGCGACCGTATAGGGTGGTGCGCAACAAAATGCGCACCGCCCCCCCCATGGATTCCCTGGAGCCCTCCCTCCTCCGGGCGGTCATCGAGGGGCTATTCCCGCCGAGCCCCTCGATAACTCCCCCGGTGATGACCGAGCCATCGGGGGAGCCGGAGGTCGAACTCGCCATCGCGCCTATTAGCGATGACGAGTTCGACCGGGTGTTGGACCGCCTCCGGGGCTGCAAAAAGGCCCCGGGCCCGGACGGAGTCCCCGGCAAAGTCCTCCCCATCGCACTGAAGCACCTCGGGGGCCGCCTCAGACAGCTGATGGACGACTGTCTGAGGGAAGGCAAATTCCCGAGGGTGTGGAAGGAGGGGAGGCTCTGCCTCCTCCGGAAAGAGGGTCGACCCCCTGACTGTCCCTCGGCATGGCGCCCAATTGTGCTGCTGGACGAGGCCGGGAAAATGTTGGAGAGGATCCTGGCCTCCAGAATCCTGCAGCACCTGGAGGGCGCCGGCCCGAACGTCTCGGACCGGCAGTTCGGGTTCCGGGAGGGGCGGTCCACGCTCGACGCACTGAAGTCCCTGAGGGACTTCTGTGAGGACGCGTCGAGCAGGGGGGAGGGTGTCGTGGCGGTGTCGCTGGACATCGCCAACGCATTTGGCACCCTTCCCTATGGGGGATGGGAGTCCCACACCTGCCGTAGGAACGTCACTTGGTTGTCTGGGGGAGAGGCCCGGCGTGCTCGGCCTCTCTCCCCTTTGGCGCGGGGAGCCCCGGCAGTGGCTGGGGCAGCCGGAAGGCGTCGTGGCAATGCTAACGCGGAACCACGGCGTCTTACCGAAACCGGCAGGAGGGTACGCCAGGGTGGTTTTTAGTGGGTTGCGCTCCTCCCTTTCTCCCCATTCTGGGGAGGGGGGGAGGAGTGAGTCCCACATATCCCCTCGCCACTCCCATGGTGAGGGGAATGCATAAAGCATTTTCCACCCTGCCAAAAAAAAAAAAAAAAAAAGGTTAGGTTAGAGCTGTGATCTTTAAAAACAGTAGGTATATTAAATTAGCCTAGGTTGTAAGATGTTAGGTTAACGTCAGTAAGGTAGGTTAGGTTAGGTTAGAGCTGCGATCCTTAAAAACAGTAGGTATATTAAATTAGCTTAGGTTGTAAGATGTTTTTTTTTTTTTTTTTTTTTTTATAATACTATATCCTCCAACATGATCGGAGCCTGTGTTAGCTATAGTCCTTTCATACTAGTTCTCGCATTTATGCCTCTCGTACTTTTATTCTTCATACTGTTTCTTTCTTTCATTCATCTTCTTTTATATTACTGTGGGTGGGTTTCCCACCTAACTAATCTCACTAAATCAGGGTGCTTTATTTATTTATTTATATGCTAGTGATACAACGGGATACGGATACAATAAGGGATACAGCGGGGAAGCATTTTTCTTTTCATACATTTGATATGTGTGTACAATTTTCTTACTTACTATTTTACTTACTTTATTATATACAGTCACAATCTTAGTTGTTATTTATGCTTATTTCTAGTTACATTATTTGTCATTACATTTACAACTTTGTGATATACAGTTAGAACCTTGGTCTATTTTCTAATTTATACTTATTACTAGTCATTATTTGTATGATTACATTCATATACTAATTATATGTTGCTATCATACTTTTCTTAATCTACTTATTTCTATTGTTTACTCTTATCACTATTTTCCTACAATATTCTAAAAATATATCTCTATCTCTACTATTAATGATTATTGGTAAGTGTTCTAGGTTTAGTTTTATATCTAAAGTTTGCTCTAGGTCAAATCTATCTCTGGCAAAGACAGGGCATTCGAGGATCAGGTGTTCCGCAGTTTCACTCGCCTCAGGGTCACAGAGGCAAGATGGGCTCTCCTTGCACTTGAAACGATTCAAGTACGAGGAGAACCCCCCGTGTCCCGTGAGTATTTGCGTTACGTGACCATCAATCTTTATTTTTCTAACTATATTATGTGCCGTTGTTGCATCAGGGAAAAATATCTTCGTTCCAGAAGCCGTTTCTTCTGTTTTGTACCTTCTGTCCCATTCGTCAATCGTTTCCTTTCGGATATTACGTTTGACGAATGAGACAGGGCACTGGTCATAATCCGGCTTCTTCTTGGATTTTAGAGCCGCCTCTTTCGCAAGCTTGTCAGCTCTCTCATTCCCTGCCAGTCCTATGTGTGCCTTAATCCAGAACAGGGATATATCCTTATTCTGGGTTATGCAACATTTTAAGTTGCTTCTAGCTTTAACTGCAAGGGGGTGAGAGGTAGCGGGGTTTGTCACAGTCTCGAGTGCAGCTCTGGAGTCGCTAAAGATCGCAAAGGTTGTTTTGTTGCACGACAGTGCGAACTCCGTTGCCTTACACAGAGCTAGCAGTTCCGCCTGATAGACGGTACAGTATTGCGATAGAGATAGCTTGAGGGTGTTGGTTTCTTCAGTTTCATTCCAGATGGATAGTGCTGCCCCAACTTTACCCTCTATCTTACTCCCGTCGGTGAAAATGCGTACAGCATAATCACTATGGCGAGAGTACTGTTCCTCGTCTACCAGGCTTTGGAACTCCAACCCCATATGTTCCGCAGGGTGTGGGGCTTGTATCTTGGGTGTCATCTTCTCAACCTCTCTGTCAGTCAGCTCACGTCTAGGTTCTCCCTTTTTGGCCTCGTATAGCGAGGCTGCCTCACGGACTCGGAGGTCTAAAGGGAGCGTCCCCGTGAGCAAGAGGGCTGAGTTGAGTGACACCGTCCGATACGCCTTACACATTTTTTGTGCGAAACCTCTCTGGACCGTGCCGAGCTGCTTGCGAACTCCCAGTTTTTCTGCCGCCGGAGCCCATGCAGCCGCCGCGTACAGTATCACCGACTCTACCGCTGCGGTATATATCGTGCGGATGATCTCGGGGCTCAATCCCCAGCTCACCCTTGCCGCTCTGGTTAACAGCTTGTAGACTCCCGCGGCTTTCTTGCATATGTTGGAGACGTGAGAGTTGAACGTCAACTTGTTGTCGATGGTCAGGCCAAGGATATTGATCTCCGGAGATATTTCGATATCGACCCCTCCCATGCTCAGGCGTGGTGTGTCGAATTTTAGCTTTCTGGTAATGACCATCGCGCTAGTTTTATGGGGTGCAAATTTTAGCTTATTTTCAGCACCCCACGCCTGTACATGTTCGAGGGCGACATTGGCCTGTCTCTCGATCTCTTGAGCCTTCCCACCGTCAAAAAGCAGCACTACGTCGTCCGCGAAAGCCTGACAGTAGAACCCTTTGTTCTCTAGTGATTTAAGGAGCGGGTCCAGCAACAGGTTCCATAGGATTGGTCCACCAATGGATCCTTGGACGCATCCTTTTTCGGTGGTCCTTTTGTGCGTCACTCCTGCGTACCGGACTTCCACCATTCTCTCACTGAGATAGCTGCTGATGACTCGCCTCAAGTTCACGGGGCACTCTTCCTCTGCCAGTCTGGCTTTTATTGCCGGCCACCAGGCGCTATCGAAGGCGCCCTCTATGTCTAAAGAGACCAATGTAATCAGTTTCTTTTGTGCCAATTTGCTGTGGATGCGTTTTACAAGCGTGACGAGGGCGTCTTCTGTGCTTTTTTGTGGCATAAATCCATACTGTCGAGTACTAATCCGAGGTATTATGTGGTACTTGAGGCGACTCATCAGCATCTTCTCATATGTTTTGCCTAGTACGGGCAAGAGCCCGATTGGTCGGTGAGATTTTGGCGTAGTGTAGGTGTTTTTACCTGGCTTCCTTAGCACAACTACCGTCGCCTCTTTCCAGATCTTAGGGAAGTAGTGGTGTGCCATGCACTTGTTTAGGAGAGCCAGGAAGTACTCGGGGTCCACCTTTATCGCATGGGAGCATATATCGGCCGTGAAGCCATCAGCTCCAGGGGCTTTTTTGGGGTTGAATGATTTTATAGCGACGTTTAACTCTTCCAACGTAAACGGCGGGTCATGCTCACCATGGTCACTATCGTTTACCGTGTCCGCTAGGGTTCTTGTATGCGTGTGTTGTGCACTGTCGCTATCTTTGGTGTCCTTTGGGTAGAAGGTTTCTGCTAGAAATCTAGCAGAGCCTTCCGCATCCAGTGTCCTGTCCCCTTTCATCAACGGCAGATCCTCTTCCCTACGCGTTACCCTTCCGATCACCCTATAGATCCCTTCCCACATTCCTTCTTTATCTTGCTTCCCGCAGAAGTCCTTCCAGCTTTTTTCTATTGCTTCCTTGACTGCTACCTCATACTTCTCTTTTTCTTTCAGGTACAGACTGACTACCATCTGTCTGCGGTTTGGTGCTGCATTTCTGATTCTCCGCTTTCGGGTGGCGACTTCCTTCTTCATGGATGCGAGTTGCTCGGACCACCACGGAATAGTGAGCGTTTCCTTTTTTCTTTTATTTGGTATTGTTTGTTTACATGTCTCTGTAATTGCTGTCGTGTATTTTTGTACTGTCAGTTCTAAGTCCGTAGTGTTGTCTATTTTATCCAGATCGTCTCTTGTTAGCTTTTTGTCACGCATAATTTGGGGCAATTTCTCATGAAATTGCTCCCAATTTGCTTTTCTTGTATTGTAAAGTCTTGTTGTCCTTTCTATATTTGTCCCTGTCGATTTTTGTAAATTAATACCAAAGGTTATTCCGTTGTGGTCCGAGCAAGTGAGTGCTTCGAGTACTCTCCACCCGTCGACTAGCTCCAGGATGTCTTCGGAGCATGCTGTCACATCGACATGGCTGCTGTACCTTACTCCTCCACGTATGGTGTCGAAAGTTGGGATATCACCGCTGTTTAGGACTTGCAGGCCCATTTCTAGAAGTCCTCCGCTCAGCTGTTCTCCTCTATTATCCTCTTCTCCGCTACCCCACCAGATACTCTTCGCGTTTGCATCTCCTCCGACTACAAGCTTCCCTTTTGCCATTTTGTTGATCTCCTTGAGTTGCTCTAGATACGGTTCTATGAGTTTGTCGGGCTCAAAGTAGTAGGATGCGAGGATAACTTCCCAGGCTCTGGTTCGGATCGTGACCACCACGATGTTATTGGTGGTCAGTTCTGGGTGCTGCAGCACATCAATATTGTTATCCAATATTGCGATCGATGCCTTGACAGTGCGACGTTTGCTTCCCGTGCCCGGCAAGAACGAAGAAACAAGTCGTAAACGAAATACAAAAACGTGTAATAAACCACAAATTATTACAATACTAAATACCTGAAATAATATGTCTGGCGTAACCTTTGGATAGAGAATGGGTCTATTTTATGGAGCTGAAGGAAACAAGTTAGTAAGTTGAACACAATATTTATTCCTATAGGTAGTTTCTGTTTTACATTCAAGAGTAATTGCAAACCATTACTTAGTCACAACGACCAGACATGTGAAATTCATAAATTAGTTAGCTCAGTGAAAGCATGGGTCGTGCTTAATATCCTATGGTTCTTATTATAGGTTCACAATTATTTATTCTAAGTTGGTTAGTCCCTAAGAACCTAATGCCATCAATTCCAATATTTAATTTAAATCCTACTTCCCTACATGTGAATCTCAAGGAGATTAATTGAAATCCTACTTCCCTATTTAATAAGAAATTATATAACCGACCTCGCTCTGTAGAAACCTTCCCGCAAAGGCTGTCCGGCTGCAGACTGGATCATGACAGTGTGAGTCGAAACGCGAAGCTCCGGGCGTTGGCTCTATGCAAGCTCCAACCGCAAGCCACACAGGAAGCACGTGAAGGATATGTTCAGGCGGCGCAAGCACAATGATGAATTGAAAATTGTTGAGCTTTAAGAAGTTTGAAGCAGAAGGCTAATTGTCATGGACTTGCTACACAAAATGGCGGCTAGTAAAAGGTACCTAGCCCGCAATACTAAATTACACAAAAATCTAAATCTCTGGTGCACAAAATGAGATTTACTAAACATGTGCTTATTTCTTTCAGAGCTCAGAAGTAAGGAAGCTAAACATGAGAGCCCTAAAGATAACTAAACTTGCAAAGTCCACAAGGTGTGCAGCTCAAGTTGATTAATTATTGCATTATGAATTTCTTAAAATTGGTTTATTAATTCATTCTTTGAATTGAATTTACTTCAACTGAATTTATTTAGATTTTGTAGAAATCAACTTAATTTTACAGAAAATAGAAATCGAAATAGAAATCAAAATCTAATAATCAAAAATAATCCCATTCAGCTGGAAAGAAACAAATTGCTTCGATCAGAATATGCACATGGCAGAAATTAAGCGGAGAGCAGAGCAAAGATGATTAAAGGATCCTTACCGGAGACCATCCAATAGAGATTATCTCAAACGCTGTCTTTCCCTCCATCCCGGCATGTAAAACCTCTTGAAGAGCTGAAATTTAACCACGAGGTTAAGAAACTAAACTGAGATGATGCACTTGCATTTCCCGAGGAAATCTTTACTTACGATTTTGTTACTGCCACAAAATATAACTTAAATCGGCTGCTCCTCAACCAAATCAGCCACTGGAGATGTCCATCCAGACATGGACCTCCGTCCTGCACAAGATAATTCAAGCTCCTTCATGCACTCATTACGGAGCCCTAGATATAAGCTTTTTGACTGCTATGGTGGCCGGAAGCTACGACAGGAGCACCCTCGGATGAAGAAATTTACCCTAATATTTACCCTAAAATTTACCCTGAAATGACTTAATTTCCAAATGTAATTTTTGATCGATACCTAATAATGATTCAATGCAATTATCGCCGAAACCCTTTACTTGTTATTCCTGAAACCAAAATTCATTCAAAACTCTATTTCAGCATATACTTCTCAATATCTATTTAAATAAGTTTTATCCAATGGAACTCAAGTTAATTTTATTACCCTAACGTCAAGCAGAACTTCTTAGGCTGACAACCCTAAAGCAAAACCAGAACGAAACGTCATTCAGTTACCAGCCCTTAAAAATACTACAAATTATTGCCATGTCTCGAAGATTGGGTTTGTTTGAGTAAATGATAAAAACACAACGTGACAATACTCCCCTTCCCAATGAAAAGGTTCAACGTAGGTGAACCGTACGCTGCCCTCAGCGTTAACTTCACCAATACAAAACCAAACTCAATCTCCAAAACCTGTTGTTGGGGCGATAGCTCAGGATATTTTTTTTTTGGTAGGTCGCTGCGGTCGTCCTCTGGATCCTTGGCCTTTCTCCCTTGGTCCTCTATCCTGCCTATAGTAAGGTCTTACTATGCGACGAGGGCAAATGACTGGCGTATTAAAATTGGTACAGCAATTTATTCGTGTTGTCCGTTACAGAGCAGGTAGGGTAAGTGAGCGACTCGATATAATATTTTAGAAATCTTAAAAAACTAACGCGTGAGGGGGCAGCACCGTCGCTGCACTGTCGGTGTCTTCATGGCGACTCGCTAGAGGGCGTTATTGGTGCCGATGGCGTTAACACCTGTAAATCTACTAACTTCCAAATTATATTCTAAAACGTTACCTAACATATAAAAAATATTTGCTCGACTCTTAATTAAACAAACGAGAGAAAACAGTATGTAACACTCTACCAACAGAACTATCATACCTTACAAAACCTTGTGTTACAAACCTGAAAAAACTCTCCCAAAACTAAACCTAATCATTCCAACCATTTAGAAATCTTATCCGTTTACCTTTCCAGCACAACGGCAATGTTGTGCTGAAGAGGTAAATTGCCAGCAGCCAGGACCGATGTTCAGCATTCTTACATGTATCCCCTCCTTGTCCGGGCGAAAATTGTAGCAAAATTACTAAAACCGAAACTCCTTATAAATTTCCAAAACGTTTTTCCAAATGTCGAAACTCCTCTTAAAACTCCTCCGAACACTCCCAAAACTCCTCCAAACTCCTACTGAAACTCCTCCCTTAAACAACACAACCTCGTCAAACACTAATGCAAATGCACTTTGTGTTTGACGGATAAAACATAAACCTCCCTGGGCAGCGCAATGGCAAAGCCATATACGTAAAACACCCCGAGGGTAAAATTTGTTTCGAACACACGCGGTGTCCGAAACCGGAATACCCCAGACACGTCTGTCTGAGCGGAAAGTATCTCTGACAACCTATGCCAGAGATAAACGGAATCACTCAGTCAACTCCTGACTGAGCCAAAATATCTCAAACACTATGAACCTATGTCCAATCGTCATGTTTGAGAAACCAAAACATCCCTAGCTCTAGTGCAATGGTATCAAGACCAACAGAAATGCAACTTGCGCTTGCGGGGAACTACACAAAATGCACAACAAATGCAACATCCTTAACCCTAGTGCAATGGTATTAGGACCAACAGAAATGCAGCTAGAGGTAAGGGCTCACTTAAACAAACAAAACAACACAACGAAAATACCTAACTTTGTAAACACCCTGAGGACTGCTCCGTTGGAAAATGAGCTAAAATCATAACGTACCTAATATTCATTTCATAATCATCACTTTCATTCCTACATCATTCTTTCATATCCTCGAACATAATTCATCTCATAGAAGGTTGTAAGTGAGCCAGCCAGTTCCCTGTTCACCACGCTCCAAACAGAATCGTGATCAAATATCTAACGCGATTTTTGACACTCTAAACGAAATTAATCTTAAATGTGTACAAAAGCCTTAACTTCCTTAAATTAAGTCCTCATTGTGCCAAAGCCGGATACACAAAACCCTTTGCACACTGTAAATTTTGAAAAAAAATGTTTGTATAAACTTAAAGATTTGTAAGTGTGCAGCAACCTTAATAATTTTGTAGTCCATATCGGACCTTAAATATGTTTGACACTCATCATAACATTAAACTAAATTATCTAATCTGTGATCATTCGGTATTCCATCCATTTGAGCAAATTATCTGTGTCAAACAAAACAATAACAATCCCTGAGTTTACCATGCAGTGATAATAAAAAACGATGGTGATGACTAAATTTAACAAACGAAATCACGAAATTGCACTGCAAAGCAAAACAATTATATGATGTACTTGAGGCTGTGAAACTGCAGAACATGACTTTGAATTACTATTGGAACCCTTGGCAGTACTAACTGAAAGTGAATTAACATTCTTGAAATTCCCTTTGTACATAAAATCACTGCCAAAAATGTTTGAAGTCGACTTTGGTTCTGTGAAATTCTCGGTACGCTGCCGAGCTGCCTCGATATTACGACAATGCTGCTTTAATTCCGCTACTGAAGAAACATTCACCAACGCAAGCTGTTGTGAGAAATGCGGTCTAATATTATGCTGCAAAATCTCCAATTTCTCTTCCTCAGACAACGGTGTACTACGACGCTCGAACATACAACTCATAATCGCGAAATAAATGTGAACTGGTTCATCAATACCCTGAGTCCGTGACCTAATTTCACTCATTAACCTATAATCATAATCTCTGGGATCAAACTCCTGCAATAATATTGCTTTCAACTCCTTCCATGAAGACACCTGGTGTTTGATACCACGAAACCATAATAGACCTTTATCCACAAATAGTTGAGCCACTGAATTGAACAACTTAGTCTCAGAAACGCCAAATGCTAGCTTAAGTTCATCTACACGTTCCAAAAATGACCTGGGATTAGTTGTGCCATAGAACTTCAACCCCCATTTTGAAATATTTTTATCCCCGGAACACTCAATTTGTAGATCACCTTGTGATACATCTGAACCTGAAGAAAGTGCCTGTCTGTTGTCAACTACACTAGAAGAAAGCTCCGAAGGTTCAATTTTTACCAAAAGTGACTCAAGCTTTAACAAAAGTTCTGCCTTAATTGCAAATTTGGCCGTGTTAACCTGAACATGAATTCGTGTCAATCTGTGAAATAAATGATACCCCAGTGCTTTTGACCTATTAAATGAGTACTTGTCTTGTGTCTGTGTGTATCTATCTACAACTGTACCCAGTTCAGTTAACTTATTTGTCACAACTTTTAATTCCGAGTCGACTGAGAAGTCTGTTTCCAAAATTGCCTCCGACGGGCATTCCTCACTTAAAATTCTCAATTGTTTTCTCAAAGAGTCAACTGTAGCTGATGGTGTTTCAGATCTAATTGTAACCTCATAAATCAATTAATCTTTTAAAAGTGAATGAAACTGTATTTGCCTGTCCATAATTATGATTTTTTTCTTGTAATTGGAATTAATGGCTCACAAAATCATTAAAATTAGCTTTTAAATCAATATTCTTGTAACTCTGTAGCACTAAATGAAACAATTGTAAATGCACAGTAAGGTACATGTACAACTGTTATTACCAAAATTTCTAATTATTACTTAATATTTGTACTTTTTTTTCTCTTAATATCATGTAGCCTTAGTAATTGTTACTGTAACTGTACTATGCAATTAAATTAATAAAATGTTTCTATTTTTATAGACTAGTATTTTATTTTATAGGTATGCAACCATAACTTATTAGAACAGTCTATGACATAATTTCCGTTGCAATAATTACAATAAAGTGTTTGCTATAAGACTTGCAATACTGAATATAATTAATCTTTTTTTTATCTATTTCCAAATAATTAAAGTATGAAAATTTGCATAAACTTTTTACCTAGATGTTATTAAAAGTACAGTATCTGAAAAATACACAGTTACGTTTTTTTTTTTTTTACTATTTCCCGCTTACACAATATATAAAGACAGTAGTGTACTACAGATTCAAAATCACATGGTTATTTGTCACTTTCACTTGTCAAAATCGGAAAGAAAGTTGAAGAAAGTGATTTGAGGTTATAAAACTTCTTCTAATTGTAAATATTCTAAATATAGTTCATCACATAAGCGAAACTGTGGAAACGAACGTGAAATTGTCTCAAAAGGCTAAATTACACTGAAATCAAGCACAATATGGTTTCCACCTGGCAAACAAAGTGAAATAAATGGACTTTGATGGCATAAGATTATCTGTACGAAATAGACCCAATTTCAACCAAAAGTCACTCTAAGTTAACCGAAATAACAAAATAGATGGGCGCCATTGCGACGTTTGCTTCCCGTGCCCGGCAAGAACGAAGAAACAAGTCGTAAACGAAATACAAAAACGTGTAATAAACCACAAATTATTACAATACTAAATACCTGAAATAATATGTCTGGCGTAACCTTTGGATAGAGAATGGGTCTATTTTATGGAGCTGAAGGAAACAAGTTAGTAAGTTGAACACAATATTTATTCCTATAGGTAGTTTCTGTTTTACATTCAAGAGTAATTGCAAACCATTACTTAGTCACAACGACCAGACATGTGAAATTCATAAATTAGTTAGCTCAGTGAAAGCATGGGTCGTGCTTAATATCCTATGGTTCTTATTATAGGTTCACAATTATTTATTCTAAGTTGGTTAGTCCCTAAGAACCTAATGCCATCAATTCCAATATTTAATTTAAATCCTACTTCCCTACATGTGAATCTCAAGGAGATTAATTGAAATCCTACTTCCCTATTTAATAAGAAATTATATAACCGACCTCGCTCTGTAGAAACCTTCCCGCAAAGGCTGTCCGGCTGCAGACTGGATCATGACAGTGTGAGTCGAAACGCGAAGCTCCGGGCGTTGGCTCTATGCAAGCTCCAACCGCAAGCCACACAGGAAGCACGTGAAGGATATGTTCAGGCGGCGCAAGCACAATGATGAATTGAAAATTGTTGAGCTTTAAGAAGTTTGAAGCAGAAGGCTAATTGTCATGGACTTGCTACACAAAATGGCGGCTAGTAAAAGGTACCTAGCCCGCAATACTAAATTACACAAAAATCTAAATCTCTGGTGCACAAAATGAGATTTACTAAACATGTGCTTATTTCTTTCAGAGCTCAGAAGTAAGGAAGCTAAACATGAGAGCCCTAAAGATAACTAAACTTGCAAAGTCCACAAGGTGTGCAGCTCAAGTTGATTAATTATTGCATTATGAATTTCTTAAAATTGGTTTATTAATTCATTCTTTGAATTGAATTTACTTCAACTGAATTTATTTAGATTTTGTAGAAATCAACTTAATTTTACAGAAAATAGAAATCGAAATAGAAATCAAAATCTAATAATCAAAAATAATCCCATTCAGCTGGAAAGAAACAAATTGCTTCGATCAGAATATGCACATGGCAGAAATTAAGCGGAGAGCAGAGCAAAGATGATTAAAGGATCCTTACCGGAGACCATCCAATAGAGATTATCTCAAACGCTGTTTTTCCCTCCATCCCGGCATGTAAAACCTCTTGAAGAGCTGAAATTTAACCACGAGGTTAAGAAACTAAACTGAGATGATGCACTTGCATTTCCCGAGGAAATCTTTACTTACGATTTTGTTACTGCCACAAAATATAACTTAAATCGGCTGCTCCTCAACCAAATCAGCCACTGGAGATGTCCATCCAGACATGGACCTCCGTCCTGCACAAGATAATTCAAGCTCCTTCATGCACTCATTACGGAGCCCTAGATATAAGCTTTTTGACTGCTATGGTGGCCGGAAGCTACGACAGGAGCACCCTCGGATGAAGAAATTTACCCTAATATTTACCCTAAAATTTACCCTGAAATGACTTAATTTCCAAATGTAATTTTTGATCGATACCTAATAATGATTCAATGCAATTATCGCCGAAACCCTTTACTTGTTATTCCTGAAACCAAAATTCATTCAAAACTCTATTTCAGCATATACTTCTCAATATCTATTTAAATAAGTTTTATCCAATGGAACTCAAGTTAATTTTATTACCCTAACGTCAAGCAGAACTTCTTAGGCTGACAACCCTAAAGCAAAACCAGAACGAAACGTCATTCAGTTACCAGCCCTTAAAAATACTACAAATTATTGCCATGTCTCAAAGATTGGGTTTGTTTGAGTAAATGATAAAAACACAACGTGACAACAGTCCCATCTCCAGTGCCAGAGCTCTGGTAGATCCTCACTCCTCTATAGCTCTTCATTTTTCTTATGCTTCCAACATAGGGCTCCTGCATCAGAACAACTGCTACTTTTCTTTTATGGGCTTCTAGTAACACTTCATCTGTGGCCTGCTTGCTTCGTCGGAGGTTTGCCTGGATGACTTGGTATCTGGTGGTGTCCCTTGTGTCAACCTTAGCAGTAAGAGGTTGAGGCTCTAGCTATGGAGTCCCATTTCCTCCTTATGGGGCAGGCTTTATTAAATGCGTTGTGGTTGCAGTTTTCCATCTTCGCCCGCTTGCAGTTTATGCATTCCGGCGCGGCTCCATTTATCCTATCTGGGCATTCGGCTCCCAGATGCGGTCCACCACAGTGGCTGCAGACGTCCACCGTCTCTTTACAGAATTTGCGCCCGTGTCCATAGCCCAGGCACCTTGAGCACTGGACTAGGGGGGACTGGTCCTCTACGTATACCCTTTGGAGGTCTACTCGCAATTTCTGTTTCTCGATTGCCCTCCTCCATGTGGTGGGGGAGACCGTCAGGATTATATCAGTGGTGTGCGGGTTTCGCGTTCTTTTGCGGTACTTTATTGCTGTTCTGTCTTCCTCGTTGCCGATGTCGCGGAAGACCTCTGGGTTCTGATTTTTGAGGGCCATCATTACCTCCTCGTCGCTATGCCTCGATAGTACGCCCTTCAGTATTAGCAACGGGTCTCTATTTTTGACCTCTTCGACAACGAGGTTGACTCCTGCCGTTTCCAACCGCTCTTTTATCTTTCTTCTGTCTTCCTTCGTCTCGCACCCCATTACTACTTTCCTATCTTTTGCTTTCCTCACTCTTTCGACCTTAATCCATCCCTCTTTTGCGTTTACCGCCTGTCTAACTCTCTCCATCACTTCCTCTCCCGTATCCTGCTCATTTGTGGATGTTACCACTACGGAGTGCAGCGCGGTCCGTTCCGGTGTGCCGCCAGTCCTCGGTGGTCCCGCTGCTACACTCGCGTAGGATGCCTTTTCTATGGCTTCTTTCTGCCCCTCTATTTGTTTTAGGAGTTCTTCCATTTTCCTTTCATTTTCCTTAAGGAGTCTGTTGTTTTCTTTCATTTTCTCCATCATCCATTTGTTGTTTCTTTCTTTCTCATATCCACTCTTATCTTGTTCTTCTGCTTCTTCCATTATGGTTGTTTGTGTCATTGCTTCCGTTGTTCTTCTTTCACTCACCCTCTCCAAATCTTTCTCTAACCTCCGTGCCGCCGGCACGGTTTTTGTTAGGTCGTATAGGCGGTCCAGGGCCTTTTTCACTTCCAGCTTTATGTCTTTCCTCAAATTTTGGAATCTACCGAGGTTTTCCAGGCCTTTCCTGTGGACCTCGGCAGCCTCCGCCACTCTGTTTGGGTACACTGCTTCGGCCCCTTTTGATGTTTTAATAGGGCTGGGGGTGGGTGGGTTTTTCCTCACTTTTGTTATTGTTACGGCCCCCATGGCCTGCTGCTGTGGTTGTTGTTGTTGTTTCAGTGTTTGCTTTTGTGGGGTCATCTGGGTCGTTGATGTCGCCTGGGGTGTGGGTTTAGACGACGGTCCCGGTTTTCCGGACTCCCATTCCCCAATGCTGCGTCTCACCTTGGAGGGTGGCATCTCGCCAGCTTTTTCTTCATTTGTTGGTGAATGGGGGTTTAACTCGTTCTTTTTTGCAGGCGTCCTAATTCCGAACATGTTGGTAGTTGGGGATTATGCAATTAATACAAAGTAAAGGTTTGTATAAGTTATATATTTTAAAAACTATATTATTTTACTTCCTCAATAGAGGCGAGTAAACGTCTTTGGGGGCACCAATAATGCCTCGCCCCGAATCTGTCAGAGAGAGTCAACGTCAATTTTTTTAGAGTCAGAGACTCTGTCTCAATTTGCTGCCAGAGCAAATGGTCGGGGTCTAATTACAGTATATCTAGACAAAATACACGAAAAAAGAAAAACAAATTAGCAATTAAGGCGAAAAAAGGAAATGTAGAGTCATAGACTCTGTCGGTGTTGTATGCACCACTTTTAAGGTGCCGGAGTCAAAACATTAATTTTTACGCCGAAAACTTTTTCGACTCTATGTAGAGTCGCCCGAGTCGCCAGCAACGAGTCCGCGAGGTCAGCCCGAGCTCAACGATGTGCCGCACGTCCCCGTAGGTAGTCCCGTTCCCAAGATATAGGGGTTCAAAGTCCCTTCTGACAGCTGTCAGATTCGCCAATATGGCCGCCGACAATTTTAAACCCCGATAACTCAGGCGCCTGACGTCGGAGCGCAACGAGACTAGTGTCGTTTTACTCGGCCCGAGGTCGCCCCCGCCACAGAGGCTCCAGTCCCACTTAAACTCCAGGAGTGCCTGATCCACGCTGGAGCACCTCCACTCGATAGCACCAGTCACGCCGATCAAAACGACGAGCCGCACAACTCTCTGAGACCAACGGTTTACCCGCTGCGGCCCCCGAAAGTCCAGACCTGACAGCTGACAGCTGTCAAATCCAAACTTCGGACGCAGATATCTCGCCAACCAGAGGGCTCAGAGAGACCGGAATCGAATCCAAGTGCTCGGGGTCGATCAGGGAACACTGTCGGTCAAGTTACGAGCGAATCTAATTTTCCGGAATTTTCCCGGAATTTTTCCCGATTTCCCTGACTTTCGGCCAACCAGCACCTCAAGCACCCCCAGCCCTCCAGAAACGAGCCCAAAGTCGACCGGAATGGGCCCCACGGGCGCCAAGATACAGAGCCATGAAAAAACCAAGATGGCGTCCGCGGAAAACTTTAACCTTCGATTGCGGGCGAACCGCTTGTCCCAGAGACTTCGGGCTTTCACTACGGGCCAAAAAGTGGACCCCAGGAACCCGTTTCTGAGTCTTCCTTGCGTGCCAAGTTCACAGCTTTAAGTCAATCGGCAGGTCCCATTGCTTTAACTACCAACCTCCCCAGTGAAAACCCCAAGTCTCTACGACCACCCCAAGTCGAGATCCGTCAACCGGAACCAACGTTAAGGAGTTAGCCTGATCTTCGAAGTGGCCAGGATCGACGGATCTCGGCCGCTATTGGTCCCAGAAGGTCGGAATAACTTTCCAGGGCGAGAGTAACTATGAGCGCTGCCGGGGCTGATGCCCCTATAATTTTCCGAATCAGCGTTCGCACACAGGATACAAAAAACACACAGAGAGTAATTACAAGAGCAATTTTGGACCTAGAGCATGGGGAAAAAAGGTAATACCATACACAACAAGGGTTCTATCATATAAGACAATAAAAACTTATCATATGCTCTTAAATCTATTAGCACGTGCACCACAAAAAATTTTAAAAATTTATAACTACGAAAGTTCTTGCGTCGCGAAGCTGAGTTTTGGAGATATGCTTCAGACGTCGTGTCTCCTTCTTTAGATAATTTAAAAAACTAGTGTTCTCGATCTTGATTTTGAGTAATTTAATTTCGAAAAATTGAAGAAATTTCAAAAGGCTGTAGCCGCCGCACCACTTAACTTAGGTTCGATCCAAAAGTTGCACCAAGCCGTTCTCGAGGTCCTCTTCCCCTTTTCGTCGGTGAAAGTAGCCGCACTCGCCCAGAACGCGAAACACGTGGCCACGTGTTTCTTGTTTTTCTGGCGATTGTTCCCAAACGCCTGGCCGGAAAAATCCGCAACAAAGCCCAACAGGTGGGGCCTGCCAAGGCGCATCCAACGGTGTATCACAAACTAGGGGGCACAGCGCTTAATCACACAGCGTTTCACTTTTTCTGAAGATTTAACCTCAAAAAGCACGTGTTTCACACTTTTCTTAAGGATTTTCCTTTAATTTGCACTTTTCCACTGCTTTTAATATCACTCCCGACTTCACGTTATTTTTCCGCGCGTTTTCGTGGTATTTTGACGCAAATCGGAGCAAATTTACTATTTTTCCGGGATTTTAAGGTGCGGAGCTGCTCAATTTCGTGGCGCTCGCGGCGGCGGTGGGGGCGCTACTGGGTTGTAAGATGTTAGGTTAACGTCAGTAAGGTAGGTTAGGTTAGGTTAGAGCTGTGAGGTTAGAGATGTGCTGCCACCTTGCCGTGGTGGGGGGGCTTGCGCGTTTTTAGGATCCCCGACGCTATGCCGGATAGGGTTATCCATACCGGACAGACTAGGGGGGAGAGACCAGACGAAGAGCAGCACAATCCCAATCCCCTTCCTACTCCCACCTTTCCACTCCTTTTCCTTATATCCTTCCCTTCCTTCCCACTCCCTATCCTTTCACCCATCCTGAGAAGTGGAGAGGAGAGACCTCTCAGGAAGCGGACGCATGAGGGAGAATCCGAAGGAGCGGAGTTGGCGAAAATCGCCACCGCCCGAAGGGGCAAAGCGGCGTCAGCTGGTCTAACCAGAGCCCGCGCTGAACTTAAACAGCTGGAGGATGATGCCCGAGAGGCAGCAAAGGAAAAGGAGAGTAAACGACGAAATTTCGCAAGGAACCTCGTGCAGCTACCACGGTTGGAGAGCCAGTTGAGTGGGTAGCTCCTTCTTCTGAAGAGCTCTTGCTCTTCGCCCCGACAGAGCAATTAAGAAATGCTGCAGAGCAGGCCCTTGCGGGCGTTCTTGAGGTAGCTAAGAAGTCCGGCCATCTGCAGGGTGGCTACGTGAAGAAGCTGAAAGAAGCAGTAGGATCCCTGCGAGACGTGGTAGAGTCCTTCGCTTCTCGATCGGAAGTGGATGAGACTCGGAACCTGCGTGCCGACAACGCCCGCCTCCGCCGGGAAGTGGGCAACCTGCGGACGGAGATCCACGCATACCGCAAGGAGTTTGACGCGATGAGGATGTCTATGGCTGCGTCTAGAGCACCACCCTTGCCGGCTCGCGCCGTGCCGGCCTCGTCGGTCCTGGACGGAAATGCCCTTGAAGAACTGAAGCGGGCCATAATTGTCTCAGTCGGGGACATGATTAATGCCCGCTTCGAGGGAATAGAGGAGCGTCTACTCCCAGCCGTTAGGCACCGCCCACCCTTGGTGACGGATGCAAGGAGAGTTACTCTCTTGGCATCGGAACGTACTCCTTCGCCTTCACAACGGAGTACTGTGGCGACTCAGCCTGGAACGGCGGATGTTTCACCGCCGCAGTCCACTTCCAAGGCAAAAAAGAAAGGAAAGAAAAAGAAGGCGAAGACACCCCAGCAGCAACCAGCAGCCTCCCAGTTGCTGAAGGAGCAGTCTGCACATGACTCTGTGACGGAGAAAGGGGCTAAGGCACCCCAACAGCCCGGGTCAAAGTCCCAGCGACCGACGGTGGCCTTGCAGCCAACTGCAGGCTCCTCAGGGACGCAAAATGCCACTGACGATTCTTGGACTCAGCAGGTGCGCAAGGGGCGTAAGGGAAAGAAATCTTCCCCACCAGCTCCTGCCCCCGCCCCCCGAGTTCCGAAACCACCCGGCGCCAAGACATCAAAGAGGGCGAAGCCTGATCTCTCGGCCCCGAAATCGGATGTGATCATAATCACCCTGCTGCCGGAGGCTGAGAAAAAAGGCGTCACATATGCCCGCGTGATTGAAAGGGCGGAGACCAGCATCAGCCTGGCGGAGTTTGGTATAAGCCGCATAAAATTCCGCGTGGCGGTCACTGGAGGAAGGATGCTAGAGTTACCAGCTGACGCCCCTGCCGATGCGGCGGACAGAATGGCGGAGAGGCTCCGCGCACTGCTGGAGGGTATTATAAGTGTTGTCTGACCCACAAAATGTGTCGAAATCTGCGTCTCTGGGTTGGACGACAGTGCCACTCCCCAGAAAGTGGCTCAGGCGGTAGCAGAGAAGGGTGGGTGCTCCCAGGACCATATAAAGGTCAGAGATATTCACTCCAGCCCTAGAGGCCTGGGTATGGCCATAATTACGTGCCCGGTCTTGGCGGCTAAGGTCCTAGCAGATGCGGGGTCACTTCAGGTTGGCTGGTGTTCAGCCAAGGTAGAGCCCTTGCCCAAAAAGCTCCTTCGGTGTTTCCGGTGCCTCGGCCTGGGGCACGCTAGTCCCAGATGCCCCTCATTGGTCGACCGCAGCAAGATGTGCTACCGCTGTGGCAGTGAGGGGCATATGGCGAGGGACTGTAACAAGCCAGTGCGCTGTTTGGTTTGCGCAGCTGCAGGAAAGCCCTCCCAGCATCATATGGGGGGAAGGGACTGCAAGCCCCCCGTAAAAAAGGTTTTAGTAGCTTCGACCCGGGCTGCTTCTGGCGCGAAAAGCCCAGTAATTGTGCCGTCTTGCTCAACCTCCCGCCGCAATTTCCGCCCCGATGATTCATGTGCTGATGGCTCTCGAGCCCCCAGCCCGCGCCTTACCGCTCTCAGCGGCCAGGAGGAAGCTAACATGTCTGATTAGTTATGTCCAGACAGAGTGTTAGCTTTCTTCAAGGGAATCTGAACCACTGCGCCGGGGCCCAGGATTTACTGATGCAATCCATGGCGCAGTGGAAAATCGATTTGGCAGTGGCCTGCGAACCGTACTTTATCCCTCCCCAGGTAAACTGGGTAGGGGATTTAGAGGGTACGGTCGCAGTGGTAGCACGAGTCGGTGAGGGCCCCCCTCTCAAAGTCCTCGAAAGAGGATCGGGATTCGTTGCGGTTGGATGGGGAGAGTTTACTATAGTGGGCGTATACTTTTCCCCGAATCGCACCCTGGCAGAATTCGAGATATTCCTCGACTCTGTTAGGGCTGTCGTGGCGAGAAGATCGTCGGGGGCGACTCTCGTCCTCGGCGATTTTAACGCGAAGTCAATGTGGTGGGGCAGCCCCGCGACGGACCCCAAAGGGAGGGCCGAACCTGCAGCTGGCGATAAGCCAGGCTAAGGCTCAGGCGCGGGAAGAGATGCTGGCTAGCCTGGACAAGGATCCATGGGGGCGCCCCTACCGTGTGGCGCGGAATAAGCTCCGTGTCCAGAGCGCCCCGGTAACGGAAACCATGCCGCTTCATCTCCTCGGCCGGGTGATGGGGGAGTTGTTTCCGGACCCCCCGGAACACACTCCCCCCAGGATGGCTCCGCTTCGAGTAATAGGTAGCGAAGTCGAGGAGCCAGACGTTCCCCCTATCAGGGGGAGCGAGCTGGGGGTAGCCCTTGACAGGCTTCGTGGCAAAAAGACTGCGCCTGGACCCGACGGGGTCCCGGGCCGAATCCTGGTAATAGCTGCGGAACACTTGGAGGAACAGCTTCGGGCACTCTTCGACGTGTGCCTCCGCGTCGGGCAGTTTCCGAAGCTGTGGAAGGAAGGTAGGGTGTGTCTCATCCCGAAACCAGGCCGGCCCCTGGATGAGCCGTCGGGTCTCAGGCCCATCGTGTTGAGACGGCCAAGCTGTTTGAGCGTATCATCGCTGCCCGTCTCATCCGACACCTTGAAGAAGTTGGCCTAGACCTCTCGGACAACCAGTACGGCTTTAGGGCAGGTCGATCAACGATTGACGCTCTGAAAGCCCTAAAAACCCTAACGTTGGAGGCAGTTAGTTCAGGCGATTGCGTTCTGGCTGTCTCCATAGATGTGAGGAACGCGTTCAACACCATCCCGTTTGAGATGTTGGAGGAAGCGCTCCGCTATCATGGAGTGCCGCTGTATCTCAGGCTGGTGTTAGGCGCGTACCTCCAGGACAGAGAAGTGCTGTGGGAGGGTGTTGACGGAGAAGTCCACCGGCGACGAGTCAGCTGCGGTGTTCCACAGGGATCAGTGCTTGGTCCCGTCCTGTGGAACATCGGCTTTGACTGGCTGCTGCGGCAACAGCTGCTCCCTGGGATGAACGTCATCTGCTATGCAGATGACACGCTCGTAACATCTCGGGGGCGAACGTTCGAGGCACCTGCACCAAATAGCCATTAGGGAGAGCACGCCAGTGTGCCACTGAACGATGATGTGCGCCACACCGTGGAGGAGTGTGCCAGTTGGGGGCCTCAGAGGTCCCTGCTCACTAATATCGTGGGCGGGGACCTCTCGCTGTCGAGTTTGGTCGATGCCATGCTCGGCAGCCGAGAGGCGTGGAGGGCGGTAGCCTCCTTCTGCGAATCAGTCATATCGCTGAAAGAGGAAGCGGAGCGGGCCAGAGAGACCAGCGCCCTCGCTGATCCGCTCCGCAGACGACGGGGGGGAAGGGCCAGGCGCCGCTATGCGCATCTCCTTCCCCCACCGCAATAGTGCGCCGACCGGCGCACCGGAGGTTTGAGGGCGCCTTAGTAAACCAAGGCGCTCTCCCGGAGTCATAAGCGTTGAGGTGTCACAGCAGAATGCGCTTGCTCGTAGTCCTGTGGCACCTCCCTGAAAGACGCTGAGGTTTACCGCTGGGTTTTTAGTGGGTATGCTGGCCGCTCTCGGTCGGTGAGTCCCACATAACCACCCTGGTCCCCCCGGACCTGGGTGGTATGCGTGATGCATTTTCCCAGCGACAAAAAAAAAAAAAAAAGGTTAGAGCTGTGATCCTTAAAAACAGTAGGTATATTAGTTTGAACTGCGATCCTTTTCATCTAACGCATAGATGACAAATCCTTTTGCAATATCCAAAATAATCAAATGTACAAGAAACAATCGAATAATCTCTTGTGAGCATGATACATAATAGGCGCCTACCAAAAATGCAATTTAACAAACACGAGTCCCTTGTTAATAGTCAATAATAAAGGAAGCAAAAAAAGGTTATGAACGCAACGGCCGGCGCAGGCGCTAGACAAAGGTATTTATTGCTCCGGGAACAAAGAGACTGGCGCTCGCGCACACAATAGCAACCCGTCTCGAAGGAACAATAAGAAGGGTCGGGTAGGCAATAAACATTTCTATTGATTAAATGGGCTACAGCAAAAGTATGCGAAGGAGTGGTCTAGGAGCTCCGGGACCCACTCCAAACGCTCCAAGTAGGTGGGTAAACCCCTAAAATGATACAAAATTATTTTTTTTTTTTTTTCAAAGATCTTGATGCCGCCTCTTGCTCGTCGGGCGGTGAATCGGTGAATGGTGTCATTGCTATTGTGTATACCTACTTGACACCGGCTTGGATATATTTCATGTACCTATTAGGTACTAAATAGGCAATTCCTAGGACTCCTAGGAGGCCGGTGTTTATTTAAACCTTTTTATTGGGTTTTTTGGAGTTCAGAGTAATGCTCCTGTCATTTGTCAAAAAACACTAATAAAAATGGCTGCCGTGCGTTTGATTTCACGTAATAATCAATGAAATCAATTAAAATTAACAAAATTAAAAACTTATCTCCGGAATTAGCTTTGAATCATTTAAAAACAACCCAAAATACTTCCCCACAGCGTCAGTTATCCTCAAATAAGGCGACTGATTTTAAGATCGAACCGTATTTTTTTTACATTGGCAACTTGTGCGAGTGAGACACCATCCTCGGGTTGGTTGCTCTCGCTCATCCTCATCTCCTATCATCACAGAATTGTAACTGACTTGCTCGGTAATATGGTTCAATTTTGATTGGCTAATACTTAGTCCATTTTATGTACAGGTCCATGCCTGTAATGCTTTGTAGGTATTTATCGGACGTAGGTACTTTGTAGTTTTGAATAGAAGAGAAATATATGTTACGTAGTATTTCTTATTTAATATGTGCCAATAGTCAAAGGAAGCCGCCTTGCACGGAAGCACATCCTACTTATAAAACTAGAAACATATTTGTTCTCACTTTTTCGAAAATGGCTCTAACGATTTCGATAAAATTAGCAGTATGTAGGTTTATGAGGGCGAAAAATCGATCTAGCTAGGTATCATACCTGGAAAAATTCGTTTTCCCCGTATTTTCACGCAAATCACGCATAAAAAAAATACTGACAAAGAATTGTTACAGCATGTGTATTGATATATTTAATAGATTACCGGAGTCATTTAAACAAATTGATAATTTAAATAAATTTAATAATACGCTAAACGCTGGCTCTCGGAAAAATGTTTCTACAGCATAAAATAATTTAAGGAAAAAAGTATTTGAAATGACATATTAACAATAATAATTGAATAATACTGTACCTCCTGTGATAAGTGATGTTATTCAACTTGTACCCTTTAATGCGTTTTTATCTAGAAAAAATCAGAAAAAAATTACCAAATTTTGGGTCCATATCACGTACTTCTATGTGCTATAGTTCCGGAGATCATTTTGTGATACAACTAGCAGCATTTCGGCAAAAAATCGTGCACATTGATATTATGTCAAGTTGTTACCCGTTTATGTAATTGCTCTAAAAGCCATTTTCGTTCTTCGTGGTATAAGTGAAATTGAATTTATTTTCACATTTTATTTTTCGGTATTTTTTTTTGAAAAATTGATAATAATATCTACAGTTATATCATTTTTGACCAACTTTTCTTACAGCAGGCCAGGGTACAATTCAACGTGTACCTACCAATGCGAGACAAATTTGATAGATTTTTTTGTGATAAGTGATACGTCTCGTCATAAATCACTTTACACAAATCAATTTTTTAAGTGTAAATGAATTCAAATTGAATTATGTCCAAAAGTCAAAAAAATCTCGTAAAATATTTATGCAGTAACAGTAGTGTTAAGTGATACAAGTGCGAGCATGAAGAGTGTGGCGGGAGTGCGCGGGGGTGAAGTGACGCGGGATCGGGGGTGTGCGTGACCTTCTCGCTTCAGAGTCGCTGCGAGGTATAACTTGGCTTGTATCTTTTAAAATCTTTTTTCAAAAGGCTAGAATTTTCGCAAATTGATATAAGTTAGGTAAATTTGAATTGTAACGGGGTACAATGTCAAAAAAAATATTTTGCAGGGTTTTTACTTTAGTTTAAGCAACATTGATCTGGGGACATAGAACGTCGAGTTATAGGATTTTATAAGTTCATGCATATCAGTTTACACCAAGAAATAATAAGGGTGCTCCAGGGGTGCACCACGATATAACTGAACTTGTATCATTTAACACATAATTTTTACTCGTATTAGATATTTCAATAGGTACAACTCACGTGTTTTTCGCGATTTTATTCGAACTTACAATATTTACCAAAAACACTAAATGCACATTTATAGAGCATGTTTTTATCTATAAAAAAAGTGCTCCGGTCAATGCTAGCCCCCTTGGTTAACAAACCAGAATTTTTAAAATCTTATTTTCGCTCTCCTATAAAATGACGAATTTGTACTTGTAGCATTTATCACAGGAGGCACAGAATATAAAATACAACTGCAGAGTGCTAAGATACAACTGCAGGTTCTGTATGACCTACCGGTTGACCATTTACACTACAATGAAATAGATATTATAAGTGAAGCAACTCAAACATAAAACATTCATAAAATAACACAAGAATAAAACATTTAAAAACATACACATTTTAGGAGAAACTTTAAAGTAACAACAGGTGTTTTATAATATTACCGATTGGCGTTGTGTAGGTACCTCTTGGTTTTTTTTTTTTTTTTTTCTCCTTGTGTTATGGCTCTTGCTGCAAGGCACTTAGCCAATGTCAAGTCGAGCGGCGTGTTTAGCCACTGACATATCGAACATCTGAGCGGTGATTATAACAACTCTGCAGACTGTGAGATGTTTTTAAGTTGACGTTGACTTGACGACGTTTTGATTGCCGTGGAGCGCTTACATTAACCCCAGGAGACAAATTACAATAGTTAAATTTTTTTTTTACAAAGTAATATTATTCCTATCTACATGTTTTGCTAAGATTTGTATAACAACTTTATCAAAATTGGCCAAAATAGTATTGACGTTAGATGGAAGTTCAACCTTGTTTTTAATAAGTTGTTCATATAAACAAAACTGATTTAATTGACAGTTAAAAAATATATGATTAATTGAACCAACCTCAACACCACATTCACAAATAGGACTGTCTCTTAGTTTTATTTTATATAAAAATTCTGGAGAGCAGACATGTCCTAATCGAAGGCGAATTAAGGTACTTGTTACCTTTTTCTTAAACTTGAACTTAAAAAACCATAGCTTTGACGGGATAACTTTTTGTATCCTATAATATTGCGAATTGTTGTTCTTATTCCAGATATCCGACCAAGATTTAAATAGGACTGATGAGGAGACCATTGCCAGATCATTATTATAAATGTGATAAATGGACTGACTTCCATCAAGAACAGCGGCTCTAGCTGCCCTATCAACTACTTCATTACCACTTATGTTCCTGTGACTTGGGATCCATGCTAATTTCACTTCTATGCTAGATAAATGACAAGAAAGGAGAGATTCTTTAATTAAACATACTAGAGCAGATTTGGCAGAATTCTTCATAGAATTTGAGGATATAGCTTGAATGAAACTAAGGCTATCTGAAAAGATTACTGACTTTGTCAGATTATGTTCTCTAATATACTTAAGAGCCTGTAAAATGGCTGAGCCCTCACCTGTGTAGATAGAAGATATAGAAGGTAACTGAAAACGTTGAATATTACCAGAATTTTCATGAAAAAAGGCACACCCAACACATTGATCATTATTGAGTTTTGATGCATCAGTATGAAATAAATTCCAACAATGCCACCTCTCCCTGATTGCATCCAAAACAATCTCATTAACTGATGTAGAATTTTTATGTATATCCAAGTTAATTATTTTTGGTTGATAAACTAGAGCTTGAAAAGGAATTGTATATAAAAGGAGTTTATTAAAAGTAACAATTGGAACATTAATGCTTTCTAAACAATAAAGACTATAAACTAAATTTGGCTTTGATTTTCTAGACCAAAAGGGAGTCTCTTTTGTCATATTTTTCAATAGTTCTAGCTTTGGACTAAGAGGATGGTTTTCTAGTTGTGCTAAACGAAAAATGAATCTGTTGGACAGATACTGCCTACGAATATGTAAAGGGGGATCCGAACATTCAACCTGAAGGGCCATAATAGGAGATGATTTCATTGCGCCTGTCACTAACCTAAGAGCCTTTGATTGAATTTTATCTAATTTTTTAAGGTCAGCTTTTTTGCTAGGCTCTAATATAATAGCTCCAAAATCCAAATGTGATCTAATTAAAGCATTGTATAAAAGTTTCTGAGTGTAGGGATGAGCCCCCCACCAAGCACCAGACAGAGAACGAAGAATATTAATATTTTTTTCACATTTGCCAACTACATGATTAATATGATCAGACCCTGTCATCTTAGCATCAAATACTACCCCCAAAAACTTAGCATTAACTTGAATTGGAATACTCTGTGATTTATGAACTATATTTAAAGATGAAGGAATGCTGCGCCTCCTAGTAAAAACTACAATGGCACTCTTGGTGGGAGACAAATCTAGTCCATGGGACTCTAACCACAAACCTAATGAGTCAAGTGCATTCTGAACAAAATTAGCTGCATCTTCAATGTGCCGATTTATAGAGTAGATAGCTATATCATCCGCATATTGCAGGATAGAACAGTGTTGATTAATAGACTGGTCTAGATCAGATGTATATACATTATATAATAAAGGGCTTAATACTGATCCTTGAGGTAACCCTTTCCAAACCAATCCATTGAAGGCATTATCTGAGTTTATACGTAAGGAGATCTCTCTGCCAGACATAAGATTTTTAATAAAACAGACTACTTTCTCAGGAATACTTAACTGGCGCAATTTGCTACTAAGTACCGAGAGTAGTACATTATCATAGGCGGCAGATATATCTAAAAAAGCAGCAACAACAGAGTGGTTTTGGGAAAAAGCTATCCTCACATCTGTGGATAAGAGACAATGACTGTCAGTTACACTTCTGCCTTTTCTGAATCCAAATTGGTTTACTGCAAGAGCACCTGAATTTTCCAAAAACCACTCTAATCTATTTTTTAATAAGTGTTCCATAATTTTACAAAGAGCAGATGACAAAGCAATTGGGCGGTAAGAAGAATGATATTCTGGGTCTTTTCCTGGTTTCAAAATAGGAATTATAATCTGTGATTTCCATGATAGAGGAATATCACCTGACTCAAATATTTTATTAACAAGATTAAGAAAAAGGTTATGGCAAAGAGGACCCGCTTTTACTATAAAAAAATATACAATGCCATCATGGCCAGGGGAAGAATCCTTTAATGAGAATAAAACTGTTTTTAATTCATTTAAGCTAAATTCTTTATCAAGCATATGATCTGATGAACCAAAAGAGTATGTTGAAGGTAAGTCATTAAGCGATGGAACCATTGGAGGAGCTAATTTATTAATAAAGTTATTAGCCCATGCTAGAGAAGAAGCAGGACTAGGAGCCACAAATCCTTTGCGAAATCTTCTAATATTTTTCCAAACAATTGAAGGTGGAGTACTAGGAGAAACAGATTCACAGAATGATTTCCAACCATTCATTTTCTTAATTGCAAGAGTTTTGCGGCATCTAGCCCTAACTTTTTTAAAAATTATATAGGTATCAATATTCATATCCCTAACATAATTAAGTTCGGCTATATTACGTTCCTTTACTGCATCAGAGCATTCTGAATCCCACCATGGCTGTGAAGGAGAGTGACGTATGTTGGACTTTTTTAAAGGAATAGCCTCTACAGCAGATTTATGAATCAAATCAACAAGAAGATCTTGTGTATCCTCGATATTAACTACTGAATCTAACACATTATGGATACTTGCTTCTAAAGAAGTAGAATAAGCATCCCAATCAGCCTTAGACAATCTATACTTCTGCAAAGGAGGAAGAGAGGGACCTGGGTTATTTTTTTCCGGAAATTTTATAATTATTGGGAAATGACTATTATGAGAATTAGTTAAAATATTCCACTCTAATTCCGTGTTTAATTCAGGAGAACACAATGAGACATCAACCGCAGAGGCGTTTTGATAAGGAGCGGTACGTCTAGTAGGTCTTCCATCATTTAAGCAACACAATCCTAACTCATCCAAGATAGATATTAATTTGATGCCGTTATTATCCGACAAAGTTGAACCCCAAGATATATGGTGACAGTTAAAGTCACCCATGATTAGAACAGGGCTAGGAATATCTTTTATAATAGAATAGAATTCCGTCAAAATTCTGTAAGACGGGTACGGAATATCTATAGACTGACACATACGATATGTCAAAAATGCGGGCTGCCACAATAAAGATATTATTTGAATGAGATGGGAGTTGAATTGGAGAAAAAGGAATATTATTTTTGACAATCAAAGCTGCACCATCCCAACCATCAACTCTGTCATCTCGCAAAGTTGAGTATCCGGAGAGTTTAAAAAAACGATGAGGCTTCAACCAAGTTTCCGCAATAGAAAATATAATAATAGGATTGAATTATATTGAGGATATACATTAGTATGACAATTCAGATTTTTTATTGATTAAACTAAAAGCGTTCCATTGAACGACCGTATGCATTTTGGAGTTTTTTATTTAGAATATTACAAAGCGATTCAATTTTTAAAGCAACGTTGGACGGTATTCTATCAAGATTAAGTAACATAATAACAGTACCCAAAAGAGAGTCTAATACTTTTTCGTTATTCTGTCCATCTACATCTGTATTGTCACTGTGACCAAGTAACTCACCTGATGCTGTCTCTATATAAGATTGACTCTGATAGACATCAACTTTAGAGCTTTGCAAAGCACATCCATTACGAGGAGATGGAAAGTTATAACTGTTAACAATGTCTTGATGAGCTCTCTTATCATACCCTGGCTGTAGGGGAGTGTGAACCTTACGAGGTAAAGTTACTGTTTTTTTATAAGACACCTGACTAGGAGCCGACTTGGTGACTTCAGCAAAAGACCGTCTCGATGAAGGAATTAGCTGGGGAGCCTCTAAGAAAGATATTGCTTTTTCAGTCATCGCCACTTTGATCTTAATTTGTCGATCGAACTCAGGGCATTTTTTGTCAGTAGCTGCATGAGAACCCGAACAATACAGACACGAAATTCTGTCATCCGGGACCGGACATTCTTTACCTAAATGAGGTTCAGCGCATTTTGAACAACGAGGCTGCGACCTACACTGTGATTGAACATGACCAAACCTACAGCACTGAAAACATTGAATTACCGGGTAATTGTACACTTGGGTTGTAAAAGCATTGTGAAACAGATATACTCGAGGAGGTAATTTTTGCCCATCCACAGTCAAAGCTACAGTTTCAGTTCGAACCCATTCCATTGCTAACGTTACATCGTTTTTCCTTTTTGAGTTAAGTCGCCGGACCTTAAGAACTTTGCCAAAACCTTCAGGCGTCGTAATACTGGCAATAATCTCCTCATTAGATAGGTCCTTGGGGACCCCACGAATTATACACATTTTACATACGTTAAACGTGGGAATAAAAACAGAGTAAACGCTATCCGATACATGTCTATCTAAAAATGCGTTTGCTGCTTTCATCGAAGTGAACTCAAGAGACAGCCTATTGCGGCCTATTTTTTTTATTCCCTCTTGTTTAATGTGGGTAACTCCATGAGAAACTAAAAATTGTCCAAATTGTCCAAATTTAACTGGGTTTAGTGAGCCGCCCTTTGGATCCAAACTTCTTTTTACAACGTGTACGATGAATGGACCAGTATCCTCATGAATGTAACATTGCCTAGTAATAAGAGGTTGAGGCGTGGCATTCAATTTTAAAGATTTTGACAATGATTCTTCGCTATTATTTGACTCAAGAAACGACCTCTTCTTCGTCGAATTCGGTTTAAGATTAACAGAATCATCTACAGTACATTCACCATCCATTGGGCTACAAGAGGCTACTTTGTCAATATCAGGCGGACTCTGAGGGGACTCCATAAATTCCGGATTCCCCGAGAGCTGGCCGCATGGCAGGTTATCACTACCCGCCATTACGGCCCCAACATTGCCGTTATTTAAATTCAACTTATTATGAACAATTTACCTACAATTATACAAAATAACACTTGACTGTACCCCTAAATAACAAATATATACAATTATTACTGTACCCTACACTATAACTGTACAAAAAATATTTTAATCCTACCAGCTTTTTGAAGCGTCCTACCTTCCCGCGCTCCACAAAGGCAAAAAAAACTACCTCTTGGTTACCGAACAAAACATTCAGCTGTCATAACTGTCATTGTGACATGACAAGTCATGAGGTTATATGACGACGTTATTTAAAGTTACGGTGACAAACGAAATTACGAAAGGGTTGATGGAAATAAATAAAATACCCCGTAGAAAGCATAAGAAGCTAAAATAAAACTACCCAAAAATAATTTAAACAAGAAACAGACTAAAGATGACGTATGCGCGGCACGACACTGCATTGTATGACCATGAAGTACCGTGAAGATACCGTGATGATAACAATTTAGGCTGCACGTTTGGTACGACGTTCATCTAAATTTCCCCTGTCCCTCCTCGACGAGCTGGCCGCTGCTGGTGCTTTAGCGGGCGCGGCGGGCGCGCGGGCTGCAACCGGCCGCGCCGGCGCGGACACGGGATCATGCGCTACAGTTAGAACTCCAAGCAAGCTGCTCTGCCGTGGTCAGGCGATGCTTGTTCCCGTTGGGCAGCTTTAACATTACGTTGCCATCCATGGTCCACACGTTGCGCATGCCAAAATGCCGCCGAGCGCAAGAAAAACTGCCTGCCGCTGCTTGGTTAGGAACTCAGATATCTCAGTTGAAGTGCTTTTCAATGCAGTATTTTTAGCCCACAGGAGAGATCCTACCTGTTCCTTAAAGCTAGCAAATTCCTTTGCAAGGCTACCAATGGTCAAACTCTGCAAAACGCTGTGTCAGTGAAGATTCCAGAGACTTCTGTTTTTCCAGGATCATATCCAAAGTTGCAATCTTGATTAAGGCACTGTTACGTATTTAATTTCAACCCCCTACCCCATATTAAAAATACATAACTTTTTGAATCGACATTGTATCGATTATCGATTTCAGTGGCAGAATGCTCATTATTCCATTGCCTTCTCGTCGTGAGATACTTTAAAAAGAAAGTCCGTTCAGTGTTGCGAGGTGTCATAATTGCGCAGGACATTTTAATTTATTTTTCAGAATTGACTGCATTTAAAATTCAACAAGGACATCTCTAAAAATAAGTAAGTACCTTTTCTACAAAATTTGGAAATGTCGGACGCCTATATCCTTCCATGTATTTTGTTATTTTCGTTCGTTAGTTTTGGCCTGGCAATCTTAGAATGGAGCCGGTCATGACTTTCACTTTTGGCTTTCGTTTCGGCGTATTAACATCAATTTATCGATCCAGATAAAGGATCTTTTCGTGAGTATCTTCCTTGGTGAATACCATTGTCTTCGTAGCCTGACAGCGTCTTTAATCCATTGTTTTGTTACAGAAAATTCCAAATTCCAAATTCTACTTATTATTGTTTTGACTCGGCCGCTCTGGAACATTCCTTGCGGACCCTAATACTACGCGTTGGTAAGTTCCCTACTGGATTGATAATCCTATTCCCGTCCTAACACATAGCTTGCGACGAATGTGTTAATTGAGTTATAATTTATTTCAGCACTTAGCACGCTGAAGAAACCCTCACGAGGTTGACAGGAAGTCCCAGCTTTTCCGGCCTAGTCACCCGCTCAGGCGAGGCTTCTATTCCCAAGTGGTAAGTCCACCAGTCTCCTTTTCGTATGCACCGGCGTCTTTACCGGTAATATAGCCTGTAACTAAGACAGCCAATTTATTTCTTTGTTATAGGGGGTTTTTTTTAGGGGTCTAGTTTCTAGTCCCATAATGCGGTGATTTATTTCCATCATCTACGGTGGTATTCATCGTCTACTGTTGATCGGGCTGGCAGAAATCTAATTCGAGCTCACCGGCCACCGGAGCTGTTGCTATCTGAGGATTGTCTCGTCGCTGGGCGGTCAACGCTACCTCTGACAAAGTTCTGGTGATGTCCATTTCATTTACCTTACATTAAACATATCAATCGGTCTTCCTCCGATAAGGAAGTGGCGCCCTTTACTTAATTTATTATAAATGGCAAAAGTTATCTCTGCGTTCCTCTGATTCCCCACGCCTTAAATTTTATTTAGTTAAGTCTCATAGCCGTGGCTAATAATTAAAATAGTTTAACCTTTCAGTCTCAATAAGCTGGTTTTAACTGTTTGTTATACTTTTATTTATTTACCTGCGTCTACCTGGGCCCTTTCCCAGTAGAACGGTAACAGCACTGACAGTGAAGTTAAGTTTTGTGTTTGGTTACTATCCAGTGATAGAGTGTAAAGGTCAACAGGCAAGTATGTACATAAACTTACACAAACTTCATTGATGAACTTCCCCACACAATATGTGATAGGCCTAATAACTATCAAAAGAAATTGTGAAAAATTATGTTTATTATTATTGTTTTTAAATAATAAAATTATTATTAAAACAGTGACTAGTTACTGATTTCACCGCTACCCCCTTTTTTAACGATTAGAAATAAAGTAATAGCGTAATGCATATTTATTTCTTGCATTCACTAAAAGTGAGCAGTATATTAATATTCTTTATTCATTATATATGAATAAAATAATAAATCTCACTAAAGATAAAAAAAGATAAAAGATAAAAGATATTTATTCTGTAAGTAGGCCACACGGGCACTTTTACACGTCAAAATCTACCAGCGCTTCCCAAGAGGAGACCACTGCTGAGAAGAAGCGCCGCAAGAAACTCAACAGTTAGTCATTTTTCAATAGAATTTACTTATGACAATGATACTACTTATTCTAGCATTATATAAAACTATAAAATATCTGCGTAGTTCTGCAAGAAAACATGTCAGAATTATTACGAAAAAAAAATAAAAAAATAACATATATATATATATATATATGTCGGAGATTGACAAAAGTATAGGAGCTCAACGGAACAATTGTGCCACCGGAAGGCGACACCAGCGCCCTCTACAACCTTTTGGCGCGCTCGCCAGAGCCTTTGTGGTCGCTGCAGTGCGACGGCAGAACACTGCTACTTGAGAGTCCGTCCAGTGAGGACGTCTGCTTTGGAACCATCCAAGAAACACTTCTACTTGGGAAACCGTCCAGTAAACACCTCTGGATGGAACTGCTCTTCGTTTCAAGTTACGTTTGTAGGGAGTGAAGAAAGTGCGCGTGAGAAAGAGCCCAAGCAAGTATTGCGCGCATCTCCCAAGATTCGGTCAGTTATGCCGCGAGAAAGGCAGAACCATGGGTTGGTGGTGGGACTGGTAGGGCTATACTGTTATTACGCTATAGTTGACGTGTTACTGTTAATTAAAGTCAGTGAAGATCAAATGTATCGAGTTTAATGTCCATCAAGGAAATAAACCTACCTACGTCTATTTTGTGTTCTCTTTGCTTCGACCCTCACTCAACTAGTGACCAAGATGCCTGGCCATATCCTAAAGATTCCTGACACATCTAGTCCCAGCAGCCAGCCAGTCCCCCCCTGTCCCCGACATCAGAAGCGAGATACGTTCAGCATGCCTCACATGGGAATAACGAGGACATGTGGTCGAGCAAATGAGACATATTTACTGCGAAGATCGTGAGCTTCGAAATAAATGAGGGTAGACGCATCGTTGAAGAAAGAAAACGTAGGAAGAAATAAAATCGTTTATTAAGCGCAAGACACTGAAACACCAACACACATAGCAGGCTGAAAGCTATTTGAAAGTCAAGAATATAAAGAAAGCGCCGTACAAGTCGGTTCCAGCTTGCACCTTTCAACCTCGGCAGACCAGCGATAGTGCAATCGTATGCTTGAAGGGCAAGGCGCCTGCACACTGCATCATTCTGTATCGCGGGAGACTGCACTGCACCACAGGCCGAGCACCGTGTAAACCTGTGTACTGTATGGTACAGCCACCGTCAGGAACTATCGAATACTTTGGTGAGTCGTACAATTTTTATTATGATTACATGGTGTGTTAACGTGTTCGTTTTTTTTCCGAAGTGATTATCAAACTTTTCAATTAAGTAAGTAACATCGTCACTGTGTTTTCGCTGTAGACTTGTGTAGTAAACACGCCGCATTCGAACTGATTAATTTGTACACTCTTGACGCTTTTAAGAACACTTTGAATTGTTGAAGCCATTTCCGTTACTCATCTGCGCGATTCGCCGGACTTTCTAAAGTTAATTCGGTTAGCTTCCGTGCGTGTTTCTTTGTTCGAAAATGATTTTTGAATGCTACCCACATTTTACACGAAAAAGAAAATCTTATTAAGGTCTTAAAGAAAAATTATTCCGAATATTTTATACTCGGTTTTCAAACTACCCGTATTGTTTCTGTTGCTAATAAAAATTGCGCTTACTGACTCTGTACGTTGGTAACTGTACCTACCGTCAACGTTAATTACGTTTTGATAAAACTAAGTACCACTTGATGTGAAATTTGTTGTTTGAGTCGTCTGGAATAGTGTTTTTGGTAAAGTTGGTTCTCGGTTTGGCTAATGGTTAACCGTTCAGATGCTATGTCGTAGCTGTAAGCGAATAGCTCCGACGGAGGTTGGTTCTCGTTGGAGAACTTTGTTGTGGACTCTGACACTCTGTGTGAGTGTGACGCATGTGCGTACTTGGACACTGAGAGAGTGTACCTGGGTGTACGTAAGAGCAAGTGTGTGTCTTGCTGGTGAGACATAGCCAGGGCCTTACATTGTGCATGTTTATTACTCGGTTTACTTCATTTAAGAGACACTGACTGGACATTACTGACGAGCCTGTGTGGCACTGACGAGCCTGTGTGGCACTGACGAGCCTGTGTGGCACTGACGAGCCTGTGTGGCACTGACGAGCCTGTGTGGCACTGACGAGCCTGTGTGGCACTGACGAGCCTGTGTGGCACTGACGAGCCTGTGTGGCACTGACGAGCCTGTGTGGCACTGACGAGCCTGTGTGGCACTGACGAGCCTGTGTGGCACTGACGAGCCTGTGTGGCACTGACGAGCCTGTGTGGCACTGAGGAGCCTGTGTGGCACATGAGGAGCCTGTGTGGCACTGAGTAGCCTGTGTGGCACTGAGGAGCCTGTGTGGCACTGAGGAGCCTGTGTGGCACTGAGGAGCCTGTGTGGCACTGAGGAGCCTGTGTGGCACTGAGGAGCCTGTGTGGCACTGAGGAGCCTGTGTGGCACTGACGAGCCTGTGTGGCACTGACGAGCCTGTGTGGCACTGACGAGCCTGTGTGGCACTGACGAGCCTGTGTGGCACTAACCAGAGTTTTTGGCATTGACTGGTCTTTGTGACACTTACCAGCCTCTGTGGCACCTATGACTTTGTGTGGCGCCACAAACTGTCTTTGTGGTCTTAGTAATACGAGTACGATGTTTGTGATATTAAAGGCTTTCCGAACGTATTTGATGTATGTCAGGAAAGGCCGAATGGTACTGCTTTGGCGTTGTATTGTTTCAGATTAACACACGAGGACGTGTGTCGTCGCAGGATGGCCGTGTCGGAGATTGACAATAGTATAGGAGCTCAACGGAACAATTGTGCCACCGGAAGGCGACACCAGCGCCCTCTACAACCTTTTGGCGCGCTCGCCAGAGCCTTTGTGGTCGCTGCAGTGCGACGGCAGAACACTGCTACTTGAGAGTCCGTCCAGTGAGGACGTCTGCTTTGGAACCATCCAAGAAACACTTCTGCTTGAGAAACCGTCCAGGAAACACTTCTACTTGAGAAACCATCCAATGAGCACCTTCAGATAGAACTGCTCTTCGTTTCAAGTTACGTTTGTAGGGAGTGAAGAAAGTGCGCGTGAGACAGAGCCCAAGCAAGTATTGCGCGCATCTCCCAAGATTCGGTCAGTTATGCCGCGAGGAAGGCAGAACCATGGGTTGGTGGTGGGACTGGTAGGGCTATACTGTTATTACGCTATAGTTGACGTGTTACTGTTAATTAAAGTCAGTGAAGATCAAATGTATCGAGTTTAATGTCCATCAAGGAAATAACCTACGTCTATTTTGTGTTCTCTTTGCTTCGACCCTCACTCAACTAGTGACCAAGATGCCTGGCCATATCCTAAAGATTCCTGACACATCTATTCCCAGCAGCCAACCAGCCGCCCCCTGTCCCCGACATATATACATATATATATATTATAAGCATCAGAAATAGAAAATCCTTAAAAAAAAACCAAGTTTGAACAAGAAAACCGTTTATTAGCTTTATGATTTTATTTAACAAAATAAATAATCTTCAACTTATCACTTAATTACTACACACGACAAATAACGATTGCTCACTTTAATTTACACAAAACGCACTTAGAAAGAAAACAAAAAGAAAGTGGCTTACGTGACCTTACGAAAGACCAAGATTCCTGAGACGTCTGTCCGTTGCGAACGCCGAGGGGCAAAAAGCCTGGCTACCTGGTTTGCATGACTTTTTATAAGCAGTGGCGAGGGTGATTTGACAGTGACGTCACGATTACCCTTACACGGCCTCTCCTGATCTTGTGTCGCCCTCGACACAAACTCTTTGAGTGATGCTGCTAGGACCTGCGGCATCTGGCTCATCTAAAGGTCCAGCCTCCGTGTCAGTGTCAAGTAGAGAAAGGTCGGCAGCTGGGGCTGATCCTGGCGGCACGGTCGTCTCGTTATTATCCGGAGTCTCGTCTAAAAACAATGCATCATTAGACATAGTCCAATAATTTTACTCGTAGCTAAAAGCATTCAAAACTCTTTCTCTCAATCACCATCCAATTAATTCAGTCGTCATCATTTATATCACAGTTCACATATCGCCACTCATTCATCGTTCTAAAGTTAAGCAGAGACGTCTCTTAGGAAACATCAAACCCGATCTGTCGCTGTTATCATAAGGGCAGCACGCCCCCACCAGCGGTGGCTCGCTCGTCGCGCTGTCCGCCGTCAGAGTTCAGCTTTGACCTGCAACATGCTTGACGCAGACCGTATTCATACGTCAAGCCGCTAATCGCGCAGACCGTATTCGTACGCGCTAGCCGCTAGACACGCAGACCGTATTCATACGTCCTAGTTTACTCGACACGCAGACCGTATTCATACGTGCGAGCCACTCATCATGCAGACCATATTCGTACGTATGAGCCACTCATCACGCAGACCATATTCGTACGTGTGAGTCGTCCGATTCACGGAACATAATTAGCTATAGTGTAGCAGCACACGCCAAGTAAGCCTGAGCAAACATAGGAACTAGCACTTACACCCGCCACAACTACTAAAAATGACTTACTTTCGAAAAAAGCGGCGCAATTATTTGGGCACCATTCGCCCCGCCATGGCACCATGTGTTGAGCCGCAGCCTGCGTCGTCTTGCCGTAGCCACCACTCAATAAACGAAGTAAATAGCGTCCACTTGGTAGTACTTCTACCACTTTATAAGGGCCACGCATGCCGGGATCAAGTTTTCCTGTGGACTGGGAAAATTTAATAACAAACACGAGGTCATTGAGGTTAAATTGACGAGGTGGGTGTCGCCGCCGATTGACTTGCTCGTCTTGTCTCGCCTGGTTGAGTTGTAGCAGTTGACGAGCTCTGCTCCTGGTGATCTCCCGCAAAGCTTCCCGGTTGGGTGAGGAGCCCTCAACGGCCACATTCCGTACCAATGCGCGAATAACAGGGGTCGTAGCTTCGGTGCCGATCAAAAGATTCAATGGCGAAACTTGTGTTGTTTTCTGTTTTGTAATGTTCAACACCAACTGCAGTTTCCACAAAGTATCTTACCAGGATACCTTCTTGTGGTCAGCTTATATGCGTAACATGTTGAGAACGGTTCGCATGTAACGTTCAGCCTGACCGTTAGCGTGGTGCATCTCAGGTGTGATGCAATGGAGATTGCAGCCAAGTTCGTTTATCCATGTAACGAAATCGTTAGACTCGAACATACGTCCTTTATCCGTAACCATGAGCTTGGGCAACCCAAATAATGAAATAGCCTGCGTAATAACACGTTTGAGCTCAGTAGCGTCTTGTCTGTATATGGGATACAGGACGTCGTATCCTACGAATAAGGGCGCAACTATAAAAAGTCGGGTCGTAACCGTACTATGGGCTTTTTTAAAGAGTTTTGATTTAAGATTAAGTGCTTAAATTTGCCAAATGAATAAACTGGGTGTAGTTTTATATTATTTAAATAAATTATAATGGTCCCAGTGGAAGACCAGCGGTAGCTTTAACACGAGATGAGCATCGTCAATAATTTATTTTGTATTTTGTTTTCTATCCTTTTCTTAGATGCATGTTATGTTATGTGTATAAACGTGTTTCTTTCTTTCTTTATAGAAATACTAATATTATTTTTAATGCAAATAATCTTTTACAAACCAAAATAAATCGAAATGTTATTAGATATTACGTAGATATTAACTCGTGGTTCATAATTTTTAATTTCCTAAAAAATCAACGTTTTTAATTTATTTGTAAGACTACCTAATTATTTTGTTTTATTCTTGAACAAAGAACCTTCTTAAGATAACATAAAATACTGTTTAAGCAGGAAGATTAAATAATATTAATATTACATTTGATATCAATTCATTCATTTATATGAATGCCCACTTGACATACGATACAAAAAAATACTTACTTCTTAATATTTTTACAACGGGTTTCCCTCTATTTGATAAAAAAAAAAAACAACTTGGCATAACTTTTACTGTCCGAAACGGTTTAAGCATAACAGACTTGGCATAATCGGTTTTCGCCGAATGGTAATGTGGCAGAAACCTTATTTGGCATAATTTGTAACATCTCGAAAATGAGTTAGTCTGAAATTAAGTTCGCATATTATTATTATGACCGATTATTTTTACGCATAAATCTGTTTAGCATAATTTTAGTCGGCATATTATCGATTATCTGAAACTTACTTGGCATACTTACAAACTTAACTGCTACCAGAAAAGTAGGTTAGGTTAGAACTGCGACCATAAGAAAAACGAACAGCTACTAGAAAAGTAGGTTAGGTTAGGTTAGAAATCAATCAAAAACTAACTGCTACCGAAAAATCAGATAATTACTGAGCAGAATGTTACAATAAAACATATTTCTGCAACGATAGTTTTTGGCAAAACAATTTTACTCGTATGCTCATTTAATTTATGCGTAGATATGACTCGGAGCATGAAAAATATGACAAAATAATATTCGGACTAACGTAATTCTTCGTAATCAAACTATGCGGATTTAGTTTCTGCGACAACAGTTAATGCGCAAAGCCTAATATGGCTATATAGATTATGCCACAAAGAATGATTACTTACAAAAATATGCTAAAACAAACCGATTTATTAAAATTCTATTTAACACAATCATCCACATACTAATTAGATTGCTAATAATTAATTAATGTGTAGTAAAATCATCAATCGATAGCCGCACCTCCGATAAAACAAAAAAATCTAGACCAGGTGCGGGTAGTTGGTATAACTCGTACAGTACGTAAATAAACACCGGCCTTCTCCAGCCCGGCCTACTCGTGACCACGACCGTTGCAACACGGTTGAAACGTAATTATAATGGTGTACACGCGATTAAGACCCGTTGTCAATGATTAACGGCCGGTATGTGTGAATATCGCGAAAGTTTAAAACAAACAATAATTACAGCAATTACCCAAGCCTACCTAAGCCTTTTCAAAACAAAAAAATAGTAATTTTTTGATACAACTAAAAACAATTTCAAACCAATGATGAGTCTCGTGTATATTACTTAAAAACAAATTGTTTTTTTTTTAAGGGAATTGCTTTGAAAATTACAAATTATTATTTTTTCCGACGAATACAGACGCAACGGCCACGACGCAGCACCTAAATAGCACCCTGCGCTGATGTTGAGTCCGCGGAAAGAGAAATGTTACCTTGGGCCTTTGTTCCACACTTGCGATCACCCCGCGCCCTGATCCCGTGCGGAGAAAGGACCTTATGCCTCTTGCGTCTTAGTTCGCCGGAATAAATAGTGCCTAGACAGTTGCGCCCAAAATTAAAACCTTTATAACTTTGTCAAAATTACGATTTTACCTTTTTTCAAAAAGTCAGAAGGTGTAATAAAATATGGAGAATACGAATCTGTAAAAAGCGGAAAACGGTTTTAAGGGTGGTTGCGCCCATATTCGCAGGATACGACGAGGAGGGAAAACTTTGTGAAGGCGTCTACTATAAGGAGGACAAACTTGTAACCTTCCGATACTGGCAGGGGACCTAGGGCATCAACATGCACCGTATGGAATGGGGTATCTGGTTTCTCCCTTGAAGTAATAATTTGTAACGGGGCACGGGGAACTCTCTTTTGCGAGATACATACGAGGCAATGACCCACGTATTTTGTAACGAACTGTTTGAGGCTTGGGAACCAAAAATGTTTCAAGATGAGGTCTAAGGTCTTTTCTGTGCCAATATGTTCGTGTTCGTCATGGAAAACTCTCAGGAGGCTGAGTCGGTGACCCTTGGGGATATAACAAAGTAGTCGTGTTTGCTCGCCTACTGGAGTGTATTTGTAGTACAAGATACCATTTTGCACTGAATAACGACTGGGATCTAGACTGCCATCGTTAAGCTTTTGAATGAGGTCTTGAGTCTCGTTGTCAGCTGATTGAGCTATTTTTGCCCAGTTACCAGGTCGAGATATTTGGTTGACACTAACTACGGGATTACGACTTAAGTAGTCTGCATGTGGCATCATTACCCTTTTACGATATTCGATAGAGAAATCGAAATCTTGGAGATAAATCCACCAGCGGGCAACTCTTGGGACCAAGTCCTTTTTACGTTCAGTCGACTTTAGAGCGTTGCAGTCAGTGACAACGACGAACTTCAATCCTACGAGATAGTGTCGGAAATTTTGTAGAGCTTTAACTACGGCGAGAGTTTCTAGCTCATAGGAGTGATATTTGCTTTCAGCTCCTTGAGTAGACCTACTGAAATATGCTACTGTCACGTTGTGTTTTTATCATTTACTCAAACAAACCCAATCTTTGAGACATGGCAATAATTTGTAGCATTTTTATGGGCTGGTAACTGAATGACGTTTTGTTCTGGTTTTGCTTTAGGGTTGTCAGCCTAAGAAGTTCTGCTTGACTTTAGGGTAATAAAATTAACTTGAGTTCCATTGGATAAAACTTATTTAAATAGATATTGAGAAGTATATGCTGAAATAGAGTTTTGAATGAATTTTGGTTTCAGGAATAACAAGTAAAGGGTTTCGGCGATAATTGCATTGAATTATTATTAGGTATCGATCAAAAATTACATTTGGAAATTAAGTCGTTTCAGGGTAAATTTTAGGGTAAATAGTAGGGTAAATTTCTTCACCCGAGGGTGCTCCTGTCGTAGCTTCCGGCCACCATAGCAGTCAAAAAGCTTATATCTAGGGCTCCGTAATGAGTGCATGAAGGAGCTTGAATTATCTTGTGCAGGACGGAGGTCCATGTCTGGATAGACATCTCCAGTGGCTGATTTGGTTGAGGAGCAGCCGATTTAAGTTATATTTTGTGGCAGTAACAAAATCGTAAGTAAAGATTTCCTCGGGAAATGCAAGTGCATCATCTCAGTTTAGTTTCTTAACCTCGTGGTTAAATTTCAGCTCTTCAAGAGGTTTTACATGCCGGGACGGAGGGAAAGACAGCGTTTGAGATAATTTCTATTGGATGGTCTCCGGTAAGGATCCTTTAATCATCTTTGCTCTGCTCTCCGCTTAATTTCTGCCATTTGCATATTCTAATCGAAGCAATTTGTTTCTTTCCAGCTGAATGGGATTTCTGTAAAATTAAGTTGATTTCTAAAAAATCTAAATAAATTCAGTTAAAGTAAATTCAATTCAATGAATGAACTAATAAACCAATTTAGGAATTTAGTAATGCAATAATTAATCAACTTGAGCTGCACAACTTGTGGACTTTGCAAGTTTAGTTATCTTTAGGTGTTCAAGTCTCAACGTAGTACATGATGCGCCTACAATTTAGTACGAGCAATGCTCCGCGCGTGAAGCTTTGCTGTCGTCTAGTTGCATGTAAACCTTTGTGTCAAAATTTTGTCTGTCATTGCTGCTTCCTTGTATCACACGTCTAGCGAGTACACGCATGTTGAATTTTCAAAACCAGAGTTTCACTTTTTGACCAATTCTGATCCCCGAACATGGTCCTGAAGAACCGGATGATACTGAACCAAATTAATTATTGAGGAATTGAAGAATTAGTGGCAAATACTTAATTACTGCAACCATATTGAGGACAAAGGAAAACGGATTCCAGTGAAAAAATCATCAGGAATTGGAACCCTACAGTGTTAAGAGGATTAAGGTTTAATAGAACCCAGCACTCTTATTCAGGTAGTAATTAAGTAGGATTGGTGGAACTCCAGGTTAGTGAACACTTGTTAAATATAGTACCGGTGTGCTACCGTTATGTCTTCCTATTAGTTAAAGTGTAATTAATTACTTTTGCTAATTTATTTGTGATATTATTTCTAGTCATTTCGTTTTCATTGGAATTGGCTAGTTTTATTTAAATGAATCACTGTTACGGTCAAAGTAATTTAGCGTTAGGAGTTAACCGTTATTCGTGTACTACCCTGAGTGTTCACGTGAAATCAACTCTGTGCCTCCTGTGATAAGTGATCTAACTCAACTTGTACCCTTTTTTGGGTTTTTATATAGAAATAATCAGAAAAAAAAATTACGAATTTTTGGGTCTATATCACGTACTTCTAGGTGCTATAGTTCCGGAGATAATTTTGTGAAAAATGATACAACTAGCAACATTTCGGCAAAAAAAACGTGCACATTGATATATGTCAAGTTGTAACCCCTTTATGTAATTGCTCTAAAAGCTATTTTCGTGCTTCGTGGTATAAGTGAAAATGAATTTATTTTCACATTTTATTTTTCGGTATTTTTTTTCTGATAAATTGATATATCTACAGTTATATCACTTTTGACCAACTTTTCTTACAGCAGGCCAGGGTACAATTCAACATGTACCTACCAATGCGAGACCAATTTGATAGATTTTCTTGTGATAAGTGATACATCTCGTCATGAATCACTTTACACAAATCAATTTTTAAGCGTAACGGAATATACATTGAATTATATCTAAAAGTCAAACAATTCCCGTAAAATATTTATGCAGTAACAGTTGTGTTAAGCGATACAAGTGCGAGCATGAAGAGTGTGGCGGGAGTGCGCGGGGGTGAAGTGACGCGGGATCGGAGGTGTGCGGGACCTTCTCGCCTCAGTGTCGCTGCGAGGGGTATATTATTATTATTATTCAGGGAGCGGCTATTCAAGGCTATTTAACCTAGTATCACTGCGACCAGAGTTAATCTATTGTGATCGCCACAATCTACAGTTCTCCGCTAAGTCCTGTTAATTCAAGGAATTGCAGGACTTTTTTGGCGCTGAGATACTTGTTCTCCTCTGGGCACATTATGTGCTTTCCCAATGAGGAGCTACGGTGACGCATTATGGTCAGGCAGACGGTGAGAATGTGCAAGGGTGTTTCCTCCGCCAGATGGCAGAGCCTGCACAACCCTGTGTCACATTTCCCAATCGTCTGCATGTGCTTATTTAGGCAACAGTGCCCTGTAAGCACTCTAACCAGGTTGCGAAGATTGTTCCTACTTAGCGTTAAGGCCTCCCTAGCTGCCTTTATGCTAAATGCTCTTATAAGTGCCTTGGAATGGTTCAGACCTGGAGTTGCCCTCCAATGTTGAATGGTTGCATAATAGCAATATGTCCGCAGGGTGAGTTTTGTTAGGCTTTTGGGGATACCACAGAATGGCTCCGGTCCAAACTGTGTTCCCTTAGCTCCTACTCGTGCGAGTTCGTCTGCTTTCTCATTGTCCACGATGCCCGCATGCCCTGGGAACCACCGTAGGATTACCCTGTTTTTTGCAACCAGGGTGTTTAAAAGTTGCCTGCAGTTCAAATTACACTTGCAAATTGCACTTAATAGCGCTATCTATTTTAACTCTCAACCCGTCACTGTTATGCAAAAAGAGATAATAGTAAGGTTGATTTTGGGGTAAGAACATAACAAATAGTCAGAACCCTAAAAATAAAAACATTTTAATCTGACCCATATTTGCGGCAGCGGGAAACGGTAGTAGGTACATAATTATTCTAATCCGTTTTTATTTATTAGGTATACTATTACCTACATCCTTGATTATTACATCCATATTTTACGAAAAACAAACTTCTTACGTACAAAACTTTTCTAACAGCACCAAATTACGTTAGTGACTGTTTAGTTCGTGGAAAATCTCGAATTTGTCAATATATGCGTAATTTTATCTACATTTTACCAGTGCACCAACGCCATCTAGTTATTTTATGTAGCAAAAATTGGCAAACCAGCGAGCAACCTTGAGCAATCAATGATTCCAGAGGTAGTGCCATCTATTAAATACGACCTGTTTTACGCTGTTGACGAGTAAAAAATATAATTTTTAAAAGTTGTGTATAGAAGTGATATTATGGTGTTAAAATAAAGCACTTAGACGTTTGTTCTTAAAAAATAAAAAAATCACGAGAAAATAATGGTGAAAATAACATTTTTGCCACTTCCAGGCTACAAAGCAGCGCCATCTAGTTTTAATACCGAATTTTGAGCTATTTCAGAGTTACGTTTTTTTGTATGTGATTGTCAGTCCTATTATATATGGTCCTTGCTCAATAATAATTGAATTTTCTGGGAATAACTACGAGGTTGCATGGAAGCTCTTGTGTGAAAGGTTCAACAACAAAAGACTGTTGCTACAAAATCACGTATCAGCTTTGTTTAACATTGAACCGATCACAAAAGAGTCATCAATACAATTAAAACGTATGATAGATCAGGTAAACAAAAACCTACGTTATTTGGAATCCTTAAATGAACCCGTTAAACACTGGTGCACACTCCTTATTCATATTGTTAGTCACAAACTAGATAATAAAACTTTTCGCGAGTGGGAGGAACACAAAGGAACCTTAGATAAAGATATACCTATTTCGTTTGACAATTTCGTCACTTTTATGCGTAATCATGCCGACCTGCTTGAAACTTTAGAGTTGTCGAGTGCCTCAGCCACCGGTCAAGCTAGTCAGCCGTCTAAGCACACTTCGAAACATAGGGCTATGCTTTCCACACAAGCTGTTAAATACTGTGTCACTTCACCACCGAAACCTTGTCCGAAGTGTAATGGCGAACATAACCTAAGCCACTGTTCTCAATTCCTCGCGCTAAGCAATGTCAAGCGACTTGAAATGTTGCCGAGTTAAAAGGTGTGCTATAATTGCTTCCGAAGCGGTCATTATGCAAACCAATGCAAAAAGACAGGCTGTAAAGTGTGTAAGCGCAAGCATAACTCGCTTATCCATGTCGCACCACCTAAACAAAACACAGCGCTGCATCACGCGTCCGAGCGTTCCGGGATCGACGGGCCGACTGCGCCTGCGCTGCCCTCAGCGCCCGTGACGTTATCGGCGAGAATCGCAACGCCGCATTCCTTAGGTACGCAAGATGTGCTGTTGTCAACTGCGTTAATTAAAGTTTTAGATCGATATAATTGCGAGCATATTGGTCGAGCAGTTCTGGACAGTGGCAGCACATCGTGCATAATGTCAGAGGAGATGTGTAGTCGGTTAAACTTACATACCGATAGTGTCAATAAATCGGTTGTAGGCATAAACAATGCAATGACTCCAGTGGGCAAAATTTGCCGAGTGTTAATGAGGTCGTTAAACGATAGTTATTCGACTCATCTGCATTGCTTTGTTTTGCCATCAATAACTGACGTCACACCTTCTCAACCATTAGATCTTTCGAGGATTAACATTCCGGCCGATCTCTGTCTCGCGGATCCTAATTTTCACACTCCGTCTGCAGTAGACTTTATAATAGGTGCTGATCTCTTTTGGGATTTGTTACGGTCGCGCAAAATCAAATTAGGTAGTGGACAGCCGATACTATGTGAGACACGACTGGGGTGGTTAGTCTCAGGCCCGATTAACAGCGGTCAAGTATCGACTCCGTCGCGTACAATTAAATGTAATTTTACGACTGTTACGTCTAGTCAAAATGTTGAATTGCTTAATAATGAGATTCAGAACCAACTTCTGCGTTTTTGGCAGCTCGAAAAAGTTAGCCTTCAATCATCTCGTTATTCTCCCGAGGAGAAGTTATGCGAAAAACATTTTACGGAGAACACAACTAGGCTAGAGGACAGACGTTTTTGCGTACGTTTACCGTTAAAAGAGGATCCAACCGTTTTAGGTGAATCCATTAATCGTGCTAAGCATTGTTTCCTATCATTGGAGCGAAGAATCGAGACTCAACCGAGATTTAAAAATATGAACAGGGAGTTTATGGCAGAGTACCGGTCATTAGGTCATATGTCGGAATGTACAAGGTGGGCCAAAAGAAGTCATCCGATGTTGTTTGACTCTCTTTTTTTGAATTGTTACGCAAAAAAATAGACACGATTATTCCGCGTTCTTGGGGAGTGTATCGCTCCATGGCTTGTTCACTTGTATTTTGCATCTGTCAAGTCCACAAATGTCAAAACAGATTTGACATTGGCGACTTTGCAAAAATGAGAGCATCTTCCAATAGGGTGATTTCTTTTGGCCCACCTTGTAATAGGGCCGCACCAGAACGTAAAGAGTACTTCATCCCTCATCATGGTATCTTCAGGGAAAGTAGCTCTACGACTAAATTAAGGGTAGTTTTTAATGCGAGTTGTCCCTCTAGTTCCGGTGTGTCATTAAATAATATACAAATGGTAGGGCCTACTGTACAGGACGACCTCTTGTCTCTTCTTCTTCGCTTTCGGCAACACAAGTACATCCTCTCAGCTGATGTGGAAAAGATGTATAGGCAGATAGCTGTTCACCCCGATGACAGGTGTTTGCAACAAGTCATGTGGCGTGACGACCCTTCAAAAAATCTTAAGACATACGCGCGCTCTAAGAAGGGCGGTCATAGGGGTTTCACGCGATAAACAGCCATTGAAATGCATTCTAATGCGTGTAATTATACTATTTTATGATCAATCAAGGTAATGAATAACAGAAAAACCAGATTACATTAAAATAATAATAATGTATCCAACGAAAACATCAGTTTAATCTTTTATTTAATACTTTAATAAAAATACCTTAATGACAACTACTTGTGACTCTTAATTACCATAATTAACTATAATTTTATAATGCTAATTAACTAATCACTTAATAATTAACTAATCACAGACACATAATAACATAAAATAGTTACATTTAAATTGTTGTATACATTTGAACACCTAGGTAAATTTAATAATAAACTAAAGTTGTCTATGCTACTAATATTAAAATATACCAAAAAATATTCTTAAAAAGATAATAAATTTAACACCTCTACTAATAGAACAGACTTGTTATTTCGTGGTAATTTCCTTAAACTAGAAATAAATGGATCAGAGTTAAGAAGAAGTCTGTGCATAAAATCGGTGTTTGTGACAACTCGAGACATTTTCCTCGTGTTGTCACGCCTAAATTGCTTTATTAATTTGTTGCAAGATTCAGCTGCCTCTTCTGAAAGCTCACCAATAGACAACAAAGAGCGATCAATTACTTCCGGCCCATGAATCAATACTTTATGGACAGAAGAAAGCAAATTGTACCAGGGATATGTCGTAACAAGCCTTCGGGCGGTTTCTAAGGTATAACTTTTAAACGCGAGATGATTAATTTTGTAACTCGACGAAAGACACTGTAGCAGATGATGGCATCTATCAAGAAGTGTTTTGTCTAAGCCAGTTATATTGGTCCTGCCAGTCAGTTATATTGGTCCAGCCTGGTGGATAACACCGCTTTTTTGCTTCCAACGCTTTTGCACAAGATGGCAATGCATTCGGAGACTTTGAATTTATGAATTCCTTTAGAAATAAATACTGTTGTTTGGTCAATTTAGTCTCATTAATAAAAGAGAACACTTCTTCAGTGTTGAACTCCATAGAAGTGGTGTCAGATCGACTAGACTCGAAGTAAAGAGTTTATCACGGAATTATCTACCTTAGCTAACCTACGCCGTTGTGACCTCTTGCTGCAGTCCACGAATTCTTTTTTGTGCAGCTGACCGCTTGTAGATGGAAGATCCACCTGCTGGATGTCGTGGCGGGCCGCAATTGATAAATCGCAAACTTCAGCTTCGTTCAGCCAGTCGCTGTATATAGCAATCATTCGTGAATGTGTCCAATAGACTTGCTTCCAATAGGTCACCAAACATATATATATATATATATAAACATATATATATGTAACACTCATATATATATAGAAACATTACAATGATGAATAAGTAAACTAAACTAAACTTTAAGTAAGGGTTGACGGTTTTCTAAAGGGGGTTCAGGAATTCTATTAGTTGTATGGTTTGGGGAGTGAATTCGAATTCTAGTTTTAACCATTAGTCAGTTATATTGGGGTTAGGTGTTAACGTAATTATTGTAATAAGTTATCGTTTCATAGGTGGTTGAAAAACTAAAACATTACGTAATCCGGGGGGTGAACATTAACACTGTGAATACCCAAAGTATAGGTAATCATCATTAAAATGAAACTCTGATAATTGAACGAATGATTTATTTGATAGAAGTTGGATTCAGTTTACATTTGATTAAATAAACTACACATAAAAATGAAAATGGAAAAAAAAAGAAACATTAGAATCTTTGAATCTGTTTCCAGGTAAATGAAGGGTAAGTTTGTGGTAGCGTGTAGGGTCCAAATTTTCTTACGCCTTAGACAAAATTAAATCTAACTTTGCTTGTATTATAGTAATATCTTTATTTCTGAATCATTTAATTAATAATAAAAGGTTAATAAATGATACTAGCTAATTTCATGGTCACCCGACGCTTGAGGTGCATATTTCAGTTATGGTTGACAAGTTGTCATAGATTAAGAAAATAAAGTAACTTTGTGGATGTTTATTTTGGAAAACAGTTGGTTTAAGGAAGTCTTATTTCTAAACTAATCTCTTAAAATTAACCGGGCGTAGGGTGACAATAATTTCGGTTGAAAGTTAAAATTTTAATTTAAAATAAAAGGTTTATAAAAATCATGTTGATTTCATGTATCTCTGATGCGAAAGTATTTGTCTTCAATTACTGTGTAAGGAAAATTGGTTCCATATGCAAGCTTGCAGATACACTCTGTATTATTGACTTATATTTATCATTAGCATTATACTAATTCAACAATTTTTATAATTCATCTTCACTTAACTTTTCTTCATTGTGGGATGCAAACTTATTATAGATACATGTTTGGTTTATTGACAGGAGTTCAGTTATTTTCTTTTTTAATGTATATATATCATAAATGCGAAATAATAATTGATAAAATTTACCACATCATTACTATGCTTGATGCATTTACAGGCAATTCTGACAGAGTATTGTTTTGAAATTTACTTACCAAATAATTATTATTGAGTAAAATTTGACCATCCAAATGATAAAATCTGTTAGCAATAACAAATAAAACTGCAAAATCTAACAGGGGTAAATTTTTAAACATTTTCAAGGTAAACCTTTTATACCTTAAGAGTAAATCTTGAACCTTTTCTATAAACAATCTTAAACCAACAACGATTTGTCTCTTATTTATTAAATTAATGTTGACCATGTTTTATTTTGAATACTAAAAGATTATTTATAAATTCATTCTTGCTTATAATCGAACATTAGGGCACGGTAGTTGGAAAAATATAAAATACAAAATAAAAATAAAAATTCAGTTAAAGCTAGGGAAGTAACTTTTGCATGGTATTTTAAATAGTGAACTAGGTACGTGGGGTTTGTAATAATTATAAATTAAAGGTTTACATGTTGTTTTAAGTTTATTTTAATTTTATTGTATTAGTCCTAAAAATAAGGAAAAAAAATATTTAATTAATGTAAGAAATAAATGAAATGATAATAAAGGAGAATGAATAATGCATATGTTAGGGTTGGTATCAAAATCAAACAAGTTTTATTTTGGAGAAATGACGGTTGATAAATGGATTGAAGTTTAGACTAAAGAGCGGGTCTCTTTCGCAATCCATAATATCATGTGCCCTAAAGTCAAAAGCCATATCACTTTTACTTTTCGCAATCCATAATATCATGTGCCCTAAAGTCAAAAGCCATATCACTTTTACTCTAAACACTTTTGACATATCAATCATTTGTCATAATGATTATTTGCCATAGTAATTTTACATCCTAATGATCATAAAGCATAATATTACATTTCCTAATGCTCTAAATGCCTAATATGTTTAGTACTAATCTATTAACACATAAAACTTAGGGGTCATGATGTTCAATACATAAATTAATATTGAACATGTGTTGATTGACCGTGAATGTTCAACTTTATTTTTATAACCAGGTACGGTCACCTGGCAACACCGCTCTCTTGTTCCTAGCTCACGAGGCGAGCACAACTCCTTTGATATAAAAAATATTAAAATTAAAAGAAAAGTAAATTCAAATCCGCTTTGTTTTATTACCAAACATAGCAAGTGGTCCTTCGAGCATATAAAAGTGAAGTGCAGTGATAAGTGTATTTATAGCGCAAATAGCCACGATGCCCGTCCCATAGTACGGCGTCGATGGTGGCCGCGTGACTGAGCCAAAATTCTATAAATTTCGGCATCAAAACTAAACACGTTTATTTTATCAGTGTACTCAAGATTTCGATAAAATCTTTCCATATAAAGCCATTATCGCGTTTTAAGTTAAAGCCAAAAGTCCACATACTTCGGCATCAAAACCTTACAGGACACGCCTGTTTTATCAGTGTAAACAGTGATTTAAGAAGATTTCTATAAAATCTTTCATTTAAAAGTGAAACGCAAGCAATGATTGCATTCAATGTTTCATACATAGTTCGTTATAAAGTTGTTTCATAAACTTCTCGTCGACGGAAAAAGGTAATTTATCTTGGTGTGAGTGGCATTACACATGTATGTGTCGTGTTTCCGTTCTACTGTATGTTGGCTAAACTGGAATCGTGCGATTGCTGTGCGCGGCTTATGTTCAAGTTTTCACGTTGGCCATACTGCAGTGATGTCAACATAACTGTCAAGTGTCAAGTGAACTTTTCAAGTTTTTTCTGTAATAATAGCTAAAGTGATATAGCTATAGTGATAAAGTGGTATAGGTCGTTCATTTCAGGTGTACAACAGCAATTACATGCCTTGAACAATTTACATCAGCCCATTGATCAATGGGATATGCTGTTAATATCTATATTAAGTAAAAAAGTAGATCAGTATACGAATAGGGCATACCATCTCGATAAGGTGGATACAGATAACTTGCCCACTCTAGAAGGTTTTTTAACATTCTTGGAAAAAAGAGCTATAGCCTTGGAAGATAGTCCTACAAATAAGGATTCTTGCTATGAAGGTTCCAAGTTTAAGCCAAATTATTCCAAAGCTGAGCCTTGCTATGGAGGTTCTAAGTTTAAGTCGGATTATTCCAAAGTCACTAATGTTGCTGTCAAAAAACCATGTTTGTTTTGTAGCAAAATGGACCATGCCATATACATGTGTCCCAAGTTTAAAACCGCCTCTATAGGTGAAAGAATAAGTTTTGTTAACTCACAAGAACTATGCAAAATGTGCATTAATAAACACAGTGACAAATGTCGATACAGTTTTAAGTGTAAAGTTTGTAACAACCAGCATAATACCCTGCTGCATGAGGAGGAATCCAATAGTAATAGTACACCTCCAGATGTAAAAGTTAACTGTCACTCAAATACTAAAGCTTGTAAAAATGTGTTGTTGCCTTCTATAAAGGTAAAAGTGATTGATAGTGAAGGTCAAGAACATTTTGTAAAGGCCCTGCTCGATAGTGGGAGCCAAGCCTCACTTATAACCGAATTTCTGGCCAATAAATTAAAATTGAACCCCAAACATGTCCAAACTAATATTATTGGGATAGGAAACAATAATAATAAAATAGACAACTCTGTTGATTTAAACATACATTCATGTTTACATAATGTAAAATATAATATCAATTGCTATGTAGTTGAAAATATTACACCTTGCTTACCACAGCATCATGTAGATGTGTCAAATATAAATATACCTGATTATGTAAATCTGTCAGATGTAATGTTTTATAAGCCATCTGAAATTGAGATACTTATTGGTGCCGATGTCTACTTTGACGCCTTGCTAGATGGGCATATAAAAATTAAAAATGGTCCAGTATTACAAAACACTGTTTTTGGATATGTTGTCGGAGGTAAAGTGGACTGTGTAGACTCATGTAATGTTTCAAACACCACTATGGTGTCAAATTTTATAACCTGTGAAAATAATAATGACAAATTAGAAAATATTATGGAACAATTTTGGCTCACAGAAAAAATTCCCGAGGAGCAAACCAAGAGTAATCAAGAATCTGAGTTAAAAAAAGGCAGAAGAAATATTTCAAACAAGTGTAAAATTAATTGATAATCATTTTGAAGTGGACCTACCTTTGAAGGCTCCCTTAGAAGAACTTCAGCTGGGTGATTCCTTTTCAGCTGCGCTGCAAAGGTATCTCTCCCTAGAAAAAAAGTTTAAAGACTTTCCACAATACTTCCAACAATATAAAAAATTTATTGAGGAATATCTAGAATTGGGACATGCTAAAATCGTTGACATTAGTCAGTATGACATTTCGATGGCCCCACCGAATAAACGTGCAAAGGTTAATACAGTAAAAAATTTTTTTTGCCGATTTGGATTCCCCATGTTGTAATACACCCCCCCTATTTTTTTTGAGGGGGCCACGCTTATTATTTTCCGATTTATTAAAGAAAATATTTTTATACTACGGAAAATATAATCAGCGATACCACACGAATAGTGTTATTCTCACTTGTTACACAAATTACAATCCATCGCCTAAACACGAACAAACGTGCGTGAGTCTAAAACATTTTTGTTCAAAACTTTACTAAATTTTATATTTGTGTATTATTCTGATGCACGCTTTTTGGTGTTATGAACGATATGAATTTTGAGAGTATCGCTTCTTGCAGTATAAAGTCGCTATAAAAATTATAGTAACAACTGTTTGCTATTTAATAAAATAACACTCACATAGTGTAATAACGGTTGCAGCATAGAATTTCTCTACGTAATATTGTAATAATTCAAAATACGAATATTCACTGATAATATTCTACGCGTCAAATTTCGTTTGATGAGCTTAGACTTTCTTTGCACCTGTTATTAAAACAGCAATGGCTGCTTAGTTGAAGAAAGAGAGGGACAGGGAGTGGCGCGTGACATCAAGACTAGCTAGTAAACGTTTTCAACGCGCACTAGGTGCATTGTCGGCTTAATTCTAAAGTATCGAGCGTGCTCATACATGGTGCCAAATTTAAGAAAGTGAAAGAAAATTTAAGATTATTACGGTGAGGTTATCTTATCCAGACGTTTTGGATCACGCACAATCACCTCTTTGACGCTGTCGGAGACCCGCGGTTGAGAAATGTAACGAAATGAAATGTTTTCATTGGATCCTTGTTCCGGAGCAACGCCTTCACCAGCCAGCGGTGTGCCGAAGTCTGCGCCAGATGTAGAAGGTATATTCCAATACAGATAGGTGCTGGTGGCGATCGTGCAAACCACGATAAATGCGATGAAGATGGTGGAAGTTGTATGAGAATGGATAACATGGTGCTCCCGTTTCTATCGTAATGATTCCTGTGCCCTGTAACAAGAGTGGCGTCACGTCTTTCCTTTTCGAGGTTGACTGCTAAGTATTCCGATGTTACGGCGACTCGCTGAGTGGTTTCCGAGACGATTTGCGGAATTGAAATACAGAATTGACGCAGGGTAGTGATAATTCGCTAGGAAGTTGTCCAGCGATTTATTTAGTCGTTCCTCGAATTGTTCCGGCTTTAGAAGGTTGGCATCATTTATCAAGTCCAGTAGTAGCCTTTGTTGTGGACGCCGCAGGTTGTCCATGTCTATCCCTGGGGCGAGTGCTGTGGCAGTCGTATACTGTTATCTTGGCTGTCAATCTTGTCTGATTCTGCTAAGTGTTTGTTAATAGCCGTGAATTGTTGATTCATGACTTGCTCATATCTTTGTAGAAGTCTATATTCACCTTCTATTATCGACGTGTGATTTTTATACCTACAACTGTAGTATGATTTTCGTTGTTGCGGGTAAGTTGGATATCTCTGTCATATTGTTGGGGAAATCTCTCGTCCGGTACGCCAGAAAGTGAGTTTGCTACTTAACCCACGCCGTTAATAAGACCACGTCTTGTTCTTTTAGCGTGTGATCCATTTTCAGTCGATAATTAGGTCGTTATAATGTTCCAATTTTCTCAAGTCATGTTGTAGTTGTGTTGTGCTGTGTAGTTGTATTAATATAATAGCACCACCGTTGATGCCCATTTAAATTTGAATACTTGCATGATGGGTGTCCGTAACTCTTCCTAGTAACCATTTCGCCGGAGGTATGTTATCCTCTTTCACTAAGACCATGTCTCCGACTTTCAAGACTCTTTTGACAGTGGTCTATTACTCCGGGTCTGTAGTGTTTGCAGGTATTCAGCCAGTTTTCCGGTTAGTTGCCACCGTGTTCGAAGGTTACGTGGTTCTGTATCTGGCAAAAAGGGAGAAATGCCCCGGAGTGAGGTAATCCAAGTCACCTATGCCCTCTGTTAGAGGTGTACTATTAAAGGTCTGGAGTTGAGACAGTTCTCTATTTATGCCAGGAGGGTGGAGTAAATACTCTTTAAGTTCGTTTTTGTTCACCAATCACTTGTCGTAGGTGGTCTTAACTGCAATCTCCCACTCTCCATTATCTGTAGGCTATGCGGACGCGGTAAAGTTCCATTCAATGTTTGAGCTGGCCCAGTGTATCCATGATCTCGGTGTTGATGTAACGTTTAAGAGCTTTTCCTTTTTCTTGTGCCAGCACCTTTGCCGCAATAATAAAATTGATACCGTTGTCACTGTAGATGTGTAGGGGTAGGCTTCGTCTAGCGCTTATTCTTTTAAGAGCTGCCAAAAAACGTTTCGGTGCTTAAATCTGACACCAGTTCTAAATTTTTTACAAGGTGAGTACCGTAAACACGGGTAACTTTAACTTTAGCCCCTATATTTCCAGCTTTTCTTCGTATATTTTTCAATTTTAAGTAACAAATACTTTCTTTAGAATACGTAGTGAAAGTCCGTATAATCTATTTTGATAAAAATAAAAAAGTAAAGTATTTTTATTGGGTGGTCAATGTTACCCCCCAGGGCTAAAGTAACCCGTGTTTACTGTATGTGTTTACTTTAAAAATCCATTTTTAACCAAATTTTTATTAAATTCACAAAAAAACAAAAGGTATATTAAGTTTAAATAGTAAAAAAGAAGACAGTTTTAGTTACAAAACATTAACAAGAACGCCTTAGTTATTGTTAAGAATATTTGCACAAAATTATCTTACGCAATCTTGCACAAGTAAGCGTGTTACTGTTTAAAACTGATATTAACAATAGTGTATTTCTTCCTAAAAAAGCATGCGAGAGCTTAGTACCCATCACAGCAGTAGTTTGGATTCTACGCAAAAAATAACGCAACATTGCATTACATTTAAAATAGACTGACCTTATAACACGAAAAAACGGGTAAACGTTTAAAGCACGTACTATCTGCGCTTATCTACACTAGAATAAAAAAATAACATGCTTTTTCTCAATTTTCTTGAAAACTAGCATTTATACTTAATGTATTATAAAGTTAATAGAAAGGTTATTTTAAAATCTACCTTTTTTATGTACATGTTATATACCAATTCTGTCCCATTTGCTCGTAATCACAGTTCTAACGTTTTTATTTTTTCCTGTAAAATTAGCTTTTTTCACATGCACGTTTATTCGGTGGGGCCATCGATTTATGGTGGTTCGGTTTACTTTTTGGCACACTATGCAGTATTAAATGAAAATAGTAAAACCACCAAATTGCGAGTAGTATTTAATGGTAGTATGAATACAAAAAACAACAAATCTTTAAATGATGTTATGTTGAATGGGCCAGTAGTCCATAACGAACTATTTGATATACTGCTTTTATTTCGTACATACTTATACACACTTATATCTGACATAGAGAAAATGTTTCGAAACATATATATAAACAATAACCAAAAATCTTTACAAAATATACTTTGGCGTGATAATCCCGCGATGCCCATTAATTGCTTACAGCTACAAACAGTCACTTATGGTTTAAAAGCTTCCACATATTTAAGTACACGCTGTTTAGTAGAACTGGCATCTAGGTACAAAGATCATGATCCGCTAGCCTGTGAGGCTATTATGCATAATACTTACGTTGATGATGTCCTATGTGGCTCTGATGATGTAGAGATGCTAAAAGACCTGAAAAAAGAACTTATAAACCTACTAGCTTTTGCCCGCGACTTCGTCCGCGTAGAAGTCGTTTATCACTGCTCTCTCGGGAACTGTTCAATTTTCTGAGATAAAAAGTAGCCTATGTCCTTCCTCGAAACTCAGGCTATATCCATACCAAATTTCATCGAAATCGGTTCAGCGAATTAGCAGGGAAAGCTTTACAGACAGACAGACGCAAGTATGTCTACTTTCGTGTTTATATAATATCAAGTATAGCAACCCGCCCTCGCTTAGCTTCGGTTATAAGTTAAAATATAGCCTATGTCCACCCTGAAACCTCATTCTGAATATCACTGAAAGAATTTTAGAAATCGGATGGGTAGTTTCGGAGATTACCCCCTACATCCAAACTTATTAAGTACCTCTTTCTCCTCTTCTTAAGTAAGTCGTTTATCGTTTTTACCCTGGACACTACCATATTGTCTGGGATAAAAAAAGGGGCCAACCCAGGATAACAACTACCTGTGTGACAATTTCATCCGAATCCGTTCAACTATTTAGGCGTAAACCCTCGCCCCCGCCCCCGCAAACCCCCGCCCCCGTAAACCCTCATGTCGCAATCTTTATCAAACTCGTTGGAGCCGTTTTCGAGAACGTGAACTGAGTACAAATATATATATATATACGCAATCCTTCCACCCGCGACTTTGTCTGCGGAGAGTCCAGTACCTTTGTTAAAAAGTACAGATAAAGTTTTCATTATCGTACGTATCATGCATGATGGGATAGAAACAAATTTAAACCATACGATATTTTTAACCCTTTTCACCTTGCCTAGGGGTATAAATTGAAATTGAAATTAAAATTATTTATTTTGCGAGAACATACACAGGTGTTATTAAAGGTATATGCTCTGCCAGAATTTCCAAAAACGCGAAAACTCATATTTTATATAATAAGTAGTCTAGAAACGTATTTCCAAAATAACCAAACTCTAACAAATCTACACTACACCCTAAATTTTACCCCCTTACGGTAGTATTTCCAACATCATCGAACGTAATACTTTTAGTTTGTAAGCAGTAGCCAAAATAAATTTTCACGTTCCTAACTTCAAAATTGACCAAATATTACCCCCATTTCATCCCCTTAGGGGTAGTTATCCAAAATCACCGAAAATTGTATTACTTTATTTGTTAACAGTAGCCTATATACCTATTTCCACGTTTCTAACTTCAAAACGAAAATAGTGTTTTTTATTTATTAACAGTAAGTAGCCTATATACCTATTTCCACGTTTTTAAATTCAAAAATGACCAAACGCCCCTACTTACTTTCACCCTTCCCGTTTCTCCCCCTTAGGTGTAGTTTTTCTAAAATCACCTCTTAAGTGGTATTTTTTATTTGTTCATTTAGCCTATACACAAATTTCCATGTTTCTAACTTCAAAAAGGACCAACCTCCTTCGCATACAAACTTTAACCCCTCATTTCATCTTCTTAGGGGTAGTTATTCAAAATCACCGAAAATAGTATTTTTTATTTATTAACAGTAGTCTATATACATATTTCCACGTTTCTAACTTCAAAAATGACCAAACTGCCATGCAAACTACCACCCCCCATTTAATCTCCTTGTTGTTTTAAAACTTCAAAATTGACCAAACTCCTATACACACTTTCATCTCCCTTTTTCATCCCCATACGGGTAGTTTTTTCAAAATCGCCTAAAGTAGTATTTTTTATTCGTTAACAGTAGCCTGTACACAAATTTCCATGTTTCTAACTTCAAAAATGACCAAAGTCCCATACAAACTACCACCCCCAATTTCATTTCCTTAGGGGTAGTTGTCCGAAATCACCGTAAGTTGTTTTTTTTTGTTAACAGTAGTCTTTATAACAATTTTCACGTTTCTAACTTCAAAATTGACCAAACTCCCATACACACATTTAACCCCCTCCTCGTTTCATCCCCATAGGAGTAGTTTTTCCAAAATCGCCAAAGTAGTCTTTTTTATTTGTTAATAGTAGCCTGTACACAAATTTCCATGTTTCTAACTTCAAAAATGACCAAACTCCCATGCAAACTACCATCCCCCATTTCATTCCCTTAGGGGTAGTTATCCAAAATCACTGGAAGTTGTTTTAATCTGTTAAAAGTATAACAATTTTCACGTTTCTAACTTCAAAATTGACCACACTTCCATACACACATTCTCTCCCCCCCCCCCGTTTCATTCCCATAGGGGTAGTTTTTCCAAAATCGCCTAAAGTAGTCTTTTTTATTTGTTTACAGTATCCTGTATACAAATTTCCATGTTTCTAACTTCAAAAATTACCAAACTCCCTTGCAAACTACCACCCCCTATTTCATTCCCTTAGGGGTAGTTATCCAAAATCACCGGAAGTTGTTTTAATCTGTTAAAAGTAGTCTTTTTAACAGTTTTCACGTTTTTTACTTCAAAATTGACCAAACTCCTATACACACTTTCACCTCCCCTTTTCATCCCCATAGGGGTAGTTTTTCAAAATTGCCTAAAGTAGTATTTTTTATTTGTTTACAGTATCCTGTACACAAATTTCCATGTTTCTAACTTCAAAAATGACCAAACTCCCATGCAAACTACCACCCCTAATTTCATTACCTTAGGGGTAGTTATCCGAAATCACCAAAAGTTGTTTTTTATTTGTTAACAGTAGTCTTTATAACAATTTCCGCGTTTCTAACTTCAAAATTGACCAAACTCTCATACACACTTTCACCCATCCGTTTCATTCCTTTAGGGGTAGTTTTTTTCAAAATCGCCTAAAGTAGAATTTTTTATTTGTTGACAGTAGCCTATACACAAATTTCCATGTTTCTAACTTCAAAAATGACCTAACTCCCATGCAAACTACCACCCCCCATTTCATTCCCTTAGGGGTAGTTATCCAAAATTGCCTTAAGTCGTTTTTTATTTGTTAACAGTATTCTTTATAGCAATTTTCAAGTTTCGAACTTCAAAAAGGACCAACCACCACTCCAAAAGGAACTACCACCCCCCCCCCATTTCATTCCTTTAGGGGTAGTTTTTCCAAAATTGCCGGTAGTACTTTTTTTATTTGTAAACAGTAGCCTATAAACCAATTTTCACGTTCCTAACTTCAAAAATGTCCAAACCCCTATACAAACTTTAACCCCCCATTTTAACCCCTTAGGGGTAGTTTATCCAAAATCGCTGAAGGTAGTATTTTTCATTTGTAAATAGTAGCCTTTATACCAATTTCCACGTTTCTATCATTAAAAATGGATGACTTTCATACAAACTTCCAACCCCCTTTTTACCCCCTTAGGGGATTAATTTTGAAAAATCCTTTCTTAGTGCACCCCTAGACCTCATAAGGAACTTACGTGCCAAATTTGGAATCTCTAGGCCCAGCGGTTTGGGCTGTGCGTTGATATGTCAGTCAGTCAGTCAGTCAGTCAGTCAGTTTCTTCTTTTATATATTTAGATTACAAATAGGAGGCTTCAAGCTTCACAAGTGGGCCTCCAATGAAGATAAAGTCCTCGCTGACATCCCTGAAAAAGAAAAATATTTTAATAAAATAGATTTGAATAAAGACACTGTTATAAAGACCTTAGGAGTCCAATATGATATAAATACTGATTCATTTACGTTTATTAGTCCAAAAGGGGATGAAAATGACATAAACACAAATAGAAAAATTCTAAGTTTCATTGGCAAAATATTTGACCCGCTAGGTCTAATAGGTCCAGTTATTGTTCTAGCAAAAATGTTCATGCAGGAATTATGGAGTTTGAAAATAGATTGGGATACTAAATTACCTGGTGAGCAGCTAGAAGTCTGGATGCGATACCTGAAAAAATTAAATGCCATGGAAAAGATAGTCATAGAAAGGTGCTTAAATGTTAAAAATATTGCTAAAGTTGAATTGATAGGATACTGTGACACTTCATTTAAAGCATTTGGCTGTTGCCTTTATTTAAAAACTACTGATAAAAACAACAAAATTGAAGTTAATTTATTGTGCTCCAAGTCTAGAGTTGCACCTTTAGGAAAAGTGTTGACAATTCCTCAACTTGAATTAAATGCTGCCTTGCTCTTAGCACAGTTAGTAAGCAGGGTCAGTAAAACTATAAAATCCAGATTTGAACACAACATAAAATTGTTCAGTGATTCACAAATTGTCTTGGCTTGGATCAATAATCCACCTAAGGCAAATACGTACATAAATAATAGAGTGAAACAAGTACTTACTTTAACTAGTTCCCCTCAGTGGTCTTATGTTAGGACTAATGAGAACCCGGCCGACTTCTTGTCGCGGGGAATGGATCCAGAAAAACTCCGATCCCAACATTTATGGTGGCATAGTCCACCAAGCTTGTTAAATCAAAACAATGATAAGCCTGCATTAATATTGACTACACTTGCTGTGCATACTGATGATAAATCATTGTTTCATAAATACTCTGATTTGAATAAGCTTCAACGAGTAATTGCCTATATCCTGCGCTTCTGTAACAATTGTAAAAAATTAAATGCTAAAGTAAATGGTGCACTGACACCTCAAGAATTAGATAATGCTTTAACATTAGTCATCAAGCAAACGCAGCACCTGTATTTTGCACAGGAAATTAAGTGCTTAGTCAACAACACACCAATTAAAACAGGTTTAAGTAGCTTACATCCTTTCCTTGATCAAAAACTTGTACTTAGAACAGGAGGTAGGTTACAAAATGCAAAAAATATTTCATATGATAAAATGCATCCTATTATAATGCCAAAATCATGTCATGTTACCCACCTGCTCATAGAGAGAGAACACTTAAGACTGTTGCATGTAGGTGCAAAATTAGTTTTAAGTTCATTAAACCAGAAATATACATTAGTAAATGGTATTAGAGAAGTAAAAAAGGTTTTATTTAAATGCATAAAATGATTCAAGTTGAAGGCTGTAGCTGCAAAGCAATTAATGGGCTCCTTACCTGGTGAAAGAGTTACAGCTTCTCGGCCCTTTCAAGTAACTGGTGTAGATTTTTGTGGGCCATTTGATCTGAAAATAGGCAGAGTCAGAAAACCAATAATAACCAAATCATACATCGCAATTTTTGTGTGTTTTGCTACTAAAGCAGTTCATGCAGAACTTGTAAGCAACTTAACTACAGAGACTTCCTTAGCATGTCTCAAGAGGTTCATTGCTAGGCGTGGACTTCCTAATCAAATATTTTGTGACAATGCCCAAACATTTAAAGGAGCCTCAAATAATTTAAAAGAATTATACAATTTAATGTCAACAAAAGAATATAAAGACAAAATTAATAATTACTGTTGTAAAAATTATATAGCATTCAAATTAATTCCCAGCTATTCTCCAGAATTTGGTGGCCTGTGGGAAGCAAGTGTAAAAAGTCTTAAATACCATTTAAAGAGAGTAGTTGGAAAATTAGTACTTACCTTTGAAGAACTGTACACGGTAATAACCCAAATTGAAGCAGTGTTAAATTCCAGACCATTGTTACCATTAAGTGCTGACACAACAGATTATACATATATAACACCTGGACACTTTTTAATAGGTGCTCCTTTGACTAGTTTTCCTGAAGTAGATTACTCAGATGTCAATATAAATAGGTTAAAATTTTGGAAAAAATGTGAAAAACTTAAACAGGATTTTTGGAAAGTATGGTCTCGGGACTACCTCACCCAGCTTCAAAACCGTCATAAATGGAAGCATGATCAACCTAATCTAAAAGTTGGTGACCTTGTCATTGTTAAAATAAATAACTGTGCTCCACTTGAATGGCCTATGGCCCGAATTGTAAAGGTTATTCCTGGATCAGATGGAAAGGTAAGAGTTGCAGAAATAAAAATGGCCAGTTCTGGAAAAATCTTTCTCCGCTCTTACACTAAGTTATGTCCACTACCAATTAATGATAATGTGTAATTATAAGATAATAAAAATAGATATAAGTAACAGAGCTCACAATTGAACCATTGTAAAAATTAAAGTTAAAAAATTGTTAATTAATAATATTTTAAATAGTACAGTAATTAGGAAAATAACTATAACAATTTAATTAAAGTGATGTAGTTATGTATAAGCAATAAAAAACATTGTATAATTTACTACAAAAATAATAATAATTAACATTTAGGATTATTTGCCCGCCGAACTATGTTCAATACATAAATTAATATTGAACATGTGTTGATTGACCGTGAATGTTCAACTTTATTTTTATAACCAGGTACGGTCACCTGGCAACACCGCTCTCTTCTTACAAGCTCACGAGGCGAGCACAACTCTTTTGATATACCTTTACGAAAACTAGATGATCACGCTGGCCAATTATTACTTATATATTTATTTATATTTTTGACTCTTAATTTGACTCTGTGTAGAGTACGTTTCGTTACAGTAGGACCTTAAATTGTACCCGATTGTAACTAGTTCTTTTAAGGAATACTCGAGTGTGTTGGAAATCTTGACGGAACTACAATTTTGAAAGGCTAATATTACTGAAAATTTTCCCCTTTTAGAGTTTTCCATTATGTAACTAATAATTCGTTTAATAATATTTATATTCATAATTTTCTCATACAAACTCCCTTATTTAAGACCCTGCCGCGAGAAGTTAACTATGGTACACACCGTGTCGTAAAACAAAACTAGGTACTCAGGTCGATACGTCAGCTTTAATCTAGTTACCATAGACACCTAACCCTGTTTTTAATAACTTTCATAGCCAAATATTAATTAAATCACATAGTCGATGGCCCCACCGAATAAACGTGCATGTGAAAAAAGCTAATTTTACAGGAAAAAATAAAAACGTTAGAACTGTGATTACGAGCAAATGGGACAGAATTGGTATATAACATGTACACAAAAAAAGGTAGATTTTAAAATAACCTTTCTATTAACTTTATAATACATTAAGTATAAATGCTAGTTTTCAAGAAAATTGAGAAAAAGCATGTTATTTTTTTATTCTAGTGTAGATAAGCGCAGATAGTACGTGCTTTAAACGTTTACACGTTTTTTCGTGTTATAAGGTCAGTCTATTTTAAATGTAATGCAATGTTGCGTTATTTTTTGCGTAGAATCCAGACTACTGTTGTGATGGGTACTAAGCTCTCGCATGCTTTTTTAGGAAGAAATACACTATTGTTAATATCAGTTTTAAACAGTAACACGCTTACTTGTGCAAGATTGCGTAAGATAATTTTGTGCAAATATTCTTAACAATAACTAAGGCGTTCTTGTTAATGTTTTGTAACTAAAACTGTCTTCTTTTTTACTATTTAAACTTAATATACCTTTTGTTTTTTTGTGAATTTAATAAAAATTTGGTTAAAAATGGATTTTTAAAGTAAACACATACAGTAAACACGGGTTACTTTAGCCCTGGGGGGTAACATTGCCCACCCAATAAAAATACTTTACTTTTTTATTTTTATCAAAATAGATTATACGGACTTTCACTACGTATTCTAAAGAAAGTATTTGTTACTTAAAATTGAAAAATATACGAAGAAAAGCTGGAAATATAGGGGCTAAAGTTAAAGTTACCCGTGTTTACGGTACTCACCTTGTAAAAAATTTAGAACTGGTGTCAGATTTAAGCACCGAAACGTTTTTTGGCAGCTCTTAAAAGAATAAGCGCTAGACGAAGCCTACCCCTACACATCTACAGTGACAACGGTATCAATTTTATTATTGCGGCAAAGGTGCTGGCACAAGAAAAAGGAAAAGCTCTTAAACGTTACATCAACACCGAGATCATGGATACACTGGGCCAGCTCAAACATTGAATGGAACTTTACCGCGTCCGCATAGCCTACAGATAATGGAGAGTGGGAGATTGCAGTTAAGACCACCTACGACAAGTGATTGGTGAACAAAAACGAACTTAAAGAGTATTTACTCCACCCTCCTGGCATAAATAGAGAACTGTCTCAACTCCAGACCTTTAATAGTACACCTCTAACAGAGGGCATAGGTGACTTGGATTACCTCACTCCGGGGCATTTCTCCCTTTTTGCCAGATACAGAACCACGTAACCTTCGAACACGGTGGCAACTAACCGGAAAACTGGCTGAATACCTGCAAACACTACAGACCCGGAGTAATAGACCACTGTCAAAAGAGTCTTGAAAGTCGGAGACATGGTCTTAGTGAAAGAGGATAACATACCTCCGGCGAAATGGTTACTAGGAAGAGTTACGGACACCCATCATGCAAGTATTCAAATTTAAATGGGCACCAACGGTGGTGCTATTATATTAATACAACTACACAGCACAACACAACTACAACATGACTTGAGAAAATTGGAACATTATAACGACCTAATTATCGACTGAAAATGGATCACACGCTAAAAGAACAAGACGTGGTCTTATTAACGGCGTGGGTTAAGTAGCAAACTCACTTTCTGGCGTACCGGACGAGAGATTTCCCCAACAATATGACAGATATATCCAACTTACCCGCAACAACGAAAATCATACTACAGTTGTAGGTATAAAAATCACACGTCGATAATAGAAGGTGAATATAGACTTCTACAAAGATATGAGCAAGTCATGAATCAACAATTCACGGCTATTAACAAACACTTAGCAGAATCAGACAAGATTGACTGCCAAGATAACAGTATACGACTGCCACAGCACTCGCCCCAGGGATAGACATGGACAACCTGCGGCGTCCACAACAAAGGCTACTACTGGACTTGATAAATGATGCCAACCTTCTAAAGCCGGAACAATTCGAGGAACGACTAAATAAATCGCTGGACAACTTCCTAGCGAATTATCACTACCCTGCGTCAATTCTGTATTTCAATTCCGCAAATCGTCTCGGAAACCACTCAGCGAGTCGCCGTAACATCGGAATACTTAGCAGTCAACCTCGAAAAGGAAAGACGTGACGCCACTCTTGTTACAGGGCACAGGAATCATTACGATAGAAACGGGAGCACCATGTTATCCATTCTCATACAACTTCCACCATCTTCATCACATTTATCGTGGTTTGCACGATCGCCACCAGCACCTATCTGTATTGGAATATACCTTCTACATCTGGCGCAGACTTCGGCACACCGCTGGCTGGTGAAGGCGTTGCTCCGGAACAAGGATCCAATGAAAACATTTCATTTCGTTACATTTCTCAATCGCGGGTCTCCGACAGCGTCAAAGAGGTGATTGTGCGTGATCCAAAACGTCTGGATAAGATAACCTCACCGTAATAATCTTAAATTTTCTTTCACTTTCTTAAATTTGGCACCATGTATGAGCACGCTCGATACTTTAGAATTAAGCCGACAATGCACCTAGTGCGCGTTGCAAACGTTTACTAGCTAGTCTTGATGTCACGCGCCACTCCCTGTCCCTCTCTTTCTTCAACTAAGCAGCCATTGCTGTTTTAATAACAGGTGCAAAGAAAGTCTAAGCTCATCAAACGAAATTTGACGCGTAGAATATTATCAGTGAATATTCGTATTTTGAATTATTACAATATTACGTAGAGAAACTCTATGCTGCAACCGTTATTACACAATGTGAGTGTTATTTTATTAAATAGCAAACAGTTGTTACTATAATTTTTATAGCGACTTTATACTGCAAGAAGCGATACTCTCAAAATTCATATCGTTCATAACACCAAAAAGCGTGCATCAGAATAATACACAAATATAAAATTTAGTAAAGTTTTGAACAAAAATGTTTTAGACTCACGCACGTTTGTTCGTGTTTAGGCGATGGATTGTAATTTGTGTAACAAGTGAGAATAACACTATTCGTGTGGTCTCGCTGATTATATTTTCCGTAGAATAAAAATATTTTCTTTAATAAATCGGAAAATAATAAGCGTGGCCCCCTCAAAAAAATAGGGGGGGTGTATTACAACATGGGGAATCCAAATCGGCAAAAAAAATTTTTTACTGTATTAACCTTTGCACGTTTATTCGGTGGGGCCATAGATATATGACAAATATAATGAAATTTATTTTTTATGTTATAAAGCTCATTATTCCCCACTGCTTTCCGGTAAAACTACCTAATTGTGTTAAATTTAAATAACTCAAAAAAATATTTAAATAGCTAAAACCAAGACTGGGTGGCGCGTCCTAGTGCTGGTTTGGTAATTAAAAAAAAATATTCTGAGTAACAGGTTTACGTTTGCGTTATTTGGTTACTATATCTTAAATCTGTATAAGATATAGCATTTTTGGAAACATGTACCGATTATTTATTTGTACTATTATAAGTCGTAACCGATGCCTACATTTTGTCCGCGCGCGAGGACCCATTCGGGTGGGCAAATTTTAAACCTTCACTCGTAACGCGTTGATCACCGCCGCCTCTCCCTTCCTGGTCACTTAGGTTGCCATCTAACACTCTACCTAAATAATGATGTGTCATGTCGCTCCGAGTTCCAGCAAATCATGTAAGTACTAATCTCCGCTGGCATGGGGTCAAAAAATTTCCAATTTTGGTGGCTCATTTATATGTTTATTCTAATAAGGTTTTCATTGAAAGATGAACGTTTAGGATAGTCTTTTGTTGTCTTTCTCCAATAGCATACATTTTAAAATTGTAAAACAAGGATTATTTGTTTTAGAGCACCATTTTGACTTATTTCCAATTTCAGTGGCGCAATTTAAGGTGTGTATTGCATATTTTTGGCTTATTTTGCGCCTTTTAAATTATTAATTAACGTTTTTTGCAATTATTCTTAAATTTTATTACAATTTTATAAATTACAAAAAAGTTTCTCGTTGTTTTAACTCGTGTAGTAATTGCTTAAACTTTATTTATAAAGCTTTTCTATTTAAAAATTTCAGTTTGTAATAAACGAAGCATACAAGCTGATTTTTTATTGCGCTTATTAATCAATAAACTTATAATTTATTGTTTAGAATGATGCCTAAAAAGAAGCAGACGAAGGAAGGGAAAAAATGCTGTATGTGAACGCAAAAAAATATCTTGCATTGAGAGAAGGTTATAATAGACCGGGAACGAAAAAGGAATATTTTATAAAATTTAAATATCATTATTTTTTGTTTATTTATTATTTTTAGAGAGTTAACCTGAGTTTATATTGGGTTATATAATTACGTATAAATTTTAATTTAAAAGAAGAGAATTCATTACTGAGTACACGATTGTTTCATTTTCATTTTGCACATGATCAATAAAAACAAAAGCTAATTACTGAAATTTGTTTCGATTTATTAGAATTATTTTATTAATGAATTGGTTAGTAGTTAATAATATCCAAATTTAAATAATTATATAAAAAACAAATTTAGGTGGCGTTTAAATTTAGGTGGCACGTCAATTAAATTCAGGTGGTCAGCTCAAATTATTATTCTTTATATCTTCTAAAGTTTTACGAATAATAGCATCCCATTTTAAATTCCAATTTCAAATATTTTTTAGCAAATTATCAGCAAAAAATTTTTCCTAAAATATTACTTTTCATCTCGCCACCTAAATTGGCATAAAATCGTGCATTGTTGAAATTGACCCTTAAGATTTCACATTCACGGTCAGTTTTTGGATGTACGTCACTAGAACAGTAAGAGTCCGATTCAGAATACTAATTAGGGAAAATATACGTCGGAGAATTCATGGTACTACAAACGCAAGCATCACATACATCTAGCTATGTGTTGCTTCGGCAGAGTCTCGGACGGCCGCTGTGGCAGTAGCAGTGGAAGACTGGATGGAGCCCAAGCTAGTCGCGTGGCGTGTACCGAGAAACTGTCTCACGTTTCGTAGTGTCCATTAATCCGATAATTCAGTAGCTGATAGAAAATGAGTGATAATTAAAGACAATTACCGAAAACAATTATAAAGTAGTTCATTGTGTAGTAATTAAAGTGTGTAAGACATTAAATGTTTGTAATATAAAAATGAATATCAATACTATCAATGAAGAAACACCTCCTCCTCCGTCATATATATAACCCCTTAAAATTTAAATGATAAAAAAGAAACAATAGTTAACTTATTTTATTTAAAAAAAATGTAAAATAATACTAATGTATAATTACTATGTTAACTAATATAAAATTATAGAACTGCATATAACATGACTATTATAACTCATTTTGAAGCCTTAACACTAATTGGTTCCTATAAGCTCTACCTCTTAACAAATCGTTGGATGTTTCTGCCTCCGTGTCCGTGTGTGCTTCTACAGGCTGTGTCAACTGACTCTGATTCCCTTGACCTTGAATACCAAATATAACTCTTTAGAAACGATCCGCTCAATTTAACAAAGAATTTGATTAAAGGTACTTTAAATAAAGCCACTGACTTTACATAAAAAAATATATAAGATTTTTAACAATAAGTTAAATAATTATGGAATCAAATAGATTTCTATCTTTTTATTATAAAAGTATCAATATTACCAGAATATTCAGGGTCTGGAACTTTAAACTCAAGTGCAATATTGTATAAGACACAGCAATTAAGCTTGTATGATTTTTGCACACTTTTCAGGTTTGTAGTGTAGTACACGGTCCTTGCTCAAACAGCGCCATCGGTTTTTGAGTCTTCCAAAAGTGTTCTCTATAACCACCCTTGCAGTCATGTGTTTATGGTTATAGACTGCTTCGGGTGATCCCGGAGTTAAATCCAGAAATGGAGTCATCAACCATGGACGCTGTGGGTAGCCAGAATCTCCTTAAATAAAAATTTAAAATTTAAGCTCAAGATGTTACAACTCAGACATTATTAGTCATATTATAGTCATAGTTATAGTCATAGTTATTATTATTAAAATATAATTTAATACATATACCTAACATCCAACACACTTCTCCTCGTTCATGCAGGCTTTGCATGTAACCATTCAAGTTACTGTTCTCCCACATAAATGCATCATGTTTGTGACCTCCAAATTTTGCATTTACATTAATAATTCTATAGTCACAATCACACACCTGGAAACAAAACAAAAGTACTATTTATTTTTTTCAAAATTAGAGCACAGTGTTAGTATAAATTTAGACAAGAAGATTCTAACCATTTGAACATTAATTGAGTGATATTGTTTCCGACAATAATAAAGATGTTCTTCATCACTATGTGGTGTAAATATTTTGAAATGACTGCCATCTATACAGCCAATTACACCCGGCAACCCATACTTAACATAAAATCTGTAAATAATATTTTAAGATAAATAAAATGCAGTTTAATTAATTAACAGTTAAGGAATAATAGAGTCAAGTCTTACTTGTGACTGACAGCTTGTCTAGCTGCAGAAGTGCTAGGAAAACATATGTATTTATTAAGCACTGCAGGATGTGTGAGCGCCTCTGTTATTTCCTGAATGTAAACACTACACATCTTTTGTGACACACTTTTTGCTACGCCTACCTGGACGCTGGTATGATCCACAAGCAAAAAAGAACAGGGCAACAAGCACCTGAAAATAATAATATGCCTATTTTTAAACAAATTTAACTAGGTTCTCATTTAGAACGAAATGTATTAGTTTCTTTGCTTACCTTTTCCTGCAGGTTTACTTGTTGAGTACCTTTCAAATTAGAATAATGTTCCAACACTTGACACAAATATTTGAAAGCTGCTTTTGTCAGTCTGTATCTATTGCTAAATTCGATGTCACTCAAGTCCTCTACCGGATTAAACCGTCTTCGAAATTGAGTTCGTGTTCTTCGAAATTGGTTGCACTCGTCTTGAGTTTTAGCAGCTGCTAACAATCTCCAGGCGAAGAAACTTCGGGCCAGCATTATAATTATTATGTAAAATCAACAAGTCACAACGACGACGATCTCACTGGCTAAATACGAAGTGAGAACTTTACTATCGCGTTTGAGTTTAGTAAACACTTAGAACTGTCAAATAAGAAACTTACACTCGCATAAACACTCAAAACCGCTGTCAAACTGCTTTACGCGCTCGATGCGTTTCAAAACGCGCTCGATACGTTTAAAAAGTATCGACATAGGTACGAGACAGTTCAAATACACTCGCAGTTATAGTTTTAGCTATTCGCCGCTCCCTAACGTAACGTTTACATACAAAATGAATTGTAAACGGAAACGCGATCGTGACGTTTTTTGTGTGTGTAAAAATACACTGGAGGTACTGAGACTAACTCGATGTGTACCGCCTTCGTAGTGAAACACACGAACAATGCAATATAAGCCTTATATAAACACGGTACATTTTAATGGTGAATGGGCCACCGTAGTAGGCATAGGCCTACTTTCTCAAATGCACGACATGATTTAACTCTGTCACTAGGAAGCGAACCCATTAACTGCGTTGCATGCTTAGCTTTTAACTTAAAACAAATTATACACTTATGAAGTACATGTGTGACCTCTCTGATACCATTTATTATACAATACCTAAGACTTAAACTATTTAATACAAATTTTGGACCGGAATGCAGCAATGTTCTGTGCTCATTTGCAATTATGTACCGCGTGACCTTTGAACCTTTAGGTAAAATAATTGGGTGCTTTTGTGAGAACGGAACACTCGCATTCTGAAGTCGGCCGCCTACCCTTAGCAATGACAAGCCACACATGAATGGATTTAACTCCTCCAGACTTGATTTTATAGGTTTACCTGAAATTAATGCTTTTATTTCTTCACCGAAGTGCAACCTTTGTTCATGTCTAATAATGACATTTAATGAATAATTCAATTCTTGAGGAGTTAGACATCCAATTTGCTTATCAACCCTTTTGGCTGATATACATTTCTTACAATTATTAACAAACCTTAAGCACCATGCTATGGTTTGTTTCATCTTAATAATACTTGAACAATTAACAAATAATGCTAGATCCTCACTTTGTTTAGATGCAACCAGTACATATTATATATCTTTAGGCATTATTTTATCATCATGCTTCGGCTTAAACTCTAGAGTGCTCAGGCTAACCGGGCCGTTCCACCACAGCGGGTGCTGCTGCAGGTGGTGCGGCTCAACTCCGCGCGAAAGGCAGTCCGCCGGGTTTGTTGATGTGTTAATATAATGCCAAGAGAAATCTCCCGTCAAATCATGATTTTTTTTACTCTATTTGCTACATAAACATTTAACTTTAAAGGATCTGATTTTAACCACGCAATTACTACTTGCGAATCGGCATATAGATACACATTTGTAATGAATTTTAATTTCATGACGTCATAAACCTTTCTAGCTAACATAGCTAGTAAAAGCGAGCTATTGAGCTCCAACCGCGGCGTCGTAAGAGTTTTGACAGGGTTAACACGTGACTTCGAGCATAGCAAGTCCACGGTAACATCACCAGCTTCACTGACTATTCTTAAATATATGCAACATCCATAAGCATGGTTTGATGCGTCAGCGAAACCGCAAATATCTATAGACTTAGCATTACGTGTATCCATATTCCGATTCACTTCAATTTCTGACATTTTGTCTAAGCTAGCTGCAAAAGCCTTGACCCCATTATTGAGCTCAGCAGGCAATGGAGAATCCCAGTTAACATTTGCAAGCCATATTTGCTGCATTGACAACTTGGCCACAACCACAATGGGCCCTGCTAAGCCAAAGGGATCAAAGATTTTGCTTACGAAACTTAATACCTTTCGCTTTGTATAACATTCTAATATCTCTTGCTTAGGTGAACTTATTAGAAGGGTGTCTTTAATCAGGTTACATTTGATATCTAACGTTCTAACAAAGTTACATTCATTTTTACCAGTGAAGTTAACCTCCTCTTCCTTCCTTTTATTTTCAGATGGGATGTCACATAATAGCGAATTGCCGTTAGCGCACCATTTGTGCAGGCTAAAACCTCCCAGTTCTAACAATTTTATTAACTCATTTCGAGTATTTAATACAATATTTTTATCATTACAAGCTATATTCGCGTCATCGACATAGGTGTTGTGAAGCAACACATCTGCGGCCAGGGGGTAATCATCTTTATACCTATTAACTAGCTCGAGCAAACACCGAGTGGCTAAAAATGATGAACTTTTAAGACCATATGTAACCGTTTGCAGCTGCAGACATTGTATTTCATCGTTTGGAGACTCTCGCCATAGAATATTTTGTAAACAGCGGTGTGATGGTGCAACTAATATTTGTCTAAATATTTTTTGTATATCACAATTAACAATGTACTTAAATAATCTGAATAAAATTAAAATGCTAACAGATCATTTTGCACAACAGTTCCATTTAGTAAGACGTTATTTAGAGAAATCTTGGCTAAACTTTGCATTCCTCCATCAAAAACAATTCTTGTAGTTGTTGTAGCACTATTTTCATTGAAAACAGGATGATGGGGCAAAAAGAACACAGCTTGTGAATCTAAATCATACTGCGAAATAGGTATGCAAATGGCATGGCCTAAGGCTATGTACTCATCAATAAAGTCCTTGTATTTTTTGTATAGTGTTGGGTCTTTATTGATCCTACTTTCTATATTTTTAAATCTCTTTAAAGCACAAGTAAGTCAATCACCTAATTTTAATGTTTTAATATCTTGTTTTAAAGGCAATACAACTTGAAATTTGCAATCTTGTAAGATTACAGACTCTTTAAAAATGCTCTCAGCTAACAACTCTTGCTCAGAGCTGGCCTCAGTGTACACTTCTGGTACCTTTTCAGTTTGCCAGAACTGTGAAATTGACTTTTCTAAATTAACAAAATCTAAATTGTTACTAACAGTTGTTGCACAGCAGACAGCTGAAGTAAGATGCCTAGTAGCACGCTGAGTGCTGCTAGATAATCTTCCTGCTACAATGTGGCCGAAGAGTGTGTTGTGGAGATACAGGCCTCCGGGGCCGAACGGAAGCTGATCACGAAGCAACACCTGAAAAAATATGTCATACCCTAAAAGAATACTTATCTTGTCATAGACATAAAAATCTTTATCAGCCAATTTTGCATTATGAGGGCAGAGCAAGCTCCTTACTATTTATGGCAAACTGTGGCATCTTACAAGTTATGGTGTTTACCACGTGACATGTCACTAACATGCTAAAGTTATTTACAGTAGAATATATTTTAAATGTGGCCTGTTGAGCAGTCTGAGTAGTACCATCACACACACCGCTTATTATAATATTTGATTGCTTCAAATCACAACCTATTTCATTGAATAAGTCCGAGCGAACAAATGAAACTTGCGAACCTGTATCTAAGATGGCCCTTACATAAATGGGGTTTCCAAATCTATTTATTAATTTTACCTTAACTGTAGGTAAAAGAACATTGTCACTGACCTTTGATAATAAACTAACATGACTTAAGCTTTTTTGGGGAACAGCATCCTCATTAGGGTTTGCAATATTCGTCCAATTTTAGTATTCGAATAATACGAATACATAGATTTCCAATATTCGAATATTCGAATATTTCGAATAATTCGAATACTTTTGAAAATGAAACAAAATAATGATTCTAAGTTGTGTAATTGTAAAATATGTAATGTAAAATTAAAATGTAATGACCTTACAACTAAAAAAATAATGTTTATGGTATCTTCTACAAATTAAATAATATTCATTTGGATGATAACAACTTTTGAAATAAAGTAAACAATTTAATAAACCAATCACAGCACACAATTAAAAAAAAATAATGAATAAATAATAATATAAATTTACGTTGTTTATTATAAGTTACAATAAAAACAAATCAATAACGAGCACTCGTTCCGTATGTATATAAAGAAATGACTAACTATCAACTTTATGGCAATCAACAAATTCAAACTATACTCAGTGGCAAATCTAACCGCTCACTCTACATACATGTTTGTAAGGTGAGGTGAAAGAGAGAGAAAGAGAGGGCAACTTAGATTTGCCGCTGATTAGTAGTTTATATTAAAATTATAATTTGGTTTACTTACATCTTTTCATGTCAGTCAGCAATTCAACATCATCACAGCACAGCACAGACAATTTATGAACACTTGACGTAAACTTGCACTTAACCGTGTACGAGGAATCTCCATCACCACACCACACCACAAAAAACATTAACTAATCCTTAAGCTCGCTCTCGCTATCGCTACGCTACCCCTTTTACCAATTACGGTACGGCATTTAGTTCGTTTTAGAAAGATTTTGGCAAGGATAAAGAAAAATTGGTAATTTATTGTTTGTCTTAGATTTGTAGTTATCTATACATATAATAAAATCGTTAAGACCAAAAAGTCTGTACATTGAAGATTAAAAAAAAAAACCGATCAGGGCGACTTATAATAAGTAACTGAACATATTAAAACCATTTTTAAAATTTTTGTTTGTTTGTTTGTTTGTTTGACTGAGCATCACGTAAAAACTACTGAACGGATAATGATGAAATTTTCATAAATCTATTTATATAATATCAGAATAACATTTAGGCAATAGAAATTTTGGAGAATGTTAGAAGAAGGGGGTAAAAAGAGGGGGTAAAGTTTGTATGGAAAAACAAATTTAGATTGTTCTAGGATCATGAAACTCAAAATAAATACTTATTAATGAAAATAAAGAAATACCTGTTTCATAGTTTTTTTTTAATCTTATCCAAAAACGCAAAAAAGAGGGTTTTATGTTTCAAATGACTGGAATTCATACAACTATAAAATAAAAACAAATGAAGTTTGACCTTTGAAACTTACTACATATACTTAAAATCACAAATGAAAAAAACTACTTTCAGCGATTTTGAATAAACTACCCCTAAGGGGTGGAAAGGGGGGGTTAAAGTTTGTATGGGAATTTGGTCGTTTTTCAAGTTAGAAACGTGGAAATTGCTATAGGAATACTGTTATCAAATAAAAAATACTATTTTTGGTGATTTTAGATAAACTACCCCTAAGGGGATGAAATGGGGGGTTAAAGTTTGTATGGGAGCTTGGTAATTTTCAAGTTAATTGCTATAGGAATACTGTTATCAAATAAAAAAAACACTACTTACGGTGATTTTGGATAAACTACCCCTAAGGGGATGAAATGGGGGGTTAAAGTTTGTATAGGAGTTTGGTCGTTTTTCAAGTTTGAAACGCGGAAATTGGTATACTTATAGGCTACTGTTAAGTGTTAACAAATGAAAAAAATAACGTTCGGAGATTTTGGATAAACTACCCCTGAGTGGATGAAATGGGGGGTGGTAATTTGTATGGGAGTGTGGTCAATTTTGAAGTTAGAAACGTGGAGATTAGTATATAGGCTACTGTTAAATAACAAAACAATACCACTTCTGGCGATTTTGGAAAAACTACCCCTAAGTGGGTGAAATGGGGGGTGAAAATTTGTATAGGAGTTAAGTCAATTTTAAAGTAAGTAACGTGGAAATTGGTATAAAGGCTCCTGTTAACAAATAACTTTCAGTGATTTTGGATAAACTACCCCTAAGGTAATGAAATGGGGGCTAATATTTTTATGGGAGTTTGGTCATTCTTGAAGTTAGAAACGTGGAATTTGGTATACTTTTAGGTTAACAAAAAAAACAATTTTTGGCGATTTTGGATAAACTACCCCTAAGAGTATGAAATGGGGGGTTAAAGTTTATAATGGAGTTTGGTTGTTTTTAAAGTTAGAAACGTGAAAATTGGTATTTAGGCTACTGTATACAAATATAAGTGTTTTATATATGATATTTATTTATAACAAAACTCAAATGTTTTCCTCGACGCACTCGCCGTTTTCAAGGTTCTGACAGAACAAAAGCGTTGTGATCGCTTTGCGATCGCAACACAAGCTGAGTCAGACCCTTTTCATCCACACACTGCTGGCTCCTACCATACCTGTCTTTCTGTATGTGTTCGAATTTTATTATTATGTTTTGTATTTTAGTAGCACTTTATTTGTATATACGTTGTTTGAGCTGTGTGTGTGCTGAATAAATTGTTTTTCTTTCTTTCTTTCTTTCAAATAAAAAAATACCGCTTTCGACTATTTTGGATTAACTACCCCTAAAGGGATGAAATGGGAGGTGGTAATTTGTATGAGATTTTTGTCAATTTTGAAGTGAGAAACGTGGAAATTGGTATAAAGGTTACTGTCAACAAATAAAAAATATTACTTTTGGCGTGTTTGGAAACATCTACCCCTAAAAAGGTGAAATGGGGGGGTAGAAATTTTGAAGTTAGAAACGTGGAAATTGGTATATTCGCTACTATTAAGAAATAATAAAAAAACACTTTTAGTTATTTTGGATTAACTTCCCCTAAGGGGCTGAAATGGGGGGTTAAAATTTGAATGGGGGTTTGGTCATTCTTGAAGTTAGAAACGTGGAAAATGGTATAAAAGGCACTGTTAACAAATAAAAAATAAAACGTTTGGTGATTTCCGGAAAACTATCCCTAAGTGGGTGAAATGGGAGGTGAAAGTTTTAGTGGGAATGAAGACATATTTGAAGTTAATGAAGTTAGTGTTAAAGTTACTGCTTACAAACCAAGAGTACTTTCGGTGATTTTGGAAACACTACCCCTAAAGGGGTGAAAATGGGGGTGGCAATTTGTAAGAGAGTTTTGTTATTTTTGAAGTTAGATATATGAAAATTGGTTTCTAGACTACTAAATATAAAGTACGAGTTTTCTAATAATGGAATCCCAGGTAAATTGACGGCACCCTTTAAACATTTAAAAGACTCATACAGCGATTTTCAAACTTCTGTAAGAACATTTACATTCCAAAAGCACCATTTGGTAAAGTGAAATTAATCAACAGACATGACCATCGGAACTCCTTAATAATAAGTATTTCACAACACGCTACTTTTGCCCATCATTTGTAAGGGGCTGTTTATTTATTACTACGTAAGACGATTTGGGGGGAGGGGGTCTGAACAAGTCTTATTTTTTTCTTACATGGGGGTAGGATGTTTTTACGTAAGATCACAAAAGCAAGCACAAATTAAAGCGTTTATATATTTTTGCTACTTTTTCTTTGCAATTTTGGTAGATACAGATCTTACGTAAGATTAAAAAGGAGGGAGGGGGTTCATCCAAGTCTTATTTTTTCTTACGTAGGGGGAGGGGGTCAGAAATTGGTTAAAATTGTCTTACGTAATAAATGAACAGCCCCTAATGAATGTGGTGAAATGGAAGTTTCGCCAAGTACCAGGAGAGTTCTACAACGATTAATGTCCCTGCATAGGGTGTCATTCATTTTATCGAAATTTCTTTCATCTAATTTCATATCACCGAAAACTATTCCACGAATGTCATTTCATTTTTTTTTCTAATCACATAAACATCAATTCATTGTTTTTTAAATAATCGAACAACTATTCATCTTGAACCGTTTCGAATTTGTCTCAAATCGTAGCTTTATTATTCATCGATTTTACCTTTCACATAATAATTAGTTAGTTGTAGTATTAATTTATCGAAACATGATTCACAGATGGTACGTCCCATATATTATTATTGCCACGAACAATGTTTCATCGCAGTAACGTTTCATCGAACGATGCATTTTTTACCTAACTGTTAGTCTTGCGTTCTAAGGGCTGCATGACGTGAACCCTCCTAACCAACCCAATTTTGATGGGTATAGCATAATACCACACCACCTAGGGTGCCTATTTCCGCTCTAAAGGTCACAAGATAACCCTAACCTAACCCACCAATAGTACATTTGTTAATATTAAATTTTTTTTCCCTGCGGGGGGCTTCGCCCCCCGAGCCCCCCTAATAGGGGGCTGCGCCCCCCACGCCCCCCCTTTCCAGCTGCCCTAACCTAATAACCTAATCTGACCTACTTTTGTAGTAAAACTCCGTACTGAGATACAATTACTTTATTCACTGTATAATAATGCAGTATATAATTTAGGCACTATCACCTTACTCGTAATGCAACTGTCCACGCCCAAGGCTCGTAACCGAATGACCCTGCCATCAACCTCACTTGCCTTTATGTCATCACCGCCCAGTAAATTCCCGCCAACGTTCCCTCTTATTAGTCAATTGATTGACTTGTATAATGAATTAAATTAAAATGATTTAAATCAACGACCTTACACTCGTCCATCCTGACCTCGTGTGTGTCCCCATACACGAACCCAGGACGGCCTGCAAGCATTCGTCATGACCTTACACTCGGCAAGTAAAGTCTATCGTGGGGTTTCAATAATAAGTAAAAATTAAAAATCAACTACTAAAGAGAAAATTAATAATCATAGGTACATATTCCTCATATGGAATTATGTTTATAGAAAATAACACATACCGTTGTAATTAATTATCCTGTACACATATGTATTTCTGAAAGTTCCGAAACTTATATAAATACTCATTTAACTCTTTTAAATCTGTTACTAGCTTTAAGAATACATTCAATTTCATTCTATTCATAATAATAACTAATGTTGATTACTCTATTCTCGCTAATCCATCCATTCTAGCGAAAATTATTTCTAGTATCTTAAATTCCAAAGGGCCTCATGAACCAGTCCATTCTCACGAGACCATTATGAAATCCAATGTTTACTAACCCATCCATTCTAGTAAAATTAGGTTTCATAATTTCATAGGTGTGTAACAAAACCATCCTTACTAACCCATCCATTCTAGTAAGAATGTTTATTACCTGAATTTATTAATCATTTACTAAATTATGAAATATTCATCATTATCGTCATTTAACGATAACTCACAAACAACATGTAAGTATAATTTAATGTGTTTGTAGGTAAACTAGACTTATATCAATATTAAATAATTAATCTGTCTGTACATACACTTTAAATATTTATTTGGTTACTGATTAAATTTGAACTGAATGAGAATAATTGATTTGTATCACAAAATAATTAGCATCAATCATCATCGGACACAGAACAACTTATATCGTCATGAGAATCGCTATCCTGAACCTCGAGAGCAGCCAAATGTACCCAGGGCAGCATACGGTCAGCGGCTACAACTGTGGATCGTTTGTGCTTGCTACCAGTTAAGCCTGGAATAGCAGCTACTTTATAACGATCATTACCAAGCACTGCAACTACCCTGTATGGACCGATGTACGATGGAAGGAGCTTTGTGCTCTTTCCATCGTTGTTAAAAGACACCTTAGTGATTTTAACTAATTCTCCTTCATTGTAAACGCGAGCTGGTTTTCTATTTTTGTCATAGTTTGCCTTTTGTTTTGCTTGACTTTGCCTAATTTTCTCCTTAACTTCCTCCCGTATCTCTACAACATCATTATTTTCTCGCGTATTTTGCCTAATTTCATTAAGTTTTGGATCTAGCTCTGCATTCATAGAGGTTCCGAACATGACCTCGGCTGGTGTTCTGCCAGTGGTTTTTTGAGTTGTATTATTTAGACCCCATTGCACAACACCAACCTTTTCATCCCATTCCCTTTCGTCGTGATCTAGATTTTGGGCAGTTAGGGAGTCCAATATGGAGCGATTATATCGCTCCACCTGCCCGTTTGATCGAGGACTTGCAACGGCATTCAAGATATGTTTAATGCCTTTATCTAGACAAAACTTACGGAAGGCATGGGATGTAAAGCATGAACCTCTGTCACTAATTAGCCTATCTGGACATCTAAATATATAAAATATATCCTCCAATGCCCGAATTGCATTTTTTGTATTCGTGTTTCTAACAGGTTTTATAAATACAAACTTTGAAAAAGCCTCTACAACGACCAACATGTGTGTGTTACCCCGTTTTGATCTCACAAAGGGTCCGAGATGGTCGATGTGCACGGTGTGGAAAAGAACGTCAACCTTTTCTATAACATGTAAATGACCCTCTTTAGGCTGAGATGATTTTTTTGCATAAGCACATTGTACACAAGCATTAACATATTTTTTTATAAATTTTGACATTTTCGGAAACCAATAAGACTTTTTAATTCTGTCAAGCGTTTTTTCCACACCAAAATGGCCTATATCATCATGGTTTAGGCGGCACAACTGCCATCTCGCACCCTTTGGTACCACCCAACGCAAATTATTCTTATCGCCGTCAACACACTTATAAAGCCGATCATCTTGAATGACGTAATTATCTTTTATATGTTTTAGGTCATCAACATTAATATCTGAGGTAAGAATGTCCCTAATCCTGCACAGTTCAGAATCACCCATTTGAAGGGTCTGTAACCAATCGTCGTTACTAATAGACATTACCGTGGGATATTGATCCAAAGTATCTACAGTCTCCTTATCAGGTATTGGGTTACGGGACAGAGCGTCTACATGTGACATTTTCGCGCCTGAACGATACTCTATGGAACATTGAAACTCCTGTAAAAGTAACCACCACCTAGCCACACGTGGGATAATATCTCGTTTAGAAAAAGTGCTACGTAGAGCACTGCAGTCAGTGACAATTTTGAAATTTTGACCTAATAAGTAGACCCGAAATTTCTTCAAGGAACAGATCACCGCCAAAGTTTCTAATTCATATGCATGAAAATGTTTTTCTTCGGGAGTGGTTTGGCGGCTGTAGAAAGCCACTGGACGAAATGACTCGTTACTACCATACGGTCTTTGTAGCAGTATGCCACCAATACCTACTTTGCTGGCGTCGGTGTGTAACTCCGTCTCAGCTGCGGGGTCATAGATGGACAAAATAGGACGATCGACCAGCCTTTCCTTTAAAGTTTGAAAAGCACCTTCTTGTTCATCGGACCAACACCAGACTGCATCCTTTTTCAAAAGTCTACATAGTGGATGTGCGACCTGTGCAAAGCTCCTGATAAATTTGCGAAAATATCCTACAAGCCCCAAGAACTGACGGACAGAATGTTGATTAGTCGGACGAGGAAAATCTAAAACGCACTGTATTTTCTTATCGCCCGGCCTAACTCCAGCAGCACTTATTTCATAACCAAGGTAGTCTACCTGTTCGCGCAAAAACTCACATTTTGATAAATTAAGGGTCAGACCAGCTTCGTCAAGTAATTTCAAAATTCTCTCTAGCCTAGCAAGACATTCTTCTTTACTTTTACCGTAAATAAGAACATCGTCGATATAAGCGGTGGCTTCAGTATACCGAGCAGATCCCAACACCTTGTTCATCATCCGCTGAAAAACAGCAGGGGCGTTTGCAAGACCGAACGGCATACGATTAAATTCATATTGGCCGTCCGGTGTTACAAACGATGTCAAAGGCTTGGATGACTCTGTTATCGGGACCTGATAATACCCAGATGCCAGATCGAGTGTAATAAAATACGCTTGGCCCGATAGCCTGGCGATTTCATCCTCGATTACCGGCATGGGATAGCGCTCTTTTACAGTCACCGAATTTAGTAACTTATAATCAACACACATCCGTAGTTTACCGTCCTTTTTACGCACTAGTATTATAGGACTCGCGTATTCCGAAACACTTTCTCGAATAATGTCCGCTTCTAACATTTCATTGACCATATCTCGAACTTGTTCGCGCTCTTTATGAGACAAGCGATAAGGACGATAAACTACAGGTTGCTTACTATTTAAATCTATTGACATTTCAGCCGCCTTAGTGCATCCTAGTTCCTTTAATTCAAACGCAAAACAATGCCTATACTGATGTAATATGTCGTAGAGTCTTTGTCTGTCTGTCTCGTTGGCACATTCCCCTACACGTATCATGCTCGTGTCTAATTCTCTTGGCTCAGGTACCAACGCCTCCTTGTCCGGGAGAGCTATTCGTTTAACAACCTGAACTTCCATAGCACGACACAATGTAATTCCCGTCAACAGCTGAACTGGTGTTGAGATCGGTGAAACAACAACGTTGGCTTTACCATCCTTAACGCGATAAACGCCTTCACAAAGATAATACTGTTGAGAGGGTTTCCCTACGACCTTACCGCTCACTAGAATATCACCATCAATACGAGGTTCTGTGAAAACTTTAACAGAAGCTGAACCATCTAGACTGACACATGAAGTAGCCTTAACTTTTATAGATCGGTCATCGTCTACGCTCATTTGTGAAAAGGGCATCTCTTTTCCAACATCCGAAAACTTTAAATTCTTAAAATCTTTATAAACAATAACATGAGGTAGCTCTGTAAATGACTGGCCTATAAGTAGAGGTAAATCGAGAAATCTATCATGTACCACTTGGAATTTGACGTTAGCATGTACCCCATCAACAATCAGGTTGACATTTACCCCTCCTAACGATCGAACAACTTCATTACCAAAACCTTTCAATGGAACCGATATGTCGTCACACGTAAGCCCTAACTCCTTCGCGGCTGACTCTGTTACCAACGAAACCTCACTTCCGAAGTCTACAAAAGCTTGGATTTGCGAATTGTTGACAGTGACTTCTTTACTAAACTTAGAATTGGTCTTTGACGATAAAATACACATCTGTTTGCGAGAAGTTTCGTTTTTGGAACTATCTGTATTGTTTTGCTTTAACCTACAGTCTTCGAGTTTATGACCAATTTTATTGCAATTTGTGCATTTTAGTAAGGGTTTAGGACATTTAAGGTAGGGATGGCCCTTCTCCTTGCAGTTAAAACAAAAAAGCTTTGTATTGGGGTTAGACCTATCACTGCTTTTGGAGTCTGTATTGCTATTACTCTGTTTGTTCTCTGTCGGCGGTTTATTTTTATAAACTTGGCGCTCAAAACTAAATGAAGTATCTTTGTTTGTCAAAAGAAACTGTAATAACTGGTCAGGATGTGTGCAACGAAGTGCATTAGCACTGGACCGCATAGTTTTGTCACTTAAGCCGTGAATTATACAATCTACCGCCCGCTTACCATCAATATCACAACGGTTCAAGAGAGCGATTTTCTCATAGTAATAAACCTCAATCGGTTCGTTATATCTACTCTTACGTCTAAGCATCTCCTCCAGGGATTGGCCATAATTCTCCTCATAAGGAAACGCACTCAGGAGTTTTTCTTGCCATTCTGGCCAAGTAAATAAAATGGAGTTCAAGCTGTTATACCACGTCTTAGCCAATCCCTGGAGCTTCTGCATAGCAAAGTGAACAATCGTCCGGTCGTCCCAGCCATAGACCTTAGCGCATTCGTTAACCTTTTTAAGCCAAGTATCAATCGTTTGGGTTTTCAACGAAGGGTCAAAATCGGGCAAAATATTTTTGTGGTTTAATTTACCACTTTGATTTTCGAATGCCCCGGTCTGTGGCTGTGACGACTGAGTTTTTATATTTTTAATCGAGTTCAGAATGTCAATAACATCTTTAGCTGAAAAGGCTGGACTAGCTGACCGTTTTAAGCTTCTTTTGGACGGGTGAGTTGTTATCCGCTCTTCATCATGCTCACGCGAACGTGACTTGTTCCTCGTAGACCGCCGCGTCGAGCGCCTGTCCTGCTGCGTGACGCTAGCTCTGGCTTGCAATCGTCTTTGTTCAGTGCGAATCTCTTCTTCTAGACGTTTGAGTTGTTCGCATTTCCGTCGAAGGTTGCGTTCCATTTCTTGTTGAACGCTGCTACTCCGACGGTCACTAATCGGGCTGCGACTTTTGTATCGCGTGCGACTTCTGTACTTTGAATCACGCTTAGTGCGACTACGACTCCTTCGACTTACTTGATTGTCATTCCTAACAGGACTACGACTTCGGATTCGAGTGCGACTTCCACGCGATACGTCGCGTCGTTCAGGGCTCCTACCTCTACGCGGCGCTTGATCGTTGGCTCCTGCCTCACTACCATCGCGCTCTTGCCGTATATCCGGCGTTGTCAGACGCCGGCGAGAGGTGCTTCCTTTATCCATTACCCTGAAACTCGCCGACAAATTATGTGCATTAGATCCAAATCGTGTATGAAAAGGTAAATCAGAATATTTCAAAGTTGCGTAACTCCTAAACCAGGCGTCGTAGCTCAAAAAGAATGAAAATTTCGCCCCCCTTTAATACCCCACATTACCGATATGGATATAAGATACACGAGTATGACATTATTTTCCAAAACGTGACATGAGGTATTATACTACAATCAAAACAGGCCTATCTTCTAAACCATGTGTCGGTAGGTGTGGTATACAATAACAACATTATATCAATAATTAAACACAAGTGTCATAGTCACATGCATATGTCATAGTGACATCGCATGAATCAAAACGGTCGTACGTAACTCCTGCGCATCGCAGCCAAAAAGTGGTTTAATTTTGATTCTATTATGACCCCATTCTCATAACCAGGTGTATTAAATAAAATATTCTCGGTAGGTATCTTACTTAATTTAATAATGTGGGTAGTTTAACCACAAGGTTAAAATTATCTTTTCAATAAAATTAATGTTTTATTTTAATTGATTTGGGCATCATCAGTGATACTAAATTTATTTATCAGTTAATATTGTAGGTACTCACATTTTAATGATGCCGGTTATGATTATGAATTACTGTTAAGATAACTTGTAAAAGCTATGTAATACTCTTAACCAAGCACTAATTATCTTCTATAGGTAACCGCGAAATACCACTCGTGTACCAACAAATCTCAAGAAGACACAACTTAGAAAATTAAAATTCTGTAGGTAGGTTTCCTTTTAGAATTTACGCGAATAGTAACAAAGGATTTTTCGAAATTTAACCCCTAAAGGGGTCAGACAGGGGTTGCAAGTTATTATAGGAAATACCTGCTGTGTTGCATCCGTTTAGTATTCGATATTTGATTATAATCGCTAACTGAACTAAAAATAGTTCAAAATTACCATACAGAAATATTAATGCTATACCAGTGTATTAGCATAAAGAAAATTGTACCACGATGTAACTAACACTTGTGACGAGCGAAGATTTAACTTCTACTTACACAAAATAACCAACGTGAATTAGGGTCACGAGGTTTTGCCTTATTATTTAACTAGTAGGATACAAGTACATTTACTGCAGTCAATACTTAATATCTCGAGACGGCACCGTTTTCTTATGTGAACTGTTACATGGCTACTTTCCACATATGCATTCAGTAGACCTGGTAACGATCTTCATTACTGTGATTTTAAAAGAACTTAAACATGCAAAATAATAACATGTGTGAGCATGTACTTACCACTTCTGATTTGTAGTAAAACTCCGTACTGAGATACAATTACTTTATTCACTGTATAATAATGCAGTATATAATTTAGGCACTATCACCTTACTCGTAATGCAACTGTCCACGCCCAAGGCTCGTAACCGAATGACCCTGCCATCAACCTCACTTGCCTTTATGTCATCACCGCCCAGTAAATTCCCGCCAACGTTCCCTCTTATTAGTCAATTGATTGACTTGTATAATGAATTAAATTAAAATGATTTAAATCAACGACCTTACACTTTCTTGACACACTTTTTAGTACGTAATTTACGTACGTAAATTATATTATATTAGTACGTAACACACTTTTTAGCACCTTTTAACAAGTAAATATTATGATAATTCAGTATTAGACAGTAAAATCTAAGTAAAAACGTTATTCGGCTATGGCGGTGATAATTCGGCAAAATGAGAATCGAGAAAACATGACTTATGAAATGCTCTGTCGTTGAAACGAATTATCAAGTATAGTAACACCAGTGAAACGATTTTCTATGGAAAAAGAATTTTGGGAACTGAAACTTTCGTTAGTCTAAAATTATAGTATAGGTGATTCGATAAACGACTATGTCGATAGACAAATAAAATAATAAAGTAAAATTCGATGAGTTGATTCTTGTGTAAACGGTAATTCGAGCAAATGTATGAGCGATCTATCGACGTTCGATGAATTATTCCTAAGTGATAATAAAATCCTACGAATAGTGTTATAGGAAACAATAATCGATGAAACGATCTTCGGTAAAATGATGGATTACCCCCTGCATATTATACTAGATAGCCCCATTTTGTCAAGAGTGATGAAGAATTGGCAATAAGCATTAATGGCATGAATGTAGTGTATATGTGCTGCACTGCATGTAATACATAATCACATAATAATTAAACAAACACTAAAAAGCGTACAAATGTTAGGAAACATTACTATTTTTTTGGAAAGTCTGTCCCTTTATGATACGTACTTAATGAAAATTTTATTTGTACCTACCTACTTTTTAACGAAATTACTGACTCTCCGCAGACGAAGTCGCGGGCGGACAGCTAGTTTTTAATATTTAAATCTATTTCCACGGAGTTGTTAATGTGGAGGATAATTAATCCTGGCATTTTGTTATAGTGTTTTGTTCAGGTAAATAATTACAGACATATTTCTGCACTATTCGAAATATTCGTTTTATTCGAATAATGAATATTGTCGAATTCGAATAATATGTATGGCGAATAATTCGAATATTCGAATTGCAAACCCTAATCCTCATGCTCATGCTGAATTATGTTTTTCTTTACAAACTGAATATTTAAAACCAAAAAGGCATTTTTTACCATAGTGTTCATTTAAGCAAATGTTACATAATTTATTAGAATTGACATATTCTTGACGCTGTGCCACGTCAATTAACTTAAAGCCGGGGCACTGATGCATCTTGTGTAACTGAGAATTGCAATACTTACATTTTGGAGACTTGATAGAGGTTTTGCTTTTACTGCTTGTAGCAGCGACTAAGCTACTCCTTCGTGGGCTAGATTGGCCCAGCGCGAGTGTCTCAAGAGCCGCAGCCCTTTGTTCTAAAAATTTAAACAAATCATGCAATTGCGGCAAGTTCAAGCTCTGATTTTCCAGATGAAATGCCCTAAGCGTGTACTGATCCAGCTTTCGCTGTAAAACAGTGATAAGCATTAAATCCCAGTGTTGCACAGGTATGTCCATATTTTTTAATGCACTTAAGTGCTGCTTAGTTTTAGAAACTAAATTGCGTATAACAGCTGCTGAAGTTTTTTGCGCACAAGAAAGAGACTGTACCGCGTTAGATTCCCCGACAATTGCGGGCGGAACCGGCGAAATAATATCATTTTGAAACGCCGCCATTTCGAAGTAATTGTCCTCGAAGGCACCGATCGTTTCTTTATCGTCGGTATCTAACAAAGATATTACATATTCCAAATTTAGTTCCATATATTCATTAAAAGTCTTTTCTAACCTGTCCTTTTTTTCTTTTAGTAAATTTATATTGTAGTTATCTTGTTGTAAATTGCGTAAATATGCTTTAAGTCGCGTCATAAACGCTTTACATTGCCCCCTGGCAGCGATGAGTCGCTTAATGTCTTCGGCCATAGCTAGCGAGGATAAGTATGTCCGCTCTCTAATACACTTAATTTAAACAAACGATCATTAACCGTAGTACTATTAATTTTGTTATGTTTTGTTCCACTCACTCTGAACTAGGTATTTAATTTATAACCAAAGCAACTGCTAACACGATGAAAAAGTTCAAGTAAGCAAGTACAATATGGCGACTGGCCACTAGGCTAGGGGCTAAGATCGCATTCAAGCGCCGAGCCACGATCCAATCGTTGACGTGCGCGTGGCGCGGAAATCTATGTGCCGCGTCCTGATTGGCCGTGCTGAAATATCATGCGCTCTCACTGGTGCCTTTGCTCCTACGCCGTATAAAATGATTTGGCGTAACCGGACTTGTATAACGGTACAAGTTACTTTATTAAATACTTTTATACTAAGATGAATTATCCAGTTGTATAAAATATTGGCGAATCCACGAAATATCTTTATTATAAAATAGCCCAAAATAATTTAGGGAAAAATACAAAAAGGTACGGCGATATCTTTGGCGGTCCTTATAAAATATGCATAGGCATTAAAATACACTTGCATGCATGCACAATGGCCTCAATGGCAAAAGTTAAGGTTAATGTTCATCGATTCTTTAAAATAGTCACGAGCACTGCACGCACGACGTACAAAAACACCTTTTAAGATCCGTTTTTAGTAAGACTACGGACAGATTACCCTGCACACTGTACAGAATAGATGTAGCTTCCGAACTTCGGAATTTATATTAATTCTTAATATCAACTGGCGTTGAGGCGCGCACTGCACACCAGCCAGGCTTCTTTTTTTAAATAATCCGCACTGCAGACAAAACAAAAACCTGGCTCGCCTGTAGGTACTCCCTGTAGTCCCAGTCGAAAATCGGGCGCACTGCACACCGACTACTGAAATCATTAATTGATTATGAATATTGCTGTCGTCTAATACTATGTGCTAATTTATACAGAAAAGTAAGGTCGTGAACTCTACGACGGTCGCGCAAAGAGTGCATGCCGAAAAAATTAAGTCTTTGGTCATAGGGGGTGCGATGAGATATTCCTGAAGACGCCAGAGCCAGACCTCTCGTGAACGCTCTTTGAATGCTCTCAACACGTTGACAATGAACAGAGTAACAGGGGTTCCAAACTACAGACCCATATTCCAATTGGCTGCGAACAAGTGCGTTATAGAGTAAAACTTTAGTGCTCGCTCGTCGGAATTCCTTGCAGTTTCTTCTCAAGACGCCTAAGGTTTAAGCAGCTTTTCGTGTCACGAAGTCAATATGAGGAATAAAAGTCAGCTTACTGTCAAATACAACTCCCAAGTCTCTTATTTCATCAACTTTTTCAAGCATTACATCATTCAGTTTGTAAGACGAGGGAGTTGGAATCTTTTTCCGTGTAAACTTAATGTGAAAGCATTTGGTTGCGTTCAGAGACATATCGTTGATGGAGCACCACTGCTTGATTGCATCTAAGTCTCCCTGCAATAGATCGACATCGCTAGGAGAAGTAATTGTATCTTCAAAAGTAAAGTAGCTATGCTGAACAGTCTACGAATAGTCAGATCCTTTACTTCTATATTAGTAGTGCATATATGCTCAAAAAGAGCAGCCTGGAGAGCTCTGTCTAATAGAGCCACTTATGGTGGTCACGACACTCAGTCATGAGGAAACAACTAAGAAGAAGATATTCTTGAACGAGAGGTGTGCTTGTACTTGCAACGCTTCATTATCTTGAATCTACAAACGCAACATATTATAAGTAGATTTGAAACATATTTACTACCTACATCGAACTCGCTGACTACTCATAAGCCACTGTGGCTTTTGTGGTCTTTAAGTTTTATACCTAAGATTGTTTTTATAAGATTTGGATCTTTAATAAAAAAAAAAACAACAATGAGTTCAAAATTCACAATGTGTAATGTACGTCTATGTCCTATGTCCAGTAAGCTAAGGAAAATGTTAAGCCTTTGTCATAATAAACTTTAAACTGAAAATGCAAAAAATGATAAATGACAAGCATGACAATGACAAAAGCAAAGATAAGGATCTAAGAAAGCTCATAATTTTTTACATGTTAAATTTGACCCACTTCCCGGTGTCTGATTGAGTTGAAATTTGGTACACCTACGTAATTTTGGTGACAATGCAGTAATCAGATCAAGTAAGCAGATTAGCTCCATCCTAAACTGCTCATGATAAACCAGTCGTGTTCGGGATCGTTGGATTTGTCTTGACAAGTATTATAGACGTAGGTGGTGTCCAGGGTCTGATGGTAAAGCCGGAAGGTTGGCCACAGGCACTCTTAAGCTACTCATGATAAACCCGCCGTTTTTGGGCTAGTTGGGCGTGTCTTGATAAGCAGATGATGATGGTGCAAAGAAAGTACAGTCTGCAAGAAAATCCTGTCCCAAAAATGTAGTTTTCGACAGAACCTTATTAACCTTTCGTGTGTGTTTGTTTAGGATCCTAACCAAATTTTTGATATCTTTTTGTATTTTTTTTTTGAACTGCAATCCTAATTTAAAGAGACTAGAACTTGGTTTTTTTTTCACCTCCCACATACAAGTTAAAAGAAAGAAAGAAAGAAAAAACGTTTATTTACATATATCTAACAAAAGTACAGAACACAAATAAACAAATGGACAAAAATAATAAAAACTGCACTAATGCCAGATGACGCAAAACGGTTCCGGCTCAGCGTGGTACTGGTTAATCCTTTTCCAGACAGAGGCTCTATATTAACCACATAGGTTTAGTTACAATTTCAACCTTAGTACCTTAAATTAAGTTTCAAATCTGATTGAATATACGTGAAAAGCTACTGGCTCTGAAATTAATTCCCAATATGTAAATAACTTGGATATGTATTGCATTTTTTATTAAACCATCAAGATTGCTGCGGCCTGGAAAAGGGTAAGAGTGAAATTGTAACAAAATAACTATCTATGATGACCACCAATAGTAACTTTTAAAACCAAATTTAGATAGCGACCACCATATTAAATTAAATCAGTAGACCAAACTATGTCCATGACTGCCAAATCTTAGTGAAATCAAGGACCATATATAATTATATATAATTATATAATCATATATAATTATATATGGTCCTTGGTGAAATTAAACGTTTATAATAAACAAATTTCTGAGATATCGATTTTAAATTATCTCTCCTTGTTCCCATAAGGAACAATGATATTAGATAAACTTCAGTAAGGTAGGTTAGGTTAGGTTAGAGCTGTGATCTTTAAAAACAGTAGGTATATTAAATTAGCTTAGGTTGTAAGATGTTAGGTTTACTTCAGCAAGGTAGGGTTAGGTAAGGTTAGAGCTGCGATCCTTAAAAACAGTAGGTATATTAAGTTAGGTTGTAAGATGTTAGGTTGATTTCAGCAAGGAAGGTTAGGTTAGGTTAGAGCTGTGCGGGCTCTCCCTCGCCGTCGGGCGACCAGATGGATCGGCAGTATGCCGATCCCATAGAGGTGGCCCGAGCATCGGCGAGGGAAGTTTTAGAGGGGGCTAGAAAGTCAAAACATTTAAAAGGGGAGGTGTGGGGCCTTTTTAATAGGTCCTGCAGGGCCATCTTGGCGGCCATGGACGAGGTGGAGGCCGCCAAGGCCGAGAGCGAGGAGATCCGCATCCTTAAATCGGACAATAAAAGGATGCGGGAGCAACTCGCTCTGCTGACTGCGGAGACCAAGGCGCTCCGCACCGCCTTCTCGGAGCGCACGGTCCCGGCCTCCCCCGCTCCATCAGCACAATTCTCCACTGAGGAGCTGGTGGAGGCTATCGAGGGGGTAAAGAGGGACCTCTTCCTCAGTCTGGGCAATATGATAAATGCCCGGATTGAGGAAGTTAACAGACGCCTCCCCCCGGAGCCGATCCTCCGCCCCCCATTGGCGGCAGACAGGAGGGCCACAGGGTCTGCCCCCCCGCCGCCCCCCCCCAAGACGAAGGCCACGAGGCCTACCCCGCCGCCCATGCCGCAGGCCGAGCCTGAGGCGAGGGCTAGGCTAGGGGACGGGAGGCCCAAGGCCGCCAAGAAGGCGGCAACTTCCGCCCGCCAGGCTGTGTCTACCCCCGCTCCCAAAGCGGCCAGGCCTGCCCCGGCCCCGAAAGCCACTCGGCCCTCGCAGGGAGGGCCGGGCCCCTCGGGCCAAATACCGCATCCGCCCGCGAAGGAGTCGTGGGTGGCTGTGGTCAGAAAAGGCAAGGGGAAGACTAAGGCCTCCCCCCCCCCAGTCGAAAAAGACCCCCGGGAGGAAATCAGCGCCAAAGCCCCCGGCGCTGTCTGCCCCCAAGACAGCGGCGGTGGTGGTGACCTTAAAGAAGGACGCCACCACCACGTTGCAGGCCACCATGGCTAAGGCCATTCAGGGTCTTAGCCTGCAGGAGGTGGGCCTGCAACATGTGCGGGTCCGGACCTCAATGACGGGGGGCAGGGTCATCGAGGTCCCAGGGGAGGATAGCGGCTGGACCGCCGATAAACTGGCGGAACGGCTGCAGTCCATTGTGGGGGACGTGGCCAACATTAGCCGCCCCGTCAAGATGGCCGGCCTCCGGGTCGCCAGGCTCGATGAGTCGGCGACCGGGGAGTCAGTGGCGGAGGCGGTCGCCAAGGCGGGGGGTTGCGCGACGGCCCAGGTAAAGGTTGGGGCCGTCCGCAGGCTGTACGACGGCACTGGTTCAGTCCTGGTCCAGTGCCCCGTGACCAGCGCAATTGCGCTGCAGAGGGCGGGTCGGATCCTGGTGGGTTGGGCCTCCGCCAGGGTCACGGCCGTGGGACCGACACCGATGCGCTGCTTCAAGTGCTACGGTGTCGGTCACACGAGGGAACTGTGCCCCTCTAACGTGGACCGGAGCACGCTGTGCTTCCGGTGCTGCAAAGAGGGGCACAAAATGGGGGAATGCTGGGAGAAGGAATGGTGTGCGGTCTGCCACCATTCCAAACTCCCAGCGGGGCACAGAATGGGGGGAAGGAACTGCTTCCCTCCCCCAACCACAGGTAGGGACACGAGGGCCCCACGCCCCCGTCCCCCCCAGCAGAACCCCCCGTCAGCGCCAGCCGCCGGGGCCCAGGAGGAAAGCATGGATGTCTAGATGCCAGCACACCCGCATCTGGACATCCTGCAGGTGAACGCCAACCACTCCGCCAGAGCTCAGGACCTGCTCATGCGGACCATGGCGGAGTGGGCGATTGGCGTTGCCGTAGTGGCGGAGCCCTATTTCGTCCCCCCCCTACCCAACTGGGTAGGGTCGGCGGACGAGAGGGTGGCCGTGGTGGTGCCGGCGGTGGGGGACTTCCCCCCCCTGACCAGGGTGGTGGGTGGCCCGGGATTCGTGGCGGCCAAGTGGGGAGACGACACCGTCATCGTGGCGGTGTACTTCTCCCCCAATAGGCCGCTGCGCGAATTTGAGTTGTTCCTGGGCACCCTGGGGGGGGTCGTCAGGAGGGCAGCCCCGAAGCAAGTGCTGGTCCTGTGGGACCTCAATGCCAAGAGCGCGGCATGGGGTTCCCCCGTTACGGACCCACGCGGGGCGGCCCTCAGGGACTGGGTGGCGGCGACGGGCCTTACGGTCCTGAACCAGGGCAGCGCCAACACTTGCGTGCGGCGCCAAGGGGGGTCAATCGTAGACATCACGTTCGCGACCCCCGCCATTGCCGCACGCGTTACGGATTGGCGCGTCCTGGAGGACGTGGAGACCCTCTCTGATCATCTATATATCAGAATGAGGGTCTCCACAGGTAGGGTCCGGCCGCTGCCCGTCCCCGGGGGGGGGGGGGCAGAGGGGGGCCGGGAGAGGAAGAGGGTTCCCCAAATGGTCCCTGTCCAAACTGGACAGGGCCAGGGTGGACGAGGCGGCGATGGTGGAGGCATGGTGTGCTGCCCCACCCGCCGACCTCGCGGTCGAGGAGCGGGCGTCTCGGTTCCGCTCCTCGCTGCAGGCGGTGTGCGACGCGGCCATGCCCCGGGCGAAGCGCCTCTTCGCCCGGAGGAGGGTGTACTGGTGGTCCGCAGAGATTGCGGCCCTGCGAGCCACCAGTAACAGTGCTCGGTCGGCGTACCAGCACTGTCGGCGTCGGCAGCACACCGCCGAGGAGGAGGAGGGGCTCCACAGGGCCCTCAAGGAGGCAAAGGGGGCCCTACAGGTGGCGATCGCCAAGGCCAAGGATGAGGCGCACGCCTCGTTCTTGGCCACCCTGGACAGAGACCCGTGGGGGCGGCCGTATAAGGTGGTGCGCAACAAAATGCGCACCGCCCCCCCCATGGATTCCCTGGAGCCCTCCCTCCTCCAGGCGCTCATCGAGGGGCTATTCCCGCCGAGCCCCTCGATAACTCCCCCGGTGATGACCGAGCCATCGGGGCAGCCGGAGGTCGAACTCGCCATCGCGCCTATTAGCGATGACGAGTTCGACCGGGTGTTGGACCGCCTCCGGGGCTGCAAAAAGGCCCCGGGCCCGGACGGAGTCCCCGGCAAAGTCCTCCCCATTGCCCTTAAACACCTCGGGAACCGCCTCAGACAGATCATGGACGACTGTCTGAGGGAGGGCAAGTTCCCGAGGGTATGGAAGGAGGGGAGGCTTTGCCTCCTCCGGAAAAAGGGCAGACCCCCCGATTGCCCCTCCGCCTGGCGCCCTATCGTGCTGCTGGATGAGGCCGGGAAGATGCTGGAGAGGATCCTGGCCTCCAGAATCCTGCAGCACCTGGAGACTGCCGGCCTGAACGTCTCGGACCGGCAGTTCGGGTTACGGGAGGGGCGGTCCACGCTCGACGCACTGAAGTCCTTGAGGGACTTCTGTGAGGACGCGTCGAGCAGGGGAGAGGGTGTCGTGGCGGTGTCGCTGGACATCGCCAACGCATTTGGCACCCTTCCCTATGGGGTCATTAGAGAGGCACTTCGGTATCACGAAGTGCCTCTCTACCTCCGGAGGATCGTGGAGCACTACCTAACCGAGAGGGTAGTGCTCTACGAGGGGCGGGATGGCGGTCGGGGGGAGCGGGAGATGGCCTGTGGAGTACCCCAGGGTTCCGTGCTCGGTCCCTTGCTATGGAACCTGGGGTACGATTGGGCCATCAGGGGGGAATTGCTCCCACGGACGGCCACCATTTGCTATGCAGATGACACCATGGTGGCCTTGTGTGGGACCTAAATGGTGGAGGCAATGAGGCGGGCGGAGGTGGCGGCTGAGCTGTCGATCCACCGGATCGAGCAGCTCGGCCTGAAGGTGGCCCTCTCGAAGACCGAGGGGATAGTCTTCGGGGGGCGTGGGTGGCGGCTGCCAGCGGGCGCGGCGCTCGCGATCGGGGGAGATACGGTCCAGATAAAGCCCCATATCAAATATCTGGGGCTAACGTCCAGATAAAGCCCCATATCAAATATCTGGGGCTAACTTTGGACCGTCGGTGGGATTTCAGGAAGCATTTCGCGAGACTCGCTCCCCGAATCGTGGGCGCCGCGTCGGCCCTGGGCCGGCTGCTGCCCAATGTGGGAGGGCCGGGCTCCTTGTGCCGGCGGCTATACGCCGGCGTCACGAGGAGCATGGCCCTGTATGGGGCCCCAATCTGGGCGGACAAGCTGTCCGCCCGGAACAGGGCCCTGCTGCGTAGGCCCCAACGGGTGGTGGCCCTCCGAATGGTGAGGGCCTATATGACGGTGGCCCACGCAGCGGCCTGCCTCCTCGCCTGCACCCCGCCATGGGAAATGGACGCAGAGGTGCAGGCTGAGACCTATAAGGTTGGGTCCAGGGCCCGGGCTAGGGGAGAACGCCCGGACCCTGAGGAGGTGGAGGAGACGCGCCGCATGACGGAGCGCCGAATGCGGGACAGGTGGAAGAACGGCCTGGAGGACTCACCCTATGGTACCCGTACCATAGGGGCGATCCTCCTGTCGTTTGACACCTGGGTGGATAGGGCATTCGGCGCTCTGTCGTACAGGCTTGTGCAGGTAATGACCGGACACGGGTGTTTCGGTCATTGCCTGCACAAAATTGAGAGGGAGCCTGGCCCACAGTGTCATGAGTGCGGTGATCCGGACGACACGGCTCAGCACACCCTCGAGGTGTGCAGTCGCTGGAGTTCGGAGCGCGCCACCATGGCACTGGCGATTGGGCAATGGGACCTCTCCCTGCACGGCGTTGTCTCGGCAATGCTGTGCAGCGAGAGGTCCTGGCAGGCGGTGGCCTCCTTCTGCGAGAGCGTCATCTCGCAGAAGGAGGCCGCGGAGCGTGAGCGCGAGGAATCTCCTCTCGCGCATCCGCTCCGGCGCAGACGGCGGAGGTTGAGGTGGCGGCGGTTTGCCGCCCGCCTCAACCCTTAGTGGCTGCAGGTGGGGGATGGGAGACCCACACCTGCCGTAGGAACGTCACTTGGTTGTCTGGGGGAGAGGCCCGGCGTGCTCGGCCTCTCTCCCCTTTGGCGCGGGGAGCCCCGGCAGTGGCTGGCGCAGCCGGAAGGCGTCGTGGCAATGCTAACGCGGAACCACGGCGTCTTACCGAAACCGGCAGAAGGGTACGCCAGGGTGGTTTTTAGTGGGTTGCGCTCCTCCCTTTCTCCCCATTCTGGGGAGGGGGGGAGGAGTGAGTCCCACATATCCCCTCGCCACTCCCATGGTGAGGGGAATGCATAAAGCATTTTCCACCCTGTCAAAAAAAAAAAAAAAAAGGTTAGGTTAGAGCTGCGATCCTTTTCATCTAACGCACAGATGACAAATCCTTTAGCAATATCCAAAACAAGAAACAATCGGATAATCTCTTATGTTTCATACATAATAGGCGCCTACCAAAAATGCAATTTAACAAACACGAGTCCCTTGTTAATAGTCAATAATAAAGGAAGCAAAAAAAAGGTTATGAACGCAACGGCCGGCGCACGCGCTAGACAAAGGTATTTATTGCTCCGGGAACAAAGAGAATGGCGCTCGCGCACACAATAGCACCCCGTCTCGAAGGAATAATAAGAAGGGTCGGGTAGGCAATAAACATTTCTATTGACTAAATGGGCTACAGCAAAAGTATGCGAAGGAGTGGTATAGGAGCTCCGGGACCCGCTCCAAACGCTCCAAGTGGGTGGGTAAACCCCTAAAATTATACTAAATTATTATTTTTTTTTTTTCAAAGATCTTGATGCCGCCTCTCGCCCGTCGGGCGGTGAATCGGGGGCTGGAATCGGGGGCCGAGATCGGCGGGGCCAGAAACGGCGAATACTAACTACTAATGGCAGCGGCTGCGTTGATTCGCCTTTTTTCTTTGGTAGAACAGAAATATTAGCCCCTGTGTCTACCAAAAATGACAATCCTGTTCGCTTATCAGTGACAAATAGGCGGTGTGACTTTTGTGATACGCTGGATTCCGCCGCAGCCAGCGTTGGCTTTAGTTTTCTGACGGCTTTATTGACTTGAAACTGCACGGAGGAGAGCATTTTCTTGCGTCCATACCGAATTTGTAGTGATAAAAACAATATGGCATCGGTGAGTTTGTGCGACTTCTTCCTCGTGATGCGCTGCGGGCGCGATCTTGATACTGTCCGCGCTGATAGCTGCGGCTGCGGCTGCTGTATCCTGTTTGGGGCCTTGCTCTCAGTTCAGCGACCTCGAGCGAGAGTCTTCTTATCTCACTTATCAAGTACTGTGTGTCGGCATTAGGTTGAGGCTGCTGAATTGTCTGGTACGAGGGCTGTTGCTGCATCATTTGCATCGGTTCGGAAACCGTGGCGATCTGGTGGGACTCCTCCATCATTTTGTGGGCAAGTCGAGCTAATTCATCGAGTGTGGTTTTTTCTTTAATCGTTTCGCTAACGGCGAGGACTGATCTTATGTGCGGTGGTAGGTGTTTTATCCATATTAGTCTTATTGTGTCTTCTGGGAATTTGTCACGGGCAAGATCCCGCATTCGGCGCACCAGTCGACTTGGTTTTTGATCACCAAGTTCAATTTCTGATAGTAGCTTCCGCACTCTTTCGCTGTCTGATTCTTCGTAAAGAGAGATGAGCCGCTCCTTAATTGCCTTGTAAAAATCGCTTTCCGGTGGATGGTACAGTAGGTCTGTGATTTGTTGAATATCCTGTTTCTCGAGTTGTGCGATTACCATTTGGGCAAGCTGTGATTGACTTTTCTTCAGATCAGCGGTGGCAGCCTCGAAAGTGATAAACCATAACCGTGGTTTATCACGCCAGAATGGTGGTATAGTGAAAGTGATATGCCGGCAAGCTCTCGCATTGCTGGACTTGCTGGTTCTTGCTCAGAAGTAGATCCGGAAGGTTCCGACGGTTAGACGGGCATGTTGCTGGTCGGGGTCACCACTTTGGGGACTTTGGTTAAGGCAGATAAATAATACCAGTGATTAGCAGTTGATATAGCACCTATAATCTTTACACCACCTCATATTTATATGCCAAATGGGTAGCACAATACGTTACTGAATGAGCCAGTGACATTATTCTAAAAAATATATTTTCTTAAAACTAACACAGGTGTCGCGACGATCGTTCGCAGATTCAACTTGCAGCAGGGTAGATAATATAATCAAATTTAATATCTACCCACCGCGCACGCTGCTTGCATTGAGTGAGGCGTTCGTCCTGCTCTTGCGCGGCGCCTTCTGCTATATAAACGGGCTCCAGGCCGCGCGCGCTCTTTCGCCGCCGGACGCCGACCAGTACACATCACTGACAACCAACTGCTCTTCTCAGAGCAAGTCTTCGTTTCCTTATTCAAACGTCAATCGTGTCCTTCTCAGGACAAGCTTTCAGGTTCCTTTAAACCAACGTCAATCAATCGCGAATTGTTCCACAGCCAAATCGATGCTGCCGGCTACAAGTCTTACCGCCTGTTTCACAATCGTCAAGTAAAGCATATCTTGCCCTTAAACAAACAAGTTTATAGCAAATTACTTTCCACTTCAGTCATCATGAGTAATTGTTCCGGTGACTATATGACTGTGTGAATAAGGGAAAGAATCACTTATACGCATCTTCAGTTTAATTATTTCCAACAGTAAACGCTTACAATTATTATTGTGTTGTTGGTGTCCATTGTTCAACGCACAGACCGCAGAAGTGCAACCTTAATTGACAGACCGAGCGAAACGAGCGAGGCGTCTCCGTTTCAGCTTGGGCAAAAACACTTTCGTATGTCCGGCTGTTCTCATCTACAGGTCGCATTTCTCAAGCGATTCTCGTGAAATTTTGTGAGCAGCTTCTATGATATTATGAATTTTTTGGTAGTTTCAGTTTTTCAAAATTTTCCAAAATGGCGGAGATTATAGTTTTTGCGATTTACCAACTTATCTGCGGTTGGTGAACTGACCGCGACCTATGTCGATGTATGGGGATAACAGTTGTCCAACGGTAGGTCTATAGCAGCGTGGAGTGCACTGATACAAAAAACAGCTGATAAACGAGACATGGTCCGCGGTACTCTTGGACTTGATATCATTTGAGACAGACACACGGACGGCGAGAGTGGTCAACATTTAGACATGGACTTAGAATGTAATTACGGTGCTATCCTACTTATTAAATGAGAAACATTTGGAAATAATGTATATGTTATATGGGTACTGTAATACTCCTACCTACCCCGGGGCTTATCAGAACTAAACAAAATCCTACGTTGTGAAAATAGAAATAATATTGCGAAATTATTTTTCCAAAAGAATACGTGTGATCGTCTAGTTTATATCTGTAAGTTAGGACCCTCTACGTTGTGTAACAAAATATAATAATGGTGTAGCTTAATCAAAATTGAAATCAATTAATAATCAAATAAATACTGTAAATAAACACAATTAAACCGCAAACATTAAATAAACACAATATAAACATACAGAATTAAAGTGATAAATTGGTATGACTCACCGAGAATCTCCTTAAGATACCTTGACTGGCCAGTGCTAGTCTCTCGTTCCGTTGCCACGTAATACATATTAAAAATATTCCCTACCTATTCTCCTACCCGTATCGAGGTCGGATACAGCGAGAATCTATTTGATTTATGTGACAATAGTTTTATGGTAATCAAAAAAAAGGAAAAACAAATTGGTTCTCACTTGGGATGGAGTATGACCTCACTAAGACAAACCATCACGTCTCTTGCATTCATCACGTTTACGTATATGAATTAAGTCATACAACACTTTGTGCACCAGATCATTTAACACAATGATCAATGGACAAGGTCATGGAAAATTAATGGTGATTAAGAGGGGTATGTGATTTGCACTGCAAAGTTTACCAGTGCATATCAAAAAGGGGGATTCGTAGTATGTGATTTCCAATGCAAAGTTTACCAGTGCATATCAAAAAGGGGGGATTTGTAGTATGTGATAAAACGATTGTAAAAGGAGTTGTTTATGTCATGTCATTCAGTCCAGAGAGACGTGAATAAAATTGTGAAGGAACGCATTAAAATATGTTCACAATTTATGCCTAAACCGCCGTGTGAATTCCGCTTGCCGGTCAAGCACTTCACCGGTGGACTTCTTTTTTAATCACCGTAACTGTAATAATCACTAGTTAAAAATCACTTAATGCTATGTGCATGATATAACTCAATTGTCTCAAAATAGAACATACACACTCACATATTCTCTCGCTCAACTGTCTCGCCACTTGAAGATCTCAATTAAATGCTAACGATAACAACACTAAATCTAAATAGCTGAACTGAATAAAATAACTTAAGCTATAATTTATAGTCCTTAAAATAGCAATGAAACGGTCTATTAAGGGACTAAAGCTAAAAGTTAAACAATGAAACAATTAATTTGAAAGAATGAGAGAAACTAAGTAGGGGAGAAGTGGCATGAAGGAGCCAGGTTTTGAAAGAGCCACTTACATTATTTTGGTAGTTTAGGAACGGATTTATTTTATTTATTTATTTATTTATTTATTCATTTATTTCAACCGTCTATGGGTCATATGATATTAGTAAAATACATTAACACTTAAACCTACTGTTAGTAATGTGGTCATGATTATAAATTACTGGGATCCGTTCGTCAGTACATGTACCATGCAACAATGGTTCACATACTGACAATCGAACCTCTGTGAAAATGTCATCAGGATGCTGTTGGGGCTTGCCCGCACCCTGCGCACCAGGGATGCGCAGCGCTTTCGCATGATGGCGTAAAAACAGTCCATTCTTGCATCCGCGAACATACCTGACGCGCTGCAGAACCGAGGCAGCCCCATCAGCACCCTGAACGCATTGTTAAACTGCACACGCAGGGCGTTATACTGTCTTTGCGTATAGCTTATCCACAGGCTGCTCGTGTAAAAGTTGGTACAGTATGCTCTGAAGAGCATCAGATTCACCTCAACGGAACAACGAGCAAACCGGCGGGCCACCATGTTCGCTCTGACAGACAACGCCCTGCGCTCCCTTTCTATGTCTGCATCATCTTTTAGGTCAGAGGCCAGTACGTGTCCCAGGTATTTAAACTGATTCACTACATTTAACGGCGCTCCATTAAGTTTAATGGTAGGAACAGAGTACGGACGTTTACCTCTGACCCAAAAGACCATGCATTAACTTTTCTTGACGTTATAGGACAAACCATGGCTGACAGCATATCTCTCACACACGCTCAACAGCTTCGCAAGTCCACACGGAGACGCGCTCAGCAGCACCATGTCGTCTGCGTAACTAATGTTATTAAGGCAAATACCGTCAATATGACAGCCGACACGCATGCTGCTGAGCTCCTCTAATAGACCGTTGACATACAGGTTGAAGAGCCTGGGTGACGTCAGTCCCCCTTGCCTTACGCCGCACTCCAACCTGTATGGCTCTGAATAGGCTCCCGACCATTTCACAACGTTGACCTGGTTAAGATACCAAAACTTGAGTATTTTGTTTAACTCCATGGGCACAGTGATGTCTTTTAATTTACGCCACAACATGTCGTAGTTAACCAGATCAAACGCTTTGGAAAGGTCGAGAAAGCAAGCATAGACAGGGGTACGCCGATTTGTGTAGTACTTCATAATGGTGTTTGAGTTAATATTACGATTTTATAGCTTATTGTGTAGTTCCTACAGTTCATATTCAAATATTAGATTTTGCATGTCCGATCAATGTTAAACGAGAATAAGTCACATACCAGCCCCTAGATGGCGCTACTAGTTCCGAAATGATGCTTTGTTAAGTTATTATTGAATAAAATTGTCTTGCACTGGATATCGTTTAAAACGGTTGTTTGTTATTTCTCCCATACCCTCAACGTACGGCACATAAAAGTGGTCCTTCGAACCGGATAATAAGAACTATATTCGAATAACAGTTAATTAACCTACAAGAAGTTGTTTACGAGTTAAAGTTAAAAGTTAAAAAAATGAACATTATTTCGCAAATAATAGACTTAAAACTACGTGTAAAGTGAATTTATAAGTGTAATAAACATTACTGTGAACCTGTGAACTGTGAACTTATAGTTAATCATGGAAAACTACATTATTGAACAAGAAAATACTTACGTATTGGTCGTGACAACTATTACAAATTTCAAGAAAACCCCTAAACAAAGATTAACTAAAGGTTATGTGCAAGTTAAGATGGAAGTACTCAGTGATTATTGGACAAAATTTCGTAACAATCATCTCGAAATGTTGAAGTTGACACCTAAACGAGAACGCAATCAGTACGAGTATTTTACTAAGGATTATTTTTCTGATTTGGAAGAAAAGGTTGCTGATTTAAAGGCAGATATGATGGACATGTTGATGACCATGCCCACTAAAGGAAGCGAAGCGAGTACGTCGGGTTTAACCTGCGCTGCAGTATCGCCGAATCCGCCGAGTGTGAATGACGAAGTAAAATTGCCAAAAATCAACATTCCCCAATTTTCCGGCGATTATCACGAATGGACTTCCTTTCAAGATCTGTACACGTCGCTTATACACAATAAAAGTACACTAAATAATGTCCAGAAAATGCATTATTTAAAAAGTTGTTTATCGGGTGCAGCTGAACAATTATTAAAGCATATACCGATCACTGAGAGCAATTACGTCACAGCGTGGGAAACACTTAAGCACAGGTTTAATAATAAAAGGATTATTGTCAACACTATATTGAGTCGATTAGTAAATCAACGAAAATTAACCTCTGGAACGACGAAAGGTTTACGAGACTTATTAGACACGACGAACGAATGTCTGAATAAACTGAAAAACTTAAATATTCAAATTGAATCGTGGGATATTCTGATAATTTACTTAATTGTTAATAAACTCGACCAAGAATCACACAAAGAGTGGGAACAAGAATTAGGCACGCTAAGTATTAGTGAATTACCGAAAATGGAAATGCTGACTAAATTCCTAGAAAAAAGGTTCCGTGTATTAGAAATGATTCAATCGTCGTGTTCACCGTCATCGAACTCAATGGTCAAGCAGAGAACATTCCATGTCAGTACAGTGGAACATAAATGCACTTTCTGTAATGAAGACCATTTGTTATACACTTGTAAAGAATTTGCGAAATTAACAGTGGAGAAGAGAGTGGAGTACGTGCAAGGCCGGCGGCTTTGTTTCAATTGCCTTGTGCCGGGGCATTCAGTGACGTTCTGCAAACATAAATCATCGTGCCGCCGATGTGGGAGAAAACATCACTCTCTGCTGCACAGCACGTGGAGCCCGCGCCCGGGAAGCCCGGCGCCGTGCCCGCCGACTTCGGTGCCGCCTTCTGAAAGCAAAGAAGATATCAAGGAAGAAAAAGAAGATAAAAATAAAAAGCATATTCTTTCTCACCTCACAACGGGGAGTCAGGCGGTGCTGATGCCAACTGCATTGGTGCAAGTAAAAGCTGGAAATGGGGAAAAACACTTGATGAGAGCGCTGCTAGACCCCTGCTCGCAAGAATCCTTTATCACCGAGGCCGCTGCTCAGAGGCTTAGGTTACGGCGGGCGTCTATTAGCGGACATGTCACGGGAGTTGGGCAAATGAAGACCCTACTCAAACATTGTACAGAATTAGAGTTTTCATCGAGAATCGAACCTACCCTTAAAATGAGGGTAACAGCGTACGTCGTACGTCAAATCACCGACACAATGCCGGCAAATAAGATTGATATTGAAGATTGGAGACACTTAGATACACTGTGCTTAGCAGATCCCTCATGTCACACGCCAGGTCACATCGACTTGCTCTTAGGAGTCGAAGTTTGCAGTGAAGTTCTTAAACCTGGTGTGATTAAAGGCCCCTCAGGATCACCCATAGCCCAAGAGACTCACCTGGGGTGGATTGTTTCTGGATCTGCGAAGACGGACACCTCTGCCAATAAAAACATCGTCAGCATGCATCTTAAGGTTGATTTGAACAGCATGTTGAAGAAGTTCTGGGAGCTAGAGACCATAGAAGAAGAAGATACTTACACACTAGCCTCAGACGACAGGAAGGCAGAAGAGATTTACGAATCCACACACACACGACAAAGTGATGGCCGTTACGTGGTTAGGCTGCCATTTAGAGAAGATCCACCAACCTTACCACGTGACTCTCGGGAGATAGCAGTCAGAAGATGGAATGCCTTAGAGAGAAGATTAGAAAAAACACCGTCTCTGAAAAACGATTATAACAACGTGTTACAAGAGTATATAGATTTGAAACATATGGAGAAGATTGAAAATGAAGATAAGTCCGAAACGTGTGTGTACTTACCGCACCACGCCGTTGTCAGGGACGACAAGGAAACCACCAGAGTTCGAGTCGTTTTCAATGCGTCGTGTGCTGGTACTAATGAAGTCTCGCTAAACGACGGGTTGCTCATTGGACCGACTTTGCAAGAGGATTTGAGAGACATTCTGCTTCGCTGGCGAACACATAAAATTGCCTATGTTGCTGATATAATAAAGATGTACCGACAGACAGGCGTACACGAAGCAGACACAAATTACCAACGTATAATTTGGCGGGCCGATCCCCTCAAACCAATAGATGAATATCGTCTCCTAACCGTAACATTTGGAACTGCCTGTGCTCCGTATTTGGCTATAAAAACCTTACGTCAAGTGGCAATAGATGAAGGTTATGATCATCCAGATGAACAACGTATAATTCTAGAAGATTTTTATATGGATGATCTTTTGTCAGGCCATGATACAGAAGAGAAGGCTATAAAGAATCTCAAAACTGTTACCGAAATTCTAAAAAAAGGAGGATTCGAAATGCAAAAATGGAGCTCGAACAGCGAAAAGGTCATACAAGAAGTGGAACCCGAAAAAAGAGAACAAAATAAACAGCTAGAAGTAAAAAAACGGGAGAATGTAAAAACTTTGGGTATTATTTGGGAGACAAAAGAAGACAAGCTTAGCATAACAAATAACCTAAAAGACGTACCGGAACAGCCTGTCTCGAAAAGAAAGATTTTGGCGGATATAGCTTCGCTGTTCGACCCTCTTGGATGGCTGGCCCCTTCCATTGTCATCGCTAAAACATTTATGCAAAAATTATGGACGCTGGGCATAAGTTGGGATGAAGAACTACCGGAAGACGTAAAAAAAGAATGGATGATGTTCAGGAACGAGATTCCAGCCTTGACAGAAGTTAAGTTAGATCGCTGGATTCACACAAGTAAAGATAAAGATTCGATCGAAATTCACGGCTTCGCCGACGCATCGATAAGCGCGTACGCTGCAGTAGTTTACGTAAGAGCTGTAGACTCTAATGGACAAATTAAAGTTTCATTACTCACCGCTAAAACGAAGGCAGCTCCTCTGAAGCAAGTATCAGTACCAAGACTAGAGTTATGTGCTGCTGTTCTATTAAGTAAGCTGCTGAAATATGTTGCAAAAATATTGAAGTTAAAAAAGGAGCAAGTGTTTGCGTGGTCTGATTCTCAAGTAACACTAGCTTGGATACAAGGCGATCCAGTTAGATGGAATCCTTTTGTCAAGAACCGAGTAACTGAAATCCGGAAATCCGATGGAATCCAAGGTTGGTACTACGTTAACACTAAACACAATCCTGCTGATCCCGCGTCGCGTGGAGTGATGCCAAGAAAACTGTTGTCTAATACACTTTGGTGGCATGGCCCAAGATTTTTGCTGGAACCAGTGATTTCGCTAAATGAAGAGGGCATTCCTGAAACAGAGTTAGAATGTCGTAAAACAATAAAGTCAATGGTGACGGAAACAAATACTAGAGAAGATGACCTTATACTTACCTTAATGCGCAGACATTCCTCCCTCGGAAAACTAGTGAGCACCGTCGCGTACTGCAGAAGATGGAGGTTACACCTAAAAAACAAAAAGGAAAATAAAGAACACTTCCCTGTTTATTTGACATCAGAAGAAAGGAAAGAAGCGCTTAATATTTGTTTGATGAAATCCCAGGAGGACGAATTTGCAGAAGAAATTGATGATCTGAAAAACAAAAGATTAGTTAAAAAAAGAAGTCGTTTGTTACCACTCTCCCCCTTTTTAGATTCAAAGGGCGTGCTTAGAGTGGGCGGGCGCCTACGTCATGCGGACCTAGAAACGGATCAGAAGCACCCTATCATTATATCGAAGAACAATGCTCTGTTACCTCTTCTTTTGGCAGAAGCTCACAGCCGCACTCTCCACGGCGGCCCGCAACTGATGATGACGTACCTACGATCAAAATACTGGCTGATTAATGTTGGAAATATCGTGAAAAAATATGTACGCAGATGCGTAATTTGCATAAGACAGAAGGCAGAGACTAGTACTCAGTTGATGGGCGACTTACCTGTTGTAAGAGTGAAGCCAGCTAAACCGTTCCTCTTCACTGGAGTAGATTTTGCCGGCCCTATCAACGTGCGGATGAGCAAAGGGCGCGGGGCAAAGAGTAACAAGGCCTATATTTCACTTTTTGTGTGCATGGTGACGCGCGCCTTCCATATCGAGCTAGTGAGTAGTCTGACTTCTCAAGCATTCCTAGCTGCCCTTAAAAGATTCGTGGCCCGACGGGGGAGGTGCGCCGAGATATGGAGCGACCACGGCACGAATTTTGTCGGCGCTCAGAAGGAATTGATCATGATGTGGCGTCAAGGCAAAGCTAGCTTACCTGATGAGTTTGCAGCGCAGCTAGAAGACCTGCATATTAAATGGAAGTTTATCCCCCCTGGTGCTCCTAACTTTGGAGGTTTGTGGGAGGCAGGCGTGAAATCGATAAAACACCATTTGAAGAGAGTCGTTGGTAACTCCACACTCACATTCGAAGAAATGGCCACCCTGCTTACCCAGATCGAAGCATGTTTGAACTCTCGCCCGCTATACCCACTTAACGACGATCCGACCAATTTTCAGTCATTAACCCCTGGTCATTTTTTGATTGGCGAACAGCTCGTCAGTATTCCGGACGATGATTTCACGGAATGGAAAATGCACAGTTTGTCTAGATGGCAACTGACCCAAAAGATGGTACAGGATTTCTGGAAAAAGTGGCAGTCCGAATATTTAACACGCCTTCAACAGCGCCCAAAGTGGAATCGTGTCCAAAGGAATTTAGACTTGGGAGATTTGGTGCTGATTAAGGATCAACGACTGCCTCCAGGCCAATGGCCAATGGGTCGTATAGCTGCTAAACACCCAGGCTCTGATGGGTTGACACGAACTTATGATGTACGCACTACATCTGGTGTAATGCGAAGACCTATTACCAAGCTCTGTGTGTTACCAATGTTAAAGGACTCCGTCCTTTCAGGGGGAGTATGTTTGAGTTAATATTACGATTTTGTAGCTTATTGTGTAGTTCCTACAGTTCATATTCAAATATTAGATTTTGCATGTCCGATCAATGTTAAACGAGAATAAGTCACATACCAGCCCCTAGATGGCGCTACTAGTTCCGAAATGATGCTTTGTTAAGTTATTATTGAATAAAATTGTCTTGCACTGGATATCGTTTAAAACGGTTGTTTGTTATTTCTCCCATACCCTCAACGTACGGCACAAATGGTCTGTTTTACACACAAAATAGCCGCTTCCGTCGAAAGTCCACGTCTAAAACCAAATTGATTATCATGTAGATTAATGTGCTTCTCTAGTTGACTATTGAGCAAACTATCAAACACCTTAGCCACAACTGTTGCCAAAGAGATCGGTCTATAATTGGTTTTGTCACAGATGTCTCCCGTTTTGTTTTTCACGATTGGCACCACCACAGTTCTCATCAGTGCCTCGGGAAGATAGGAATGTCCTATACACAGCGTGAAAAACATCGCGAGCACTCTGCACAGATGCGGGCCTGCAAACTTCAGATGTTCAATGCTCAAGCCGTCGTGGCCAGGAGACTTACCACGTGACATTCTTCTGATCACATTCTCAATGTCTTTGGCTGTGAACCTGGCTGCAATCTCCTGACCTACTGGCCCATCACTGCGTTGTATCTGTGACGGCCCCAACGGCGATTTTACCGTAAATTTGATTGGTAACTTTATTTTTAAGTGGTTTCACTGATTTCCCGTCCCCCACAAACATTTGACAGTTCGCCGAAACCAACGAACGCCGGCACAACGAGTCAAAGTTTTTGGCACTAAAAAGTGAGTATTTTGCTTCATTTAAGTTGTTTTTTGGTATTTTATTGTAAAGAAATATAGGTAAATGGCTTATAGATTGAGTTTGTGCATATATTTGGCCATACATCTGCGTAAAAACTGAGCCGCAGAAAATTTGATATTGTTGTTATTTTGAAGGTTTAATTTTTTTCAAGAATAAGTTATGAAAGAGCCGGGTAAATGGGCCATAAAAGAGCTGGCTTTTTCATAACCAGCTTTTTCATAACCCTGCATTTTAATTTTGAAAATAAAATGAAATAATAATAAATATGCATTTTTTTATACATTATTAAATTATTTGCTTCAGGTACCTAGCTAGCTATATAAACGCCTGGTCCGAAAAAACGAAAAAAACCCGGAAAAATCGGTAATTGAAGAAGCAGTCAGTGAAGTTTTGGAGAAAGGTCTTAAATATCTGACTCTATCGTATTGGCTGAAGTAAAAAAAAGGTTTTTCGAAGTTCCTGAAGTTTGAATTCTCAACTTAAGGAAATAGATAGCTAAAACCTAGAAGCTCGCAGTGAGCAATATTTTTTTTAAATTCTTAAAGATCTAACAATTGTTGTTTTTGATATTATTTGTTATTTTGTTTAATTTTCGAGATTGTTATTATTAAAAATAATCCGCCTCTGATATGTTAAGATTATATATATAATAGGTACCTATGACTGAATAATATGTTAAGATTAAAGCGTTTCTTAGAATTACTTAAAGTGACTGATAGAATTATAAATTTCTTAAAAATTTCATTAGTTTCTAAGAAGGATTTGTTAGAATTGCTTTTTTTGATTATTTTTAGTAATATTATTATTATTATTTTGCATAATTTTTACATTTACACTTTATAATACAGACTGGCTCCTTCATAACTTTTAGTGGCTCTTTCAACACCGAAATGTTATGAAAGAGCCAAAAGACACATTTTTTTTAATGAATGTTTCATTGATTTTTTTATAGTGTTAAAGGCTTTTTCGTATGAAATTACCTACTTTAATAAATAAATAATAAGTGAAGAAAGAAAATACATCATTTCTTTCATTAAAAGTTCATTTGTTTGCTCAGTTTAGTAAACTGGCTCTTTCATGCCACTTCTCCCAAATTATCTATTAGTACAATTTAAATGAACATAATTTGTAAAACTAATGAGAAGTTTGCGTGGAAGTCAGCACTTTACGTCTTAGCATAGGTATTCATGAAACATATGTCGATTTGTTCCCCTTAGCCTCAAGATTACAGTGGTTATATTAGATTAATTAGGTCTAACCGGAATGCTGAAAAATATAACAGATAATATATGAATCTCAATACAAATATAACGTAACTTTCTAGTAGGCCCAAAAAAATTACCTCCTTTTTTATTTTTTCGGTTTATTATCCTTTTTATTAGGGTTCCGTGTCAAAAGGGTTCCAACGGAACCTTATTACTAAGCCTCCGCTGTCCGTCCGTCCGTTTTTAAGACACTTTTATTCTAATAAACACCGTTCTTTAGTTTATGACTTTTTAAAAAGTAAAATAAACTTGGGACAACTTTGTTTGTGAACGAGTAATTTGGCTGTTTCGAGTCGGTTTCCCTAGTCCAAACATAGTTTTAAAAAGTAAAAAAACTGTGAAGTAATGAAAATTTTCATATATTTTCCCGGCTGCCGCTACTGAACAGCAATTATTTTTTTAACACAGTTGCTCAAAAAGTGGTACTTTTCGTAGCTGTATATCGTGCGGAAAGTTGGTTTTCGCGAACTAGTGCTTTTTACTTTTCCAATTTTTTTAAATTTAAACTTGTTCCAATTCATGCTACTTATTGATGAGTGTTAATATTAGTTTCATTTAAATATCGTAATCAACATAAAAACCTACTGTTAATGTAAGAATACGAAAAATATACATATTTCATATTTTATTACTTATCTTTTCATCATTATAACGCGTTTATTTTTTAATATTGAATATTGAAAAATCGATCTTAATAAGTTGTCTGAATGGAATGAAATAGCTGCCGAAACGCCTGTCAAAATTTTTGACATTATGAAGACGCGTTTTTTATTTTTTTTAATGATTATGGCCTGGATGCTAAGTCCTTTAAGCCATGCGTTTTTTCTTACTGCAAGCATTTTTCAAGTTTCCAAAGGCAACATTCTATATTGTTTTTATAAATATACGATACACAAATACTCATAAATAACAATACTTAGGTAATAATAGTACAATGTTTTATATTTACAATTGTTTGTCTTATAGAACATGCATTTGAAAAAAATACTTTTATGGAAGTGGGTTCAATAATAATAACAAAACCTATTCTAGTCGAATAAAAGCTAAAAAAAAACACCTCTTCATAATGTCAAAAATGTTGTCTGCAAAAGATCGAACTTACAACGAATTTGTTTACCAATCTTAAGATTTCAAAAAGTTGCTTATAAAATGAGTGACTCAGAGTTTGAAATTGATTTATTTTTTCGCAACTGTGGTAAAAAATGTCGGTCGATACACGTGCGGAAATGTCATTCTTCACTCGTCCCGAGTCTTGCCACTCGCCTGCGGCTCGTGGCAAGATATCTCGGTACTCGTGAAGTAATGACATACTTTCCGCACTAGCATCGAAATGTACTATTATTTATTTTGCGTTGCCGGGAGCGATAACTCTGCGTACTGCTTTTGCAACAATACGGTGGACATTTCCGAGCATATTGGAGAGAATGTAATTTTAATCTTAAATCATAAATAAATAAATATCAGGGACAATCTCACACAAATTGACCTAGCCCCAAACTAAGCCCTAGGCTTGTACTATGGGTACTAGACAACGATAAACATACGTATATAGAGAAATACATACTATACATAGAAAACGTCCATGACTCAGAAACAAATACTCATGCTCATTACACAAATATTTGCCCATACCGGGATTCGAACCCGGGACCGCTAGCTTCGTAGGCAGGGTCACTACCAACTAGGCTAACCGCGTCGTCAAATACGGTTGTGCAGTCTCAAGACTTTAATCGCAAGACTGCTAAGCGTTGTTTACCCAGAGGACTAAGTTGGAATGCCCCTTATTCTAGTCGTTTCATGCTTTTTATTCGTTTGTTTATAAAACAATACTGAAGTCACCCCTGAAGCGTGTCAAAAATGAGTGGCTTTTTGATTTGAAGTTTTTATATTCTATTTTTCTGAAAATATTTAAACTACTTATAGTTTGCGCTCGCATATGAAACAAATAAAAGTTATATCGCAAAATAGCTCTTTAATATCTGACACATAGCACAGAATCAATGATTAAAAAAATATTAAAGTCTCCCCGTCCTTTTAAAGTTACCCCATGCCATCGTACCTATAACAATAAAAAAAATCTACACAGTTAAATTAATTTTGCAGAAGTTCGTTATCGTACCAGTTCATTTTATCATTCAATTAATTAAAGAGGCTACTTAAACCTATCTAACATCAAATTATTTAAACGCGTACTTAAGACATGCGTTTGGAGATTGCGCGTGTCTCTTTTAAGTCTAAATAAATATATATTTATTTATTAACAAATATATTTACACGGCATTACAGTGAAAACCAATACACCGAGAAATCAGTTTCTTATAAAATAACTAGCGACCCACCTTCACTTTGCTCCGGGGATTATTATATACATAAACCTTCTGTGAAAAATTATCTAACTGATGGTGAAAACCGCATTAAAATCCGTTGCGTAGTTTGAAAGATTTAAGCGTACATACAGAGGGACAGACGGCGGGAAGCGACTTTATTTTATACTATGTAGTGAAGAAACAGTGTAAAGAATAGATAGACACCATATAAGGGGGTCTCACGCAAATTGACCTTATCTCAAACTAAGCTCTAGACTCAAGTACAAATACAAACGCGCAAATATTTCCGCATACCGAGAATTGAACCCGAATATTGATATTCTAGAGGATGTAAACGAGCCAGCAGGTCCCCTGATGTAAAGTGATCTCCGCCGTTCATGAACGCGTATACAAACAAACATACAGCGAGTTTAACATGCATGCACGAGATTAAATTGGACAGGTGCTAGGGAAATGAATAGATCTATTCCAGATTCTAACGTAAGCCTTAACGCTTAAGGTTTAAAATAAAAGTGTCTCGTCCCGACTTTTATTATTATGGCATCTTGGGAATGTATATTTAGGACTTTGACTGTACCTACATACTTTTAAAAGTCATTACCTTACTGTTGGCTTGGCGCAGTCGGGCAAAAACATCACTCCCCTTTGAAAGTCACGTAATTAATAAATCAGTGACAGCCCTGCATTTTATAATATCACAATGTGCTTCGGTTAGCACGCTATTCGCCTAGTCAGTCGGTAAGTCAGTGTTAATCACTATGTGCAGAACGAGCGTTGAGAACCGGTTTAAAAATACCGGTAAAACCGGTTTAATTCGGTTTAGTTCCAAAAAAATATAATTATATCTTAACCTAAATTAACCGGTTTATTCGACAAGCGGCGAGTCGGCAACCAAACACCGGGCAAGTTATTGACTTGTATATCGTGCTTTTTAACCGATTTTTATTGCTCTAAATCGCTTATTCCGAAAATGTTTTATGTAAGAACTAAAGTCGGTTAAAAAACCGATTTATTCGAAAGGCGCAGTCGAGCGGAAATAGAGTAAATAGACAGAGCGCTCTGTCTACACAAGTTTAAAACCCACCCGCAATTTATTTATTTATTTATTTATTCAAGTAATTGCATTACATATGTATGTCAAGTGCACAATACTAATTAAATACATATGTACTTTGTCAGGCATCGCAACTTAAAGGAGATTAGTTAGTAGATTAGTCAGGTAGATAAATTAGTTGATATTGTTGTACACTAAATAGATTGTTACAAAATTATGAAATGTCCAAGTTATTATCTTTTAAATTTTCATCGATGGCGTAATAGGATTTATTAATTAGGAGACGTTTAAGACTTTTACAGAATATTTTTAAATCTTTTTCATTTTTTACTATTTCAGGTAATTTATTATAGATTTTTATTGACATAGGATAGGGCCCAGTGCTATTGTAAAAAGACCACTTACTCATATCAATCTTGGTCACGGCCACACTAATTTGTAAAAGACCCTACCCTCGTCTTAACCTAGTCGCGGCTACATCAATTTGTAAAAAAATTATTACAATAAATGGATCTACCTAACCTAAATTAAATTAATTAATTAACAAAATGTAGCTTCACAGTATGGGATAGTATTAAAAATATTAGTTATTTAATGTGCTATATTAGTCAGTAACCATAATTAAAATGTGCAACCAAATTGTACCTACCTAACAAGATAATTAAAATTTATGAGATATTTAAGAAATTAAATTATGGCAACCTTTTAACCCTACTTGTAATAATAACAATTAATGAGTTGACCTCATTGGTAAAATATTTAGTTGTTAATTTGGAATTGTTAAGTGTTCATATCAGAAATGATGTGATAAGGAACCCTAAATTTATGAAGCTAGTTTTATTTATATTTTGGCCTTTGTTATAGAATGTGATCATCATAGTGGTATTACTCCTAGTTATGACAGTAGCAACCAAGTTCTTTTCAAACTAATTAAGACTTATAGTTTACTTTTCCCAACTTACCTAATGAACCTAATTAATACTTAATAGTCAACTTATAAAATGGAGAGATATACTTATGATTTACTTTATGCATTGAAACAGAAATACCCTAACAACTCGTTTTACCCCATTATTTGAAAATCCAGCAATATTTTCAGTAATAATAAATGTTATCAGATTCTCATACTTTAATGACTTTATTTGATTTGTAGTACAATCTAAAATATTAAATAAATTTATATTTGCTCTACTATTATAGTATATTAACTCATATGACTTTTATATTGACATATTAATGTATGTTAGCCAGTTGGTAACGACCCTGCCCACAAAGCTAGCAGTCCCAGGTTCGAAACCTGACGCAGGCAAATATTTGTGTAACAAGCAACCACATTGTCCCTGAGTCATGAATGTTTACTATACATTTATGCATGTCTTTCCCCTTACAAGTATGCATGTCATTGTCTAGCACCCATAGTACAGTCAGAGCTTAGTTTGAAACTAGGCCTAATTTTCATTATTATCTGTATTAAAAATTTTATATCTGAAGAATTGTTATTCTAATTTTTCTATAATAATTATAACATTAATTTCCAAACCCTGCTTATTCTATTAATAGGTACTTATTGGATTTGAATATGGTATACAGATGCAATCAACCAATATAGAGAGTTAATATTGTATCTCCGGCCCAAATTTATAGTTTTATCAGGGGACCTAGATTCTTAGTATCAGATACAAGTCTAGAATAACCATACCTAACCCTGACATATTAAGGCAACTGAGTAGCAGAATTAGAAGGTGGTTTTACTTCATCGCTTTCAAGCAATAAAATCTAATGTCGATTAAAATGAGTTTTATGGTTCTCGGTGACGCTAAATATATATAATGAAATGGCTTATGAGGGCCCCCCCTAGTGTAGGGGAAGGCTTCCTGCCCACTGCGCCGCAGGAAGCTGTGCAATACGTTCCAGACTGTCTATTGCTCCACATACTATCTATTTGTCATCAACAATCAAAGAAAATCATGTAAGACATTCTAGCCTTTTATTAGAATTTTACTTTAACGTCTAATTTGACCATTTCAATACATATAAGTAGTGCTTCTTACTTAGAGATGCAGAATTAGCATGTTAGCTAGGTTTTTACTTAGGTTTGCTCTCCTAATAATTGAAACCCAATATCAATAGGTTAATCTCAACCTCAAGAAACATAATAAGATTGGTAATTTGGGCTCTTTACCCACTATTTGTTTTATATTTAAACTCATAGCTTGATTGATTCAGTTTAAAAGGTAAAATAACTGGTATTGATTCCATCTGGAAATTTGTTTTCATTCTAAAACAATCTAGTCCTATCTTGTATGAAGTGCACTTGTTTTCCACTCTACGGGAAGTAACGCTTCGGGACTTCTGCCCGTAATAAGCCCAGACTGGTTTTATGAGGTTCATACTTAGAATCCTCCAGTTTCATAATGCTAGCTATGAATCAACCTAGCTGGAGTATTATTGATTAACTATTTGATCTATTTGATCACTTTTCAATCACTGATTTGACTTGGGCAACGTTATATCACTTTTATGTTTCTCGAAGTAAGACTGCAGCTTAATTTAACTTGTAAACAGTCATTTTTCTGCTTTAAATCATCCAAAACCGGCTCGAAATCATTCTCAACGCTTTCTACCAATACATCAGTTTGACGTTTTAAGCGCCCTCTCTACCACAGACAAAGTTAGTTGTCAGATGTCATTCAGCTTACGAATTGACTTCACACAATATTTGCCTTTGTTTTTAACTTATTGAATTTATTTGCATAATATTTAAATTCTTATTATTTTAAATATAGTTCATTTTACTATAATCGTTATAATTTATTTAGTTATATGGATATTTTAAATTTTATTGTTATTTTGTTGTTTAACGTGATTTGACGATTTCTTGCCTAGCTAAAGCACAATTATGTGTATTAAAGCTCCTCACGGTGTAATGAGGAAACTTCTAACTACCTAACAAACCCTAAAATTCTACTGTTTTGAACCAAACTAAAGAGTCACGTAACTCTTACATTTACAATTAATCGTGTAGATGTGTAGTGTCAGAATATCTCGGTGTAAAGATACCCTGCTAGACCAGCTAAACCTATCATGACAAAGACTTCGGAACTAGAATTCCTGTGTGTAATCCTAAGACTGTTCCGCCGGCTAATGAAAGCCTTAAGTTGGCATCCGAGTCGGATAAATACCTAAGGTGGTCGATATATAAATATATAAATAAGGGACTATCACTAATACATATTCTGCATACCGTCTCCACTGCCAAAGCATCGGTTCCAGTTACGGTACCTGAAGAGCAAATTTACAGAATATTGCTAGTGATATCTGACGAAACGCGAGTTAACAGCCGTCAGAGCCGTACGCGAAAACCCTTAACTTACTTGGTTAAAAGATAAGATCTGATATTCAAATATCCCTTAACCAAAATGTAAGTGAAGTTTTATAATTGTTATCAACGTCTGCCTGGATCTCAGCCCAACGACTACCAAGTAAGTCGAACAAAGCGGAGACCTGGAATTAAAAACAAAATTAACACCAAGCAAAACATTCACTATAAGTTAAATACCTGGAACACAAATATTAAACCTTAAACTAACACAATTAAATAATATACCCCAAATTTCAGGCTGTGAATCCATTATATCCCATCGAGATGCATCATCAAAACCCCATAATTAAATTCTAAATTAACCCAATTAAATGATGTCCACAAATACCCAAGAAATAAGTATTAACTCCAACCTCCCAGTGGCAGCAACAATTCACCCAACCGACGATTGTTATAAACCCAAATATTAATATCCTAAATTAACCCAGTTAAAAAAATATGTACGAATACATAAGTACAATATAATAAAAATCTGCTCCCAGTTATCGGCTACAACTTACTCCTCCGAAGCCCGCCAACAAAAAGCCAAATATTTATATACTAAATTACCCCATTTAAATAATATGTACAAATACATAAGTACAATATAATAAAAATCTCCTCCCAGTTTTCGGCTACAACTTACTCCTCCGACGACCGCCAAGCAAAAGTCAAGATCACCCTTATTCACATCTATTTATGCCTTCTCGACCCCGACAACTTTTACAAGTCTTACATCGCTTCAAATTCCAGCATAATGACCTTCAGTTTAAAGTTCATTTTCTATCTACGAGTAACCATTCGCCCTCCCGGTGCGGCGTACAAAAAATGGCGGCCCTCTTACAAGTCTTACATCGCTTCAAATTCCAACATTATGTCCCTTAGTTTAAAGTTCACTTTCTATCTAGACAGAACTCTGATGATGTCTAGACATCTGGGCACCTGGCGCCGACGTACAAGAATGGCGGTCCTGCTACAAGTCTTACATCGGTTCCAACTCCAACATTATGATCCTTAGTTTAAAGTTGATTTTCTATTTAGACATTTGTTTATTCCGTATTATAGATGCGTCTAACGTAAAGATGGCGTCCCTTTTTCTAACTGTATTATCAAACATATCATAATGTCTAACAAATAGGACTCAATTTCTTTTAATTTAAATTTAGCTTAGCAACAATAATTTATTAATTCCTTTCCAAGAATTTTAAGCATTTATACTGATTCAAGTTTTATACTGGTTCTAAAACTTTCTTTATTTAATTTTATTTTTAAGTAATTGTTACTGAATCTTGCACTTTTTGAAACTTAGCTTACAAACATTATAAATGGATTAAGTTTGATTATAATAATTACAAAGCCCCTTCATAGTATTGATTTATTTGCTTCTAAAATTATAATTTATTTTTAGTATTATTTATTATTAACTTTTTCCCCTACAAATTATTTTGTGAAGTGACGAAATAGCTTAGGAGAAGCTAGTTCCGTTACATCCGCCCCCTTTAGAATATGTTTCTTTCTGTCTCCAATCACCATTTTAACTTTCCACTTACTATTCCTCTCTACTCAACAGGAAGAAAATATTCTAACCACTAATTCACAAAATAATCTCAACAAATTTTACTGTCATTTATTAAAACCATCCTGAAATATGATGTATATGTGTTTTTATACCATTTAGCTTATGTTCATAGAAATAACTCTTATTCTTAACTTCGAACTGTGGTTATGTCTAATAATATCTCTGGAACCAAGCGCATTTAGTTCATATGAAGGAAAACTGTTTCTCAGGCAGTTTCAGCTCTAATAGCAATATATAAAGATATTGACATTTTATCACAAAATGTTGCACATCTGGCTATTTGTGGTAAAAAGCCTTTATATATCCCTCTATACAAACTCCATTACTTATAGTTTCTACCAGTCATATCTTAACATTTACCACAACTCTATCAAGAATAATTATCCATAACTATTCTCATAAACTCAATGGGGTATGAGTAGAGTGAATATCGAACGCCTCCCGGGCACTGTATTGAAAAGATCTCCCTGTGGCCAAAATTAACTTTGGAATTGTCGAACATATCGACTTACCTACCACTCCCTCACAAAGAGATCTGTTGTATAAGTTTTATGTCTCCGGTTAAATAACAGTAAAACCCGTATCACTATTCGCAGAACATTGAAATGCATAGCCTCTTACCTAGGTAAGTCCAATTCCAATATTTACTGTCTGTTGCAAATAAATGTTTTGTCTGTCCCTAACTGAAAAATATATAGTCGTCTTCCTTCCTCAATCTCTGATTCACTCCACTAGACATTCCACTGTACTGTACGAACGTGACACTAAATTAATTTAGTTTTATTTTTATCGTGGTATTATGATATATTCTTCCTATTTATAATTCTAACTAACCGACAAATCCAATTAGTAAAAACAACTAAAGATTGACAAGAAAAACATCTATCACTTAACTTCAGTGATATAAATCCAGAAAGAAACCATTCCGTTTTTTTTCTTTAAATGTTAATAGCGGTATCCAAATTTTACTTCCCACAATTATATTTTACCTTTTAATTAAATATTTTTCTTAATTTAATTTAATTTTTTTTTTTTTATTTCTACATCTTCATTATTTATTTGGTTGCAAAATTCTTAAACCCCCCTTTTTTTTCTTTATGGTGATCTATTGTTTTTTTTTTTTTTTGAAGTTTACATATATATAATCCACTTTATTTATGTTTTCCAGAGATCGTATTCTGACAGCCACCCTAGTCGCCTCTAGCTACTTCCGCTCTAATTTTTTTTTCTTTTTTGAATTGGTTATTAAATAAATAATTAGCTGTTAGTATGAATCCTTAACCTACCTAACGAGAGGCCGCCGATTCACCCCTCTATCTATGATTAATAACTCCCTAGGATTACATTCAAATTCACTAAACCATTTCGACTACCACCTTCTAGTATTTAATACTCCCTTAGTTAGTAATCATGGTGGTTAGTAGCAATGTAGATAGGCCTCTCCCTTTCCACTCAGAAGCTATATAAACCAAACTATCTTTATTTGTTAAATCTTTAAACTAATACACACTACATTTCCTTACTCACTAGTAAAACCAAAAATAACTAGATAAGGCCGGTCATACATAATCCGATTCAAGACTCCGACTTCATAATCCTAATTCCGGTGACTTGCCTCATTCTGTCTTAAGTTTTCCGATTAATCAGTTATGTCATGAACGTCAGTAGGTATCTATACTTATTATTGCAATGTCAACTAAATTCATAATCTGAAATTCGAGGATGTGTGTTCGACCATAAATAATGTATGAAAATGGGTGCGTTCAGAATTCATAACGTATGTCAGATTAATCTGTCAGATCAATATGAGAAATTCATAATCAGAAAAAGTTCAGATTATAGTTATATTATTATGTGATAGTTAAATTATATGCAAATTCGTGCCTTCCTAATTAATAATAGGAACATGTCATGGCTTAAAACATGTCATGCCGTGCAAACTCCGCTTTACGCAAATTTATACAGTCTGTGACTTTAAAGAAAAAGAATATAAACAATGTCTTATCTATGATAAGTTAACAAATACATTATTTACATTACATTATTCGCAACAACAGTAAATCAAAGACCGAGAAAACCCGATTGAAACCCCAAATTACATTTTGCAAAGTCAATGAGATGTACAAACAGCAAGTAACATCATGCTCCTGTGAGGCGCAACCGCAGGTATGTAACAAACCAAATAGACGCAATTAGTGTCATTTCTGAAAATTTCTCGACCTTTTGAGCCTTGAATTATGTTTACATTTCAGATTCCTGAGCGGTGGGACGGATTTTTTTTTCAACACTTTGTCGCTACATATTTGAAACTCACGAAAAGCAGTTAACGTATGTTGATGGACAACAATGGTGACCCTCATTGCCATGAACCCCGTGGCTTACGAAAGACAATTTTCCCGAAAAGATATGTTGAGGCCTGTTGTTTAGCTACCCCAAGAGGAGACATGCCATATGAAGCTTGCGTCTATGTAGAATTTAAGAAAGTGGCGTTTATTAAAATGAAGTGTGACATGAACCTACAATGGAACGCCAAGACAGGAACGGGCACAAGTGTTTTGAACTCGTTGAATAAACCCTTTGATTTTTGAGAGTAACCGCGGACCTTAACTATGTTCTTATAATTTAATTTTGACAAATATGACATAACATAAGCAATTGCTTTAATTGTTTCGTGATCTAGTAGAATCTATCTCTTATATGTTTAATCACCTTAAAACACCCCCTGGTGTCCCATTACAAATAAAACTGTTCAATAATTTCATCTTTCAATATTACTAGGATGAGTACTCAGTTAGAACCCGGTGTGAAAAACAAAATTATTCTTCATAACACAATTGCTAGTTATTCTGCTCTGTGATTGTCTAAGTTTGTCGCGCCCCCTTCTTAATTTTTCCTATGAAACCCTAACAATGTAAGTTCGCCCTTTTTTATACAGCTGATGTAAATTATGATTCCTTAGAATCTGTTTTTTTTTTTTAACTTAAATGTTTCTATGAATAACATTTTAACCTGTACTTCTGTGTTATTTACACCTTCCTTAGTATAATTGTTTCCAAATCTTGTTAACGAAATATAATAACTTGTCTAGCATCCCCATGTCTGACAGTAAGTTAAGACGGTCGACCACTAACTTTCAAGCACGTTTTAGAAGAAGAAAATAACAAGTAGCTATTTTTGTATTTATTGTTTATCATTTTGGACTTATTAATTCGCTTCTACAAGTATTTTCTTTGTATTATAAAACAAAGCCCAACTTTAAAAATTCTAAGGTATCCAATACCGACCCCACAATAGTTGTAAATTATTTTTATTTCCTTTAGTGAATTTCAATAATTATGTTTTGTCCATATTTTGATAACCTTATAATTGTTTAATAATAATAATATACTTGCTACATGTTCCTATCTCATTTTTTTTTGTTTTGAATTTTGAATTTCTTCGCTTATTTTGTTTAATTTAATAGATAAGGTGTTCACCGTTCTCATTATCATCTTTAAAGTCAGATTGACGCCCCCTAATTGTTCTGAGTTTTAATTATCTTTCCCTTTTTATATTATCTTTTATGTGCACTAACACTCACTCACTTCCACTAAACAAAATTCACTTGTTTATTCTATCTAGCCAATAATTTGACTAAAAAGAACAAACATGTAAATAAAATTTTATTTAAAAATATTAAATTTTGTTATAGTTCTATTTTATATATAAACTATTTTCATGTTAATAGGTCGCTCTACTGTAGTCAAGGTAACTTACTTAACCCTATGTATGGTATAAAAGCTTTATAAAATAAAATATTATTATTGTTAATATGTGGTTTTTTTATTTTATTTTTTATACTTGTTTACAAAACAAACTATAAAGGAGGGTTTGGCAATGGAACCCGCAATTACCTTTATGCTAAAGTAAATAGATAACTAACAAATTGCTGAATTTAATTTAATCAATAATGACTTTATAGTATGACGATTGACTACTTTAAGTGTCTAACAGTAATTATTATTTATTATTTATTATATTTAGGAAACCCAACAGTTATAACATCAACGTAAAAAAAGTATATGAAACATAAAACCAATTATAGGATTTCACGTATAACAACAAAGTAAGAATATCAAGTTAAATTAATGTAATGTTATAGTCTACTGCTACATAACCGCATATTGCTTATCTCAGTGCAACATGTATAAATATAGATATACTTTTTAATGAATAAATGTTCATGGCTAGGAACTTCATCTAGTAGCCTCTAAAAGTGTTATTAATGGCGATTCCAGCCGACCACGCTATTCCCTCAAGAACCAGCTCACCGCATAACAAATCGTTTTATTATTGCATCATAGTGGAGATAACAGACTGTACTTCAACGATTAACAATTTAACTAGATATGTAAAATAAACCAGTTGATTTTTAATAAAGTAACCCGTCAATTTTTATGTAATATTTTTTTGCGTTATTGTGTGTTATTTTTAAATACCCCACGCGCGTTTATTTACGTGTCTCAAACACCCTTAACAACCGCGTAGGCTAACGTCAAACGTTGCCAAATAATTGCCATCATATTATTACTATCTGTGACGATTACAGAATAATATCGATCAAGGTATCGACCGCGGCGACCCATTAATTATTACAATCGTAATGGGATAGACAATAGCACATCCACAAGCAATTAGTGAGAAGATATTGCGCTTGTATAGCTGCAAGGATCTCCGTTCGCGCTTCAATTTTGTTGTTTACTAATAGAAAAGTGAACTAATCTTTAGTGCTCCCGATAAATAGAAGAGACCCGACTTGGTGTTTGAAATAATGAATTGAATAACGTCAAGGGTTTATTAACATGAAGTTCAACCTCTCGCCCGCATTTCAACTTAGGCAGATTACATGAAGCCTCAATGCTACTTCAACAAATTTGTGAATTCAAGAAGCAACATCGAGTAACATTGCTGCGAAAGCTTGACAGTCCAACCTAATAATCTTCTCTAAAATAATCTCTCCTTACGACACCCACGGAACGTAAAAGACAATGCCACTTCACTACGCCGACATTACATGGAAATGCAGAAAATTTAAAAGGAAATGAAGAATTATGATAACATAAACTTCATGTAAAGTTAAGATTACAACCGATAATGTTTATACTATCTGTGTTTTATTTCTCATATAATATAGATGCTTTGTAGGTTACTTTGTAAGTTAGTTCAATGTTATGTTTCTGTTAATGTTATTGCGAACCCCTATTGAGCTTTAATTTAATGATCACCCATTTACAGTCAACTATAAGTCTTAAATGTTCTAATCCACCACGTCAACAAATTGTGATCGCTACAAGCGATCACTACTAACTTAGCTAAATACAAGTAATAATCACTTCAGATGTCTGTTCATATGAACAACCAACAATTCACTACAGTATTGCAAACTGATTATAATATTTCATTGATGTTATAAGTAAAAATGCCTACTAATTTAGTCACCGACTAATATTATAGCACTCAATCCCATATTTATTTAAATATTCTGGTTATGGTTTACCATATTGTAAATAAGTCATACATCCTGGTCACGGCACCAAATTGTAAAAAGACCACTTACTCATATCAATCTTGGTCACGGCCACACTAATTTGTAAAAGACCCTACCCTCGTCTTAACCTAGTCGCGGCTACATCAATTTGTAAAAAAATTATTACAATAAATGGATCTACCTAACCTAAATTAAATTAATTAATTAACAAAATGTAGCTTCACAGTATGGGATAGTATTAAAAATATTAGTTATTTAATGTGCTATATTAGTCAGTAACCATAATTAAAATGTGCAACCAAATTGTACCTACCTAACAAGATAATTAAAATTTATGAGATATTTAAGAAATTAAATTATGGCAACCTTTTAACCCTACTTGTAATAATAACAATTAATGAGTTGACCTCATTGGTAAAATATTTAGTTGTTAATTTGGAATTGTTAAGTGTTCATATCAGAAATGATGTGATAAGGAACCCTAAATTTATGAAGCTAGTTTTATTTATATTTTGGCCTTTGTTATAGAATGTGATCATCATAGTGGTATTACTCCTAGTTATGACAGTAGCAACCAAGTTCTTTTCAAACTAATTAAGACTTATAGTTTACTTTTCCCAACTTACCTAATGAACCTAATTAATACTTAATAGTCAACTTATAAAATGGAGAGATATACTTATGATTTACTTTATGCATTGAAACAGAAATACCCTAACAACTCGTTTTACCCCATTATTTGAAAATCCAGCAATATTTTCAGTAATAATAAATGTTATCAGATTCTCATACTTTAATGACTTTATTTGATTTGTAGTACAATCTAAAATATTAAATAAATTTATATTTGCTCTACTATTATAGTATATTAACTCATATGACTTTTATATTGACATATTAATGTATGTTAGCCAGTTGGTAACGACCCTGCCCACAAAGCTAGCAGTCCCAGGTTCGAAACCTGACGCAGGCAAATATTTGTGTAACAAGCAACCACATTGTCCCTGAGTCATGAATGTTTACTATACATTTATGCATGTCTTTCCCCTTACAAGTATGCATGTCATTGTCTAGCACCCATAGTACAGTCAGAGCTTAGTTTGAAACTAGGCCTAATTTTCATTATTATCTGTATTAAAAATTTTATATCTGAAGAATTGTTATTCTAATTTTTCTATAATAATTATAACATTAATTTCCAAACCCTGCTTATTCTATTAATAGGTACTTATTGGATTTGAATATGGTATACAGATGCAATCAACCAATATAGAGAGTTAATATTGTATCTCCGGCCCAAATTTATAGTTTTATCAGGGGACCTAGATTCTTAGTATCAGATACAAGTCTAGAATAACCATACCTAACCCTGACATATTAAGGCAACTGAGTAGCAGAATTAGAAGGTGGTTTTACTTCATCGCTTTCAAGCAATAAAATCTAATGTCGATTAAAATGAGTTTTATGGTTCTCGGTGACGCTAAATATATATAATGAAATGGCTTATGAGGGCCCCCCCTAGTGTAGGGGAAGGCTTCCTGCCCACTGCGCCGCAGGAAGCTGTGCAATACGTTCCAGACTGTCTATTGCTCCACATACTATCTATTTGTCATCAACAATCAAAGAAAATCATGTAAGACATTCTAGCCTTTTATTAGAATTTTACTTTAACGTCTAATTTGACCATTTCAATACATATAAGTAGTGCTTCTTACTTAGAGATGCAGAATTAGCATGTTAGCTAGGTTTTTACTTAGGTTTGCTCTCCTAATAATTGAAACCCAATATCAATAGGTTAATCTCAACCTCAAGAAACATAATAAGATTGGTAATTTGGGCTCTTTACCCACTATTTGTTTTATATTTAAACTCATAGCTTGATTGATTCAGTTTAAAAGGTAAAATAACTGGTATTGATTCCATCTGGAAATTTGTTTTCATTCTAAAACAATCTAGTCCTATCTTGTATGAAGTGCACTTGTTTTCCACTCTACGGGAAGTAACGCTTCGGGACTTCTGCCCGTAATAAGCCCAGACTGGTTTTATGAGGTTCATACTTAGAATCCTCCAGTTTCATAATGCTAGCTATGAATCAACCTAGCTGGAGTATTATTGATTAACTATTTGATCTATTTGATCACTTTTCAATCACTGATTTGACTTGGGCAACGTTATATCACTTTTATGTTTCTCGAAGTAAGACTGCAGCTTAATTTAACTTGTAAACAGTCATTTTTCTGCTTTAAATCATCCAAAACCGGCTCGAAATCATTCTCAACGCTTTCTACCAATACATCAGTTTGACGTTTTAAGCGCCCTCTCTACCACAGACAAAGTTAGTTGTCAGATGTCATTCAGCTTACGAATTGACTTCACACAATATTTGCCTTTGTTTTTAACTTATTGAATTTATTTGCATAATATTTAAATTCTTATTATTTTAAATATAGTTCATTTTACTATAATCGTTATAATTTATTTAGTTATATGGATATTTTAAATTTTATTGTTATTTTGTTGTTTAACGTGATTTGACGATTTCTTGCCTAGCTAAAGCACAATTATGTGTATTAAAGCTCCTCACGGTGTAATGAGGAAACTTCTAACTACCTAACAAACCCTAAAATTCTACTGTTTTGAACCAAACTAAAGAGTCACGTAACTCTTACATTTACAATTAATCGTGTAGATGTGTAGTGTCAGAATATCTCGGTGTAAAGATACCCTGCTAGACCAGCTAAACCTATCATGACAAAGACTTCGGAACTAGAATTCCTGTGTGTAATCCTAAGACTGTTCCGCCGGCTAATGAAAGCCTTAAGTTGGCATCCGAGTCGGATAAATACCTAAGGTGGTCGATATATAAATATATAAATAAGGGACTATCACTAATACATATTCTGCATACCGTCTCCACTGCCAAAGCATCGGTTCCAGTTACGGTACCTGAAGAGCAAATTTACAGAATATTGCTAGTGATATCTGACGAAACGCGAGTTAACAGCCGTCAGAGCCGTACGCGAAAACCCTTAACTTACTTGGTTAAAAGATAAGATCTGATATTCAAATATCCCTTAACCAAAATGTAAGTGAAGTTTTATAATTGTTATCAACGTCTGCCTGGATCTCAGCCCAACGACTACCAAGTAAGTCGAACAAAGCGGAGACCTGGAATTAAAAACAAAATTAACACCAAGCAAAACATTCACTATAAGTTAAATACCTGGAACACAAATATTAAACCTTAAACTAACACAATTAAATAATATACCCCAAATTTCAGGCTGTGAATCCATTATATCCCATCGAGATGCATCATCAAAACCCCATAATTAAATTCTAAATTAACCCAATTAAATGATGTCCACAAATACCCAAGAAATAAGTATTAACTCCAACCTCCCAGTGGCAGCAACAATTCACCCAACCGACGATTGTTATAAACCCAAATATTAATATCCTAAATTAACCCAGTTAAAAAAATATGTACGAATACATAAGTACAATATAATAAAAATCTGCTCCCAGTTATCGGCTACAACTTACTCCTCCGAAGCCCGCCAACAAAAAGCCAAATATTTATATACTAAATTACCCCATTTAAATAATATGTACAAATACATAAGTACAATATAATAAAAATCTCCTCCCAGTTTTCGGCTACAACTTACTCCTCCGACGACCGCCAAGCAAAAGTCAAGATCACCCTTATTCACATCTATTTATGCCTTCTCGACCCCGACAACTTTTACAAGTCTTACATCGCTTCAAATTCCAGCATAATGACCTTCAGTTTAAAGTTCATTTTCTATCTACGAGTAACCATTCGCCCTCCCGGTGCGGCGTACAAAAAATGGCGGCCCTCTTACAAGTCTTACATCGCTTCAAATTCCAACATTATGTCCCTTAGTTTAAAGTTCACTTTCTATCTAGACAGAACTCTGATGATGTCTAGACATCTGGGCACCTGGCGCCGACGTACAAGAATGGCGGTCCTGCTACAAGTCTTACATCGGTTCCAACTCCAACATTATGATCCTTAGTTTAAAGTTGATTTTCTATTTAGACATTTGTTTATTCCGTATTATAGATGCGTCTAACGTAAAGATGGCGTCCCTTTTTCTAACTGTATTATCAAACATATCATAATGTCTAACAAATAGGACTCAATTTCTTTTAATTTAAATTTAGCTTAGCAACAATAATTTATTAATTCCTTTCCAAGAATTTTAAGCATTTATACTGATTCAAGTTTTATACTGGTTCTAAAACTTTCTTTATTTAATTTTATTTTTAAGTAATTGTTACTGAATCTTGCACTTTTTGAAACTTAGCTTACAAACATTATAAATGGATTAAGTTTGATTATAATAATTACAAAGCCCCTTCATAGTATTGATTTATTTGCTTCTAAAATTATAATTTATTTTTAGTATTATTTATTATTAACTTTTTCCCCTACAAATTATTTTGTGAAGTGACGAAATAGCTTAGGAGAAGCTAGTTCCGTTACATCCGCCCCCTTTAGAATATGTTTCTTTCTGTCTCCAATCACCATTTTAACTTTCCACTTACTATTCCTCTCTACTCAACAGGAAGAAAATATTCTAACCACTAATTCACAAAATAATCTCAACAAATTTTACTGTCATTTATTAAAACCATCCTGAAATATGATGTATATGTGTTTTTATACCATTTAGCTTATGTTCATAGAAATAACTCTTATTCTTAACTTCGAACTGTGGTTATGTCTAATAATATCTCTGGAACCAAGCGCATTTAGTTCATATGAAGGAAAACTGTTTCTCAGGCAGTTTCAGCTCTAATAGCAATATATAAAGATATTGACATTTTATCACAAAATGTTGCACATCTGGCTATTTGTGGTAAAAAGCCTTTATATATCCCTCTATACAAACTCCATTACTTATAGTTTCTACCAGTCATATCTTAACATTTACCACAACTCTATCAAGAATAATTATCCATAACTATTCTCATAAACTCAATGGGGTATGAGTAGAGTGAATATCGAACGCCTCCCGGGCACTGTATTGAAAAGATCTCCCTGTGGCCAAAATTAACTTTGGAATTGTCGAACATATCGACTTACCTACCACTCCCTCACAAAGAGATCTGTTGTATAAGTTTTATGTCTCCGGTTAAATAACAGTAAAACCCGTATCACTATTCGCAGAACATTGAAATGCATAGCCTCTTACCTAGGTAAGTCCAATTCCAATATTTACTGTCTGTTGCAAATAAATGTTTTGTCTGTCCCTAACTGAAAAATATATAGTCGTCTTCCTTCCTCAATCTCTGATTCACTCCACTAGACATTCCACTGTACTGTACGAACGTGACACTAAATTAATTTAGTTTTATTTTTATCGTGGTATTATGATATATTCTTCCTATTTATAATTCTAACTAACCGACAAATCCAATTAGTAAAAACAACTAAAGATTGACAAGAAAAACATCTATCACTTAACTTCAGTGATATAAATCCAGAAAGAAACCATTCCGTTTTTTTTCTTTAAATGTTAATAGCGGTATCCAAATTTTACTTCCCACAATTATATTTTACCTTTTAATTAAATATTTTTCTTAATTTAATTTAATTTTTTTTTTTTTATTTCTACATCTTCATTATTTATTTGGTTGCAAAATTCTTAAACCCCCCTTTTTTTTCTTTATGGTGATCTATTGTTTTTTTTTTTTTTTGAAGTTTACATATATATAATCCACTTTATTTATGTTTTCCAGAGATCGTATTCTGACAGCCACCCTAGTCGCCTCTAGCTACTTCCGCTCTAATTTTTTTTTCTTTTTTGAATTGGTTATTAAATAAATAATTAGCTGTTAGTATGAATCCTTAACCTACCTAACGAGAGGCCGCCGATTCACCCCTCTATCTATGATTAATAACTCCCTAGGATTACATTCAAATTCACTAAACCATTTCGACTACCACCTTCTAGTATTTAATACTCCCTTAGTTAGTAATCATGGTGGTTAGTAGCAATGTAGATAGGCCTCTCCCTTTCCACTCAGAAGCTATATAAACCAAACTATCTTTATTTGTTAAATCTTTAAACTAATACACACTACATTTCCTTACTCACTAGTAAAACCAAAAATAACTAGATAAGGCCGGTCATACATAATCCGATTCAAGACTCCGACTTCATAATCCTAATTCCGGTGACTTGCCTCATTCTGTCTTAAGTTTTCCGATTAATCAGTTATGTCATGAACGTCAGTAGGTATCTATACTTATTATTGCAATGTCAACTAAATTCATAATCTGAAATTCGAGGATGTGTGTTCGACCATAAATAATGTATGAAAATGGGTGCGTTCAGAATTCATAACGTATGTCAGATTAATCTGTCAGATCAATATGAGAAATTCATAATCAGAAAAAGTTCAGATTATAGTTATATTATTATGTGATAGTTAAATTATATGCAAATTCGTGCCTTCCTAATTAATAATAGGAACATGTCATGGCTTAAAACATGTCATGCCGTGCAAACTCCGCTTTACGCAAATTTATACAGTCTGTGACTTTAAAGAAAAAGAATATAAACAATGTCTTATCTATGATAAGTTAACAAATACATTATTTACATTACATTATTCGCAACAACAGTAAATCAAAGACCGAGAAAACCCGATTGAAACCCCAAATTACATTTTGCAAAGTCAATGAGATGTACAAACAGCAAGTAACATCATGCTCCTGTGAGGCGCAACCGCAGGTATGTAACAAACCAAATAGACGCAATTAGTGTCATTTCTGAAAATTTCTCGACCTTTTGAGCCTTGAATTATGTTTACATTTCAGATTCCTGAGCGGTGGGACGGATTTTTTTTTCAACACTTTGTCGCTACATATTTGAAACTCACGAAAAGCAGTTAACGTATGTTGATGGACAACAATGGTGACCCTCATTGCCATGAACCCCGTGGCTTACGAAAGACAATTTTCCCGAAAAGATATGTTGAGGCCTGTTGTTTAGCTACCCCAAGAGGAGACATGCCATATGAAGCTTGCGTCTATGTAGAATTTAAGAAAGTGGCGTTTATTAAAATGAAGTGTGACATGAACCTACAATGGAACGCCAAGACAGGAACGGGCACAAGTGTTTTGAACTCGTTGAATAAACCCTTTGATTTTTGAGAGTAACCGCGGACCTTAACTATGTTCTTATAATTTAATTTTGACAAATATGACATAACATAAGCAATTGCTTTAATTGTTTCGTGATCTAGTAGAATCTATCTCTTATATGTTTAATCACCTTAAAACACCCCCTGGTGTCCCATTACAAATAAAACTGTTCAATAATTTCATCTTTCAATATTACTAGGATGAGTACTCAGTTAGAACCCGGTGTGAAAAACAAAATTATTCTTCATAACACAATTGCTAGTTATTCTGCTCTGTGATTGTCTAAGTTTGTCGCGCCCCCTTCTTAATTTTTCCTATGAAACCCTAACAATGTAAGTTCGCCCTTTTTTATACAGCTGATGTAAATTATGATTCCTTAGAATCTGTTTTTTTTTTTTAACTTAAATGTTTCTATGAATAACATTTTAACCTGTACTTCTGTGTTATTTACACCTTCCTTAGTATAATTGTTTCCAAATCTTGTTAACGAAATATAATAACTTGTCTAGCATCCCCATGTCTGACAGTAAGTTAAGACGGTCGACCACTAACTTTCAAGCACGTTTTAGAAGAAGAAAATAACAAGTAGCTATTTTTGTATTTATTGTTTATCATTTTGGACTTATTAATTCGCTTCTACAAGTATTTTCTTTGTATTATAAAACAAAGCCCAACTTTAAAAATTCTAAGGTATCCAATACCGACCCCACAATAGTTGTAAATTATTTTTATTTCCTTTAGTGAATTTCAATAATTATGTTTTGTCCATATTTTGATAACCTTATAATTGTTTAATAATAATAATATACTTGCTACATGTTCCTATCTCATTTTTTTTTGTTTTGAATTTTGAATTTCTTCGCTTATTTTGTTTAATTTAATAGATAAGGTGTTCACCGTTCTCATTATCATCTTTAAAGTCAGATTGACGCCCCCTAATTGTTCTGAGTTTTAATTATCTTTCCCTTTTTATATTATCTTTTATGTGCACTAACACTCACTCACTTCCACTAAACAAAATTCACTTGTTTATTCTATCTAGCCAATAATTTGACTAAAAAGAACAAACATGTAAATAAAATTTTATTTAAAAATATTAAATTTTGTTATAGTTCTATTTTATATATAAACTATTTTCATGTTAATAGGTCGCTCTACTGTAGTCAAGGTAACTTACTTAACCCTATGTATGGTATAAAAGCTTTATAAAATAAAATATTATTATTGTTAATATGTGGTTTTTTTATTTTATTTTTTATACTTGTTTACAAAACAAACTATAAAGGAGGGTTTGGCAATGGAACCCGCAATTACCTTTATGCTAAAGTAAATAGATAACTAACAAATTGCTGAATTTAATTTAATCAATAATGACTTTATAGTATGACGATTGACTACTTTAAGTGTCTAACAGTAATTATTATTTATTATTTATTATATTTAGGAAACCCAACAGTTATAACATCAACGTAAAAAAAGTATATGAAACATAAAACCAATTATAGGATTTCACGTATAACAACAAAGTAAGAATATCAAGTTAAATTAATGTAATGTTATAGTCTACTGCTACATAACCGCATATTGCTTATCTCAGTGCAACATGTATAAATATAGATATACTTTTTAATGAATAAATGTTCATGGCTAGGAACTTCATCTAGTAGCCTCTAAAAGTGTTATTAATGGCGATTCCAGCCGACCACGCTATTCCCTCAAGAACCAGCTCACCGCATAACAAATCGTTTTATTATTGCATCATAGTGGAGATAACAGACTGTACTTCAACGATTAACAATTTAACTAGATATGTAAAATAAACCAGTTGATTTTTAATAAAGTAACCCGTCAATTTTTATGTAATATTTTTTTGCGTTATTGTGTGTTATTTTTAAATACCCCACGCGCGTTTATTTACGTGTCTCAAACACCCTTAACAACCGCGTAGGCTAACGTCAAACGTTGCCAAATAATTGCCATCATATTATTACTATCTGTGACGATTACAGAATAATATCGATCAAGGTATCGACCGCGGCGACCCATTAATTATTACAATCGTAATGGGATAGACAATAGCACATCCACAAGCAATTAGTGAGAAGATATTGCGCTTGTATAGCTGCAAGGATCTCCGTTCGCGCTTCAATTTTGTTGTTTACTAATAGAAAAGTGAACTAATCTTTAGTGCTCCCGATAAATAGAAGAGACCCGACTTGGTGTTTGAAATAATGAATTGAATAACGTCAAGGGTTTATTAACATGAAGTTCAACCTCTCGCCCGCATTTCAACTTAGGCAGATTACATGAAGCCTCAATGCTACTTCAACAAATTTGTGAATTCAAGAAGCAACATCGAGTAACATTGCTGCGAAAGCTTGACAGTCCAACCTAATAATCTTCTCTAAAATAATCTCTCCTTACGACACCCACGGAACGTAAAAGACAATGCCACTTCACTACGCCGACATTACATGGAAATGCAGAAAATTTAAAAGGAAATGAAGAATTATGATAACATAAACTTCATGTAAAGTTAAGATTACAACCGATAATGTTTATACTATCTGTGTTTTATTTCTCATATAATATAGATGCTTTGTAGGTTACTTTGTAAGTTAGTTCAATGTTATGTTTCTGTTAATGTTATTGCGAACCCCTATTGAGCTTTAATTTAATGATCACCCATTTACAGTCAACTATAAGTCTTAAATGTTCTAATCCACCACGTCAACAAATTGTGATCGCTACAAGCGATCACTACTAACTTAGCTAAATACAAGTAATAATCACTTCAGATGTCTGTTCATATGAACAACCAACAATTCACTACAGTATTGCAAACTGATTATAATATTTCATTGATGTTATAAGTAAAAATGCCTACTAATTTAGTCACCGACTAATATTATAGCACTCAATCCCATATTTATTTAAATATTCTGGTTATGGTTTACCATATTGTAAATAAGTCATACATCCTGGTCACGGCACCAAATTGTAAAAAGACCACTTACTCATATCAATCTTGGTCACGGCCACACTAATTTGTAAAAGACCCTACCCTCGTCTTAACCTAGTCGCGGCTACATCAATTTGTAAAAAAATTATTACAATAAATGGATCTACCTAACCTAAATTAAATTAATTAATTAACAAAATGTAGCTTCACAGTATGGGATAGTATTAAAAATATTAGTTATTTAATGTGCTATATTAGTCAGTAACCATAATTAAAATGTGCAACCAAATTGTACCTACCTAACAAGATAATTAAAATTTATGAGATATTTAAGAAATTAAATTATGGCAACCTTTTAACCCTACTTGTAATAATAACAATTAATGAGTTGACCTCATTGGTAAAATATTTAGTTGTTAATTTGGAATTGTTAAGTGTTCATATCAGAAATGATGTGATAAGGAACCCTAAATTTATGAAGCTAGTTTTATTTATATTTTGGCCTTTGTTATAGAATGTGATCATCATAGTGGTATTACTCCTAGTTATGACAGTAGCAACCAAGTTCTTTTCAAACTAATTAAGACTTATAGTTTACTTTTCCCAACTTACCTAATGAACCTAATTAATACTTAATAGTCAACTTATAAAATGGAGAGATATACTTATGATTTACTTTATGCATTGAAACAGAAATACCCTAACAACTCGTTTTACCCCATTATTTGAAAATCCAGCAATATTTTCAGTAATAATAAATGTTATCAGATTCTCATACTTTAATGACTTTATTTGATTTGTAGTACAATCTAAAATATTAAATAAATTTATATTTGCTCTACTATTATAGTATATTAACTCATATGACTTTTATATTGACATATTAATGTATGTTAGCCAGTTGGTAACGACCCTGCCCACAAAGCTAGCAGTCCCAGGTTCGAAACCTGACGCAGGCAAATATTTGTGTAACAAGCAACCACATTGTCCCTGAGTCATGAATGTTTACTATACATTTATGCATGTCTTTCCCCTTACAAGTATGCATGTCATTGTCTAGCACCCATAGTACAGTCAGAGCTTAGTTTGAAACTAGGCCTAATTTTCATTATTATCTGTATTAAAAATTTTATATCTGAAGAATTGTTATTCTAATTTTTCTATAATAATTATAACATTAATTTCCAAACCCTGCTTATTCTATTAATAGGTACTTATTGGATTTGAATATGGTATACAGATGCAATCAACCAATATAGAGAGTTAATATTGTATCTCCGGCCCAAATTTATAGTTTTATCAGGGGACCTAGATTCTTAGTATCAGATACAAGTCTAGAATAACCATACCTAACCCTGACATATTAAGGCAACTGAGTAGCAGAATTAGAAGGTGGTTTTACTTCATCGCTTTCAAGCAATAAAATCTAATGTCGATTAAAATGAGTTTTATGGTTCTCGGTGACGCTAAATATATATAATGAAATGGCTTATGAGGGCCCCCCCTAGTGTAGGGGAAGGCTTCCTGCCCACTGCGCCGCAGGAAGCTGTGCAATACGTCCCAGACTGTCTATTGCTCCACATACTATCTATTTGTCATCAACAATCAAAGAAAATCATGTAAGACATTCTAGCCTTTTATTAGAATTTTACTTTAACGTCTAATTTGACCATTTCAATACATATAAGTAGTGCTTCTTACTTAGAGATGCAGAATTAGCATGTTAGCTAGGTTTTTACTTAGGTTTGCTCTCCTAATAATTGAAACCCAATATCAATAGGTTAATCTCAACCTCAAGAAACATAATAAGATTGGTAATTTGGGCTCTTTACCCACTATTTGTTTTATATTTAAACTCATAGCTTGATTGATTCAGTTTAAAAGGTAAAATAACTGGTATTGATTCCATCTGGAAATTTGTTTTCATTCTAAAACAATCTAGTCCTATCTTGTATGAAGTGCACTTGTTTTCCACTCTACGGGAAGTAACGCTTCGGGACTTCTGCCCGTAATAAGCCCAGACTGGTTTTATGAGGTTCATACTTAGAATCCTCCAGTTTCATAATGCTAGCTATGAATCAACCTAGCTGGAGTATTATTGATTAACTATTTGATCTATTTGATCACTTTTCAATCACTAATTTGACTTGGGCAACGTTATATCACTTTTATGTTTCTCGAAGTAAGACTGCAGCTTAATTTAACTTGTAAACAGTCATTTTTCTGCTTTAAATCATCCAAAACCGGCTCGAAATCATTCTCAACGCTTTCTACCAATACATCAGTTTGACGTTTTAAGCGCCCTCTCTACCACAGACAAAGTTAGTTGTCAGATGTCATTCAGCTTACGAATTGACTTCACACAATATTTGCCTTTGTTTTTAACTTATTGAATTTATTTGCATAATATTTAAATTCTTATTATTTTAAATATAGTTCATTTTACTATAATCGTTATAATTTATTTAGTTATATGGATATTTTAAATTTTATTGTTATTTTGTTGTTTAACGTGATTTGACGATTTCTTGCCTAGCTAAAGCACAATTATGTGTATTAAAGCTCCTCACGGTGTAATGAGGAAACTTCTAACTACCTAACAAACCCTAAAATTCTACTGTTTTGAACCAAACTAAAGAGTCACGTAACTCTTACATTTACAATTAATCGTGTAGATGTGTAGTGTCAGAATATCTCGGTGTAAAGATACCCTGCTAGACCAGCTAAACCTATCATGACAAAGACTTCGGAACTAGAATTCCTGTGTGTAATCCTAAGACTGTTCCGCCGGCTAATGAAAGCCTTAAGTTGGCATCCGAGTCGGATAAATACCTAAGGTGGTCGATATATAAATATATAAATAAGGGACTATCACTAATACATATTCTGCATACCGTCTCCACTGCCAAAGCATCGGTTCCAGTTACGGTACCTGAAGAGCAAATTTACAGAATATTGCTAGTGATATCTGACGAAACGCGAGTTAACAGCCGTCAGAGCCGTACGCGAAAACCCTTAACTTACTTGGTTAAAAGATAAGATCTGATATTCAAATATCCCTTAACCAAAATGTAAGTGAAGTTTTATAATTGTTATCAACGTCTGCCTGGATCTCAGCCCAACGACTACCAAGTAAGTCGAACAAAGCGGAGACCTGGAATTAAAAACAAAATTAACACCAAGCAAAACATTCACTATAAGTTAAATACCTGGAACACAAATATTAAACCTTAAACTAACACAATTAAATAATATACCCCAAATTTCAGGCTGTGAATCCATTATATCCCATCGAGATGCATCATCAAAACCCCATAATTAAATTCTAAATTAACCCAATTAAATGATGTCCACAAATACCCAAGAAATAAGTATTAACTCCAACCTCCCAGTGGCAGCAACAATTCACCCAACCGACGATTGTTATAAACCCAAATATTAATATCCTAAATTAACCCAGTTAAAAAAATATGTACGAATACATAAGTACAATATAATAAAAATCTGCTCCCAGTTATCGGCTACAACTTACTCCTCCGAAGCCCGCCAACAAAAAGCCAAATATTTATTTACTAAATTACCCCATTTAAATAATATGTACAAATACATAAGTACAATATAATAAAAATCTCCTCCCAGTTTTCGGCTACAACTTACTCCTCCGACGACCGCCAAGCAAAAGTCAAGATCACCCTTATTCACATCTATTTATGCCTTCTCGACCCCGACAACTTTTACAAGTCTTACATCGCTTCAAATTCCAGCATAATGACCTTCAGTTTACAGTTCATTTTCTATCTACGAGTAACCATTCGCCCTCCCGGTGCGGCGTACAAAAAATGGCGGCCCTCTTACAAGTCTTACATCGCTTCAAATTCCAACATTATGTCCCTTAGTTTAAAGTTCACTTTCTATCTAGACAGAACTCTGATGATGTCTAGACATCTGGGCACCTGGCGCCGACGTACAAGAATGGCGGTCCTGCTACAAGTCTTACATCGGTTCCAACTCCAACATTATGATCCTTAGTTTAAAGTTGATTTTCTATTTAGACATTTGTTTATTCCGTATTATAGATGCGTCTAACGTAAAGATGGCGTCCCTTTTTCTAACTGTATTATCAAACATATCATAATGTCTAACAAATAGGACTCAATTTCTTTTAATTTAAATTTAGCTTAGCAACAATAATTTATTAATTCCTTTCCAAGAATTTTAAGCATTTATACTGATTCAAGTTTTATACTGGTTCTAAAACTTTCTTTATTTAATTTTATTTTTAAGTAATTGTTACTGAATCTTGCACTTTTTGAAACTTAGCTTACAAACATTATAAATGGATTAAGTTTGATTATAATAATTACAAAGCCCCTTCATAGTATTGATTTATTTGCTTCTAAAATTATAATTTATTTTTAGTATTATTTATTATTAACTTTTTCCCCTACAAATTATTTTGTGAAGTGACGAAATAGCTTAGGAGAAGCTAGTTCCGTTACACTATGTAAGGTTAAATTGGATTTCGTTTTAGTGAGGTTACTTTTGTAGCGATATTTATATCTACGTGGCATATCTCCCAGTCTCAATTGCAATATGAAAATTTCTACCACAAAATAGCTTCAATCAAATATTTATTTATACGACTGGTTTTTATATAAGCATGTTTATTTAAACAGAGCATTTAAATGTTATTCTTAAAATTACTAACAAATTTATTACTTACGTGCATTCTTTCGCCAAGAGTAAATTTACTAATTTTGGAATGTTTCATTTTAATGGCAACACAGTGGTAGATTTAATGTAATCTAATTATGAATCCGAGTATACAGACCCATCACCCTTCTAACCCATATCTAAATATAAGCTGTTTTCATGAGTCATTACAAACTGTCTCGCATGCAAATTTGTTGATTACCAGGTTTCAGTACCATAGACCATATCCATACGCCGCGGCAGGTTATACAGAAGACGGAAGAGTATAACCAGCCATTATACTTAGCATTTGTGGACCATGAGAAAGCCTTTATGCAATCGAGACATGTGCTATACTGCAATCTCTCTTGCGGTATCAAATTGACTATTGGTGGATAGTGTACCTATACATCTGCAACGCGGAGTGAGACAGTAAGGTGTTAAATCTCCAAATCTGTTCAGTGCTGCGTTGGAAACCTTTTCAAGCTTATTTACTTGGCATAAATATCGACGGCGACTACCTGGTGAGTGCACCTTCGATTTGCCGAAGATATTGTAGTCATGGCGGAGCTCCTAGAGGATCTGGGCACAATGCTTGATGACCTCATTAGTTTCTCAACAAGTGGGTCTCACAATATGACATCTAACTACACAACACGCAGCAAGTAGAATACAACTAAGGTGACTAAGTACGGGCAGCGCCACTAGCGACAAACAGCTTAACTAATGTTCTACAACGCAGTAATGAAGTTTTCCTAGTCAAGTTGCATATATACAACTTTCAACTTCATCCTAATAGACTTCGATCCCCAAAACACCTGCCTGGAGAGAGATTCCTGGTGATTATTTATTTATCGTATGGCACTTAGGAGATACTTTCAAACTAAACAGATAGATTACATGTACATTGGTGAACCCGACAATTCCTATGCCTGCGTTACACTACGGGACTCTCTGCGTATCTCAACGCGGCTCACTGCGCGTCTTGACGTGACTCACTACGTACCTCGACGCGACTCACTGCGTCTCAGCGCGACTCACTTCGTCTACCCTACACGACTCACTGTGTACTCCACTTCACTCCACTTCTCCTCCTACGCTCGCCAACGCGGCTCTGAGCACTTTTGGAGACATCAACTGGCACTTGCAAGCGGCCATTCTACGCACAGACTGCAGGTCATCACTATCAACCTCCGGTCTCAAAGGGGGGCTGGTGTAGCGAGAAGCGACACTTAGCTACAGCACGCAGCAAGTAGAAGACAACTAAGGCGACTAAGCAGGTACGGGCAGCGTTACCAGCGACAAACAGCTTAACAAATGTTCTACAACTTGGTATCGAAGTTTCCCCAGTCAAGTTGTATATATAACTTTCAACTTCATCCTAATGGACTTCGGTCCTCAAGCACGATACCCGCCTGGAGAGAGATCTCTCTATTCTATTAGCCTCTCTTCTACAAGTAAATACGGAGAAAATAAAAACCATGTCTGACTTCTGTGTTGTACTCACTCCTCCGAAAGTTCGGAACTCTACACTCGAAGTTGTTGATGATAATATTTACCTGGTACAACCAATTCAAATCAGTTAGGTTGATCCAATTTCGAGAAAGAGGTCAACCGTCATATCCAACTCTGCTGGGCAGCGTTCGGTAACCTACCTACGTAGCACCTTCTCGTCCCAATTACCGTAGTTTCTCAAGACAAAAGCCTTTGACCAGTATGTATTGCCAGTGATGACTTACAAAACACTCGAAACAAAGACGTGGTCCTTTACAATGGGTCTTATAAGAAGGCTCAAGGTAATAGAAAAAGCTATGCTGGGAGTATCTCTGCAAGATCGAATCAGAAATGAGGAGATCCACAGAATAACCAAGTTGGCGACAAAACTCAGTGAATTTCAAATCTCAATTGATAGTGGGCGGGCCACATTGCATTGTAAGAAGAGGTTAAAAAGACGGACTGGCATGGTGGCATTTTCTTACAAACACTTCAATACTTTAATGTACCAATAGTCAATTTGTGACGTTTCGCAGGTGAAGGTACCTTGTGGCCACGTCCATAAGGTACCTTTACCAGTGAAACGTCATATTTGATATCGCTAGAGAGATTGCGGTATACCCCATGTCTCGATTGCATCAAGGCTTTCTCACAGTTCACAAACGCTAAGCATAATGGCTGGTTATATTCTTTCGTCTTCTGTATAACCTGCCGCGTCGTATGGATATGGTCTATGGTACTGAAACCTGGAAGCCAACAAACTTGCATGCGAAACAGTTCGCAATGACAAATTAAAATGGCTTATAGGTATGGGTTAGAAGGGATGGGTCTGTAGTTCTGTAAAACGGGTACTTTCTCATTTTATTTTTGAAATAAAATCACCATACCTCTGCCATGTTTTGCCTCGAGTAGTCTTGCAGTAGTTGAAAAAAAAGCAGGATCGCATTAATTTATTTATTAAGGGCTTATTTATGTATAGGTATGTAAAGAGTAAATGTTGAAAGTGATGTTATGTTATGGGGAAATTATGCGTTTACGCGATAAGGCTCATGACAAAGCACGTTCGACTGGACTCGATCGGGACAGGGATTATTACAGAGAGCTTAAGAGTTGTGTTAATGTAGCACTCTTCCATGAGAAACAGGCATATTTTACCCAGCACATAAATAAAAATGTACACAGTCCTCGGGCTCTCTGGAAAAACCTGAACCGAACGATTAACGTAACTGGTCGCCATGACTCTGAGCTTCCCTCTCACCTGCATAACCCGGATAAAATAAATGATCATTTCCTTTCCGTTCCTGGTAAACCGGATGTAACATTGTCACAGCTTACCTTCTTTGAGTTTTCTCGCTATGGTGACTCCGAGTTTGTGCTGCAAGCCGTCGATGAGCGCTGCGTGATGAAAGTCATTAGGTCCTTGAAGTCGAACGCTGTAGGAGCCGACGGTATATCTTTGGACATGCTTTTACTGACACTTCCCGAAAGTCTCGGCGCCATATCTGCTATTGTCAATCGCTCACTCACGTCGGGCAAGTTTCCTGAGGCCTGGAAGATGGCGCTGGTAACGCCATTACCAAAAAAACAGAATGTTGCTGATGTCAAAGATCTACGCCCAATCAGTATACTTCCTTGTATTTCAAAAGTAGTTGAACGGATAGTGCACATGCAAATGAGCAACTACCTTGAGGATAACGCCGTGCTACCTGTCTTCCAATCTGGTTTCAGGAAATCTCACAGCACTACCACAGCTTTACTCGATATAGTGGATAACATTCTCACTGCGCAGGATGTATCTTTTCTACACGTATAAAATCTATTATTATTCATACACACACATAATATTAAATCAGTCACACTTACTATAGGGCAAACCCAATTTCATATTAATTAATTCATAAACCTTTTTGACCATATCACACAATTTACACATTTATTTATTCATAAGTAACTATATATATTTTCTTGTCACGCGTTCGCGTTCAGCTACGTGGTAAACACCGGGGTTCAGCTGAAAACCAGCGCTGCGGCACTGGCTGCAGCACATGCTGAGCTGAGTCCTATCTGACCTCACACTGCAGCGCAACATTACTAAATTTTTTGCTCATTTTTAATTTTATATTTTTTATCTTTTTAGTTCGACGATGGTTTTTAATTTTCATTGAACTTTGTCTTTTGTGTTGCAGTGTGTTTGTCAAATAAATGTTTTGAGTTTGAGTTTGAGTTTGACGGTAACAGCTATTTCTGACAATTATGACTTTAACATTTAATTTTTTCTTATTTTAGGTAGTTTTCAGTTTTCGTTACGTTTGTTTCTTATATTTAATACTTCGAGACTGTGCAGCTCACTCAATTATGAGGGCAATTCTTCGAGCGTTTCAACCGCCGTCATTGCCGTGACCGCATTAATGTCGAAATTCTTGTAGCTTTGGAAGCATTTTCATTTAAATTAAATAGAAGTCAGGATACAAGATAACCAAAAATAACATCCAAAGCTACAGGAATTTTGACGTTAATGCGGCCACGGGAATGACGGTGGTTGAAACGCTCGAACCCTTGAATTAACTTCCCTTCAGGTAAGTTCGTTTACTTTTTAATTATTACATTTCGTTAAATTTATATTAAATATAAATAAATATGTTTTTTATTAACCTCTTTCATTACATTTCTTTAATTGGGTATGTCTAATACACGTACTTTCTCATTCTTTTGCATAGGGTTGTTATTGACCAAAAATATTTTAATTTTCTAAATTTTCAAGTGATTTTTAGGGTAATTCTCCGAGCGTTTCAACCGCTCTCATTCTCCTGGTCGCAATTATGTCGATATTCCTGTAGCTTTGGATGCTATTTTGGGTTATCTTGTAGAGTGCCCTGACTTCTACAAAATAACAGAAAATGCTATCCTAATCTATAGGGAATTCGACATAAATGCGACCAGGAGAATGAGAGCGGTTGAAACGCTCGGAGAATTACCCTTTAGTGTTTATAAAATAGTAATATTCTTATCAAAGTATTGTATTTATTGTAAGTATTGTATTTACAAAGTATTGTACATGTCTCCAAGGCTAGTTATACGATACACTTTTTTAGCCCTGGGGCGGCGGTCTATAAACTCTTCATGCTTGGTGCCTAGAGAACATGGGTTGAGTAAGCCTACGACTAATGTATTATTTTTATAAACCATAATAAATTCAAATTATTTTACTAAATGTCACCAATGAAAGAGAAAACAGTAAAATATGAGGGTAGATAACGATGTTAATGATTAATATACGTTGTAGAATACTTATTAATGCATTACTTTGCGTTTGAAAAGCGTATTTAGCATTGTATGCAGAGTATAACAACATAAGAGCACAAGCAGGAGTGGAGAAATAATAGGAGGCAACACAGTTTAGAATAGGGTACAAACAGTGTGTTGAAACTTGAAATATCCAAGAAATATATAATAAAAAAAGAGAGATAAGGGTCAATTTCTGAGCGCGTTTTTTTTCTTGTCCAGGCTGAAAATCGAGGTGATATATGATAATTATAATGAAATTTATTTTTTATGTTATAAAGCTCATTATTGCCCACTGCTTTCCGGTAAAACTAACTTATTGTGTTAAATTTAAATAACTCAAAAAAATATTTAAATAGCTAAAACCAAGACTGGGTGGCGCGTCCTAGTGCTGGTTTGGTAATAAAAAAAATATATTGTGAGCAACAGGTTTACGTTTGCGTTATTTGGTTACTATATCTTAAATCTGTATAAGATATGGCATATTTTGTAACATGTACCGATTATTTATTTGTACTATTATAAGGCGTAACCGATGCCTACATTTTGTCCGCGCGCGAGGACCCATTCGGGTGGGCAAATTTTAAACCTTTATAACTTCACTCGTAACGCTTTGATCACCGCCGCCTCTCCCTTCCTGGTCACTTAGGTTGCCATCTAACACTCTACCTAAATAATGATGTGTCATGTCGCTCCGAGTTCCAGCAAATCATGTAAGTACTAATCTCCGCTGGCATGGGGTCAAAAATTTTCCAATTTTGGTGGCTCATTTATATGTTTATTCTAGAAAGGTTTTCATTGAAAGATGAACGTTTAGGATAGTCTTTTGTTGTCTTTCTCCAATAGCATATATTTTAAAATTGTAAAACAAGGATTATTTGTTTTAGAGCACCATTTTGACATATTTCCAATTTTGGTGGCGCAATTTAAGGTGGGCATTGCATCTGTTTGGCTTATTTTGAGCAACCTAAATTATTAATTAACGGTTTTTGCCATTATTCTTAAATTTTATTACAATTTTATAAGTTACAAAAAAGTTTCTCATAGTTTTAACTCGTGTAGTAATTGCTTAAACCTTATTTATAAAGTTTTTCTGTTTAAATATTTCGGAGTTTGTAATTATGTAATAAGCGAAGCATACAAGCTGATTTTTTATTGCGCTTATTAATCAATAAACTTATAATTTATTGTTTAGAATGATGCCTAAAAAGAAGCAGACGAAGGAAGGGAAAAAAATGCTGTATGTGAACACAAAAAATAATCTTGCATTGAAAGAAGGTTATAAAAGACCGGGAACGAAAAAGGAATATTTTATAAAATTTAAATATAATTTTTTCTTTATTTATTATTTTGTAGAAGTTAACCTGAGTTTATATTAGGTTATATAATTACGTATAAATTTTAATTTAAAAGAAGAGAATTCATTACTGAGTACACGATTGTTTCATTTTCATTTTGCACATGATCAATAAAGACAAAAGCTAATTACTGAAATTTATTTCAATTTATTAGAATTATTTTATTAATAAATTAGTTAGTAGTTAATAATATCCAAAATTAAATTATGATATAAAAAACAAATTTAGGTGGCTTTTAAATTTAGGTGGCACGTCAATTAAATTCAGGTGGTCAACTCAAATTATTATTCTTAATATCTTCTAAAGTTTAATAGCATCCCATTATAAATTCCAATTTCAAATATTTTTTAGCAATTTATCAGCAAAAAATTTTTCCGAAAAAATTTACTTTTCATCTCGCCACCTAAATTGGCATAAAATCGTGCATTGTTGAAATTGACCCATAAAATAGTGTTGTGTGTCACCACTAGGGCTTCCAAATACCGGACCTTTCCTAAAACCGGTATTAGTGCCGGTATTCGATTTTTAAAACCGGGATCCCGGGATCCCGCCCGGTATTAAGAAATTAAACAAAAATGTACTAAAATTGGGAAGAGGGTGGGAATTTTTGTTTAAAAAAATCGTAAAATAAAATACTTAGTTTAACTTCACTAAATTTGCTATAACTGCTGGTTTTTTTAAACTCGAAGTTTGCATTTAGCAGTATTCTGACCGACACCAGCAGTAAAGTTATCCCATATGCTAGAGATGAGTTGTTTACTTTTAAACTCTCTCTAGATACCTAAGAAGTTTCTTTGGAGTTGACCTGCACATGGAAACACATGTCATGTCTAAACTATTTTTATTAAGAACAGTATCTATGTTAGATAGCTCAATTAAAGTCATTACTTGAAAAGAAACTTAAAAAAACCTTTCCAAATATAAAATTGTAATTTAACAAAATTGATATCTATGAACAATAAAAGCATTTCATGAAAGACTAAGGTAGGCCACTAAACCAAGAAATATAGATCCATAGTTGACTGACACTTTTATTTAGGCATTATAAATAAGTAAATATTTAAGCAGAAAATAATACAATTAAAGAAAAATAAAAATCATTACATTAAATCGACATGATTTGATCACGTTAGTTTAAATGTTACTTAAATTATACTTACGTGTATAATCACTCAAATTTCAAGACACACAAATACTCGTGTCTAGACATACAAATACTAAGTCGCGTGTAGTTTGACGCGACAACCATTGCCAGTCAACTGGCTCTGCAATAGAAAATGTAATGCAAAAGCGTATTGCAAGACAAAAAAAGCGCGTGGCGTGTGTAAACGCAGACAGAGTGAATGTCCGGCTATGATAGAACGATGCTGCGAACAAAACGAAAGACATAATATGAAGAAAGACATATAATGAATAACAAAATTAAAAAAGAAAAACAACTCGAAAAAGCATAATTTATCGAAAATAATCGAAATATTTCGTTTTTTACTAACAATAATTATAATACCGCGCGTATTCTTCATTCAATACCGGTATTAAAAACACATCTAATATTTGGCGGTATCCCGGGATCCCGGTATTGGAAGCCCTAGTCACCACTGGCCTCACGCGGACAAAATAACAGGTCCCGCCCATAGCAAGCCACTAACAAATCAAAGCTACTTTGCAAAGAAAAACGGAGTATATTAGCTGCAAGTAAAAACAGAAAAAGTAATATCTTATAGCATAAAACTAGCATGGCCTTCAGTTTTTTCAAACAGAGGATAATCCAAAAACCTACTACTACTACTACTTACTACGTCTTCTAGAGATTTGATGCGATGTGGAGCAGTGTCCGCTAAGCGTCGTGCATAAATGCGCCCATAAATGGACCAGAGTCCAGGAAAATCTCCACTTCAGCCTTGTACACTCCTCTCGCACCCGATGAAACAAGACCCGATTCTGTTTGGTCAACCGCTCGTTGACGTAGAATCTGCGCGGACTACCAGGCAGGCCGAGGCCGGCGGAGTCGGCGCCGCGGCGCACCCGCGCGGCGCGCAGTAGCTCCGCGCGAGGCGCGCGGCGCGCGAGTCGCACGGCTAGCGGCCGCGGGCGCGCTTGCTTGCTAGTGTCTCCGTCCCGCACTTCCCGGCGCGCCCCAACTCTTTCCGCAGAAACCACGTCACACTCGTCAATGTTGACTCCCAGCTTTTGAGCCACAGCTATAACTAAATGGATTCCACTTTCGTTAGAGGTCTCGGGGAGACATGTAATTTCCAGGTCGTTAAGGAGAAGATCTTGATCCCTGTCATTTAGCTCTGACTTAAGCCTTTCAACGGTATTAATAAGTTCGCTGTTGTCGCAACCCGGTACCTCTGAGATGCGGTCCTCAATAAGTGCCACTCTTTGTTCGACTAGGTCCAGGCGGCTCTGGAAGCCCTCGACACTCTTATTTAAGGCTGTCAATTCCTGACGGACTGCCGTCATCTCTGCCCGCACAGACCCAAGTTCCGCCTGGAACAGTTTAAGCTCCTCGACAAGGCCATGCTCTGACTCTTGACTCGGCGTGCTGGGGTCGCTCTCATCCGCTGATGTCAATTCAGTGCTCTTGATAGAGGTATCATCATTGTTTTTACGGGGAGCAGTAGCCTTACACCCTGGACAGATCCATTTTGGCGAAACAATTGCTTCCGGAGATATATTGGCGCAGCCCCTATGATACAAACAAGTGCATTTAGAACACTTAGCGCCATCTAGCGGAGAGAGGAACTTGCCACATGCGGAACACTTAGCCATTACTGATCCTCGTAGCAAATGTCAATAGCAAAGTGGATAGATGCAATAGTGGTTAGTGAGACAGTCAGGAGATGGCGCTGTTCTAAGAACGTAGATGCTTACGGGAGTTAACTTATATATCCTATAAACCCGTAGATTATCCAGTTCTCATGTACACAGTCACGCTGCTCGGTATTATTTATACTTTAGCCCCGCGCGAGCATCGCACGCAGCACATTAAACACTGTATCACTATCAGGTCACAAAAAGAGGGTACGTTTTGCAATTGTACGCACTGGCAAATAATTAGTGTACTTAGGAATACCTAATTACCACTTAATAACATGGCACTTAAGTTAGATAACACTGTATGTTCTTTATTATGTTTGTATCCATATGCTAGTAATAAAATGGTTCAAGAAAAATGATTGTTTTTATTTTTAACTACTACTACTTACACTACAGTAAGACCACTGTATTAACATTCGTGCCGTTACCCTAACACTCAATATAACTTAACAATAACACTCTCAATCAATCAATCCTATTACGATAGACACTTTTATTTTAAACCTTAGGCGTTAAGTCTTACGGTAGAATATGTAATAGATGTATTCATTTCCCTAGCACTTATCAAAGTTTATCTCGTACGTGAATGTGTTGTGAGGTGGCTAAGCTATCTTGGCAAAGTTGCCAGATTTTACGGTACCTACTAAAAACATTTCAACTCTGGCAAACCTTTTTTTATTTAAATAATGTTGTAAGCAGAAAAGTTACGAGTATTTAACTGATTTTGATTTTATTAAGTATTTTTTTTAAACTAACTTTAGTGGAAATATGTTGGGCCATTTAAGAGTAACGAGGTCTGAAAGGGGTCCCAATTTTGTCGAAGTTTTTATCTATTAATTTTTATTTAATCAGTTCAGGTCAGGTCAGGTTGTTTTTCTTTGCCAGGTGGAGGGAGAATACTACACGATCCATCTCTTCGTCTAAATTGACCATTTGGACGAAGAGATGGATCGTGTAGTCTGGGGCGAAGGCTCACAGCCGCCTTCGCCCCAGACTACACGGTCCATCTCTTCGATTACTCAACTGCGGCGAAGCAAAAAGGGTTATGAATGAATATGAACCAGGATGCGGTTGCAGTGAACTGTGAATTGTAACCAGAAACCTTGTCTGCAGAGTACCAACCAACGGCGACTGGTGTGAGATCCGAACTGCTGGTGCCCAGCAGTTCGGATCTCTCACCAGTCGCCACGCACTACACGTCGACTGATTCTCAGCTGCAGGTAAGTACCTAATCAGCGAGCCTAACATGCATGTACACGGATAAAATGACAGTACGAATGAAATCTTGCGAAAGTAATTAAATATTGTTTTTCTTCAAACTTATTAAGGTGTTCCGAGACTGTCACTTTACACGTGCAATAAATAACCATAGAAAACTAATTTGTCACTATGTACCTCTGTAATTGTTCTGTATTTTATTTTTTTAATTTATTATTTCAAAGCGTACATAACAAGTAATCATGCCAAGTTAACCCGCCAAACTGACAAGACAGTTTGTTGGCGAGATCGCGCTCACATTACATTTTCTGCTATGCATGCACCCAAAATACAAATTAACTAAGTATACATTTTAATATTAATATTTGTTATATTAATATTTATTTAATATTAATATTTGTTATATTAATATTTGTTATATTAATATTTGTTATATTAATATTTATTTAATATTAATATTTAATGTATTTTTTCATTTTAATATTATTGAAAAAGAGGAGCTAAGTCCCGGTTAAACGGGGGCCACAGAATAGGGAATATGCAAATTTTTTATAGCTTTTCTTAATAAAATATTAAAATACCGCAAAATATATGACAGAAAGTGAAATTAAAATTAAAATCGGCCAATAAATATGGATGATAACTACTAATTACAATTGCTTAGTTGACTGTTCTTACAAGTTATGGATAGCGGTTTTAAAGAAAGAAATAGTACATTATTGCCTAGGCGCGGAAAGTAAGGGATTGCCTGACGAGGTGGTTAGCAGGCCGAGCAATAGCGAGGCCTGCTAAAATACGAGTCAGGCAATCCCCCGTTTCCACCGAGGCATATATAATGCTTTTCTCAAACATGTGAGGAAATGATACAAATATATTTGTAAAAAGTAAAATTAATATTAAAAGTGATGTTAGTCATATTAGGACAATTTGTAAACAAAATTGTTATGGGTTTTCCAGGAACATTTATGTTTGTCTGTTGAATTTGAGATGTTGATATTTCAGGGCTTGTGGTAGACAAATGGACGTAACTTAGGGAAAAGGATCCAATTCAACCATTTCACACTTGTAGAATTTGACATAGTATTGACAGCAATAAAATTCAAATTTAATACCGTGAAGTGCCGAGGACTTGATGTTTGTAGTTTTTACACAACAACAGTAAGTTCTACGTTTAAATTTCAATAAGTTTTTGTTTTTAATATTTTTTTCTAACCATAGACAATTTTAAAGAAAATTAAAAAGAAGAAAACACACGCACTGTGCTACGAAAACGAGGAGTTGCCTTGGCTGTATGGGATTTATTTCTTGGCCCTTTCTATTCTGTATGCATTGGACAGCACTTTAAAAAAAATATCGCAGCGGACAAAAATGGGTTTTCATACGTTTATTTTACTCCTAGGAAGAAAATGAGGTCCTTCGCATCTTCGTTTTTCAAATGAAATGCCAACCTTTCTGAGCATGTTTGAGAAAATTAAATTTGTTAAGGTTAAAAATGTTAAATTTCTATTGGTTTTCTTCTCGGTTGCGTGTTTAATTTGTTTTGTATTTTATTTTCACTTGACCCATTTTTAGGGTTCCGTACCCGAAGGGTGCCAAAGGGGACCCTACTACTAATAAATAACATTAAAATTAAAAGGGGCCCCATACAAGAAACGTGATTTTTTTTATTAAATCCGGCTGTATCTCATGAACCGTAACAGGTAGACAGTTGAAATTTTGATGTAAGACTTATAAAACATATCGGGGTCGAGAAGGCATAAATAGATGTGAATAAGGGCGATCTTGACTTTTTTTTTTGCTTGGCGGTCTTCGGAGGGATGAGTTGTGGCTGCTAGGTATTTGGAGGTTGAAATTTATATTGGATTTGAGTATATCTGTTCGTGTGTGTTTTAGTATAGTTAGTTGGGATAATTTAGGACATAAATATTTGTTTTTTTTTGGATGGGGATCTTCGGTTGGGTGAGTTGTTGCTGCCACTGGGAGGTTGGAGTTATATTTGATTTTAGTATATTTGTTTCTTGGGTATTTGTGCACATTATTTAATTGGGTTAATTTAGGATTAAATGATGGGCTTTCTGATGGTGCATTTCGATGGGATATAATGGAGTCACAGCTTGGGATTTGGGGTTTATTATTTAATTGTGTTAATTTAAGATTTAATATTTGTGTTCTAGGTATTTAACTGATTGCGAATGTTTTGCTTGGTGTTAATTTTGTTTTTAATTCCAGGTCTCCGCTTTGTACGACTTACTTGGAAGTCGATGGGCTGAGATCCAGGCAAACGTTGATAACAATTATAAAACTACACTTACATTTTGGTTAAGGGATAATTGAACATCAGATTTTATGTTTCAACCAAGTAAGTCAAGGGCTTTCGCGTAGTGTCTGACGCCCTATTAACTCGCGTTCGGTGTATACTCTATGTTGTCGAATATTTCTGGCGCTAAACGAAACGACTTCCAAAAATCAACTCCTAAAATGACGTCCGTAACAATATCAGGAACCACAAAAAATTTATCAACATGTGTTACGTTATTAAATGTTAACGGAACGAAAATATTCCCTATTGTTTGGACCTCAACGCCATTCGCAACATTGCATGTTGTTGGTTGCATATTCTGTAAGTTGAAACCGAATGTTACAAAATTTAAATGAGCATCATTCACCAAACAAACCAAACAAACATTCCACCAAAACTCATTACACCGTTGTCATGGGAGACTTTAACGCAAAGCTGGGTAAACGAGGCGGCAATGAGTTGAAAGTGGGGCAATTTGGAATTGGAAGTCGGAATTTCCGTGGCCAGCAGCTGGCTGGCTTTATGGAGAAAGAGGGACTCTTTATGATGAACTCTTTCTTCAAGAAAAGTGAATGCCGCAAATGGACATGGGTAAGTCCCAACGGTGCGACCAGAAATGAGATAGATTTCATCATGTCGACGACCAGAAGGCAAATATTCCATGATGTCTCCGTAATCAATGCGGTCAAAACCGGGAGCGATCACCGAATGGTCAGAGGCACATTGAATATCGACGTACGCTTGGAAAGGTCACGCCTGATGAAATCTACGCTCCGGCCATCACCAATCCATATCCGAAACCCCGAAAACTTTCAGTTCGAACTCCAAAACCGCCTCGAAAGCCTAGGCGAATGCGTAGACGTGGACGATTACTGCAACAGGTTCGTGGAAACTGTCCAAACGATTGGGTCTACATTTTTCAAAACTCGCCGTTCAAAAGAAACCAATAAAATCTCTGACTCTACCCAAGAGCTAATGGAGAGAAGACAAAAAACAACAGACAAAAAAAAAATTCAATACCAGTAGTATTGAAGAGGCTATTGAGCGAAACAGGGGCTCTAAAGTGTTTAAAAGAGATTTGTTTATTGGGCAGAGCCAGCTGATGAGGCTGAAGATGTGAAGACCGATGACGGCAGGATCATATCGTCGAAACCTGAGCTTTTGGAAATTCTACGGACAGCTGTACACGACAATACGCCTACCTGTCAGCAACCTAGCAGAAGACCCAAGAGCTAGGTTGTCCTGACACTACACCGAAGACATCCCGGACGTTAGCCTGTACGAGACTAGAGTGGCTCTAAAACAGCTTAAGAACAGCAAGGCACCAAGTGATGACAGAATTACGGCTGAGCTTCTGAAAGCAGGTGGATCACCGGTTTTAAAAGCTCTTCAGAAGCTATTTGATTCCGTCATAGCCCAGGGTAAAACGCCGCAAGCATGGCACAGGGGCGTGGTGGTTCTTTTCTTCAAAAAGGGTGATAATACCCAGCTGAAGAATTATAGACCCATCACGCTCCTGAGTCATGTCTATAAGCTGTTCTCTAGAGTCATTACGAATCGTCTCGCACGCAGGTTTGACGACTTCCAGCCTACCGAACAAGCCGGTTTCCGAAAAGGCTTTAGCACCATAGACCACACCCACACGCTGTTGCTGGTTATACAGAAGACCGAGGAGTATAACCAGCCACTATGCTTAGCGTTTGTGGACTATGAGAAAGCCTTCGATTCGATCGAAACATGGGCTGTACTGCAGTCTCTTCAGCGGTGCCAAATCGACTGTCGGTACATCGACGTATTAAAGTGTTTGTATAAATAGAAACGCCACTATGTCAGTTCACCTTCAGGACCGGAACTCGAAGCCTATTTAATTGCAGCTAGGAGTGAGACAGGGAGATGTAATATCTCCGAAACTGTTTACTGCTGCATTGGAAGACGCTTTCAAGCTTCTGGACTGGGGGGGTTTTGGCATCAACATAAATGGCGAATACATCACTCACCTTCGATTCGCCGATGATATTGTCGTCATGGCTGAGACCCTGGAGGACCTCGGTACAATTCTCGATGGCCTCAGTAGAGTCTCTCAACAAGTGGGTCTTAGAATGAACATGGACAAGACGAAAATCATGTCAAATGCCCATGTCGTACCCACTCCTGTCAAAGTTGGAGACTCTGCTCTCGAAGTTGTTGACGACTATGTATACCTAGGACAAAGAATACAGTTAGGTAAGTCCAACTTCGAAAAAGAGGTCAATCGTTGAATCCAACTCGGCTGGGCAGCGTTCGGTAAGCTACGCACTATCTTCTCGTCCCAAATACCACAGTGCCTCAAGACAAAAGTCTTTGATCAGTGTGTGTTGCCAGTGATGACATATGGATCTGAGACATGGTCGTTTACAATGGGCCTCATAAGAAGGCTCAAGGTCACTCTAAGGGCGATGGAAAGAACTATGCTAGGTGTCTCCTTGCGAGATCGAATCAGGAATGAGGAGATTCGCAGGAGAACCAATGTAACTGATATAGCTTACCGAATAGCAAACCTTAAGTGGCAGTGAGCGGGGCACATTGCTCGTAGAACCGATGGCCGTTGGAGTGGAATAGTTCTAGAGTGGCGACCGCGAACCGGGAGACGAAGTGTCGGCAGGCCTTCCACAAGGTGGACCGATTATCTGATAAAGGTCACGGGAAACCGCTGGATGACAGCAGCAGAGGGCCGATCGTTGTGGAAAACCTACAATGAACGAACCTACAATGTGAATAAATATTAGTAGTAACCTAAATCCTTTTCGTGCATATAAGATTAGGTATAGTTAAAATGAGTAATCATCCCTATTTACAACTTAAGTAACTAAAGTAAGAAGTTACTTTGTTTTGGTCTAGTCAGTCTTGATATTTGAAGATAAAGTTATTAGCTAAAATAAAATAGTTTTATTTATGTTCTGTCTAGATAATTGGAAATGGGTAATTATTATACTTATTTGAATGCCATAGCAAATTTAGGTTCTGCCAAGGTCCGGGGCCCCTCCGCCGCCCCACTGGCTGGTAGTGCCAGCTGGTTATCACCAGGACTATGAGACTCGTCTAGCCTGACTGGTCATCCCTCTAGCAGTTAATTCTAATATTTTCTTACTCAGCAAAAGAAGTCTTGATTTTATGGTCACTGTCTAGAGACAGTAATAAGTCAGTAATAGTAAGTCCTTAGTACTCAAGGTTCAAGAAGGGTTCACAAAGCTCTTTACTCAATGCAAGAGTCAAGTATGAAGATAAAATGTACGGTAGACTTTTAGATTGATGTCTACTTTATTGAATAAATATTAAACTTATTACTTGGAGCTGAATTATTATTGTACTACTATGGTAAGTCTAGGTCAACCAAAGGTGGTCAAAATAAGAATTGTTTAAAGTATTAGTTATTTCAATGAAGAATTCAGTTTAATATAAGAAATTCCTTATAATGTTAGTGAGTCTTTCTAGTCACGATAAATGTTTGTTTTAATGGCGATTTCAATCATTAATAAAATTGTAGTTCGATAGACGGTATTCGATGCAGTAAATTCCCGTAGGAATGGTTTTGTGGTTTCAACTGTTCATAGACTATAAGGCCGGATTACCCTTGAGTAACTCCAGGCAGGTACATAACCCTTAGTGTAAACAGAGAAATCACTTGATGTAAAATATTCAATATAGTTTTCAGTGGCGAAATATAAACGGCTTATTATTGTCATTTTTTTAGATGATACCAAATAGCTGTCAAGTTCGGACTGCCATAACGCGGCATTACGAATGTGTGGCCTATAAAAATTTATCATTCCGAGAAACCTGCGTAAATCACCAATGGTCTCTGGTTTCGGGAAATTAATAATGACGTGTACTTTATCTTTTAATGGCTTAATGCCTGATGTCGAAACTTCGTGCCCTAAAAATTCTAACTCACACTGCCCGAAAATACATTTCGTAAGATTGATAGTTATGCTGAATTGTGAAAATCGCTCAAAAACGATTCTTAAATGCTCTTGGTGTTGTTTCTCGTCACTACTCGCAATTATGACATCGTCAAGATAACTAAATAAAAAATCTAGACCTTGCAGTACCGTATTGTTCTTAAAACGTTGGAACGTTTGTGCAGCGTTTCGTAAACCGAACGTCATCCGAGGAAACTCGAACAGGCCAAACGGCGTTATGATCGCTGTTTTTTCGATGTCCTCCGGTGCTATGCAAATGCAATGATACGCCCTATTTTATGTCCAATTTTGAAAAAAACTTTTTTACCAGCTAATATTATAGTGAAATCGTGTAATCTGGGTATAGGATATCTGTCTGGTTTTGTTATAGCGTTCAACATCCAATAATCTCCACAAGGTCGTATCTCACCATTTTTTTAGTTACATCATGTAAAGGACTAGCCCAAGCACTTTTTGAGGGTCTACAAATTCCCAATTCTTGCATTTACTGGAGTTCTTTTTTTACTTTAACGTATCGGTCAGGAGGAAGAGGCCTTGCACGAAATAAGTAACTGGTCCAGGACTTTCTCTTTTAAAAAAACTTTATTAAAAAGATACAGAGTTACCACTTAGTTCTTAGTCAAAACAATAATCAATCAATTATAATTAAATACCAGCTTATATACTAAATTTATCATTAGTCAGCACGCTCAGCATTGACATGCTTAGGGTAGCTGACAAATCTAAAAGATGTAGGTTCTTCAACCTTAACTCCTCCCTCCCTAAGAGAGGAATTATCTGAGGGTGACGATGAAGCCTTCAGAGAATTCCGTTTATTTAATAGTTTATTATATAATTTATAACTACCCAAACCCATTATACTTATTGTTATTCCTATATAAAGTAACAATGTTCTTAAGCTAATTCTATTACTAGTTATATAACTTAGGTTTTCTATTTCCTCATCACTAGTATTAATACATTGGATAATGTCCTTTACTTTGCTAAAGTCCACACCTCGGAGGTCCTTCTGCTTGGCATCCTTGTTGATTCTTGTTATCTCCGGCAACTGTACCGGCGGTGTTATCATCCTGGGAGGAGTCATATTTGTTTGGGATTTGACGATAATGTTTTCTAATTGTGCTTCGCAGTATGGATTTGGTGTAATGATGAAAGTGCCTCGTAGAACTTGTTTGTGAACTTCGTTGTAGCAGCTTTCTGTAATTATTATATCCTTTCGCGAGTATACCAACCAAGTTTCTTCGAGAATTCTTAAAATTCTGGTTTCTTCGATCTGGACCGTGTTTTGCTTGCAGATGGTGTAGTTGTTGCTTAGTTTCATGAGTTGTTCTATGCAGGTTTCTACGGGGTATTGTTCCACGGCGTCTTCTTTACACAGGAATCGGTCACCTTCGATCTGTTCGCATGGGTTTCTTAGGGACCTGTATTTCAATCTATTCACCAGTAGGAAAGGATATTGTGGGATGATGATAAATGTAAGGTTTGTACTTGGGTTAAAAATCGGAATTGGGATAATCTTGTAATACGTATACGTGTTGTTATCAATTAGAGGTATTTCTAAAATGAATACTAGAGTGGAACTATTAGAGAAGGACTTAAGGATAATATTACGCTCTAACTTAACTATATTTGCCATTGTAACCGGGTATAACAGCTGTTCGTTTTTGTTTACTACTTTGAGAATATCGTATAACTCTGTGGAATTTATTATTGACTGATGTAAAGTGTGGAGTTTGCTAAAAGCGTCCACAACTGTTAGGTAATATTTACCCTCTATGTACAGTAGATCCATGAAGACCTCTTGAAAAGGGGCATACTGTGTTTGTGTAAGCTGTTTCTGAGGTTTCAAAGGTTTTCTCTCGTATTTCATTTTCCTACATTGTTCGCAGCTATTAATGTACGCGGAAATAGTTTCTTTCATATTCTGCCAATAATAGCTTCTTTTAATTTTGGTTAAGGTTTCGCGGATGCCTCTATGACAGGTCTTACCCTCATGATACTGTGATATGACATGTCTTTGATCATCTTCATCATTAGAAAGATTTACTACCCTTTCTGTACATTCTACTATATTTAAGTTATTTTTCTTAAATAATGCGGTCACGATGTTAGAAAAATTTTTCCTAAAGGAAGGGTGTTCAAAGTAGATGAAGTATTTATGTTTAGGGTTAATATATTCTTTAAGAAATTCCTTAACTAGTTTTTTATTATCTATCGGCATTTGGACCTGAGTGATATGCTGTTTCTTGTCGCCTATTTCCTGAACACTCATTTTATTTTGAAGCCAGGTGAATACTAGAATCTGTCTAGGTTTCGTGTCGATAGCTTCTTTGAGAATAGGGATGCCTTCGTGCTCTCTGTTTGATATTGAATGAGCAGTGGCTCCGTCATCAGAGTCTGATATCTCTATTGTTTCAACTTTGGAACTTTTTTTGCTTGAATTACTCTTATTCCCTGAACTGATTTCTGACCGCATGTCTACATCTGAATCTTCTTTTGCACTCTCTCTATTGTCATCTGAACCTAATATTTTTGTTGCTGCATCCTTAACAAATTCGTCAATGTCAAACTTACTCCCTTTTTCTATATCTATGTTAACTTTCATAGAGTCGTCGTCGTCATCTAACGCATGGATACGCATTTCTCCTATATCTAAATCTATTTTATCTAGAGTGTTAATTTTAATTCGCGATAGTGCATCTGCATTTGTATTCTGAGGTCCCTTTTTATATTTTATATCGAAATTGTACTCTTCTAAACGTAATCGCCAATTAGTGAGTTTACTGTTAGGCTCTTTTAAAGAATAGAGCCAAGCTAAGGGTCTATGATCTGTATAAATTGTGAACTTGTTACCGTAAAGGTAAGGCCTGAAATGCTTCACTGCCCATACCACGGCCAAAAGCTCCCTTTCTATAGTGCTATACCTACTTTCTGTTTCGGACAATGTACGACTTGCGTAAGCAACAGGCTTGTCGCAGCCTACAGGTCCTTGGGATAGTACCGCGCCTAAAGCACAATTTGATGCATCTGTTGTTAGGATGAATTCCCTACTAAAGTCGGGATATTGTAAAAGTGGTGCATTGGTAAGGAGCTTTTTGCATGTTTCAAAACATTCCTTATATTCTTCGGTGATAACGATTTTACATTTCTTTTTTAGACATAAGGTCATAGGTTTTGTTATTCTAGCAAAGTCCCTAACAAATTTTCTATAATATCCTAATAATCCCAAAAAGCTTTTTATTTCAGTTGTTGTTTTAGGCATAGGATAATTTAAAATTGCATCTATTTTATCGGTATTTGGCTTTAGCCCTTCCCTAGTTATCGTATGTCCAAGATAATGCACTTCTTTGCGGAGAAAGTGTGACTTATCCAACTGTACCTTAAGGTTTGTTTCTCGAAATCTTTCAAAGACAGCTCTTAATTTTTGGGCATGTTCCTGGAGGCTTTTCGAAAATATAATAACGTCGTCAAGGTACACCAGGCAATGTAAACCCTGTAGTCCTTTTAAGACATTATTCATAGCCCTTTGGAACGTAGCTGGTGCCGTCTTTAAGCCAAATGGCATTCGATTAAATTCAAAATGACCAAATGGGGTACTAAACGCAGTTTTTTCCCTATCTTCTTCTTGGACTTCGATTTGGTGATATCCGCTAGCTAGGTCGAGCGTAGTAAAATACATACTTTTTCCTAGCATGTCGAATAAATCATTAATATTTGGAAGGGGGTATTTATCGTCTGTGGTAATTTCATTAAGGCGCCTGTAATCTACCACCATTCTCCATATCTTTTCGCCCGAGGCATCCATTTTTTTTGGTACCAGGTGGACGGGTGCACTCCATGGGGAATGTGATTCCTGTACTACATTATCTCTTAACATCTTATCAACCTGTTTTTTTATTTCTGCAGTTTGACAAGGTGGTAATCTATAAGCCCTAATATGTATTGGGTCCTCGTTCTTTGTTCGTATTTTATGTTTTACCTGGTTTGTGAATGATAAAGGAATATCTTCACAATAAAAAATGTCCTTATATTCCCTACAAATGCTTTCTATGACCTTTCTTTCCTCATTATTCATATGTTCGAACCTAAGCTTATTTAAATTATTTGTTAGTATTTTATCTAGGTTATCGTCACTATTGTCATAATAATTGACATTTGTCTCCGAATTGTCGTATTTTTCTACCTTAAATGGAGCCGTGACCACCATGTCATGCTCGACATCGGTGGTATTTTGAATTACAGTATACGCGAAACCGTTTGCACATGATACCAGAGCACTGGGCATTCTAATCCCTTTTGCAAATTCTTTATACTCCAAGATGGCTTCGCCATCTAATACATTGACCGGGATTTTGACTCTAACTTCGCACCGGGAAGGTAAAATATATGTTTCCTTAATAGGAGGCGTATAAATAATTGGTATCGCCGTGTCTTTTGTGAACAAAGTCTTGGTTTTCATGTCGATGCTAGCCTCTAATTGTTGTAGTAAATCGCTACCAATTAGTCCATCATATCTATTGTCCACGCTATAAATAAAGAATTTACTTATAACCTCAAACCACTCCTGTTTTTAAAATTTTTCAAAGTATCTGTTAGCTATTTCTGGGCTAATGAAAGACCTAGTACTACCGGTATCAATCATAAAAACAGCATTTAACTCGGGTATTCGGATATGTGGCAGATTTAAACGTTTATTATAATTTAATTTTATCTGTTCCCTATGGTACAGGCTGTTATGAAAAAAATTTCCAAAGTTTCGTCGGTCGGTACGTCTGAGTACGGCCCTAATTCTCCTTGTTGCATCTCAGCCCTATTATAATTATCACTATCAGTATAGATTATTTGCCGTGAGCCGGCGGTGCGCATAGTGACGTCAGTGTTGGAACCCGATGCCACTGGCGCGGCAAAGTTATGTGACATACGTGGGGCATTGTCCGCGCGTTGCTGACGGTGTATTTGCGATGGATTATTAAACTGCTGTCCTCGATTCTCATTACGATACGTAGTGGAATAATTGTTACTATGGACCCTAGGGTTCCTAAACTGCATTGAATTATTGGGAAAAGAGTTATTGGGATGATATAAATTTTGATTACGACCCGGGTAACTAGGTCCTGGTCCAAATTGTTGCATTTGCGGGTTGTTTGCCCTAGGAGCATTATTATTATCATTGTTGAACAGGCCCGGTCTCGGGTTCCTATTGGTTCGTGGTGTGCCTCTGAAGTCGGCCGGCATTTGATAGTTCTGGTCTTCCAAAACAATTTCTAAAGCTCCTTCTAGGGTTGAAACACCTCGCATACGCACCCATCTATTTAAATATGTTGGTAAATTAAGTAGAAAAACCTTAAATGCAATATTATCGTATATATGTTGTTTCGCTAATCGCGTATTAGCGTCGCTTACGGTTTCTGTTACTTTCGCGAGTAAGACACTTCTTGCATGCTGTATTCGATTGCAAAGTTCTTCATAACCTTCTCCCCTGTGGATTGTTATCTTTTCTAACTCCTTGACTAGACAATCCTCAGTTCTATGATCCCCAAAACAGTTAGATAACAATTGCTTTAGCTCACCCCACGATTCGATATGTCCCCGTGCCCCGACTATATCTGCGGCTTCACCTTCTATTCTACTAGTTATTAAATGAAATAAATAAGTCATTTGAGCTACATTCTCTTCCCCGCTATAATTGGTTAATATATATTCACATTTTTTGAAAAAAATTGTTAATCCCCTAGCGTTGCCTGTAAATATCGGAATTAATTTGATCATTTCCGCAGGTACACGCTGAATATTTTCCATCTTGAAAAACACTTAGTACCGAAGACGAAAAAGGAACAATGAATGAAATCAAATACACTCTGCCGAAGTGCTAAGTAACTAACTACCTATAAATAACTAACGTAAATATATCGCGGCGAAATTTGATCCCCCGATACAATCGTGTTTACGTAAAGTTGGATACAAAAACACGTGAATGTATTACAAGAGCGGATAATAAAGGAAAACTTTACAAAGGATAGTGAAGAGATTTACTCACAGATCCGTAGTTACTCCCATTGACTCCTGTAGACTGGATTACTGTCAGGAACACTGCTGTGGCTCGTCCCTCGTGGAAGACTTATTAAATTTTTTTGTTCGATGGTTCCCGTTGAAACGTTGAAACGTAAGATGTCCTTGGAAGGATCAACGACGAGAATCCTACCGGCTGCGCCAAATAAGTAACTGGTCCAGGACTTTCTCTTTTAAAAAAACTTTATTAAAAAGATACAGAGTTACCACTTAGTTCTTAGTCAAAACAATAATCAATCAATTATAATTAAATACCAGCTTATATACTAAATTTAACATTAGTCAGCACGCTCAGCATTGACATGCTTAGGGTAGCTGACAAATCTAAAAGATGTAGGTTCTTCAACCTTAACTCACGCGCAAAGACCGGAGGTCCTGTCGTCTCAATATAATGCAAAACGTTATGCTGTGATGTTTCCTTGAATGACGCTGGCTTGGTGATATATGGGAATTGTAGCAACAAAGAACGAAAAGGAAGAAGAAGAAGAAGAAGAAGAAGAAGAAATACTTTTATTCACTACATGAAGACACACAAAAATAAAAAGGTAAAACTAACACAATTACAAAAAAAGAAGCACGTGTTGTGTGTGTCCCCGCGGTAGTGAATCGGACGCTGGCTCAGCATTATGCCGAGGTGTCACGTGTACACCTACAGCGCTGGTTTTCAGCCAGTACCGATTGTGACTCACGGAACGCCGCACGTGACTACAACATATCGCATACTTGTAAAACTATATGTGAATAAATAAATAAATTTAGTGACAAAAAAAAATAAAAAATATATATATACAAAAATGCAGGTAAAAAATTAATACCGTTATACAGCCATGTTTAAAGACAGAAACAAGAAAATAATTATTTTAAAAACTACAGGTTGGTATGATGTGCTAGTGCTGGATGAGAGTTAGAATTTCTGGAGCGTCAACAAATAACCCTTGAGCTTGCGCTTAAAGTTGTACCTGCTAGACGCCCCTTGGATAGGAGGTGGGAAATCGTTCCAGCACTTGGACGCCGTAAACCTAAAACTTCCTCGGAACGCCGCGGTCCGGTGCCTAGGTACTATAGCCATTGCCCTAAACCTTCGCGCACTTCTAGACCATTCCATTTTTTTAAAAAGGTAGGACGGGGTTTCGTTCCGTATCACACCGAACAGGAGAGTGGCGAGGTGCAGGCATATTCAACAGGTTAGCGGCGTTCAAGTACGGAGTGACGTGGGAGCGGGGAGGGACGTGGAAACAAAACCGAGCGCATGCGTTTTGCACTCGTTGTATCAACCACTTTGAATGACCGAGAATGCAGCCGTCATAGACAACATCACAGTAGTTTAATCTAGATAATAATATAAGCGATTCACAAAGGTCGACACGCAAATCGACACTTAGGTAATCACGTATATTATATAGAACTTTAAGGCGATAGAAGCAATTGCTTATTACTTTAAGTATGTGGCTCTCGAAGCGCAACTCGCTGTCCATAAGTAGGCCAATGTTTTTTGCTTCTACCACCCTTTCTATCGGTTTACCCATGACGACAACATCCCTGGTAGTCAGAGCATTAAGGGTATTACGGACTTGAAGCTTTGACCCAAAAACCACATATTTCGACTTGCTAGGATTAAGGACCAAACAGTTCTTTTCCGACCAAGAGGAAATACGATCGAGGTCCGCGTTGATAGCGTCTACTGCGGTGGAAGTGTCTGACGGTGCACTGTAGAAGTATAGTTGTAAATCGTCAGCATAAAGATGGTACCTACTGTTCCTTATACTGTTAATAATGTCAGCACTATACAGTACAAAGAGCAGAGGCCCCAGGATCGAACCCTACGGTACTTCCCTTGTCACAGGACAAAGGGAGGATCGCAGAGTTCTACCATCCATCCTATGCAACGCAACTGCTTGTGCACGGCCGGTCAGATAACTGTAGTGAGGTACCATTGTAACAGCTGATACTTATGAAACATATGCTGAATAATATTATATGCCTTGACATTAGAATAAATACTTATTAAGATTTATTATCCACTTATCTACAGGCCATTAATTTAACGATGCTATAAACTTATGATTTATGTTACGACTTCCTTAAATGGATCAAAACTCTAGTATATAAGCAGAACCTTTTTCTAATAAATATGAACAGTTTACTCTCGACACTTGAGTTGTCATTTCAACGCAGCACCCTACGCTTCATGGCGACACTGCCAGTCGGGCTGCTCAAGGCAGCTCCAGCTTCAACTTGGATGCCGCCAGGAAGAGCCAACTAGCCAAGCCAGCAAGCCAGCAAGTCAGCCAAGCCAGCAAGCCAGCCCAGTCAGCTGAGCCAGCAAGGCGGCCCGCCAGCCAAGTCCAGCCAGTCAGCTGTAAATAACCAGCTGAAATCCGATCCACCGCAGCCTCAGTAAGAAAATCGAGCGGCAAGCAGTAGCAGCAACGATGCGGAACCAGCCGGAGCAGAGCATCTAGCGACAGGTCACGCAGCAACAGTCAGGCAGCAACAGCAGACAACACCAGCAGCACCACACCACCACAACATGAATGGAGGTACCAATTCAAGACAACTAGGTTACCCCTACTGTTGTTCGTTTCTCCTAAATAATTAGTACTAAGTAAATGTAACACAAAAATTATAAATAACTTCCATTCAAAAGTTATATAAACAATTAAAATAACTGTAGTAGGATATTAGGAAGTTAAAACTAAATTGCCCCTAACAGCGACTTTCTAATGTATTGCCATATGAATTCAGTTCAGTTTGCAATAAACGGCGCAATGCACATATGGTTTATTGATACGGGCGCAAGCCTAAGTGCGATAACATATGACGCGGCAAAAACAGCCAGTAGTCATATGACATCCAAGACGACTTACATTAATGGGATAGGAGGAGAGATTACGTCACTCCACGTCATACAATAAAATTTGAATAAGTATTTCAACAAGCAATTAGACTGGTCACCTAAGAGTTATTGAAATTCTCATGAGCTAAAGTTTTCATTGATATGAGTAATTGATAGCGATTGGGAATGTGTTTTAAGATATGGCAAAATAAAAAGAATTATTTATTAATGATACTAATTGTTATCAACAGTTACACGAGATGCGCTGTTGAGCAAATTGATATGAATAGGTATTAGCAAGGTACACGGATACAAGGCAGGCACGGAATCCTTGTCATCATATTATGATTTGGTCGAGTTACCAATTGTAAGGAGACATGGACACAAGGAATGTTTATTAAAGTATGGATGTGTTAAAAGAACTGCCTGAATGTATTACATAATAAATGGTATTATGTGTATTGAGCAAGCACTCAAAACAAATATCCTTGTATCCTGAACTATAAAGTAAGGTCGACGGACCACGTATAAAACCACCACCATGTATAAAAATATGATGTGTGTGTGATATATACCTTGTCAAAGTGATGCCATTGCTGCACACTTTAGTTATTATATTTACCTATATTGAAGCTAGTAAGATTGATAAATAATAAAATCATAACAGAGACAGATGATCAAATACCGCCATCCAAATAAGGAACCGCTATCTCCATAAATAAAAAAAAGAAATCAATAACACAAAACAAATAAACCATTGCAAAACGCAACAATGCACTTCATAGCCATATAAGGAACATGTAATAACATAGTTTAAGAATGTATTAAGATAGTTTAAGAACATATGTAAACCATAGCCATAAGTAATTAAGTGTAAGCCAAAAATAGTTTTTGTTACAATTTTTGTCTCAAAAAAAAAGAGGAAAGCTGTAGTGAGGTACCATTGTAACAGCTGATACTTATGAAACATATGTTGAATAATATTATATGCCTTGACATTAGAATAAATACTTATTAAGATTTATTATCCACTTATCTACAGGCCATTAATTTAACGATGCTATAAACTTATGATTTATGTTACGACTTCCTTAAATGGATCAAAACTCTAGTATATAAGCAGAACCTTTTTCTAATAAATATGAACAGTTTACTCTCGACTCTTGAGTTGTCATTTCAACGTAGCACCCTACACTTCATAACTGCTAAACCATTTTATCGCCTTGGCGTCAAACCCGTAATAGGACATCTTGGATAATAGCAAGGGTACGCTAATGCAGTCAAAAGCCCTGGAGAAATCCAAAAGTACTAATATGGTACTTTTACCAGCATCCCGAGCCTGTAAAATGTTATCGACTGCATCGAGTAGTGCAGTAGCTGTCGATCGACCCTTGCGAAAACCCGACTGCAGTTCAGGTAGGATGTTGTTTTTCTCCAGGTAATCTGACAGCTGATCGCAAACTACCCTTTCTATTATCTTCGAAGTACAAGGGAGGATACTTATAGGGCGGAGTTCGGAGAGATCTACAGGATTCGGTATTTTTGGTAACGGGGTCACTTGAGCGATTTTCCAGTCCGTTGGGAAAGTCATAGTCTCAATACTTTTGTTGATAATGTAAGTCAGTACGTCTAAGGTCCTCGGTAAAGTCATAAGTAACATGTCCATAGCAATCGAGTCGAGTCCTTTCGCGGTCGTTTTAATTGAGGTTACAATTTTTGCAACAGTTTCAATAGTCGTAGGTAAAAGAGTAAAAGTTTTGTCATCGTGTCTATCGAATTCGTAAAAAGTCAGGTGAGATATAGTGACGTCCGATTTTCCAGGTGTATTTAGGAAATGGCGATTTATTAGGTCTGGGTCGTCAAAGTGTGTCGGTAGATCAGTCTGCGTCCGTGTGTCTGGAAGAATCGTGCGTTTTAAGTTTCTCCAGAGCGTCTTAGAGTTAGTCATGCTATTGATATGGTGCGTAAAGAAGGCACGTTTTTCACTATGGATTGCCTCAATTACGAGGTGCTTCAGGTCCAGGTAATATTGCTTATGAATATCGGTCTTGGATCGCTTATATTCAGCATGGGCTTCGTTCCTGAGACGCATCATGAGCTTAACGTTACTCGTGAGCCATGGTTTAAGTGCCTCCTTTACCACTATCGTCGTTTCCGGTGCGTGTCTATCAAAAAGTTTCAGTAAAATACGTTAAATAGTCGAACCATGTCGTTCACGTCGTCAATTAAAAATTTTTTATCCCAATTTATTGCGTCAAGGTCATCGTTAAAGTCGCTTAAGTTAATGTCTTTAAGAGGTCGGTACGTAATACGTTTCGGTGTCGGTTTACGTTTTTTAATGTCAAACTCGGCTGTGATGAATGCGTGTCGACCTAGGTCTGGAATGTGCTTTACGTCGACATTCACAACGCGAGCGTCAGTGCAAACCAGGTCTATTGTCGTCTCGCTGTGTTCTGTGAAGTGCGTCGGGTCCGTTACATGTTGAGACAAGTTAACTGAAGTCAGAAATTGCGTCAAACATTTAAATTTTGTGTCATTTTTGTCGGAATAATTTATATTAAAGTCACCTAGTAGAACCAAGCGATCGTAGTTTACGAAAGAAGAAATCGAGTCGGTTATTGCGTCAAAAAAAGTGTTAACGTCAAGCCATGGAGGACGGTATGCAGTCCCAATAATTAAACGCTTACAATTTATATTTATTCTCTACCACATTTGTTCTACGAGGGCGGCGGGGGGGTACGGCAGGGTGCGGGCGGTGAGGCCCCGGCGCAGGAAGAATCCCACGCCCCCTCCTCGTCCCGCGCGGACGCCGGTCGGCCGAGCGACATGACGTAGTCGGTAGTTGGCAACCACAGGGGCCCGTCCTTCCTCGCCAGCGCGCAGCCAGCAGGCTTATTGCCTAACGTACTCGCGATCGCGATCGACTTGAAAGTCGAAAGCGATTCCGAACACTAGCGCTTTGAAACATTGGTATTGCGTACCAGAATGATTCTGATTACGAGTGCAATCCCCTTCATTTATAAACGAAACCAAGCGAATGGAACGAAACGTTTTGTTTTTGCAAATGTACTTTAATTAACGAATTATTTATATTATCTTAATAGTCCCTAATCGGAACCTTTTTTTTCTCAAAATAACCGTATTCATTATGGTTTTTTGTTGATTGCAATAAAAAGATTAAAATTATAGATATTTTCATTACTAACCAAAAATAAATCAATATTGTTAACTAAACTAAATAGGTTTAGGTATAGGTTTACAAAGAAAACAGCGGTAGACAATACAGTAACAACAATCTTTCTCTCAATCCTAGTGACCCAGAGAAGAAATGCAGAGCGTTGGGCGGAGCCAACTTTTGAGGGTAGGGCATATTTCATTGCACAACCTAACAAATTGTGGTTTTGTCAGCCTAAGGCCTCGTTTACGGAGACGCGGCGCGTCGCGCGTCGCGTGCGGCGTGGCGTCTCGCGGCGCGTGGGACGTTTTTTCCGTTTATAGACAGGCGGTGCGTGCAGCGGCCCGCGTCATCGCACGCGCAAACACAAACATATGGCAATATACGATGTTGATCATAGAGATGCGAGACGGGAAAAGTGGCGGTGCCCGCCGCGGCGCCTGCGGCGGCGCCCGCAGCGGCGGGCGCCGCGGATCCTCAGTCGCGTCACACACATAGAGCTATAATAATATATATTAATATACCAAAATATATATTATATTATAGCTAAGCACCACACACGACAAAGATACCAAAATATATTTTACACGTCAAAATCTACCAGCGCTTCCCAAGAGGAGACCACTGCTGAGAAGAAGCGCCGCAAGAAACTCAACAGTTAGTCATTTTTTTAATAAAAAATATAACAATGTCACTACTTATTCTAGCATTATATAAAACTGTAAAAATAATATTAAATATCTGCGTAGTTTTGCAGGAAAACATGTCAGAATGACTACGAGAAAATTTATATATATATATATATCACACAAAACAGTTTTGACATGTCTTCCTACATAAACCGTGTCCCCTAGACAAGATACAGCGTTTACATGATTTTTATGAGGTATGTACGAGTAGTAGGTAAGCTATTGAACATTAAACATTAGTTAATTTTCTGGTTTAGGCCAAGCATTTTTGTCCGTTAGATAGTCCTCGACCCTATAGTACGCCTTTGACATCAACGACTTTTTCAAGTAATTTTTAAGTGCTGGAAGGGGTAACTCTAAAACTACGTCGGGTAATTTATTATAAAAATGAATGTGAAATATGTATCTTATATTAAATTATTAAATAATGGGCTATTCAGATAATATTATATGTATGGTTTCTATAGCAGTGTGTGGGTGTACTGCACACTATTTGAACGAACGATATACAGTGCAAACTCTATATACATATAATAGCGACACTGAAGGGACTGCGCATTATATGGCGTTATTGAGAGTTGCCGTTAAATGGATTGAAGAACAATCAATATTATTTTACCATTATACTTTATATGAATTATTTACTAATAAAGTATAAAATATGATAACGTATAGATAATGCATAATAACCTAACGACGGTGTGCCAATTTGGTTTGCAGCAGGTATAACAGCCGAGGTAAACACGTGCAAGGTAATCACAATAAACAAAATAACGAATTTCTCAGAATCTTCGGTACGTTTGATGCCGAAAGTGTCGAGGTAAATACTAGGCTAGACAATAAAGCAATAAAATAATAAGCAGAAGAACGTACACAGCTGCAGTTCTTATTAATTTCGGCAACTTAGAAAGTACTGTTTATTGCTTGACGTATTGAAGTCGTTATTGAGTGGGAGTGATGCTACATAGAGTGTATCATTGTATGGACGACAAGGTAAAACCAACAAGAGTCAAGTAATTTCGACGTTTTAGGGACTTAGTCGTTAAATTGAGTGACGGTAATGTGTACATTTCGGTTACGAAGAGTGTTGAAAAAGGAACACCCTCTGTTTGCCCGAAATATACTAAAATATATCGTAATATACCGACCTATAATGTTTAGTATATAATCAAAAGTTGTAGTAGACATCCGTGTATAACCATGAAATACATCATAACCTATTTCTCTTATTGACCTATAAAGAGTTGCATATTCTCCCAACTTCTCATGTTCCGTTGCTGTAAACACTGGGCCACTTCTTATAATAAATAATTCACTTTTTAACATACAATTTTCTTCTAAAAAAAAGTCGATTATATCGTACTCCATTGCGACAGTGATACGTTTGCGTTGTGGGATTTCCAAATTAGACTGGCAGAAGGTTCCCGTCGCGGGCATCGCTTCATCGAGAATTGCCGCTGCGTGCGCCGCAGCGATAAACGCCGCGTGCGACGCGGCGTTGCCATCCGCGGGCTCCGCCACAAAATACGCTCCATTTCAAGCAAACGCGTGAAAACCCGCTTCTCCGTAAACGCACTTATACAACGCCATATGTTTGAATTAAGTGCGGGCCGCGCCGCCCAACGCAACGCGCGACGCCCCGCGTCTCCGTAAACGAGGCCTAAAATTTGCCCTGAAAAAGTGGTCGGGCATCTCCGGAAGGTTGCTTTCGAACCTTAGAAGCCGCCTCGACACCCTCACTTGTGTTTTCAGACGCTCCTCCGCAATCGTCAGCAAATAACTACGATTCATTTTGAATCTCTCTGTTCAAAGGAAAACATAGTTGAAGTATTTTTAATTACCAAGGTGCCTATTTAAGTAAATTATTATTATATTATACCTTAAGTTATAGAAAAATCTAACTTGCGATCACTCACTCCACTAAATAGGTTACAATAGAGTCTCCGCTTTCGTTTGAGGGCTCGCAATCGGCTTGAATCCAAGTACAAATTGTCATTTTACTGACGTAAAACCAATTATTGGCAAATCATTCATTCACTTGGTTTGAAAAATGGCTCGTCTTCGCTTTCGAATGCGATGACGTTACGTGGAACAATTGTTTTTATTTTGAAGGCAGACTTGACTGTCATAAATGAAAACGATCGCGATCGCGAGTGCGTTAGGCAATAAGCCTGCTGGTCTCATTTATGGCCACAATGTCTGCGCCAGTTTCCGTCATTGTCGCAATCAACTCGTCGTGTCCCGTACCAAGAGATCCAGCATTAAATAGACCAACTTTGAAGTGTTTAAAACGAGTCATCAAAACAATAAACAAAAACAAAGCAATTACGATTGGAAACGGATAGCTGTATACAAGCAAGTGTAATGCAATTACTGAAAAATAATGTGGTAAGTGTGATATTAAGGTGAATTAAGTGCATATAACATACTTTACATAAATATAATAGAAAGAAAAGTGTAGACCAATATAAATACATATAATGGAATAAGTATGCGAAATGATAAATATTGTCTTGTTCCAGGCTGCATCACTAAACGGGACTAAGATAGTGTGTCGACCCACTTCCGCGACGACACACCACAGCAAAAACAATGTAAATAGAGAGGCCAAAACACTATGGTACGTACAAGTATGTACGTTTACTATTTGCAACGTATGACAGAAAGACAAAAGTACGAGAACAAAACATTTTTTCAGGACTCCACAACACAGAACTGAGAAACAATAACAACTAGGGCTAAATTTGAGCTGCATCAGCCGGCTTAAAAATATCCAGATCGGACAAACGGCGCAGGCGGTGGCTCGGCTGGCCGGCAAAGATCTTACCGTCCCGGGTCCATACGTAACGCCAGGCGACGGCGCGTGCGGCCTCACGGGCTCGCTGAAACAGCTGCCGGTTGGCAGCCGTCAACCGCTCGTTCACGAAGAACCTTTGCGGTGCGGCGGCCAGGCCCAGGTGCGCGGTGGTGGCGCCGCGGCGCACACGTGCGCCCTTCAGCAGCTCGTCGCGGACGGTTCGGGGTGCCAGGCGTTGCACGAGGGGCCGCGGGCGGCCCGCGTCGTGTGTCCGGCCCACCCGGTGCACGGACACGATGTCGCGCACGTCCAGCTCCACTCCCAGCTTGGCGCAGATCCGTGTGGCTAGGCCGGCGCGGCTCTCGCCAGGCTCCTCCGGTACGTTAGATACCTGCACATCGTTTGACAGGAGCTCCTGGTCCCGCTCGTTCAGTTCCAGTTGAAGGACAGCGATGGCTTCCTCCAGCACCTTGGTGGCCGTCGAAACAGTGTTATGCGCTACTGCTTTTTCAACGGCGTCAACGCAGCTCTCCAGAGACTCCACCTTGACGTTAAAGTCAGCCATACGTGCTCCGACGTCCCAGAAGTCCTGGCGAAAATCCTTCAGCTCCTGTCTCACGGCCTGGAGCTCCTCCCTGAACAACTGAATTTCACAGCCAAGTGTCAGCTGCCCAATATTCTCTCCGCTGGGGGACGCAGACGAGACAAACTCGACAGTGGCGGGTGTCGCCGGCGTAACGGGCTTAGCGTCGGCGGGACTAGATGCGGCGGGTCGAGAAGTAGTGGGCTGCGTAGACAGGGGCTTGGCGGCGGTAGACTGGCCAAGCAAACCCTTAACCAGCGTATCGGCTTGGTTGTTTCTCGGCAAAAAACGCTTGCACGTCGGACAGCTCCAGTCGCAGGGCACGGCTACCCCCGCAGGGACCCCCACGCAGGCAAAGTGATAATAACAGCTGCATTTTGGACATACCACATTACCCGTACGTTTCGTGGGCTTTTCACAGGCCGAGCATTTATTATTTGCAGACATTGTTGCTGTTGTTGTTGTTTTTTTTTTCCTGTGAGGGTACCTATAACTTCGGTCGTGTTGTCAATATTTGGATTACAGCTGTTTTAATTTTATCCACTGCACTTAATCACTCACGAGCAATAAATGTTAATATTTAAACTACTAACAGTAAATTTAATTCACTGACAGAGCGAAAGGAAGTATTTGGTTAATTTGAATACTCGAGCGATAAACTGTAGTGTGTACGCTGTACAACGTCCGTGACGTCACCCGACCCGAAAAGGGTGTTGTTGATTCACTGTATAGAAGGTTGAATGATAGTTACATAAGATGCAGAAACGCTGAGGTCTGTTACCTGATCTACTAACTTCTGTGCACTCAAATCGACTAACAATCTATGGTGAGTCAAAAAATCAGCTCCTAATATTGGTTGTTTGACGTCCGCAATCACAAAATTCCACCTATAAGGTCTACGCAGCTTAAAGTCTAGCAACAGTGTTTTAACTCCTGTAATATTTAAAAATTGAATGTTATGTTTAAATAATTTTAAGTTATATTGATATGTATGGTTTTCAGTTATTTATCTAATTTAATGTATTTAAGAGGGTAATCCAAGGGTTATATAGAAATTAAACCAATTGTGTAGTATTTCAGGCTGGTTTATTTGGCCCCGCCCTTCAAAACTAGGGTTTAATAGCTAAATTATTAATAGAAGGTTGTTTTGGACAGTGGTAAAAATGTTGGTCGATTAAACGATTCCCTACTACAGTTTAAATAGTAAAATAAGATAGAATTGGAGTGGACTCAGCTGTGACAAGCAGTGCGGGTTCGCCTCGGTGGTGAGCCGAGCGGGGTGGACAGAAGCAAATTCTGTCTTTTAAGCTCAACTGGTGCAGTAAGATGGGAAGTAAGAAGCTAGCCCGTGCTAAGTGCCCGTGCTATGTACCCGTAGAAGTTACCCGTAGAAAGTTACCCGTAGAAAGTTACCGGTAGCAAGTTACCGGTAGCAAGATACCTCCTTTTGGAGGAAAATAACCCTGCCTATAGGCGTCTATTGGATAATGTCGACTCCGGAGCAGGTGCACAGCCCATGCAAAATGGTATTCTTAAAGCAAGACGCAATGACGTAGAGTGAGGTTTCTTTAGAAAATCTCTTTGCCGACGTGACACAAGAAAAGGCCACGTCCTGGGTATTTGGCAAACACGTAATAAAACTGGCTGGACTGAAACAAAAACAAATTGTATTTTAAATCAAAGCTTCCATGAAGCGACGACCTGATGATCAACCAAATTTCAAAATACTTACGGAAAACTGGTATTACAATAATATTGGCAAATTAAGCGTATCGAACGCAGATCGAGAGTAAAAGGCTCGAATATTCTACGATCATTCTGGAGTTGACAAGAGACGGGGTGTTGCCTGCATTCGCGCGGCCTCCATCGCTATGGTCAAAATATAGACATCTTGATGATAATTGATTCGATAAAATATGCAAACAAATTCATGGAAATCCTGTATAATATTAGGATTGAAGAAGCAAGCAACGAAATTAATCCTGAGTCATAACTCACGACACGATTTAGTGGTAAAAACCTGAAATAAAATGTGAAAACAAAAGACGGTGTCACAAACTGTCAGTTCAATAATTTTGGTTAACCAGCGATAGTTCAAATCCAAATTTAGAAGCTCACACTAATGCAATATTGAAGATAACTATTTAAAATTACCCAAAAAGTCAGGTATGAACAAAATTTCACTTGCAACACTGTAATACCGTCGTGTAAGTCGCGCTTACTTAAGTCGCGTTCACACGTAATCCAGCAAATTTCTAGCCATAGATAATTTATATATTACACTCCATACGTTTTTATTTCAGTTCCATTAGCTGCATACAGTTTATAGTTTGTACACTCACTAACACAGTTTTTGTTCTTGACCGGTAAAATGGAAATATCCGCACCCGTGTCTACCAAAAACTTAAGTCCGCTGTTCCGATCTACTATACATAGGCGACGGCTTGGTGATATGGTACAGATTTCCGCCGTTGACTGCACCATGCCCTCTAGTTTTCCGCATCGCTCGATTTCCATGCGCACGGCTGCACGCACTTTTCAGCCTTCGGCCCGAAACAAAAGTGGTAAAAACAAAGCCAATCTGCATTATCCTTGGTACGGCGTTGTCGTTGATGCGACGAACTCCTACCTCTCGACATAGATCTTGAATTCCTGCGTCTGTTGCGATTGAAATTGCGATTTTGTGGCCTTAATCGTTCCAATTCCATCACTCGCACACGTAATTTGGCAATTTCCATTAAAACTGCAGCTGTACCTCGTACGACGTCGTGGCTGTGGCTTCCGCTGCGTTGTACGGTGGTTGTCCGACTTCAGACACACTTGCAGAACGGGTGGCTTCCGCGACATTATCGGCAATGATTGCTAAATTATCCTAAGCCTTTTGCTTCCGACACTGCTAAAACTCCTCTTACTGTGGCGGGAAGATGATTTTGCCAGAGTATACGAAGTGTATCGTCTGAAAAATTATCTCTTGCTAGTGCTCTCATCTTATTCAACAGCTGTGATGGTTTTTAGTCGCCTAACTCCATTTCCCCCATTAGCTTTTTGATCTGCCTGTTTTTTGTATCCTCAAGCATTGTTAATAGCTTGGTCTTCAGTGCCTCGAACTTGCCTGATTCCGGCGGCCTAGCAAGGAATTCCGTTAGATGTACGATCACTTCCTTGGGTAATCTTGACACTACTATGTCGAAACGCGCGTTATCTCCCAAACGCTGCGACGCCAGTATCGCCTCCGTTCTAATAAACCAGACCCGTGGTTGATCTGACCAAAATTCTGGTATTCTCGACGACAAGGATAAAGTCATGATGTCAGATGTCGATGCCACTGGCGCTGTTGGTACTGGAATCCCTGGAGTCGGTGCTGGTTGTTGAGGTGTTAAAGGCATCTTTCAGTGTTGTCAGGTGGTCGGTGTGTGTCGGAGTCGGGGTCACCAATGTAGGATTGCGACGTTTGCTTCCCGTGCCCGGCAAGAACGAAGAGACAAGTCGTAAACGAAATACAAAACGTGTAATAAACCACAAATTATTACAATACTAAATACCTGAAATAATATGTCTGGCGTAACCTTTGGATAGAGAATGGGTCTATTTTATGGAGCTGAAGCAAACAAATTAGTAAGTTAAACACAATCTTTATTCCTATCGGTAGTTTCTGTTTTACATTCAAGAGTAATCGCAAACCATTACTTAGTCACAACGACCAGACATGTGAAATTCATAAATTAGTTAGCTCAGTGAAAGCATGGGTCGTGCTTAATATCCTATGGTTCTTATTATAGGTTCACAATTATTTATTCTAAGTTGGTTAAGTCCCTAAGAAACCTAATGCCATCAATTCCAATATTTAATTTAAATCCTACTTCCCTACATGTGAATCTGAAAGAGATTAATTGAAATCCTACTTCCCTAATTAATAAGTAATTAAATAACCGACCTCGCTCTGTAGAAACCTTCCCGCAAAGGCTGTCCGGCTGCAGACTGGATCATGACAGTGTGAGTCGAAACGCGAAGCTCCGGGCGTTGGCTCTATGCAAGCTCCAATCGCAAGCCACACAGGAAGCACGTGAAGGGTATGTTCAGGCGGCGCAAGCACAAAGATGTATTGAAAATTGTTGAGCTTTAAGAAGTTTGACGCAGAAGACTAATGGTCATGGACTTGCTACACAAAATGGCGGCTAGTAAAAGGTACCTAGCCCGCAATACTAAATTACACAAAAATCTAAATCTCTGGTGCAAAAAATGATATATACTAAACATGTGCTTATTTCTTTCAGAGCTCAGAAGAAAGGAAGCTAAAAATGGGAGCCCTAAAGATAACTAAACTTGCAAAGTCCACAAGGTGTGCAGCTCAAGTTGATTAATTATTGCATTACGAATTTCTTAAAATTGGTTTATTAATTCATTCATTGAATTGAATTTACTTTAACTGAATTTATTTAGGTTTTATAGAAATCAACTTAATTTTTCAGAAAATAGAAATCGAAATAGAAATAAAAATCGAAATCGAAATAGAAATCCCATTCAGCTGGAAAGAATCAAATTGCTTCGATTAGAATATGCAAATAGCAGAAATTAAGCGGAGAGCAGAGCAAAGATGATTAAAGGATCCTTACCGGAGACCATCCAATAGAGATTATCTCAAACGCTGTCTTTCCCTCCGTCCCGGCATGTAAAACCTCTTGAAGAGCTGAAATTTAACCACGAGGTTAAGAAACTAAACTGAGATGATGCACTTGCATTTTCCGAGGAAATATTTACTTACGATTTTGTTACTGCCACAAAATATAACTTAAATCGGCTGCTCCTCAACCAAATCAGCCACTGGAGATGTCCATCCAGACATGGACCTCCGTCCTGCACAAGATAATTCAAGCTTCTTCATGCACTCATCACGGAGCCCTAGATATAAGCTTTTTGGCTGCTATGGTGGCCGGAAGCTACGACAGGAGCACCCTGGAGCACCCTCGGATGAAGAAATTTACCCTAATATTTACCCTAAAATTTACCCTGAAACGACTTAATTTCCAAATGTAATTTTTGATCGATACCTAATAATAATTCAATGCAATTATCGCCGAAACCCTTTACTTGTTATTCCTGAAACCAAAATTCATTCAAAACTCTATTTCAGCATATACTTCTCAATATCTATTTAAATAAGTTTTATCCAATGGAACTCAAATTAATTTTATTATCCTAACGTCAAGCAGAACTTCTTAGGCTGACAACCCTAAAGCAAAACCAGAACGAAACGTCATTCAGTTACCAGCCCTTAAAAATACTACAAATTATTGCCATGTCTCAAAGATTGGGTTTGTTTGAGTAAATGATAAAAACACAACGTGACAATACTACCCTTCCCAATGAAAAGGTTCAACCAAGGACCAGGTCCTTGGTTGAACCCTGATTTGGTTGAGGAGCAGCCGATTTAAGTTATATTTTGTGGCAGTAACAAAATCGTAAGTAAATATTTCCTCGGAAAATGCAAGTGCATCATCTCAGTTTAGTTTCTTAACCTCGTGGTTAAATTTCAGCTCTTCAAGAGGTTTTACATGCCGGGACGGAGGGAAAGACAGCGTTTGAGATAATCTCTATTGGATGGTCTCCGGTAAGGATCCTTTAATCATCTTTGCTCTGCTCTCCGCTTAATTTCTGCTATTTGCATATTCTAATCGAAGCAATTTGATTCTTTCCAGCTGAATGGGATTTCTATTTCGATTTCGATTTTTATTTCTATTTCGATTTCTATTTTCTGAAAAATTAAGTTGATTTCTATAAAACCTAAATAAATTCAGTTAAAGTAAATTCAATTCAATGAATGAATTAATAAACCAATTTTAAGAAATTCGTAATGCAATAATTAATCAACTTGAGCTGCACACCTTGTGGACTTTGCAAGTTTAGTTATCTTTAGGGCTCCCATTTTTAGCTTCCTTTCTTCTGAGCTCTGAAAGAAATAAGCACATGTTTAGTATATATCATTTTTTGCACCAGAGATTTAGATTTTTGTGTAATTTAGTATTGCGGGCTAGGTACCTTTTACTAGCCGCCATTTTGTGTAGCAAGTCCATGACCATTAGTCTTCTGCGTCAAACTTCTTAAAGCTCAACAATTTTCAATACATCTTTGTGCTTGCGCCGCCTGAACATACCCTTCACGTGCTTCCTGTGTGGCTTGCGATTGGAGCTTGCATAGAGCCAACGCCCGGAGCTTCGCGTTTCGACTCACACTGTCATGATCCAGTCTGCAGCCGGACAGCCTTTGCGGGAAGGTTTCTACAGAGCGAGGTCGGTTATTTAATTACTTATTAATTAGGGAAGTAGGATTTCAATTAATCTCTTTCAGATTCACATGTAGGGAAGTAGGATTTAAATTAAATATTGGAATTGATGGCATTAGGTTTCTTAGGGACTTAACCAACTTAGAATAAATAATTGTGAACCTATAATAAGAACCATAGGATATTAAGCACGACCCATGCTTTCACTGAGCTAACTAATTTATGAATTTCACATGTCTGGTCGTTGTGACTAAGTAATGGTTTGCGATTACTCTTGAATGTAAAACAGAAACTACCGATAGGAATAAAGATTGTGTTTAACTTACTAATTTGTTTGCTTCAGCTCCATAAAATAGACCCATTCTCTATCCAAAGGTTACGCCAGACATATTATTTCAGGTATTTAGTATTGTAATAATTTGTGGTTTATTACACGTTTTGTATTTCGTTTACGACTTGTCTCTTCGTTCTTGCCGGGCACGGGAAGCAAACGTCGCAATCCTACATTGGTGACCCCGACTCCGACACACACCGACCACCTGACAACACTGAAAGATGCCTTTAACACCTCAACAACCAGCACCGACTCCAGGGATTCCAGTACCAACAGCGCCAGTGGCATCGACATCTGACATCATGACTTTATCCTTGTCGTCGAGAATACCAGAATTTTGGTCAGATCAACCACGGGTCTGGTTTATTAGAACGGAGGCGATACTGGCGTCGCAGCGTTTGGGAGATAACGCGCGTTTCGACATAGTAGTGTCAAGATTACCCAAGGAAGTGATCGTACATCTAACGGAATTCCTTGCTAGGCCGCCGGAATCAGGCAAGTTCGAGGCACTGAAGACCAAGCTATTAACAATGCTTGAGGATACAAAAAACAGGCAGATCAAAAAGCTAATGGGGGAAATGGAGTTAGGCGACTAAAAACCATCACAGCTGTTGAATAAGATGAGAGCACTAGCAAGAGATAATTTTTCAGACGATACACTTCGTATACTCTGGCAAAATCATCTTCCCGCCACAGTAAGAGGAGTTTTAGCAGTGTCGGAAGCAAAAGGCTTAGGATAATTTAGCAATCATTGCCGATAATGTCGCGGAAGCCACCCGTTCTGCAAGTGTGTCTGAAGTCGGACAACCACCGTACAACGCAGCGGAAGCCACAGCCACGACGTCGTACGAGGTACAGCTGCAGTTTTAATGGAAATTGCCAAATTACGTGTGCGAGTGATGGAATTGGAACGATTAAGGCCACAAAATCGCAATTTCAATCGCAACAGACGCAGGAATTCAAGATCTATGTCGAGAGGTAGGAGTTCGTCGCATCAACGACAACGCCGTACCAAGGATAATGCAGATTGGCTTTGTTTTTACCACTTTTGTTTCGGGCCGAAGGCTGAAAAGTGCGTGCAGCCGTGCGCATGGAAATCGAGCGATGCGGAAAACTAGAGGGCATGGTGCAGTCAACGGCGGAAATCTGTACCATATCACCAAGCCGTCGCCTATGTATAGTAGATCGGAACAGCGGACTTAAGTTTTTGGTAGACACGGGTGCGGATATTTCCATTTTACCGGTCAAGAACAAAAACTGTGTTAGTGAGTGTACAAACTATAAACTGTATGCAGCTAATGGAACTGAAATAAAAACGTATGGAGTGTAATATATAAATTATCTATGGCTAGAAATTTGCTGGATTACGTGTGAACGCGACTTAAGTAAGCGCGACTTACACGACGGTATTACAGTGTTGCAAGTGAAATTTTGTTCATACCTGACTTTTTGGGTAATTTTAAATAGTTATCTTCAATATTGCATTAGTGTGAGCTTCTAAATTTGGATTTGAACTATCGCTGGTTAACCAAAATTATTGAACTGACAGTTTGTGACACCGTCTTTTGTTTTCACATTTTATTTCAGGTTTTTACCACTAAATCGTGTCGTGAGTTATGACTCAGGATTAATTTCGTTGCTTGCTTCTTCAATCCTAATATTATACAGGATTTCCATGAATTTGTTTGCATATTTTATCGAATCAATTATCATCAAGATGTCTATATTTTGACCATAGCGATGGAGGCCGCGCGAATGCAGGCAACACCCCGTCTCTTGTCAACTCCAGAATGATCGTAGAATATTCGAGCCTTTTACTCTCGATCTGCGTTCGATACGCTTAATTTGCCAATATTATTGTAATACCAGTTTTCCGTAAGTATTTTGAAATTTGGTTGATCATCAGGTCGTCGCTTCATGGAAGCTTTGATTTAAAATACAATTTGTTTTTGTTTCAGTCCAGCCAGTTTTATTACGTGTTTGCCAAATACCCAGGACGTGGCCTTTTCTTGTGTCACGTCGGCAAAGAGATTTTCTAAAGAAACCTCACTCTACGTCATTGCGTCTTGCTTTAAGAATACCATTTTGCATGGGCTGTGCACCTGCTCCGGAGTCGACATTATCCAATAGACGCCTATAGGCAGGGTTATTTTCCTCCAAAAGGAGGTATCTTGCTACCGGTAACTTGCTACCGGTAACTTTCTACGGGTAACTTTCTACGGGTAACTTCTACGGGTACATAGCACGGGCACTTAGCACGGGCTAGCTTCTTACTTCCCATCTTACTGCACCAGTTGAGCTTAAAAGACAGAATTTGCTTCTGTCCACCCCGCTCGGCTCACCACCGAGGCGAACCCGCACTGCTTGTCACAGCTGAGTCCACTCCAATTCTATCTTATTTTACTATTTAAACTGTAGTAGGGAATCGTTTAATCGACCAACATTTTTACCACTGTCCAAAACAACCTTCTATTAATAATTTAGCTATTAAACCCTAGTTTTGAAGGGCGGGGCCAAATAAACCAGCCTGAAATACTACACAATTGGTTTAATTTCTATATAACCCTTGGATTACCCTCTTAAATACATTAAATTAGATAAATAACTGAAAACCATACATATCAATATAACTTAAAATTATTTAAACATAACATTCAATTTTTAAATATTACAGGAGTTAAAACACTGTTGCTAGACTTTAAGCTGCGTAGACCTTATAGGTGGAATTTTGTGATTGCGGACGTCAAACAACCAATATTAGGAGCTGATTTTTTGACTCACCATAGATTGTTAGTCGATTTGAGTGCACAGAAGTTAGTAGATCAGGTAACAGACCTCAGCGTTTCTGCATCTTATGTAACTATCATTCAACCTTCTATACAGTGAATCAACAACACCCTTTTCGGGTCGGGTGACGTCACGGACGTTGTACAGCGTACACACTACAGTTTATCGCTCGAGTATTCAAATTAACCAAATACTTCCTTTCGCTCTGTCAGTGAATTAAATTTACTGTTAGTAGTTTAAATATTAACATTTATTGCTCGTGAGTGATTAAGTGCAGTGGATAAAATTAAAACAGCTGTAATCCAAATATTGACAACACGACCGAAGTTATAGGTACCCTCACAGGAAAAAAAAAACAACAACAACAGCAACAATGTCTGCAAATAATAAATGCTCGGCCTGTGAAAAGCCCACGAAACGTACGGGTAATGTGGTATGTCCAAAATGCAGCTGTTATTATCACTTTGCCTGCGTGGGGGTCCCTGCGGGGGTAGCCGTGCCCTGCGACTGGAGCTGTCCGACGTGCAAGCGTTTTTTGCCGAGAAACAACCAAGCCGATACGCTGGTTAAGGGTTTGCTTGGCCAGTCTACCGCCGCCAAGCCCCTGTCTACGCAGCCCACTACTTCTCGACCCGCCGCATCTAGTCCCGCCGACGCTAAGCCCGTTACGCCGGCGACACCCGCCACTGTCGAGTTTGTCTCGTCTGCGTCCCCCAGCGGAGAGAATATTGGGCAGCTGACACTTGGCTGTGAAATTCAGTTGTTCAGGGAGGAGCTCCAGGCCGTGAGACAGGAGCTGAAGGATTTTCGCCAGGACT